>CM046674.1:33281788-33939569 GCA_025594165.1 Tamias sibiricus
TTTTCCTCTTCTATCAGCTCTCCGTGTCTGATCTGGAGCTTGTGGCCTCAAGCCAATTATCTTCATTTTTTGCTGGCTTATGAGACCACATAGCAGTGCTCTTTCTTTCATTTTGTATGAAATTGGGCCACTAATCCTGATGTCCAGACAAAACTGCAGCAGGAGAATTGATGCGGCTTTGCCCAATAGGTGAGGAAGGATGGTACTGGAGAGTGAGGGGAGAGGTGGAGCCTCAGCCTGAATGCCTCCTCATCACTTTCTAGGAAAACTTTGACCAAAATATAATCACTGATTTTTTTCACTAGCTGTATTTGGAAAAGATCTGAGGAGAGAAATGAATGGGAAAACATAGTTAATAAATGCCATTCTCAAAACTACAAGGAATTTTTAAAAGAATGCAATTTCAGTCATATCCATTATTGGTTACCACAATGATACCTAGTAATAAACAGCCACAAAATCCTAGTGGCATGGAAGTGTAAGCATGTGTCAATCAAGTGTGACCAGATCATTGGCTCATCTGCTGATCCTGCTGCATAAACTATGGCCTGACTTTCAGCTGAGTAGAGGCTGGGCTTGGTGGGAAGGCTAAACTCTTTTCTGCTCACACAGATCTCCACAACTTTAGTCATGTATTTAGAAAGAAAGAAGCAGGCAAAGGTATGTATTCAAGTTTTCTGGCTCCTGGGCAAATGCTTAACTTATGCCTTGTGGCCTCTCCAATGTCAACACCAGGCATTAGCTACATGTTGCTGTTTTCACACCTCTGCTAAAACAGGGAGTCCTATTGGATTTGAGGAGACGTAGTCTCTGGGGCTGGCATGGGCTGGTTTGACAGTGCAGTTGACACAAGCGATCTTCTTCAGTGCTTACAATGAAGCCCTGAAGAACAACCAGGAGACTGGTCCAGCAACAGAGGGTGGGCCTGAGAGTGGCTTCCTCTCCTCCTTAGAATGTTCACTGGAACTGAAATTGTATGATGTGTTGGTGTCCAATCTTAGCCTTCTTTCGGTTTAGTATTGGGATAGAGTTACCAGTTTCTCCCAACATTTTTACATGATGTAGCATTTATCTCTCAAGTTTTATATATATACCCCAAGCAGGATTATTCAACTAAAAAACTGATGTTGAGATGGGTTATTTTCTCTTTTTTATGTTCTATTTTCTTGAAATAGACATGTGACTTCTCTAGTGAAAAGTGACAGTGACTTTCACATATTTTGGGCCTATGTGTCGATTTATCACATTAGTATATAATATGTTATTTACTAATACATATAACATATTATATAATAGAACACATATTATTATATTAGTATATAACATATTATATATAGTATATATTGTATACTTGTATATTTATGTTATATACTATGTTATATACTAATATATATAGAACACATATTATATATTAGTATATAACATATTATATATAGAACACATATTATATATTAGTATATAACATATTATATATAGAACACATATTATATATTAGTATATAACATATTATATATAGAACACATATTATATATTAGTATATAACATATTATATATAGAACACATATTATATATTAGTATATAACATATTATATATAGAACACATATTATATATTAGTATATAACATATTATATATAGAACACATATTATATATTAGTATATAACATATTATATATAGAACACATATTATATATTAGTATATAACATATTATATATAGAACACATATTATATATTAGTATATAACATATTATATATAGAACACATATTATATATTAGTATATAACATATTATATATAGAACACATATTATATATTAGTATATAACATATTATATATAGAACACATATTATATATTAGTATATAACATATTATATATAGAACACATATTATATATTAGTATATAACATATTATATATAGAACACATATTATATATTAGTATATAACATATTATATATAGAACACATATTATATATTAGTATATAACATATTATATATAGAACACATATTATATATTAGTATATAACATATTATATATAGAACACATATTATATATTAGTATATAACATATTATATATAGAACACATATTATATATTAGTATATAACATATTATATATAGAACACATATTATATATTAGTATATAACATATTATATATAGAACACATATTATATATAGAACACATATTATATATTAGTATATAACATATTATATATAGAACACATATTATATATTAGTATATAACATATTATATATAGAACACATATTATATATTAGTATATAACATATTATATATAGAACACATATTATATATTAGTATATAACATATTATATATAGAACACATATTATATATTAGTATATAACATATTATATATAGAACACATATTATATATTAGTATATAACATATTATATATAGAACACATATTATATATTAGTATATAACATATTATATATAGAACACATATTATATATTAGTATATAACATATTATATATAGAACACATATTATATATTAGTATATAACATATTATATATAGAACACATATTATATATTAGTATATAACATATTATATATAGAACACATATTATATATTAGTATATAACATATTATATATAGAACACATATTATATATTAGTATATAACATATTATATATAGAACACATATTATATATTAGTATATAACATATTATATATAGAACACATATTATATATTAGTATATAACATATTATATATAGAACACATATTATATATTAGTATATAACATATTATATATAGAACACATATTATATATTAGTATATAACATATTATATATAGAACACATATTATATATTAGTATATAACATATTATATATAGAACACATATTATATATTAGTATATAACATATTATATATAGAACACATATTATATATTAGTATATAACATATTATATATAGAACACATATTATATATTAGTATATAACATATTATATATAGAACACATATTATATATTAGTATATAACATATTATATATAGAACACATATTATATATTAGTATATAACATATTATATATAGAACACATATTATATATTAGTATATAACATATTATATATAGAACACATATTATATATTAGTATATAACATATTATATATAGAACACATATTATATATTAGTATATAACATATTATATATAGAACACATATTATATATTAGTATATAACATATTATATATAGAACACATATTATATATTAGTATATAACATATTATATATAGAACACATATTATATATTAGTATATAACATATTATATATAGAACACATATTATATATTAGTATATAACATATTATATATAGAACACATATTATATATTAGTATATAACATATTATATATAGAACACATATTATATATTAGTATATAACATATTATATATAGAACACATATTATATATTAGTATATAACATATTATATATAGAACACATATTATATATTAGTATATAACATATTATATATAGAACACATATTATATATTAGTATATAACATATTATATATAGAACACATATTATATATTAGTATATAACATATTATATATAGAACACATATTATATATAGAACACATATTATATATTAGTATATAACATATTATATATAGAACACATATTATATATTAGTATATAACATATTATATATAGAACACATATTATATATTAGTATATAACATATTATATATAGAACACATATTATATATTAGTATATAACATATTATATATAGAACACATATTATATATTAGTATATAACATATTATATATAGAACACATATTATATATTAGTATATAACATATTATATATAGAACACATATTATATATTAGTATATAACATATTATATATAGAACACATATTATATATTAGTATATAACATATTATATATAGAACACATATTATATATTAGTATATAACATATTATATATAGAACACATATTATATATTAGTATATAACATATTATATATAGAACACATATTATATATTAGTATATAACATATTATATATAGAACACATATTATATATTAGTATATAACATATTATATATAGAACACATATTATATATTAGTATATAACATATTATATATAGAACACATATTATATATTAGTATATAACATATTATATATAGAACACATATTATATATTAGTATATAACATATTATATATAGAACACATATTATATATTAGTATATAACATATTATATATAGAACACATATTATATATTAGTATATAACATATTATATATAGAACACATATTATATATTAGTATATAACATATTATATATAGAACACATATTATATATTAGTATATAACATATTATATATAGAACACATATTATATATTAGTATATAACATATTATATATAGAACACATATTATATATTAGTATATAACATATTATATATAGAACACATATTATATATTAGTATATAACATATTATATATAGAACACATATTATATATTAGTATATAACATATTATATATAGAACACATATTATATATTAGTATATAACATATTATATATAGAACACATATTATATATTAGTATATAACATATTATATATAGAACACATATTATATATTAGTATATAACATATTATATATAGAACACATATTATATATAGAACACATATTATATATTAGTATATAACATATTATATATAGAACACATATTATATATTAGTATATAACATATTATATATAGAACACATATTATATATTAGTATATAACATATTATATATAGAACACATATTATATATTAGTATATAACATATTATATATAGAACACATATTATATATTAGTATATAACATATTATATATAGAACACATATTATATATTAGTATATAACATATTATATATAGAACACATATTATATATTAGTATATAACATATTATATATAGAACACATATTATATATTAGTATATAACATATTATATATAGAACACATATTATATATTAGTATATAACATATTATATATAGAACACATATTATATATTAGTATATAACATATTTTAAGCATTGCTGTGCTTAATGTATCATCTCTACTTTGCTGCTGTGTGGCTGTTGCTTCGTTTCAATGTTTCTCTATGTGTTTGACTATGTGTTACAGATTCCCCTGAAATTAGCCAAGCAAAGGACTTCTTCAACCTGAAAAACCCATTGTTCTGAAGGTTGTGGAAAGAGATGAGATCATAAGTGGAGCCTGAACTTCCCTAAGGATTTCTGCAGTGTTTTTCCTCAGTCTGGGACCCAGAACACCAGAGAAAAATTTATTTTGTGAAGAAAACTCAACATGAAGATAGGCCTCATATTCCTCAACGATAAATAAGAGATGTTGAACCTTAATTTGTGATGGAAAGGAGGTGCCCACTTCAGTGCCAGACGTGAAGACTTGGCCTCTCTGGTTCTAATGGGATCTTTCCTCTTACACCAGTTAGTATTGGCAGCTCCTCCTGAGCTCTGATCAGAAAATCAACAATTATCACCAAATTTATCAACAATTTTTAGTGAAAATGAGGATTATTGTGGTGGCTTTTGTAGTGACATTGATACATGACATGTTCTCTGAAATATGCTGTGATAAGTTTTATAATGAGAAAGCCAATAAACATCTCCTTATAAAAGTTTATCTGAAGCCTTCATGCCAATTTAAGGGGATATATATAGTACTGAATCAGTGAGAGTCAAAAGTAAATCTTTTGATCATCATCATCAGTGAATACAGGGAGCTTTTTCATAAATTCAACTTGAATATTAAGATAGATGGAGTTAACCTACTGTGAATTTTCCCATGCTGGAAAAGTATATTCATAATGTCCTTCTGCCAGTTGTGACGCACATAAATTGTAACACTCTACTGAGGTACTTATTACTATATCTCTAGTTTAGATTTAATACTACCATGTCATCTCCCATGTTGATTCTGGAAAGCAAGAGACATGTTTGTAGTTCATCTTCAACTCCCAACTTGATAACAAGCACAATGAACATTAAATTAGAAAGTGGTTGACAGTCAGTTGTTTCTGCAGCTCCTCAGATTCAACCAGTATCAGAAGCTACACAGGATTTTTCCATCTTATGTCCTGTCCCTTCTCTCCCTCTTTACGTTCCCTTCCCTTCCTGAATAATTCACTCCTAATGCCATTAGATGTGGTCCAGCAATGTGGGGCACACATTGTGGTAGAGGAGGGAATAATGGTGGCTTCAAGTCAGACATCAGATACAATTGGGAAGGTGTCCTCAGAAGGGACAGCCCAGTCTGTGTATGAGAGCCCAAGCAGCTGATATGGGCTCCACACAGAGGGGTAGCCTGTCATAAATACATAAATACTAAATATGGTAAAGAACACTCAGGTGAGCTAAGGAGGGCTTGTGGGGTTAGAAATAGCTAAACAGAAGTTAGCTTTATGAAGAGAGATTGTTTGAATAAGTAAATACATCAAGGATAATGAAATCCAGCTTTCATAGGAAATGTTAGTAAAGGGACTCACTTGATAAGGAGAGAAAATTGGGATGAAATCTGTGATGTAGGACTGAAATGGAATAATGGAATGTATCACTGTGAATTCATTTTTTTCCAGATAGAAAAAATGGAGAAACAAATGGATGTGTGTGTGTGTGTGTGGTGTGGGTGTGTGTGTGTGAAGGTTTGAATGTAGAAACTTAAATTCCCTACTTGTGTGCACTCATGGGACTGGGCAACAGTGATATTTTAATAGCAATGTGCAGACTTGGTGACCAGATCTTGGAATAAAAAATAACATATTTCACTATAGGAAGCGGGGCTGGTTAGAGAAAAAGCTGATTTTAGGGTAAGGACTGGGCAAACCCAAGGTTAGACTGGAACACTTTTTCATACTGAATGCAAGGAAACATTAAAAAAAAAGAAAGCTAGGAACATATTGAAAAGACACTGAAGCCAGCCTGAGGGGCTGCCACTGAACCCAAAAGGGGCCATTTGATTCACATCATAAATAATTAATGATATAAAAATATTATCCATGGAAATAGTACAAACAGGTACATAAATAAATAGCAAAAAGTTGATAAATATATTTGCACAGTTTTATTGAACATGTGCCAGAATACAATTTAATTGTGAGGGATAAAGTGTAACTTTACAGTGGAGAGACCTGGAAGACACATCCTGAATCAAGGAACCAGAGAGAACAACATTGGAAATGAATTAAATCAACTATGGGACACCTGATAGTGTTGGGAGCAACAAATGAATTATAGGTTTCTTTGAACCATACCAAGCAGAGGCGATGCCCTTCTGAGAACTCTCCATGGAATCAGGATTGAGACTGCTCAGTTGTTGGTGACACCCTGTTCAAAGGGGGTTCTGTACCTTACAGAATTTATTGGTTCAAGTAGTCCTGAGATCAACTGCTGGCTTCCTAGAGATAAAAGAGATATAGGTGCACCCAATATCCTTGAGATGCCAGCTGCCCAGAGGTAGAAAGTGTATGGGTGCAAGCTGATAAGCTTTTAATTGGGTTGTTCCATCTTACAACCTCCTTTTTTGTTTGTCTTGAAGGAGCTTTTCACATTAAATCCTTTTGATGTTTAAACCTATAAAATAAATGTGTGGAGCCCACTCTGGTGTCAGTCAAGTCCCATCAACGTTTGGTTTTCCAGCCAAGCCCTGCTTTCCTACACTTGTGTGTTTATGTGTCTTTATTTCCAATCCTCTCACCCTCTGAAGTTTGGGGAACTGATCAAACATCATGTTGGACCGTGACATAATAGAACAGCGAAGGACACAGTGTCAACTCTGTGATCAGGAGGGAACTCTAATCAAAACCATGAAGAAACATCAGAGAAACCCAATCTAGAAATATTCCACTCCTGGCAGGTCAAACTCAGGAGAACCAATGGTGCATTGAAAAGTGACCTGGACCTCAGAGAAGCCATCCTGGCTTGGGATGGCAGGGTAACAAGCCCTGGCCTGCAAGCATTCCAGATTGGCCAGCCCACCTCGGAAACTCCATCCCTGCTGGGAACTGCAGGGGAACAAGCCCAGCTTGAAAGCATTCCAGATTAGCCTGCCCACCTTGGAGAAGCCACTCAGGCTGGGGATGGCAGGGTAACAAGCCCTGGACTGCAAGTGTTCCAACTAGGCCCTCTGGTGTACTTTCCCAGCTCAGCCCACCCACCTCAGAGAAGCCATCCTAGCTTGGGAAGGCAGGGGAACAAGCCCCAGTCTGCAAGAGTCCTAGCTATTCCTGCCAACCTTGGAGACACCATCCTGGCTTGGTACTGCAGGGGAACAAGCCTGGCCTGCAAGAGTCCCAGCTTGGCCCGCCCAACTCAGAGACACCATCTGGGATCATCCATGAGTTTTCCCACTAGGCCCGCCTGCAAGCATTCCAGCTCAGCCCGCCTGTGTGCATTCCCAGCTCTGCCCACCCACTCAGGAGACACAGGTATTCTCCACCTCTGCCTACAGGTCAGGGAACAGGCCCTGTGCCCAGGAACAGGGAATATTACATGGGGATGCCTATCTTTTGTTTCTCCTACTAAAACCCTAATTCCCATGATTTCCCTCTCACTAGTCAAATAATCTAATACCTCTATCTTCTTACATCCTACCTCACAAACATTTCAGCCAACCCATAAGTCCCCCCTTCTACCATTAGATACTGTGAACCACCACACAAAAATACTGACTAAATGGTAGAAGATAATTGATCTCATCATTTATTGGTGAAAATGTCAAAATTGTAAATATAAAAATAGAAACTAACTGATATATGGCAATATGTTGGGTACTTTGACTGCTATAATATTCATCTTTCCCTTAAAAGTTATGCATCAGGTAACCTGTAGGGGTGATATAAGACAATAAGACAGAAACAGGAATACCTCAGACTTACAATGCAAGAGAGGAAAACACATAGATATCATGAAAAAACAAGGGAGGAAAAGGCCCCAAAAAAACCAAGATACTAGAGCAATAGAATCCATAGAAAGCACAGTAGATGAAATGTCGGAAAAACAATTCTAAATATACATAATTAAAATGATTTGGGGTTTAAAAAAGGACCTAAGTGAGCAGATACAGGCAATAATTGATCTCTTCAACAAAGAGATAAGAAATCAAATATAGGCAACCATCGATCGCACCAACAAAGAGATAAGAGAACAAATGAAGGTAGCAAAAGATTACTTCAAGAAAGAGATAGAGATTCTGAGAAAAAAAAACCAAACATAAATACTTGAAATAAAAGAAACAATAGGCCACATAAAAAACTGAATAGATAGTATCAACAATAGATTGGAGCTGGGCGCGGTGGCGCACGCCTGTCATCCCAGCACGTTGGGAGGCTGAGGCAGGAGGATCGCGAGTTCAAAGCCAGCCTCAGCAATGGCGAGGCACTTAGCAACTCAGTGAGACCCTGTCTCTATAAAAAGAAAAAAAAACCAAACCAAAAAACAATAGATTGGGTCACTTGGAAGATAGTACCTCAGACAATGAGAACAAAATATATAAAATTGAAAATAAAGTAAACCACACAGTGAAGGCGTTAAGAAACCATGAACGAAATATCCAAGAATTATGGGATACCATCAAAAAACCAAATATAAGATTTATTGGAATTGAGGAATGTTCAGAGAATCAATCCAAAGGAATGCAATATCTGTTTAATGAAATAATATCAGAAAATTTCCCAAACAAGAAGAATGAATTTGTAAACCAAATTCAAGAAGCATATAGGATGCCAAATGTACAAAATTACAACAGATCTACACCAAGCGACATTATAACAAAAATGCCTATCATACAAAATAAGGATAGAACTTTAAAGGCCATAAGAGAGAAAAATCAGATAACCTAGAGAGAAAACCAATTCACATCAAAGCAGATTTTTTTAACCCAGACCCTCAAAGCAAGGAGAGCCTGGAACAACACATATCAGGCTCTAAAAGATAAGGGATGCCAACCAAGAATCTTATGTCCAGCAAAATTAAGCTTTAGATTTGATGATGAAATAAAAACCTTCCATGATAAACAAAAGCTAAAAGAATTTACAAGAAAGCTGGCACTACAAAACATCCTTGGCAAAATGTTCCACAAGGAGGAATTGAAAAACAACAATGAAAACCTTCAAAGGGAAGAAAAACAATAAAGGAAAACTAACCATAGCAGAAATTAAGTCAAGCTAAATACCAAAAATAAAATAGAATTAAATAAAATTTAAACTGGCTGGTAATACAAATCATATCTCAATAATAACCCTGAATGCTGACAGCCTAAACTCACAAAGACATACTCGATAGATTGTATTAAAAAAAAAAAAAAAAAGACCCAACAATATGCTGCCTTCAAGAGACATATCTCATAGGAAAGGATGCCCACAGACTGAAGGTGAAAGATGGGGTAAAATATACCAATCGCACAGATTACGTAAGCAAGCAGGGATTTCCATCCTCATTTCAAACAAAGTAGACTTCAAGCCAAAAGTAATCAAAAGAGATAAGGATGGACATTTCATATTACTTAAGGGAATCATAGCATACATCAACAAGCAATAACTGCCATAAATATATATGTCCCAAATAATGGAGCATTCACATTCATCAAACAAACCCTTCTCAAGTTCAAGAGCCAAATAGACCCCAACACAATAATTCTAGGTGACTTTAACACACCACTTCCACCACTGGATAGATCTTCCAAACAAAAGCTAAACAAAGAAACTCTTTAATACAGTTTCAATAATACAATCAATAGCTTAGATTTAACTGATATATATAGAGTATATTATCCATCAACGAGTCAGTACACTTTCTTCACAGCAGCACATGGATCATTCTCTAGAATAAATCATATCTTATGCTATAAAGCAATTCTAAGCAAATATAAAAATGTAGAGATACTACCCTGCATACTATCAGATCATAGTGGAATGAAACTAGAAATAAATGATAAAATAAGAAACAAAACCTACTCCAACACCTGGAGACTAAATAATATGCTATTGAATGAACAATGGGTTGCAGAATACATCAAAAAGGAGATTAAAAAATTCTTAGAGCTTAAAGAGAACACTGATACAACATATCAAAATCTCTGGGACACTATGAAGGCAGTACTAAGAGGGGAATTCATTGCATGAAGTTCATTCCTTCAAAGAAGAAAAGGTCCCCAAATAAATGAATTAACATTAAACCTCAAAGCCCTAGAAAAAAAGAACAAATTAACCCCCAAAAGCAGTAGAACACAGGAAATAATAAAATCAGAGCCAAAATCAATGAAATTGAAACAAAAACATAATTGAAAAAATCGACAGAATCAAAAGTTGGTACTTTGAAAAAATAAATAAAATTGATAAACCATCAGCTATGCTAAGAAAAGGAGAGAAAAAATTCAAATTACCAGTATATGTGATGAAAAAGAAAACGTGATGGACACTAAAGAAATACAGAAGATAATTAGAAATTATTTTGAAAATCTATACTCCAACAAAACAGAAAATAATGAAGACATCGACAAATTTCTAGAAATATACGATATGCCCAAACTAAATCAGGATGACATACACAATTTAAATAGATCAATTTCAAGCAAAGAAATAGAGGATGCCATCAAAAACCTACCAACCAAGAAAAGCCCAGGTCCAGATGGATAACAACTGACTTCTACAAGACCTTTAAAGAAGAACTAAAACCAATACTTCTCAAACTATTCCTTCAAATAGAAAAAGGGAATCTTTCCAGACTCATTCTGTGAGGCCAATCTCACCGTGATTCCAAAACCAGGCAGAGACAAATCAAAGAAAGAAAACTTCAGACCAATGTCACTAATGAATATAGATGCAAGAATCCTCAATAAAATTCTGTCAAATTGAATACAAAAACACATAAAAAAATAGTACATCACAATCAAGTGGGGTTCATTCCAGGAATGCAAGGTTGGTTCAACATAAGGAAATCAATAAATGTAATTCACCACATCAATAGACTCAAAGATAAAAATCATATGATCATCTCAATTGACCCAGAGAAAGCATTTGAAAAGATAAAGCACCCCTTCATGTTCAAAACACTAGAAAAAATAGGGATAACAAGAACATATCTCAAAATAGAAAGGCCATCTATGCTAAGCTCCAGTCCAACATCATCCTAAGTGGTGAAAAGCTGAAAGCATTCCCTCTAAAAACTGTAACAAGACAGGGATGTTCTTTTTTTACCACTATTATTTAACATTGTTCTTGAAACCCTACCCAGTACAATTAGACAGAAGAAAAAAATAAAAGGGATATGGATAGGAAAAGAAGAACTCAAGTTATCACTATTTGCAGATGATATGATTCTATACATAGAAGATCCAAAAAACTCCACCAGAAATCTTCTAGATCTAATAAACAAATTCAGCAAAGTGGCTAGATATAAAATCAATACCCATAAATCTAAGGCATTTCTGTACATCAGCAACAAATACTCAGAAAAAGAAACTAGTAAATCCACCCATTTACTATAACATTAAAAACAAACAAACAAACAAACAATCCTTGGGAATCAACCTAACAAAAGAAGAAGTGTAAAGATATGTACAATGAAATAGGTGCCAAAAACATACATTAGAGAAAAGACAGCCTCTTCAACAAGTGGTGTTGGGAAAACTGGAAATCATATGTAATAAAATGAAATTAACCTTCTATCTCTCCATGCACAAAACTCAACTCAAAGTGGATCAAGGAGCTAGGAATTAAACCAGAGACCTTGTACCTAATAGAGAAAAAGTAGGCCCAAATCTCCAACATTTTGGATTAGGCCCCAACTTCCTCAATAAGTCCCCTATAGTACAAGAACTAAAACCAAACATTAAAATGGGAAGTATTCAAACTAATAGCTTCTTCTCAGCAAAAGAAACAATCAGTGAGGTGAACAGAGAACCTACAGAATGGGAGCAAATCTTTACCAGATGCACATCAGACAGAACATTAACTTGAGGATATATAAAGCTCTCAAAAACATTTACACCAAAAAAAAAAAACACAAACAACCCAATCAATAAATGGGTTAAGGAACTTAACAGACACTTCTCAGAAGAAGATATACAATCAGTCAACAAATATAAGAAAAAATCTTCAACATCTCTAGCAATTAGAGAAATGCAAATCAAAACTACTTTCATCTCATGCCAGTCAGAATAGCAGCTATCAAAAACACAAACAACAATAAATGCTGACAAGGATGTGGGGAAAAGGGCACACTCTTACATTGCTGGTGGGGGCTGCAAATTGGTGCAGCCAATCTGGAAAGCATTATGGAGATTCCTAGGAAAACTTGAAATGGAACCACCATTTGACCCAGCTATCCCACTACTCGGTCTATACCCAAAGGACTCAAAAATAGCATACTGCAGGGAAACAGCCACATCAATGTTCATAGCAGCACAATTCACAATAGCTAGATTGTGGAAACAACCCGGATGCCCATCAATAGTTGAATGGATAGGGAAACTAAGGTATATATACAAATGGAACACTACCCAGCACTAAAAGAGAATAAAATTATGGCATTTGCACATAAATGCATGGAGTTGGAGAAAATAATGCTAAGTCAAGTCAGTCAACCCCAGAAAACCAAAGGTCGATTGATTCCTTTGCTATGATGATACTGAATTATAGTGGCAAGGGAGGGGGGATGAGAGGAATGAAGGAATGTCAAATAGAAAAAAGTTGGGGGGGAAGGAGAGGAAAAGGGGCAAGGGGATAGAAACAATGACAGAAGGAGTTGGACATTAATATACTAAGTGCATTTATAAAATTCCAATGGTATGAAAATACTTTGTGTAAAACCAATGACTTGGAAAACTGTGCTCTTCATATGTAGTATGAAAGGAAATGCACTCTAAAAGCATGTATAACAAATTAAATTTAAAAAATTTAAAAAAGAATAATACTATCTTCCTCATAGAATAAGAGATATGCACATACACATCATAGTCCTGAACTAATAAATATTAAATGATTATTAAAATAAAAAATAAATAAATAAAAAAGAAAGAAAAGTGACCTGGACCCAAGAAGTTAAGGAGACAACAAAATTCAGCACTTGGGCTGGATCCTTCTGCTGTAGAGAACATGGTTGTGACAACTTGAGGAATGCAATGGGAGCCTCTGGACTAGATGGAAGCAATGTGTCCACGGGATCCAATGCCTTCCTGTACTTAAAGGCACTTACAAGTACCGTGACCTTGTACAATCCACTCAGTACCTTAGCAACATGGTGCATTATGATAGTCACCCTGTGGTAATGTAGGAGAGTGTTCCCATTTTGTGGGAATACAACGGGTTTAAAATATGAGGTTGGCAATTTACTTCTATTTGATTCAGGAAAACAGGTCTTTGAACAAATTTGTCTGTTAATTTCCCATGGTTTTGTGGGAAACATCACATGGCCACTTTCTGATTGATACAGCTTTATCCTTTCTCTCAGTCTATGTAAGCTGCCTGTCGTGGCTAGCCACAACGCCGCGGGAGGAAAACTCTAGGAGGCAGAGTAAAGATACTACTACTTTTACTTCTACTTTCTTAGAGAGAGCTTAGAGAGACTTTTACTTTCTTAGAGAGAGCTTAGAGAGAGAAAGAAAGATTTTTCTTCTTCTTCGTAGAGCTTAGAGAGAAAGATAGAGCTTTTCTTCTTAGAGATTAGAGAGAAAGAGAGAGAGCTTGAAAGAGAGAGATTTCTTCTTTAGAGAGAGAGAGAGAGCTTAGCTTTTAGAGCTTCTTTCTTCTTTCTTCTTTCTTCTTTCTTCCTCGGGAGCCTCTGCCTGACTCTGACCAGGAATTACTTCTTCTATCTGGTTTCTCTTCTGTAACCGCTCTGCCTACGTTCTGGCTGCTCTGATTCTTTTCTTCTTCTCTGACCCGAACTCTTCTTCTGACAGACCGACTGCATGACTGACTGAATGAATTCATTCTTCTCCTGACTCTGACCGCTTTCACCCAGTTATATACCTTTAGCTTTGCGGGTGCCTCACGTGCATTTACAGGTGCGTCACATACATACTTATTATCAGGTGGAACGTATGGCTTCCAGCTGACCGCAATAGCCATCTCCCTAATTGGGGCTCCTTCATGTTCCTCCCTTTTAGTTTAAAAGGTGCTTTTTAATTCTATTTTCTATATTTTATTTTCTCTATTTTCTTGTCCCTACCTGGCTTTTCACCTTTTGTTTTAAAAAGGTGGATATTTGAGCCCTTTTTGAGGAGGTACTGCGGCTTTAAGGAAGCCTACTGCTGAGGAGCAGCTAACGCACTTAGTTAAGCACAATTGCATAAGCGGCTTTGACTGTTTTTTTTTTTTTCTTTCTTGTCTCTTCTTTATTTTTATGGCTTTTTTGCCAAAGCTCAATGGTTTTTTTCTCTGCATGGTTTTCACCGTGCTTTTTAATTCTCTATTTTCTTTTAAGCTCATGGCTTTTTTCTTTATGGCTTTTTGCTAAAGCTCAAGGCTTTTTCTCTGCATGGCTTTTACCATGCTATTACTTTCTGGCTTCTTTATTTTTTATGGCTTTTGGCTGGCTACTCGCTTCATGGCTTTGGCTTCTCGCCGGCTCTCGCCGGCTACTCGCTTCGGCTTTTCGCTAATTCTTAACTGGCCTCAACTGAGTACTACTCTTTTTGCTGGCCTCAACTGAGTACTACTCTTTTTGCTGGTCTCAACTGAGTCAGAGGCTATGCTTTCTTCTCCTCTCTCCTCACTATCTTAGCTTCTTGTTCTTATATCTTATTTTTTTCTTCTCTGCCTGCCGAGCCCCGGACGGGCCACCATTTGTAAGCTGCCTGTCGTGGCTAGCCACAACGCCGCGGGAGGAAAACTCTCGGAGGCAGAGTAAAGTTACTACTACTTTTACTTCTACTTTCTTAGAGAGAGCTTAGAGAGACTTTTACTTTCTTAGAGAGAGCTTATAGAGAGAAAGAAAGATTTTTCTTCTTCTTAGAGAGACTTTTACTTTCTTAGAGAGAGCTTAGAGAGAGAAAGAAAGATTTTTCTTCTTCTTCGTAGAGCTTAGAGAGAAAGATAGAGCTTTTCTTCTTAGAGATTAGAGAGAAAGAGAGAGAGCTTGAAAGAGAGAGATTTCTTCTTTAGAGAGAGAGAGAGAGCTTAGCTTTTAGAGCTTCTTTCTTCTTTCTTCCTCGGGAGCCTCTGCCTGACTCTGACCAGGAATTACTTCTTCTATCTTGTTTCTCTTCTGTAACTGCTCTGCCTACGTTCTGGCCGCTCTGATTCTTTTCTTCTTCTCTGACCCGAACTCTTCTTCTGACAGAGACCGACTGCATGACTGACTGAATGAATTCATTCTTCTCCTGACTCCGACCGCTTTCACCTGGTTATATACCTTTAGCTTTGTGGGTGCCTCACGTGCATTTACAGGTGCGTCACATACATACTTATTATCAGGTGGAACTTATGGCTTCCAGCTGACCGCAATAGCCATCTCCCTAATTGGGGCTCCTTCACTATTTTCTTTTAAGCTCATGGCTTTTTTCTTTATGGCTTTTTGCTAAAGCTCAAGGCTTTTTCTCTGCATGGCTTTTACCATGCTATTACTTTCTGGCTTCTTTATTTTTATGGCTTTTGGCTGGCTACTCGCTTCATGGCTTTGGCTTCTCGCCGGCTCTCGCCGGCTACTCGCTTCGGCTTTTCGCTAATTCTTAACTGGCCTCAACTGAGTACTACTCTTTTTGCTGGCCTCAACTGAGTACTACTCTTTTTGCTGGTCTCAACTGAGTCAGAGGCTATGCTTTCTTCTCCTCTCTCCTCACTATCTTAGCTTCTTGTTCTTATATCTTATTTTTTTCTTCTCTGCCTGCCGAGCCCCGGACGGGCCACCATTTGTAAGCTGCCTGTCGTGGCTAGCCACAACGCCGCGGGAGGAAAACTCTCGGAGGCAGAGTAAAGTTACTACTACTTTTACTTCTACTTTCTTAGAGAGAGCTTAGAGAGACTTTTACTTTCTTAGAGAGAGCTTATAGAGAGAAAGAAAGATTTTTCTTCTTCTTAGAGAGACTTTTACTTTCTTAGAGAGAGCTTAGAGAGAGAAAGAAAGATTTTTCTTCTTCTTCGTAGAGCTTAGAGAGAAAGATAGAGCTTTTCTTCTTAGAGATTAGAGAGAAAGAGAGAGAGCTTGAAAGAGAGAGATTTCTTCTTTAGAGAGAGAGAGAGAGAGCTTAGCTTTTAGAGCTTCTTTCTTCTTTCTTCTTTCTTCTTTCTTCTTTCTTCCTCGGGAGCCTCTGCCTGACTCTGACCAGGAATTACTTCTTCTATCTGGTTTCTCTTCTGTAACCGCTCTGCCTACGTTTCTGGCTGCTCTGATTCTTTTCTTCTTCTCTGACCCGAACTCTTCTTCTGACAGACCGACTGCATGACTGACTGAATGAATTCATTCTTCTCCTGACTCTGACCGCTTTCACCCAGTTATATACCTTTAGCTTTGCGGGTGCCTCACGTGCATTTACATGTAAGCTGCCTGTCGTGGCTAGCCACAACGCCGCGGGAGGAAAACTCTAGGAGGCAGAGTAAAGATACTACTACTTTTACTTCTACTTTCTTAGAGAGAGCTTAGAGAGACTTTTACTTTCTTAGAGAGAGCTTAGAGAGAGAAAGAAAGATTTTTCTTCTTCTTCGTAGAGCTTAGAGAGAAAGATAGAGCTTTTCTTCTTAGAGATTAGAGAGAAAGAGAGAGAGCTTGAAAGAGAGAGATTTCTTCTTTAGAGAGAGAGAGAGAGAGCTTAGCTTTTAGAGCTTCTTTCTTCTTTCTTCTTTCTTCTTTCTTCCTCGGGAGCCTCTGCCTGACTCTGACCAGGAATTACTTCTTCTATCTGGTTTCTCTTCTGTAACCGCTCTGCCTACGTTCTGGCTGCTCTGATTCTTTTCTTCTTCTCTGACCCGAACTCTTCTTCTGACAGACCGACTGCATGACTGACTGAATGAATTCATTCTTCTCCTGACTCTGACCGCTTTCACCCAGTTATATACCTTTAGCTTTGCGGGTGCCTCACGTGCATTTACAGGTGCGTCACATACATACTTATTATCAGGTGGAACGTATGGCTTCCAGCTGACCGCAATAGCCATCTCCCTAATTGGGGCTCCTTCATGTTCCTCCCTTTTAGTTTAAAAGGTGCTTTTTAATTCTATTTTCTATATTTTATTTTCTCTATTTTCTTGTCCCTACCTGGCTTTTCACCTTTTGTTTTTAAAAAGGTGGATATTTGAGCCCTTTTTGAGGAGGTACTGCGGCTTTAAGGAAGCCTACTGCTGAGGAGCAGCTAACGCACTTAGTTAAGCACAATTGCATAAGCGGCTTTGACTTTTTTTTCTTTCTTGTCTCTTCTTTATTTTTATGGCTTTTTTGCCAAAGCTCAATGGTTTTTTTCTCTGCATGGTTTTCACCGTGCTTTTTAATTCTCTATTTTCTTTTAAGCTCATGGCTTTTTTCTTTATGGCTTTTTGCTAAAGCTCAAGGCTTTTTCTCTGCATGGCTTTTACCATGCTATTACTTTCTGGCTTCTTTATTTTTTATGGCTTTTGGCTGGCTACTCGCTTCATGGCTTTGGCTTCTCACCGGCTCTCGCCGGCTACTCGCTTCGGCTTTTCGCTAATTCTTAACTGGCCTCAACTGAGTACTACTCTTTTTGCTGGCCTCAACTGAGTACTATTCTTTTTGCTGGTCTCAACTGAGTCAGAGGCTATGCTTTCTTCTCCTCTCTCCTCACTATCTTAGCTTCTTGTTCTTATATCTTATTTTTTTCTTCTCTGCCTGCCGAGCCCCGGACGGGCCACCATTTGTAAGCTGCCTGTCGTGGCTAGCCACAACGCCGCGGGAGGAAAACTCTCGGAGGCAGAGTAAAGTTACTACTACTTTTACTTCTACTTTCTTAGAGAGAGCTTAGAGAGACTTTTACTTTCTTAGAGAGAGCTTATAGAGAGAAAGAAAGATTTTTCTTCTTCTTAGAGAGACTTTTACTTTCTTAGAGAGAGCTTAGAGAGAGAAAGAAAGATTTTTCTTCTTCTTCGTAGAGCTTAGAGAGAAAGATAGAGCTTTTCTCTCTTAGAGATTAGAGAGAAAGAGAGAGAGCTTGAAAGAGAGAGATTTCTTCTTTAGAGAGAGAGAGAGAGCTTAGCTTTTAGAGCTTCTTTCTTCTTTCTTCCTCGGGAGCCTCTGCCTGACTCTGACCAGGAATTACTTCTTCTATCTTGTTTCTCTTCTGTAACTGCTCTGCCTACGTTCTGGCCGCTCTGATTCTTTTCTTCTTCTCTGACCCGAACTCTTCTTCTGACCGACCGACTGCATGACTGACTGAATGAATTCATTCTTCTCCTGACTCCGACCGCTTTCACCTGGTTATATACCTTTAGCTTTGTGGGTGCCTCACGTGCATTTACAGGTGCGTCACATACATACTTATTATCAGGTGGAACTTATGGCTTCCAGCTGACCGCAATAGCCATCTCCCTAATTGGGGCTCCTTCAAGTCTAGCTGGTATTGTTCATTTAATTCAATAGAAGAAGACAGCATCTTACAGAGAATGAGATGTGGGCGCTGAAGCTGGAGCTCCTGAGCCTTTAATTCCACTGGGATCTCTGGGGCCTGGATTGTAATGCAGAGTTGACCTCATGTTAAGCAGAGATGCCAGTTTTTTAGACTCCTTCATTCTGTTCTAGACTGGCCACAGAGGAGGCATAAACTTTATAGTGAAGTGCCTTTACTTTGTACAAGGGTGATTCTCAAGAATGTGTGGAATCTGTGAGATATTGGCAGGCAATCCTCAGGGTGACTGTGGGGTGGGTCATGGCCAAGTCCTTCCTCTACTCCAGACCCCTACAAGGCTCATGCCTTGAATAATTCGCTCAGTACTTTTGTTGCCCTAGTGCAGAGTCCCTCAGATTTCCTGACAGCAGCTCAGGGAGATAATGCTGGCAGCTATCTCACGTGGAAATGAAATCAGGTGATGGGTGTGAATTAAGTGCTCAGAACACAGATCACAGAGCACGTAGGGAGTGTTTCATCAGTGTGAACTGCTATTTTAGATTATTCATAGTCTTCAGTCTTCATAAGAACGATATTACTTTTGATACTTGGATGCCAGCTTTATCAAATCTCGCTTCACCTAACATTTTAGAAAATAAAATTATTGACACTCTTCACTGAGTTTTCCATTGAAATCATTTATGTCAAAGGTGATATTGGTCAATAATTTTCCAAAGGTCAACATGAACATCCACACTCTTGGGGTTCCTCTGTTATGAGAACTTAGTGGGAACTATCTTGGGAATATGGACTTCAGTGTTCCATGGGAAAAAATTTCCCTCAAATTCAACATGGGCATTATCCTGTTCTTAGAATCTGTTTTTCTGGTCCCAAAATTAGGGCAAGTCCTTCCTGTCATGGCCACGCTGTGTGGTGTCCAGAATACATGGAAGCCTGGGATAGACAGGTTGAACCCTTCAGGGTTCAAAGATCCACAGATAGGACCAAGGAAGTATCCAGTCAACGTTAGTTAACCCAATGGATGTTCTTCCTGTCTTGGGGCAGATGAACCAAGACCTTTAGAAAGTTCTTTCTGGGTGATTGCTGGTGGGCCCAAAAGTGTATATTCACCTCTTTTGGCCAAGAATGGTACTCTTCATAAAATCTTGTTTGAATATGTAAAACCTACTTCAAAGTGTTCAGCTTCATGTATTTAGGTGGTTATATACCTACTCTACATTCATTATTTATGTACCCATGTCCTGATTTATGTAGCTATCATCTGTGTGTGTCATATATTTCCATCTTTCCATCTACCTATTTATTTATTTATCATTTGTACATGGTCTATCTAACTTTCTGTCTTCCCAACCCCAGCATATGAACAGAGAAGTTGGGGTAGCCCTAGACCCAGCCCTTCTGCAACCATTGGAGTGACTCCAAGCAAGAACTTCCCAGGTAAGCCCAATAAACTTCAATATTCATGAGCAAATTAAAGAATCTTCATTGACCACTGTTTTGAGGGTGGCTTCTTATGCCACAATAGATCATTGGAGCATCTGTAGAGTGAGATGTACTATGTAGACAGCAGATGAGCAGTGGGGAAAATTGAAGGAAGAAACAATACCTTAATTGTGAATGACTGGAGCAGCTGAGGGGCTAAGGGTCCATTCAGAGGAAGGAGTGCTGAGGCATATGCAGGGTGTACTTTGACATCACAGGGTTCAGTACATGGACATAGAAGGGATCATATACCAACAGTATGCAGAATCTACTATGTGCTAGTTCTGCTTGACATTAAGCCTCGTATTCGTCAGTATGACCTTTGTTCATCAGCATTGTGGTTAGAGGTTGTGGTAGGCACATTTCAAGAGTCTCCACGATGCTCATCTCCTCCTGGTATCCACAGTATTCTGAGTCCCTTCCTATGTGAACAGGTCCAACATGTGAAACCCCCAGGTTAGGGAGGGACTCCTGAGACTGAGTTGTAAAGCACATTGGTGTTTCCACTTTCTCCCTCTTGGATCACTCACTCTGGTGGAAGCCAGCTGCAATGTTCTGAAGACACTCAAATAGCCACATGGCAAGGAACTGAGACCTCCTGAAAACCATCAGTCCTGACTTGCCAGGCATGTGCATGAAAGGCTACCTTTGAAGTAGACCAATCGGTCAAATTTTTACACAAAGGCTGCTCCTAGGCATATTGGTTTCAGTCTCATGTGAAACTCCAAGCCAAAACCACCAAGCAGAGCAACTTCTGGATTGCTACCCACAAAATCTAAGATAATATAGTTATTGTTTGGGCTCCTATTGTTTATGATAATTTGTAAAAGACATCAGATAACTAATACAGAGACAGAGGAACTGTGAAAATATGTTTTGATATCTACAATAAAAAAAAAATTCTGAGGCCATCCAGGGCCATGACTTTCAGCTGGATTTTCAGGATAAGACAGGCTTGGTGCTAGTGGTGTGGGGAGGTGGTGGCATGCATGCATACATATGTAGGCCCAAGAAAAATTGAAGTACACATGCTAAGAAGGAAATAAAGACTTTATTCAAGTTTATTGTAATAATGAAGAGTGTGGGAAGACACCCATGGAGTATGTGTGGACCAGACCAGCATTAAAGTCATTGAATGGGAAGATCTGGCATCTGGGAACTCACAGGGGCACTCTTGCTGGTGAGATGACTTAATATATTGTGATCTCCTACCCAGCTCTGCCAAAAGTTCCCCCACAACACCAGAGATGGGGTGTGACACATTAATAACTGAACAGCCTGCCTATACCCACATATATCCTGTTTTTCATGAAGAAGGAAGCACTGAGAGAAGACTCCTCCAAAACTGAAACCTTATACCTACTGATACCACTGCTGGTTATGTCAATGAGTCCTTGCTTCCCCGAATGCTGAAGTATACCACCAGAGAAGCACACCAAGGCAAGTGTAGAGAAAGTAAGGGATAGCAGAAAAGACTCTCCCCACCCAGGAAGAAAAAGGAGCCTATAATCAAGGAGATAGCTAAAGATTGCGGGGATAGCATAAAAGAAGTTTCCAATGTTGATACATTATTCAAAGAATCTTTGTATGCCCGTGAACACTGCCGCACCTGTAAGCCGAGCTGTAAGCACGTGTCCTTGTTAAAGCTATATGTATATAACTGGGTGAGGTTCGTTAGTGTGTGTGGGGAAGAAGAAGGTGGTGGTTGGAGTTAGAGCATTTGGAGTGATTGCTGGAGCTGGAGAGAGGAGAAGAATAAAAGACCTTTTTTCATTTTCATCCTGCCTCCGAATTTTCCTGTGGCGTTCGCTGCTCCAAGCGACTTCCGCTTCAGGCAGCGACAGGTGGTGGCCCGTACGGGGAATTCGGCGGCAAGGTAAGAAAAAAAGAAAATTTTAAAAAGATGGGAGCAAATATAACAAAAAGTCGGTTTATAAAAGCCATGAATGAAATTTTTGATATTGAGAACTCAGAGGATAGTGAGAAAAGTGAACAAGAAAGCATATCCTCTGACTCAGTGGAGACCAGCAAGGAGAGTAGGAATGTAAATTCAAAAGTAAGATCTGCAAAAGCCATCAGAAGCTTAATAAAATTAGCTGAGGAGTATGTACTCTCCTTAGAAACTGAAACTCAGGATACTAGTGAAAGTAATAATAGTAACAAGGAGCCAAACCATGAAAGTACAGTCTCCTCTACTGAGCCGGTTAGGAATTATGAAGCTAGTAGTGAAGAGGAATCAAAAAGCGATTCGGAGAGCACAGTCTCCAATAAAAAGAACAAAAAGAAATTAAAAAAGAGAAAAGACCGTCAAATAGAGGAACCACTAGCGCCCTCTCTGCTCCTTCATGGATAGAATCCCTAACAGAAACAATAAAGAGTATGGATCAGAGTATACGTGCCCTTGAGGTAGAAATTGGCGGCCTTTCAGAGCGCTTATACGCTCTCGAACAACATAGACCGCAGGAGCACCTAGAACTGCCAGTATTTCAAAATGAACAGGGACAAAGATATCATGAGTTCCTAGACTTTAAAACAATAAAGAATTTTAAAGAGGCGGTAATGACCTATGGGCCTCAAGCTCCGTTCACATTAAGTATGATAGAGTCACTTAACACCCTAACCTTAGCCCCCTCAGATTGGAAAAGTCTATGCAGAGCGGTACTAAGTGGGGGACAATACTTAATCTGGAAAACTCAATTCCAGGAACTTTGTTCAGAAATAGCAAAGAGAAATGCTGCAGCAGGTTTCCCTCAATGCAATATAGATATGCTCACAGGGGAGGGTGAGTTTGCCGAACTACAAAATCAGCTACAATACGATCCAGGTGTGTATGCCCAGGTACACACTGCAGCTGTGAAAGCCTGGAAGACAATCTCAGGCACAGGGGATCTGCAAGGCAGCCTATCAAAAGTTATACAAGGGCCTAACGAACCTTACGCTGATTTTGTAGATAGGCTCTTAAAACAACATCTAGAGTTTTTGGAGAAGTCAAGCAAGCTATGCCCCTAGTTATCCAATTAGCATACGAGAACGCTAATAAATATTGCCAGGATGCAATAAGGCCATGGAGAAGTAAAAAAGACTTATCAATTTATATCAGACTGTGCAAAGACATTAACGAGGCTGTTATCACAGGCAACGTAATTGCTGCAGTGATGAAAAATTCCTCCCCTCAAAATTCCCAACGGTTTCAACCTAGAACAGGATATTCCAGACAAAATTATTATAATCAACCAAGATATGCTAAGCAATATCCCCCAAGGGTAATAAAATCAAATTCATACCGTGCTCCAGGCCGATGCCCCAGATGCAAAAAAGGTATACATTGGGCCAATCAATGCCATTCTAGATATGATATATATGGAAATGATTTATCAAGGATTTCAAAAAACGGGGCACGGGGCCCAATGCCCCGGGGCCCACAAATGTACGAGGCACTAGAGGAGGAAGGCCCTCAGATTCAAATGATTCCTTGTCACAGTCCCTCCTACCCATTAACTCCCTTATCAGAGGGACAAGAGGAAGTGCAGGATTAGATCTCTGTTCTACTGCCCGGATGGTCCTGACACCTGAAATGGGGGTTCAGCTGATTCCTACGGGAATCAGGGGACCTCTCCCTTCAGGAACTGTGGGACTAATCCTTGGGCGTAGTTCCAAAAGTTTATTAGGCTTTAATGTTATACCAGGGGTTATTGATTCAGATTATAATGGAGAGATTAAAATAATGCTAAGTACACACAGGGGCATCATCTCCGTAAATCAAGGAGACAGAATCGCACAGCTGCTCCTCATTCCCAGTCTCCATAATTCTTTTAAAAGCATGCCACAAAATAGAAATAGCAGAGCATTCGGTTCCACTGGTTCAGGACCTATGGCTTTCTGGGTCCAGGACTGTTCACGGAGGCCTATGTGCAAATTAAAAATTCAAGGTATAGAGATGGAGGGGCTGATTGATACAGGAGCTGACTCTTCCATCATAAATCTACAACAATGGCCTAAGCACTGGCCTCTACAGAAAGCCTCAACCAGTTTAAGAGGCTTGGGATACAGTAATACCCCAGCTCAAAGTGCTGTAATCTTAAATTGGCAAGACAATGAAGGCCATACAGGAACATTCAAACCCTATGTTTTAAACAGCTTGCCAGTTACCCTATGGGGAAGAGATATCTTACATCAAATGGGGTTACACCTAGCGACCAAGCCTGCAGGTGTTAAGAATAAAAATCCTACTCATAATAAAAAAGGCAAAGGACATTTTTCTAGGGGCCACTGAGAAAACAATTTTAAAAATACCATGGCTCTCTAATAAGCCAGTTTGGGTCCCTCAGTGGCCCCTATCCAAAGAAAAATTGCAAGCGGCCCACCAATTAATTAAAGAACAATTAGAAGCAGGACACATAGAACCTTCCACCTCTCCCTGGAATTCTCCCATATTTGTAATTAAGAAAAAATCAGGAAAATGGAGACTATTACAAGATCTAAGACAAATTAACAAAACAATGCAAATTATGGGCCCTACTCAACCTGGACTTCCTAATCCTGTAGCTATTCCAAAAAACTATTACCTTATAACCCTTGATATAAAGGACTGTTTCTTTTCCATTCCCTACATCCTCTGGATGCCCCCAGGTTTGCTTTTTCAATTCCTTCTATTAATAATAATGGCCCTGATAAAAGATATCAATGGAAAGTATTGCCGCAGGGAATGGCAAATAGCCCTACACTGTGCCAACTATATGTGGACAGAGCTATACAGCCCATTAAAAACAAATATCAAGACCTTATGTGTCTACACTACATGGACGATGTTTTTATTAGCTCACCCTAATCAACAAATCTTATTTAATATATTTAGTGAAATAACAAAAAATCTAAAAAAATATGGATTATATATAGCAGAAGAAAAAGTTCAAAGCAGATCACCTATACTATATTTAGGCTTTAAAATCATGGATACTTTTGTTAAACCCCCAAAAATTCTAATAAGTAAAGAACATTTGACCACCCTCAATGATTTCCAAAAATTACTGGGTGACATTAATTGGCTTCGCCCTACACTAAGCCTCACTACTGGACAATTAAAACCCTTATTTGACATCCTTCGTGGGAACCCTGACCCATCCTCACCTCGAACATTAACTCCTGAGGCCAGGAGAGCTCTAAAATTAGTAGAACAGGCCATTGAAAGATCCCATTGCGATAGATTTGATTTTGCACAACCACTAATATTGATTATTATTCCTTCACAATATACTCCAACAGGAGTATTTTGGCAACAGGGACCTATATTATGGATACATTTGCCTGTCTCTCCTAAAAGTACAATTGAGTCTTATACCTCCATGGTAGCTAAACTTATTCTTCAAGGACTTAAAACCTCTACTAAAATATTTGGAATTCATCCCGCTACTATTATTACTCCTTATTCATCGTCACAGGTTGAATATTTGTGCTTCAATGATAATGATTGGGCTATAGCTAGATGCTCTACTTCTGCAAATTTTGACAATCATATTCCTAAATCTCCTATACTGTCCTTTTGTATCAATCATCCTATCACATTCCCACAGGTAATAAAAAATCAACCCATTCCTAAAGCATTTAATGTATTTACAGATGGATCCTCTAACGGTACTGCTGCAGTAGTCACTCAAAATGAAAAAATGATTCATATCACTAATCAAAAATCAGCTCAATTAGTGGAACTTGAAGCTATAATAATAGCTCTGGAAAATTTTAAAGAACAGCCTATGAATATTTTTTCAGACAGCCATTATATTGTACATGCTGTCCCAAAATTGGAGCTAGCAGGTCCAATAGCACCACATACTCCAGCTTTTAAATTGTTTTCTCAAATCCAAAATCTCCTATGGCAACGAAAAGAACCTTTATTTATAGGTCACATAAGAGCTCACACTAATCTGCCTGGTCCTCTCCATGAAGGTAATCAAAAAGCTGACGCCCTCACTAAAACAATATTTATATTTACTACAGTACAACAAGCTACTTTATTTCATTCCCAGTTCCACGTTAACAGCACTACCTTAAGACAAAAATTTAAAATCACAAAAGAACAAGCTCGTAGAATTGTAAAAGAATGTCCATCTTGTGTAACACTCTTGCCCAATCCACATTATGGGGTTAACCACGAGGTTTGATGCCCAATCATTTGTGGCAGATGGATGTCACACATGAGCCAAGTTTTGGAAAATTACGATTTATTCATGTCACCATAGATACATGCTCAGGCATGATTTTTGCTTCTTTACATTCCGGAGAAAAAGTTAAAGATACTATATCTCATTGTCTGCAAGCTTTTGCTGCATTGGGCATCCCCAAAATGCTTAAAACAGATAATGGCCCTGCATATACATCCACATCCTTCAAACAATTTTGTACAAAGTTCAATATTATCCACAAAACAGGTATCGCTTATAATCCTCAGGGCCAAGGAATAATTGAAAGAGCAAATTGGACACTTAAAAATATGTTACTAAAGCAAAAAGATGGAAACTGGAAAAAATCCTAAGGACAGATTGGCAGTTGCCCTGTTTACCCTAAATTTCTTAACTTTAGATTCTAATGGACATTCGGCTGGAGATAGACACTGGAACCCACACCAACAACATAAACCTTTGGTTTACTGGAAGGATGTTCTCTCAGGTACATGGAAGGGTCCAGACCCAGTATTAATTTGGGGGAGAGGATCTGTTTGTGTTTTTCCAAAGCACGAATCCTCTCCAATATGGATACCATCTAGATTGATAAAGCAGGTACAAAGTCAAAGGGATCAAGACGAAGTTATTGAGGAGTCTAGATTGAATAAACAAGTGCAAGGTCAAGAGGACCAAAATGAAGGTATGGAGTGATTCCCTTAAAAGAGTTCTCCATTAAATTTACAACTTAAATTTCATTCTTCCCGGCCGGACAAGAAGATCTCTCTTCAGTGTATACACAATTGTAATTTTTTTTCTCTTTTATATATGTCTTTATGTCTGTGCATTTGTCTAAATTTCATGTTAATGTGATGTCACAAATATGTTTATATGTGCGTCTGTCTAGTGTGACGTCACAAATAATTAAGCGTTTAAAAAAAAAAAAAAAAAAAGGTAGATAGATATAGATCCAAATAACAAATAACGTTAATTCATTTAAGCTTAGAATATTCTAATTTGATAATCAATAGATAGATAGATAAATAGATATTTATATAAGTTCAGAATATTTTTAGATAATCAATTATAATGATAATCAATTTTGATTTATAGTTGTCTCCGGGACTTCTCTTCAGCTGTGAATATGTTTAATGTTATATAACCTGATATTTTGGTGTTCTGACAGAGGATCATTTATTTGTTATTGACTTCATTTGTTTAGTAGCTGATTAATTTGAATTATTTCAACAGGTATAGGATTGCTGTGTATATAGAGACTCGAGGATTCCAGCTAACAAATTATTTTTCCAAAATGCCTTTAGCTTTTCTTTATCTTTAATGCAGTAAACACCCTCAGTTTCTCTTTGATTATTTCTGAATGTGATATTTTGCCAGCTTATGTTTGTGGGAGCTTGAGCAGCAATGTGTGTGAGCAGAGATCAACTTTTATTTTCTACTCTAATAGTTCTTTTTTTTTAGTTTGACAGCTCACCTTTTGATCTCAGTGCTGGAATAGCACTGCCTTTCCCTTAATAATGGATGCTTGAGTTTTTAGGTAGCGGGCCCTGAAGATTTGCCGGTGGAAATGTCTGGACATAAAAAAGACGGCTGCTGCTACAACTGCAGGGACCGCGGTCGCTGCAAGCATCCCTGCTGCTCAAGCATCAACAACCTCACCAGCAGTGTGGCCTCTGCTCTGCATGCATGGGGCCTCCTGAATCTATGTGTTATAACTTATGGACATTTTGATTTTCCATTATTTTGGGACATTGCGGGACAATGCCTTGCGGGTATTTGTCTAAGAGAACTCAGTGCGTTACTTGATGAAACTAAGGGTAGCTGATTGGCTTAAAGAACTTGATACGCTATGGAAACTTGGCTCGTCAGCAGTAGGCTTGCCGCCTTAAAGCCGCAGCATCTCCTAAAAATTGGACGGCTGTTAGTCAACACACAGTCGATCCTGAAGGGCTCTATTGGATGGCTGGTTAGCCTATGACGGGTAAGATCCCCAGAGGGGGACAACCTAAGAACGGGCCCAAAAGGCAATAGTCCTAGACTGGGATAAGAATGGGATGGGTCCTAGAACATCCCCCCTTATTAGGAGATCTAAGATTGCGGTTTCTGTTTAGTCCCTCTTAATCTTTGTATTGAACACTGCTGACGCACCTTCTCGAGCTGTATGTCCTTTGCTTATTTTGCTCTATTGTGCTGGAGAGAGGAGAAGAATAAAAGGTGATGGCGGCTGCTCCAAGCGACTTCCGCAGGCAGCGGAAGGGCCCAAAAGGCATAGTCCAAATGGGGAAAAAAGATCTTCTTTTGTCCTCTTAAATTCCTGTTCTTTATGTTGCTTATTTTGCTCTATTGTGGGGGATGCAGGTGGGAAGGGGGAAAAACAGTGGGGTAGTTGTGATCTGGGCAGGAAGGTCCTAGAGTGAATTGATTAGCACCTCACTATCTGCTGGGAGCTGCTTCATTAACAGTTCTTTAAGATGGGCCTTGGCCTTGGAGACATTAACATTTTAATCTCCCAGGTGTAATTTCTGATTTCCCAACTCAGATTTGACTCCATTTTTTTTATTAGACTGGACTCCATTTTTCTCTATTAGACTCAATGTCAGACCCAATTTACCTAGCTACACTAACTACCTATCTTTAAATCTGGCTTTACTAATATTAGATATGGAAAATAACAAAACCCCAAAGTAGTGAGACCCAGGGAAAGGGGCGTGAGAAGGACAGCAATACATTGAGAGCATTGATCCTTTCCAAATATATTTGTTCCCTGTGATAAAACAAACCCTGAGGAAGAGGTGTCCATCCAACCTGGAAAGGCAGTCTCTGGAAAGAGGCGGAAGCATTAACCCTTCTGTAAACAAATCCTTTCCAGATATCAGCCACTGACTCCAGGCCCTCCATTAGGTCCAGTACAATAAATTCCAGAAACTGACCACTGACTCTAGACTCCCTTCCATTTTGCCCATAAAACAGACCCTAAATTCCTAAGCACTATAACCAACTCCTTTACTGATTGTTAGAAAAAACTCCAAATTTGTGGGTGCCCAAAGAAAATTGATATGCTCACTATACCACCTCTCAGAATACCCTATATTAGCCCAGGCCTTTCTTTATTCGGGGGCTCATTTTCCACCAGGAAATTGGGTCCCACCATGGAATCATGTCGTCCCTGCTCCTGTGTGAAACTTTGTTCCTGAATAAAGTGCTGAGCTGATTTGTGAAGTTTGCTTTCGTCTTGTATTTTTGCTCTAACAACTACCAATACCCCTTGATCTGTGCCACTATGAATAATGCAAGTGTCAGCTCCATCTTTGTTAGCAGCTGCACCGTCTGGTCAACTTGGCCCATCACTGACCCTGCTTGAAACTATATTTCTGTGTCCTGTGGTTATCTCGTAGTACTATTTTCTTAGCTTTTATTTATCAGCCAGCCCATCGCTCCAGAGGGGAACTCTTTCCCTCACCCACTGTGTGTTAGAATTTGTGCCTGAACAGGCAAACCTTCAAAAGGAAACCAAAAAAGAAAGGTATCAGGTGGGTGGTTGGGCCCTCACTTGTATGAACCATGCCTGTGACTAGCTAATTGAGAGAAAGAGGAGAGAGGAAGTTTCTTTGTAGTGTGACATTAAGCATGGGGAACTTACTCTCTACAGAGGGGGATATTTACTTTGCTATTCTCAAGACTATCATGAAGCCAAAGGAAAAGTCTATAGAAAGTGCAGGAGCCCTGATTGGGGAGATGGCAGAGATTGTGTTTGGCTACATAGAGATGCCCGGACATTGCTGCCTTCTGTGATCTCGCGGGACTTGGCCTGGGATCTCACGGGACTTGGCCCGGGATCTAGAGAGACTTAAGCCGAGAGGTGAATTGGGTCGGTGCCATTTTTCTGGGGCTCGAGAGACTTAGCCCGAGAGAGAGCGTGCGGAATGAATGCCATTGTGTGTGTGTGTGTGGTGGCTTCTTGTAGGAGTGTGTGTGGTGTTAGAGGTTGCTGGAGCCAGAGAGAGAGGAATAAAAGAACTTTTTCATTTCCATCCTGCCTCTGAATTTTCTCCCATAGCGTCGCTGCTCCAAGCGGCTAACGCTACAGACAACAACAGGTGGTGGCCCACACGGGGAGTTCAGCCGGCAGGTAAGAACTGAAAATGGGAGCAAAAATAACAAAAGGTTGAATAATAAAAGCCATGGATGAGTTTTTCGATATTGCAGACTCAGTGGATAGTGAGGAAAGCAATCTAGAAAGCATAGCCTCTGAGTCAGTTAATACCAGTGAGAAGAGTAGTGGTGTAAATTCAAAAGTAAGAGCTGCAAAAGCCATCAGAAACTTATTGAAATTAGCCAAAGAATATGTACTCTCCTTAGAAGCTGAAATTCAGGATACCAGTAAAGGTGATAGTAGTGAAGAGGAATCAAAAGATGACTCTGGGAGCACAGTCTCCAGTAAAAAGAACAAAAGGAAATTAAAAAGGAAAAAGGACCATCAAGTAGAGGAACCATTTGTGTCCCCTACTCCCCCATGGGTGGAATCCATTACAGAAAATATGAAGGGTATTACTAGGCATTTACAAACCTAGAAACAGAAATAAAAGGTCTTTCTGAGCGCTTATGCGCTCTTCAGGGTAACTCACAGATACATTGGGAACTGCCAGTAATTGAAAATGAAAATGGACAGAGGACCCAATAGATTTCAAAACAATAAAAAAATCTCAAAGAGGCAGTAATGACATATGGACCCCAAGCTCCTTTCACGTTAAGTATGCTAGAGTCCCTTAACATCTTTAACTTAACCCCCTCAGACTGGAAAATTCTATGTAAAGCAGTATTAAGTAGGGGGCAATACTTGGTTTGGCGATCACAATTTCAAGAACTTTGTATAGAAACAGCTAGAAGAAACACAGCTTCAGGGTTTGGAGACCATAATATAGAAATGCTCACAGGAGAGGGGCAATTTGCAGATTCACTGTCTCAAAAATATTATGTTCCAGGCGTATATGCTCAAATATATGCAGCTGCCTTACAGGCATGGAAAACTTTACAAGGACCTGGAGATCTGCAAGGTAGCTTGTCAAAGGTGATTCAGGGACCTAATGAACCATATGCTGTCTCTCCTAAAAGTACAATTGAGTCTTATACCTCCATGGTGGCTAAACTTATTCTTCAAGGACTTAAGACTTCTACTAAAATACTTGGCATTCACCCTGCTACTATTATTACTCCCTATTCATCATCACAGATTGAATATTTGTGCTTCAATGATAATGATTGGTCTATAGCTAGATGCTCTACTTTTGCAAATTTTGATAATCATCTTCCTAAGTCTCCTATATTATCTTTTTGTATTAATCATCTTATTATGTTTCCACAGGTAATAAAAAAAAATCAACCTATTCCTAAGGCATTAAATGTATTTACAGATGGGTCCTCAAATGGTACTGCTGCAGTAGTCACTAAAAAAGAAAAAATGACTTACATAACTGCACACAAATCAGCTCAACTAGTGGAACTGGAAGATGTGGTAAGAGCTCTGGAAAATTTTAGAGAGCAGCCCATGAAACATTTTTTCAGAAAGCCACTATATTGTACATGCTGTCCCAAAATTAGAGCTAGCAGGACCAATAGCACCTCATACTCCAGCCTTTAAATTGTTTTATCAAATACAAAAACTTTTGTGGGCAAGAAAAGAACCTCTATTCATAGGGCATATTAGAGCACATACCAACTTGCCTGGTCCCCTCCATGAAGTTAATAAAAAGGCTGATGACCTTACAAAAACAATCTTTATACTTTCAGCCCTCCAGCAAGCTACTTTATTTCACTCCCAGTTTCACATCAATAGCACCACCTTGCAGCGTAGGTTTAAAATCACAAAGGAGCAAGCCAGAACAATTGTAAAAGATTATAAATCTTGTATGACACATTTGCCCAATCCTCATTATGGTGTTAACCCTAGAGGATTAATGCCCAATCATTTGTGGCAGATGGATGTCACTCATGAGCCAAGTTTTGGAAAATAGCAATTTATTCATGTGACCATAGATACATGCTCAGGCATGATTTTTGCTTCCTTACATTCTGGAGAAAAAGTTAAAGGTGTTACATCTCATTGTTTGCAAGCTTTTGCTGCATTGGGCATCCCCAAATGCTTAAAACAGATAATGGCCCTGCATATACGTCCTCATCTTTCAGACAGTTTTGCGCAAAATTCAATATATCCCATAAAACAGGCATCCCATACAATCCTCAAGGTAAGGGCATTATTGAAATAGCAAACTGCACACTGAAAGTTATGTTATTAAAACAAAAATAAGGAAATTGGAAAAATCCTAGGGACAGATTGGCAGTTGCCCTGTTTACCTTAAATTTTTTAACTTTAGACTCTAATGGTTATTCTTCTGGAGACAGACATTGGAACCCACACCAACAACATAAACCTTTGGTTTACTGGAAGGATGTTCTTTCAGGTACATGGAAGGGTCCAGATCCAGTATTAATTTGGGGGAGAGGATCTGTTTGTGTTTTTCCAAAGCACGAATTTTCTCCAATATGGATACCATCTAGATTAATAAAGCAGGTACCAAATCAAAAGGATAAAAATGAAGTTGTTGAACAATCAAGATTAATAAAAAAAAAAAAAGGTACAAAATCAAGAGGACCAAGATGAAGACATGGAATGATTCCCTTAAAAGAGTCCTTCAAAATATTTCATAACTTAAGTGTCATTCCTCCCGGCCGAGATGAAGAGATCTCTCTTTAGTGTGCACACAATTATATTTTTTTCTCTCTCTTTTTTTTTTTTTTTTTTTTGTGGTACCGGGGATTGAACTCAGGGGCACTTAACCACTGGGCCACATCCCCAGCCCTTTTTTGTATTTTATTTAGAGACAGGGTCTCACTGAGTTGCTAAGTGCCTCGCCATTGCTGAGGCTGGCTTTGAACTCGCGATCCTCCTGTCTCAGCCTCCCAAAGTGCTAGGATTACAGGCGTGCGCCACCACGCCCGGCTTATTTTTTCTCTTTTTACATATGTCTTTATGTCTGTTCATTTGTCTAAATTTCATGTAATTGTGATGTCACAAATATATGTTTGTAAGTTTGTGTGTCTGTTCAGTGTGACGTCACAGATAACTAAGTGCTTATAAAAATATATATATATATCCAAATAACTTTAATTCATTTAAGTTTAACAGTATTCAATTTAGGTAAATAATTTAATAAGTGAAGGTACCTTCAATTTTGATTTATAGGTGTCCCAGGGATTTCTACTTAGCGAAGTATATGACTAGTGCTGTATAACCTGATATTTTGGCATTTTGACATAGGAATGGTTATTTGTAATTAACTTTATTTGTTTTATAGCTGATTACTTTGAGTTATTTCAACAGGTAATCTCATGGAAGGTTACAGAGACTCGAGGGTTCCAGCTAACAAATTATTTTTCCAAAGTGCCTTTAGCTTTTCTTTACTCTATCTTTAATGCAGTAAATACCCTCAGTCTTTCTTTGTTTTGTTCTGAATATGATATTTTGCCAGCTTATGTCTGTGGGAGCTCAAGCAGCAATGTGTGTGAGCAGAAATCAACTTTAATTTTCTAATCTAATAATTCTATTTTTTAGTTTGACAACTTGCCTCTTGACTCAGTGCTGGAATACCACTGCCTTTCCTTTAATAATTGATGCTTGAGTTTCTAGGTAGCGGGCCCTGAAGATCTGCCAGCGACATTGTCTAGACATAAAAAAGATGGCTGCTGCTACAGCTACAAAGATCACGGCCACTGCAAACATCCCTACTGCTCAAGCATCAAACAACCTCACCAGCAGTGTGACCTCTGCTCTACATGCATGGGGATTCCTAGATCTACGTGTTATAACAAGTTGACATTTTGATCTTTCATTTGTTTGAGACTTTACGAGACAATGCTTTGCGGATATTTGTTGAGAAGACTCAATGTGTTACTTGATAGAACTCAAGGCAGCTGATTTGTTTAAAGAATTTGATATGCTATGAAATTTGGCTCATCACCAGAAGGCTTGTCACCTTAAAGCCGCAGCATCCCCTCTTTTAAAACAAAAGGGGGGAAATGCAGGAGCCCTGATTGGGGAGATGGTGGAGATTGCGTTTGGCTACATAGATATGCCCGGACATTGTTGCCTTCCGTGGTCTCGCGGGACTTGGCCCAGGATCTTGCAGGACTTGGCACAGGATCTGGAGAGACTTAAGCCGAGAGGTGAATTGGGTCGGCGCCATTTTTCTGGGGCTTGAGAGACTTAGCCCAAGAGAGAGCGTGCGTAATGAACGCCATTGTGTGTGTGTGTGTGTGTGTGGTGGCTTCTTGTAGGAGTGTGTGTGGTGTTAGAGGTTGCTGGAGCCAGAGAGAGAGGAATAAAAGAACTTTTTCATTTCCATCCTGCCTCCGAATTTTCTCCCGCAGAATCGCTGCTCCAAGTGGCTAACGCTACAGACAACTACAAAAAAGAGCTCAACTTTCTCAGTTCCTAGAGGTGATTAGGGAAGTTTGTGCATGGTTTTGTGAGGAGGAATCACTTGAGTTGCATACTTGGAAAAAACTAATTAGGGAGCTGCATGCTGGCTGTATTTCAGCTAACGTGACTAGGAGCACAATTGAGAATGTCAAAAACATTTGGAATTTAATAGAGACTTGCTTATATTTGGATCAAGGTATTGGATAATAATTCTCTGGAGATTTAGTCACAGACCTTGGAAATGTGGTTAAAAGTTTTAGACCTTCTAGGACTTCTTTGCATGCAGTTAATGTAACTCTGCAAAAGCAGGGATAGGACCTAACAAAGCAGGTTCCATTCCTAGTGAACAAAAAGTAGAAAGAGAACTTAGAGGCAAATGCTCTATTAGACAAACAGATACAGAAGGATGGGGGAGGGGTTGCTCTGCAGGACTCTGAGGAAGATTTGGAGCCTAAGGAGAATAAGTTGGCAGGAGACCTCCATAATTTGCATAATGAATTAGCAGGAGACCTCCGTAATTTGAGGGAGAGTGAGCTACCCTGTCCCTCAGGGAAGACTCAGACTCACAGTCCCAAATATGGCACCACAAACATTTCTCCAGTCCAGCAGGGCCTCAGAGCAGGAGCTGCCCAAATGGCAGGTGAAGATATATTGGGGTTTAAATAATTTCCAATTTTTGAGCAGTTAGAGATACAAAATCCAACCAAAAATGTATGAATTCATGTGGCTATTCCTTTTAAAACATTAAAAGAATAAAATTCTCCTGGGGGGGGGGGTAAGATGGTGGAATGAGAGGGACATCATTACCTTAAGTGCATCTATGAAGACACGAATGGTGTGAATATACTTTGTATACAATCAGAGATATAAAAAATATGCTCTATATGTGTAATATGAATTGTAATGCATTCTGCTCTTATATATAACAACTTAGAATAAAAAAAATGTTGCTTGCTCCACTTATGGCCCCAACACATCTTTTGTTCAAAGCTTGATAGAATCAGTGTGTAATGAGGCCCTACTGCCTTATAACTGGATTACCCTTGCCAAGACTTCTCTTTCAGGAGGTGAGTATTTGTTGTAGATGGGTTTTTATTCTGAGCAGACAGAAACTAACAGAAGGCATAGAGTTTAAATCATTTTAGAGATGTTGACTAGGAGAGGACTACTTACTGATTGGGAACAACAGTTAAATTATGATTTACAAACTTATGCTCAGATTAGTGTGTGCAAGAAGGGCATGGGGAGAATTACCTACTAAGGGAGAGAAGACTCTAGATTTCAGTCAGATCAGGCAGGGGCCTGTGGAAAATTTCTCAGATTGTGTAGCACATTTATATCAAGCTGTGAGCTGTACAATTGGAGATTCAAATGCTTCTGAGATATTAAACAGTTAGCTTTTGAAAAGGCTAATAAAGTTTGCCAAGAAGTAGTTTGACCCCACTGCAAAAAGGGAATGATATCTGATTGTTACCACCATTTACTGAGATGAGTCCTTAAGAAAATTTTTAGGAAGCAGGGTTATGCCTGTGGGAATCCTCCACCCCATGCTGGTGTCTTCAGATCCCCTTATAGCTGCCTTCCATAAGCACCCAGTGCTTCTGCAGAGATCTTGCTGTGATGTGCTGGCCAAGGGCCTCTGGGTTTAGCTTTCTCTATGGCAGTTTTGTCCATAAATTTCCTTATATTTCTGTCACCCTGGGTACAGCATAGCACTGGCCACAGTGAAGACTCAATTCAGGATGGCATAGAGGGTCCCAGATCCCTGAGTATATACATGTAACCAATCAGAATAGGACACTTTGTTCTGGAGGTTAGAGATGGGTTAATGTTGGCTGGCAGAGCCCCTGAAAATTGACACTGGGTTGCAGGCACCACAATGACAGTGCTCTTTGGGAAACCTTTCCAAATGCACCCCAAAGTGACAGGTGTTTATTTATTTTGTGGGGAGATGGTTCATTAGTATCATATGATTATCAAAGGAGACTTTGCTCTAACTAATGCTCAAGAACTCCATCTGGGAAACTTTAGACCCTATTTTGTCCCCTGTTCTTTGCTACTCTTGAGAAGTGAGCTCAGTAAGCCTCATAAATTTTTTTCAGTGATTTTCTGACTTTTCTCTACATTCACCCTGAAATCCACAAGCTGTTTTACTGACAAAAACCAAGCAACAACATTGTAGGCAGGGTGGAGGTAACAGCATGGAAGGAGGGCACAGGGGTGACCTGGGAATCAGGCTCCTTAACATGAATGTCAAGCTCTCAATTTCAAACCAAGACCTAGTTCTAGAATCATGATGAATGACACCCTGAATAAAGAGGACAGTGTGTCATTTTCTCTCAAGGAAATCATAAAGGTGAAAACACTAGTCACTTAATCCTACCCTTAGAAGTACCGCATAGTGATTTTTGTGGTTTTCTGTATGTCAGACATCAAAACAGGCATAACTGAAATTGAGCAGGTTGTGAATTTTTTTTTTTAAATCAAGTTTTCAAGGAGAAAAAGCATATTCACAAGGTATTTCAGTAGTTTTTCTAGACCAAGGAAAGGACATTCTAATTTGTGTTAAGGTAGTAAATTTGTGGAAGCAATTATACCAAGAGATGTAAGAGCTTAAAATTGTAGACTCAAAAATACTTTAATCTGGGGCTGGGGATGTGTCTCAGTCATAGGGTGCCTGCCCAGCATGTGCAAGGCCCTGAGTTTATTTGCTAGTACTTCAAAAAAGGAACAACAAAGAATACTTTAATATGGAAACAAAAAAAAAATAAGGTTTGTAAGAAAAATTGGTGTATTAGGTATTATCCTTGCAGTTCTAAGACAATGCTCTGGAGGTGGAATTTTACCTGATCATGAAGCAATTCTTATTGCCCAGTCAGACAGGGAACACCAGATTAACTGGACCAGAGTTTAATCCATTTTTTTTTTTTTATCACTGTGACCAAAATACCTGAGAAGAACAATATGGAGAAGGAAATGCCTATTTGCAGCTCATGATTTTAGAAGTCTCTGTCCATACATGGCCGACTCAATAGCTCTGGACCCAAGGTGAGACAGAACATCATGGTAGATGGTCATGGTGGAGGAAAGTAGCTCAGGACATGGCAATAAGGAAGCAGAGAGAGAATTTTACTCACCAAGGACAAAATATAAACCCCAAAGGCACATCCCAGAGACCTATCTCCTTCAGCCACACACTACCTGCCCAGTTAACTCATATCAGTAGATTAATGTACTGAGTAGGTGACAGTGTTCATAACCCAATCATTTCACCTCTGAATATTCTTGCATTATCTCACATATGAGCTTCTGGAGGACACCTCACATCCAAACCATAACAACTATCAAACGATAACTCACATTTTGAATCAAATATCTCAAATTATTTGTTAAATCTAAGGAATATTTGTGTGGGTTTGTGCTGTCACTAAGTGGTACAGCACTTACTAATTAGGCACAAGACCCTGGGTTCCATCCCCAGCACCATTAAAAAAAAAAATCATCATGCTGAGTATCATCATGTTCACTGATGTTTTGTTATACAGCCACATGTTTTTGTCCCACAGTATATATTATTAATGGACCCCTGTGCCCCCAGAATCCATGGGCTTTATTACAGTTACAATTTTATTGTAATACACATGAGGAGAATTCTCATGCAAACAGGTAAAACTGTTCTTGGAACACTTTATTTGCATTTTTATTATTGCATTATAAAATAACCCGATTAACAAATGGGCAAAATAAATAAATAGACACTTCTTAAAAGAAAGGAAGTAAAAAAGAAGAATGAAAGACAAATGGCCAACAAATACATGAAATGTTCAACATCTCTAGCAATCAGGGAAATATAAGTCAAAACTACAATGAGATTTTCTCTCACTGTAGTCAGAATGGTAATTATCAGGAATACAAATAATAATGTAGTTGGTGAGGATGTGGGGGAAAAGATACACTCATACATTGCTGGGAATGCAAATTAATACAACTACTCTGTTGGTGATTCCTCACTCTTATGGTAATTTCTCAACAAACTAGGAATGGAATGATCACATGACCTTGCTACCCACTTTTTAGTATTTATCCAAAAGAACTAAAACCAGTATTCTATAGTGATACAGCCACATTGATGCTTATAGCAGTGCAACTCACAAGAGCCAAGTTATGGAACCACCCCAAATGCCTGCCAACAGATTAAAGGACAAAGAAAATGTAGTGTATATACATGGTAGTGTTTTACTCAGACAAAAAGAAGAATGAAATGATAACATTTGCTGGTAAATGTCTTACCAGTAGAAATCAGAATCAGGTTCATGTTCCAGAGTTGAAGAATGAACACTGAGGTAGACAAGCCAGCAGAAATTCATTAAAAAGGAAGTTAAAATTCATATGTGCAAGAAAGCTCCCAATAGAGAGTATGGGAAGGGTGAGAATGCCACAGGATCTGTCCACATACCTGCATATGAGGGGAAGTGGATTGACCACTTGTAATTCATCCTTAAGTTTTTAATCACCACGCTTGTGGGCTCAGGCTGAGTTGCATCATTATCTTTTTGTGGGAAAGGAGTCTTTTGTGCCTTTTGGGGAAAAGATGCTGTTGTTTGACATGCTGATCATACCTCAAGTTGTGGTCCTGGCATCTATCCTCCTTATTGGCCCTCACCATTAATTAATGCCCTGACTGCCTATTTCCCCTACCCAAATGGATAGAACTGGAGAACATCATGCTAAGTGAAATAATCCAGACCCCAGAAGACAAGGGTCAAATGTTTTCTCTCATATGCAAAAGCTAGACTGAAGTAAGGGGGGAAATGGGGAAACAGGGTCCTAACAAAATAGGAGAGATCAGTGGAGTAGAGAAAGGGAATTGAGGGGGAGGGAGAAGGAACATCCACAGGGAGGAACTGTGGGGTGAAATTGACCAAACTATATTATGTACACATATAAATTTACCACAATGAATTTTGCAGCATCTTCTTTTTGATGGTGAGCAAAGGCATCTCCATCATGGGCAGCAAAATCTGTTCATCTGGGAGGAGTGCAAGGCAGCTCCCCTAAGAGAAGATGTAGCATAAATATGGCTAATTCTGATCCAATACTCTTACTGTCTTTTTTTCCTGCTCATATGGCCACCAGGTGTAAATACATTAATTATTAAGTATGAAACTGGTTCTGGAAATTATAGCCTTATGGAATCTGAGTTAGAAGCATAAAAACATTTTCTAAAGTTGTACTATATAGCAGGTTTCTAGTTAAAAAAAAAAAAAAAAACAAAACAGCTTTTGTAAATGCCTGCTGTTTGACCTCTTCTCATTATAATCATGTGCACCAAGAAAAAGCTTTAAAGGTCTTCTTGTGATTGATAAGGATTCCTTTTACTTTTGAAGTAGTTTAAGATAGATATATGCAAGTTCCTTAGGGTAGAAGTCCTTCAGGCCTAACGTTTGGCTAATGAAAACACCTGTTAACTCGACTTCTGAAAAACAGCCAAACTCCCTTTTTCCTAAATGCAAAACAAAGTCATTATAGAGAATGAAGGAGCCTAGGAGTTTTGAGTTTAATTAAAGATGTTAGGATGATTCAGCCATAAAACATTATAGGTGGAATTGTTTAGACTTAGGGGATCATGGGGATAGGTTTAAGTAAAAAACATGTTTTGTATTTTATCTTATTAACATTTAAGATTAATCCATATACAAATTTTCTCTGTCTTTAGATAGATTAAGCAGTGGTATGTACTTAGAAAAAACACTCTGTTTTCCCCAGAATGTATAACCTTGAAACTCTCTGATGTAACTTCGAAAGCTGTAATGTGAATTGCTGTGTTTGCTGAGATATGAAAAAAACACTCTGAAAAAAGTGAAGTAGAGGATTCAGCAGCCTGACTCTCGTATCTGTGTGCTGATTTCTCTGTCTCCATCGCCAACTCCCTACCTCAGGGCTGCATTACACATGTCTTGTTGCACCTCCACCATGCTGACCCAGCACCCCCTGCCGATAACCCGACTTCAGCAAATACCCCGAACGTGCTGCTCTGCACCCCCCACTGAGACAAGACCTCAGCAGAATTTTACCTTTATGTGTGTCTATAATGTTATTTATGGTCCATGATGTATGTGCCTTCATCAGACAAACTCCATTTTGCCATGAGACTCCATTTCATATAAGAAATTCTTCTCTTTTGAGAAAACTACACCTCTGCCATCCTGATCCTGCTTAGCACACCCTGCTTAGAAACGCAAATGTTTCTGTTCTTCTTATACAATGTAAAATTGTTCTCTTTTTGGTTGCCAGTTTTCTTGGGCATAGAATGTCAGAAAATGATTTTTGAGACATTAGTAACCATTCTTTAAATTGTGCTCAACTAGGGACATTTTAATCCACTTCCTCTTCTGCTTATGATTTTAGATCTCATGGTTTATGATTTTGAATCATAGCAACAGTCACTTATGATTAATGCACTGCCATGGTTTCCTTGTGGTTTGGAACTATAACATGTTTGCTCTAACTCCTGGAGTGGGTCGAGGAGTGCAGAATTGCAGACTGCTCTAATCCTACCAGATGGGGATAAAGTTTCCATCTTCTACATTGAGATTGACTTGGTTATTTATTGTAATCTTGCCATATTATTTTTGAGGGCCCATTGAGATTATCACCAGAGTCAAGTCTGTGGCTCTTGGATGCATGGGGGTCCCAGATCCTGTGACAGAGAAAGGCACCCATGTTCTGTAGTTTTGGGAGCTCTCAGCCTTGCAATTGTCTTGACCTCCTGTGGTAGCCAATTTGAACCTGCCTATAGAAGAAGTTCTGGTGTGACTCACATCTGTAAATCCAGAGACTTTGAAAGATATGGAAATGCATGTGTTTGGAGGTATCTCATTTGTTCTTTATATTTGATTTGATTTGATTTGATTGTGAAGCCTTAGAGGCATTCCAAGTGCCTGATTCTAAATCTTTCAAAGTGTATCAGGGGGGCTTCTCTGCTGGTGTATCAATGACTTAATTGTAAATCTTTCAAAGTGTATTAAGTGCTTGATTCTAAAGCCCAAATGTGGATCAAGTGACAGGGAGTCTGAAGAGGCCCTGGGTCAAGGCCCAGAAGCTCTGGAAAAGAGACCATGATGATGGTCTGGAGGCTGGGATTAAGTGGAGGAGAGAGTGTCTGGTATTTTGCTTGATTGCATTGTCTTGTTCTATTTGTTGCTTGTTATTGTTTGTTCCCCTTTGTTTGCTTTGCTTATGTTAATTTCCATGTCAGTTTGTTTCTGAATTTTTTTTTTTAAAGTTTGCCCTGGCAAGACACTTTTCTTTTATTTTGACAGATCTGACCCCTCAGCACTTGCCTACCCAGTATTTTTGGACTCAAATTATACTCTGTACCTTGTCAAATTCTTGTCTTTCACCTTATTTTTTATTTCTGCCTATTCTTTTAATTGTTAGCCTTGTTAGCCTTGTTATGGGAAACCTAATCTGAACCTTTAAAAATATGGTTAAAATGCCTTAGCTCACTAAAGTTTGCATTAAAATGTAAACAGCTGTCAACAGGACTAATGAAAAAAAGTGTCAGTTTAAATTCTCCCTGGTTGTGGCACAGGAAAAAAAAAATGATTTCAAGGCTGTCTCTCTTTTTAGCTCACTCTCTGTATCTCCCTCTCTCTTTATCACTCTTTCATACTGCTTTACTAAAACACTTAACTGCCAAATCATTTTTTTTTGGGGGGGCGGGTACCAGGGATCGAACTCAGGGGCATTCAACCACTGAGCCACATCCCCAGCCCAATTTTTGTATTTTATTAGAGACAGGGTCTCACTGAGTTACTTAGCACTTCGCTGTTACTGAAGCTGGCTTTGAAATCCCCATCCTCCTGTCTCAGCCTCCAGAGCCTACTGCACCTGGCCCACCATATCATTTTGTTTATCAAAACAACTCTCAGATCATAATTTTTGATTTTGTCTTTCAGTCAGATGCAGAAATTCACAGAAAACTCCAAAAACTTAACAGATTTGCAGGCATGATTACCTCCCAATTATTGGAGGTGGTCTAAGATATTTTTAAGTGTGACAGTCCCACTGATAAAGCTGCAAAATTCCAACCCCAAATTTTGGTGCCTTCTATCCAAGAGCCCAGAAAAACTGGTTTAGAAATGACCCCAACCTGAAGAAGACTGTTCTTCCTAACAGACCAATGGAAGCAGGCTCCCTGATGCCTCTTTGGGAAATTCCTTTAAAGAGAGCTGGGGCCACAGCTTTTGTCTATAAACTCTTACAATTAAAAATAATAATAATAATAATAATTAAAATACTCCTTTTTCTGAACTCTTTCACTTCTGATTAGTGGGACAACATCAGAACCAAAACCAAGAAGGCATTTAAAAATCTGTATTTTTTGAGTTTATGATTTTGATCCAACATTCCTAGGTTAATGTGCTTTTCTGATCACACCTATTTTATACAACTATAATTTTTTTTAACACTCTGCTTTGTTCAGAGGCCAATTAGCAAGGCTTAGCTTTTCATACAACAGGTTTAAAAAATGAGCTATAAGGCCTTTGTTTGCTTGCTTTGGGTATGTATGTACACTGGTGTATTGTCATGTCTACATATGTTTGGTATCAAAATTGGCATATGAGCTCATAAATTAAAATTTAAATTATGGATCCAAACGCCTTTGGTTCACATGATTTAAAGAGTTCAATTTAAATTAGGTAAACAACTAAAGGTAAAGATGTCTTTAAAAGTTACTAACTCACAAGTTTTCTAGGTGCTCAAACAACCAATAAAATGTTAATGTGTTTAAAATGTCTAATATCCATTGTTTCTAGGAATTTTATCCAACAAGAAAGAGAAGACTTATGCTGTTCAATATATTTGTCTGATATCTTGGTTTTTAAAAATAAGCAAATTAGATTTGACACATACAAAATTAATTATAAATGTGTTAGAGACATCTGATTAATTTACATAGTTAAAATGCTAGCTGTTAAATATAACATTGAGTACTCTTAACTCCTTAAATTCCATAGGGTAACATACTCAAACATTATTGGTGTTTTCATAAATTGATAAAGAAAAAAGGGATTTAAAATTACTTCATGTCATCACTAAACAAAGTTACTAAGAATGAAAAGTCCCAACAGGTATAATTCTATATACATTGGGTCCAAAGGTTTCAACTGCATTTCAATAGATTACTATAAATAACATAAAGTATTTCATGTTATTAAAATGGAGTGTTTTGTCTACATTCAAAAATTTAAAAAGATGGTTTCAAATGTAAATTAAAAAATAAAAGGTTTTCTATATAAAAATATATTTAGTTAAAGGAGCCGGGTGTGGTGGCGCATGCCTGTAATCCCAACACTTGGAGACTGAGGCAGGAGGATTGTGAGTTCAAAGCCAGCCTCAGCAATGGCAAGGGACTTAACAACTTGGTGAGACCCTGTCTCTAATAAAAAAAAAGGGGGGCTGGTGATGTGGCCCAGTGGTCAAGTGCCCCTGAGTTCATCCCTGGTACAAAAAAAAAAAAAAAAAAATTATATATATAGTTAAAGGGAAAAAAGCTTCTAGCAAAAAAAAAAAGTCTTTATGTGGTAAAGTAAATTGGTAATACATCTAAGTAAACAACATGAGAGTCTAATTAAGTGATTAAAAAAAAGGTCTATATAAGTGAAGGGTAAATTTTAAAAGGTTTGTGTAACTAATTTGGTTATATATAAATAAGACAAACAGTTGAAGCTATTCAAGGTTTTTTTCTAAAGTCAAATATTAATGTCCAGATGTCAACCAAAGTTTAATCTCTGTGTTAAAATGAAACAAATTTACTAAAACTTTAATTAACTCCTAACATTGTTTCTGTTAAGTTTTATTGTCTAGAGCAACTAGTATTAAAAAAATAAGGTTTGTACAATTCTGGATAAACAACAACTGTTATTTAAGAGTATTGTACTACATTACAAAGTCTAAATTTTCTTTAAAAGCTAAACTTGGTTAATATAAAACATCAATGCAATTGAAGAGTAATATGCTCTTACTATTATTTACATATTAAAAGTGTTCATATCTTCCAGGTACACAAGTCTTTAAAGTAAAAGATTTAAAAGAGCATTTTATCAAGCTGGTTTTCTCCAAACTAAAATTGTCTGTAATGGTAATTTTAGTCCTATAAGGATAACAAATTTTATTGGAGACTTACTTATATCATTTAATGTTCTGTAACTGCAGATAATTCTTGTTACCTTTTACACTGGGATAAAAATGTAAATGTATTTCTAAAATACAATGAGAGACTGATATGTTCAAAGGTTAATAATATAAAACATAAAAAAAAAAGTTAAAAGCTCTCTCAGCCTTTCTTTGATTGACAATTTAAGTATAACGTTATGTTATGTTAACTAGTGTTCATATAGAAAATGATATCTAAGGAAGAGGCAAATGTCAATTTCAGAACTAGAACACTTTACCTAAAATTTATCAAGAGCCCCACCTTACTTAGGACTCCGCCTCTCACTGTACCATGTTAAAATGCTTCCAAAAGTAGGCCAGACTTCAGTTCATTTAAAGTTGTATTCAAAAGAGTGATTTTTTTTTTTTTTTTTTTGGTAAAGGTTACTGTGATCTCAAACAGAAAATATAATGTATAACCCAGCCAAGGTTCAAAATTATGTACAAACTAATAATTTCATTTTGAATTTGTTTTGTAAACTTTAACTACTATCTGTTAGTGCCTATATTAAGCCATCGTCTGTGGACTTATAGTAAATTAAAAAAAGTAAAAATAACTATGAAGTTATAAACATTAAAGTTAAAAATGATTACTCTTAATTTAAGACTAGTAGGACTGTCTTGCTGGATGTTTAAGATCAAGGCTTAAAGATTAAGGTTAAAGGCCAAGAATACCAATATTTGGCTTTTGCTCTCTGAGTCAGCTTGAACCCAGGGATCAAGGGGACTTCTCTGTAACTCTGGGTCACATGACCCCCCAATCAAGGAGATTACTGGGACCCTGAAAAAAGAAAGCCAATCAATGCATATACTTTCAAAGAGGAGGATCATGGGAAAGGGGAGAGACATCCCTGATGCTTCCAAGGGAAGCCACATGATCAGTGAGACTTTGACTTATCCTGGAAGATGGCACTAGCAAACCTAAAAGGCTGCTCATAACTTCCCCAAGAATAATGCCCAAGAGAAGTCAGCTGACTCTTTGTAGTAGATAGAAACAAGGTCAATTTGACTAGCTTGATCTTAAGCACCTATCAAAAACAGTTAAAGCCAAAACAGAGCCATTCTTGGGTATTTTAAAAAATACTTATTTTAATGTAACTTAAGATGTACACTTGCGTTATCCCCCCAAGAATAAGTAAGACTGGAAGGGACAAAAGAGAGATTGATAGGCAGGAGTGCCTGATAACTATCAAGAGAAACTGCCAAGTCAGAGGTTTTTAGTCAGTTTAAGGCCTACAGATCTTTCTAACCTCTTCCACAGGAAGGCTTAAGCAATATTTGCTAGTATGATTATCTAGCCCTAAGTAACAACGATAAACTGATCTCTACTAAGCACAGAGTTCATGCTCATAAAAGGACATTTTACAAAAATCAGATGACTTTAAGTAACTTAACTAAATGCTGTGTTTATATTCCTGATAACTCTGGCAATATTAAAGATTTACATTCCCAAATATAGGCCTTGTTAGGCTTTGTTAGACCTTGTTATGAAATAACTTCTCAGCTCTTCCACTTGTTGGTAGGAGATTATTGATTTCTATCATCTTTATTTCATTCATTGATATGTTCCAGATGCTGCAACATTTATTTTGTATTAGTCTCATTTCTGTACTCATGTATTTTCATTTCTCTCATAGAAGCACCCTTCTCCAGTTGACTTCACTACCTCTTCTTCCTGACCATCATTTACTGTGAACCCCTGGATCAACCTAATTTTTAAAAGGGGACTCCAAACTGCTTTTACTACCCCATGTCACCCCCTCTCAGCTCAAAACATCAAGTGTGGTCATTGCCCTTTTCTTACAGCAGTAAGGGTTCCCTAAAATTGAAGGGAGGACAGACAGTCAGTGTAGTAGGTACTCAGGTCATATTGTAAAATGAAGGCCAGTTTGGGTCCAGAAAGTTGGAAACTGCTTCTTGGGAATTAAACCTACTCTTTCTCCAACCAATTGCTATGTATGTACAATGGGTTTAACTTAAAGCTCATAATTTTTTTTTCCAGAGAATCATCTCCAAAAGACTACCAGTTTCCAACATCCATTCCAGCCAGGAAACTACATCTGTGTCAAATGGTTCCAAAAACAAGGACCAGCATCCTGCTGGAGGGGACCTTATTTAGTCATCCTGACTACCCTGACAGCCATGAAGGTAAATGTACTCCCAGCATGCATTCATCACACCCAGGTCAAGACAACAAACATACCTCCTGAAAAAGAATGGACAGCCCCAGAGACCCCAACCACCCTCTAAAGATAAAACTTAAAAAAAAAAAAAAGTTAATCATGTTTTGTTTTCTCCTTCTCAGAGTATATTATAAGGCCAGAAATACTAAAATATAATATCTTGTCAGTCAAGTTAATGTATATGCATGGCCATTACAATCCCTTACCTAATTAAAAAGATAAATCAAGGATTTGATTGTTTCTAGGAAAGTGGGGGACTGCTATGGGCCAGGATATATCTACTTTGATCAGACAAACTCCATTTTACCCTGAGACTCCATTTCATATTAGAAAAGCTTCTCTAATGAGAAAACCAGACCTCTGCCATCCTGATCCTGCTTAGCATATCCTGCTCAGAAACACGTATGTTTCTGTTCTTATACAATGTAATGTTATTCTTTTGTTGGTTCCCATTTTTCTTGGGCAATGTACCCTAACCACATGGAATGTCAGAGAATGGTTGTCTAGATATTAGTAACCATTCTTTAAATTGTACTCAACTAGGGACATTTTGACCCATTTCCCCTTCTGCTTGTGATTGTAGATCTCATGATATTTGCTTATGGTTTTGAATCATAGCAACAGCCACTTGTGATTAATGTACTGACATGTTTTACTTGTGGTTTTGAAATATATAAGGTGTGCTCCAACTCCTGGAGGGGGTCAAGGAGTGCAGACTTGCAGCCTGCCCTCAGCCTACCAGCTGGTGAATAAAGGTTTCATCTTCTACATTGTGACTGACCCTGTGATTTATTGTAATCTTGCCATAACAATAATGCACTAATTTAAAAAAAACTATAAGTAAATACAAAGAAGACTAGTAGAATAGATAAAGGGGAACAGAGGGAGTGAGAAAGGGAGAAACAGGGAAAGTTCTAGGATCTATTATATTCCATATTTGTATAGTTACAGTATCTGTATTTTTTAAGCTCCCATGCATGTAGATTCTAATGGATATCCTGAACGGACAGCCACTGAGTGTTCCTCCATAGAAACTGTAAGAGGGCAGAAGTGAACCCCATCACTACCTGCATGCTGAGACAGTGGAAGAGGCTGGTTGGGTAGACAATGCCCTGCTTAACTCCTGAAAGATGGCTAGGAATTAACCAAATGGAAAATAGGCTGAGTCACTCTGGGATGAAGAATGACCTGTACAGAAACAAGAAGACAAGAAGATGTCACATTTGGGGAGCTTGGGAAGTGGCAAATGACCACAATCACCTAAAATATTATATGGAGAAATAAAGTGAGACAATATTGAAGAAGCCAGCCACATCCTGGTGAAGAAGGGTCTGGTTTTGCTGGAGGCAATTAGATTTTATCCTTAGAACAGCAGAATGCATTTCAATTCATAGTACACATATAGAGCACAATTTTTCATATCCCTGGTTATACACAACATGAAGTCACACCATTTGTGTCTTCATACATGTCCTTGGAGTAATTATGTCCATCTTATTCCACTACCTTTCTTACTCACATACTCCCTACCTTCCCCTTCCTCCCCTTTGCCCTATGTAGAGTTCATCTATTTCTCCCATACTGTCTCCATCCCCATCATGAATCAGCATCCTTACGTCAGAGAAAACATTTGGCATTTGGTTTTCTGGGATTGGCTTATTTAACTTAGCATTATATTATCTAACTCCATCTATTTACCTGCAAATGCCATGATTTTATTATCTTTTAATGCTCAATAACATTGCATTGTGTATATATACCATATTTTCTTTAGCCATTCATCTATTGAAGGGCATCTAGGTTGCTTCTACAGTTTAGCTATTGTGAATTGAGCTGCTATAAACATAGATGTGGTTGCATTACTATAGTATGCTGATTTTAAGTCCTTTGGTATAGGCTGAGGAGTGGGATAGCTGGTCAAATGCTGTTTCCATTCCAAGTTTCTAAGGAATCTCTATACTGCTTTCCAGAGTGCTTGCACCAATTTGCAGTCCCACCAGCAATAAATGCCTTTCCTCTTGCCAACATTTATTGTTGTCTGTATTCTTTTTTTATATTGTTTTAGTTGTTGATAGATCTTTATTTTTATTTATTTATATGTGGTGCTGAGAATCAAACCCAGTGCCTCACACATGCCAGGCAAGTGCACTACTGCTGAGCCACAGTCCCAGCCCCATTGTCTGTATTCTTAAAAACTGCCATTCTGACGGGCGTGAGATGAAATCTTAGAGTAGTTTTGATTCGCATTTCTCTAATTGCTAGAGATGTTGAATATTTTTCCCATATATTTGTTGATTGAATGTATATCTTCTTCTGAGAAGTGTCTGCTCAGTTCCTTAGCCCATTTATTTATTGGATTGTTTGTTTTATCTTTTCTTTGGTGTTAAGTTTTTGGAGTTCTTTATATATTCTGGAAATTAGTGCTCTATCTGGTGTGTGTGTGTGTGTGGCAAAAATTTGCTCCCATAGTGTAGGCTCTCTGTTCACCTCATTAATTATTTCTTTTGCTGAGAAGAAGCTTTTTAGTTTGAGTCCATCCCATTTATTAATTCTTGGTTTTATTTCTTGTGCTTTAGGAGTCTTTTAAAAATATTTATATTTTAGTTTTAGTTGGACACAATATCTTTGTTTTATTTATTAATATATGATGCTGAGGATCAAACCCAGGGCCTTGCATGTGATAGGTGAGCATTCTACCACTGAGATATAACCTCAGCCCTTTAAGACTCTTTTTAAGGAAGTCAGGGTGTAATCTGGCGTCATGAAGGTTTGGGCCCACTCTTTTTTCTATTTGGCACAGGATCTCTGGACTAATTCCTAGGTCCCTGATTCACTTGAGTTGAGTTTTGTGCATGGTGAGAGATAGGAGTTTAGTTCCAATATGCTACATATGGATTTCCAGTTCTTTTAGGATCATTTATTCAAGAGGCTATCTTTTCACCAATGTATGTTTTTGGCACCTTTGTCTACTATGAAATAACTGTATTAATGTGGGTTTGTTTCTGTGTCTTCTATTCTGTACCATTGGTCTACATGTTTATTTTGGTGCCAATACCATGACATTTTTGTTACTATAGCTCTGTAGTATAGTTTAAGGTTTGGTATTGTGATGCCCCCTGCTTCACTTTTCTTACTATGGATTGCCTTGGCTATTCTGGGTCTCTTATTTTTCCAAATGAATTTCTAGAAAAGCCCAGGACTGGATGGATACACAGCCGAGTTCTATAAGACCTTTAAAGAAGAACTAACACCAATACTTTTCAAACTATTTCATGAAATAGAAAAAGAGGGAACACTTCCAGACTATGAGGTCAATGTAACCCTGATTCCAAAACCAGGGAGAGGCAAATCAAAGAAAGAAAACTTCAGACCATTATCTCTAATAAATATAGATGCAAAAATTCCCAATAAAATTCTGGCAAATCAAATACAAAACATATCAAAAAGATAGTGAACCATGATCAAGTGGGCTTTATTCCAGGGATGCAAGGTTGGTTCAACATAAGGAAATCAATAAATGTAATTCATCACATCAATAGACTCAAAGAAGAACTCAAATTATCACTATACATAGAAGATCCAAAAAATTTCACCAGAAGTCTTCTAGAAGTAGTAAATGATTTCAGCAAAGTAGCTGGATATAAAATCAACACCCATAAATCAAAGGCATTTCTGCACATCAGTGACAAATCCTCAGAAAGAGAAGTTAGAAAATCCACCCCATTTACTATAGCCTTAAAAAAAAAAGATGGTATACATTATTTAAATACTTGGGAATCAACTTAACAAAAGAAGTGAAAGACCTCTACAATGAAAACTACAGCACGTTAAAGAAAGAAATTAAAGAAGATCTTAGAAGATGGAAAGATCTACCTTGTTCATGGATAGGTAGAAGTAATATTGTTGAAATGACTATTCTACCAAAAAGCACTATATAATTTCAATGCAACCCCAATCAAAATCCCATTATCATTCCTCATAGAAATAGGAAAAGCAATCATGAAGTTCATCTGGAAAAAAATAAGAGACCCAGAATAGCCAAAGCAATTCTTAGCAAGAAGAGTGAAGCTGGTGGCATTACTATTCCAGATCTTAAATTGTACTACAAAGCAATAGTAACTAAAACAGCATGGTATTGGCGCCAAAATAGACCTGTAGATCAACGGTACAGAATAGAAGACACAGAGACTAATCCACACATCTACAAATATCTTATATTATACAAAGGTGCCAAAAATGTACAGTGGAGAAAAGACAGCCTCTTCAACAAATAGTGTTGGGAAAATTGTAAATACTCATGTAATAAAATGAAATTAAACCTCTTTCTCTCTCTATGCACAAAACTTAACTTAAAGTGGATCAAGGACCTAGGAATTAAACCAGAGACCTTGCACCTAATAGAAGAAAAAGTAGGCCCGAATCTTCATCATGTTGGATTAAGCTCCAACTTCCTCAATAAGACCCCTATAGCACAAGAATTAAAACCAAGAATTAATAAATGGGACGGATTCAAACTAAAAAGCTTCTTCTCAGAAAAGAAAAAAATCAGTGAGGTGAATAGAGAACCTACAGAATGGGAGTAAATATTTACCACAAGCACATCAGACAGAACATTAACCTCAAGGATATATAAATCTCTCAAAAACCTTAACACCAAAAAACCAAACAACCCAATCAATAAATGGGCCAACGAACTGAACAGACACTTCTCAGAAGATGATATACAATCAAAAAACAAATACATGAAAAAATGTTCAATATCTCTAGCAATTAGAGAAATGCAAATCAAAACTACTCTAAGATTTCATCTCACTCCAGGCAGAATGGCAGCTATCAAAAATACAAACAACAATAAATGCTGGCGAGGATGTGGGGAAAAGGGTACACTCATACACTGCTGATGGGACTGCAAATTGTTGCAGCCAATCTGGAAAGCATTATGGAGATTCCTAGGAAAACTTGGAATGGAACCTCCATTTGACCCAGTTATCCCACTCCTTGGTCTATAACCAAAAGACTTAAAAACAGCTTACTACAGGGACACATCCACATCAGTGTTTATAGCAGCATAATTCACAATAGCTAGAAACTGGAAACAACCCTGATGCCCATCAGTAGATGAATGGATAGGGAAACTTTGGTATATATACACAATGGAACACTACTCAGCAGTAAAAGAGAATAAAATCATGGCGTTCACAGGTAAATGGATGGAGTTGGAGAAAATAATGCTAAGTGAAGTTAGCCAATCCCCCCAAACCAAAGGTTGAATGATTCCTTTGCTATGATGATACCGACTTATAATGGCAAGGGAGGGGGGATGAGAGGAATGAAGGAACATTAAATAGAACTAAGGGGAGGGAGAGGAGAGAAGGGGTCAATGGGATAGGAATAATGGTAGAATGAGTTAGAAATCGATAACCTAAGTACATGTATGTAAACAAATGGTGTAAAATAGTTTATGTAAAACCAGTAGGTTCTTTATATGTAATACAAAATGAATTGCACTCTGCAAGCATGTATAAAAAACTAGAATTTAAAAAAAAATGAAAATATTGACAAAAAAGAATTTGGGTAACTTGCTGTCTGCTGCAGGAGTCTCTCAGGGACTGCATAGGAAGCAACATGAATGGATACTTGTTGGTGAGACAATCAGCTCCATCTTGTCCACGTCCCATCTCTCCTTGAAAGGCCATCTTCCCAATAGAATTAGGATAGATCAACCTGAACATACAGTGAAGGTGACTGACATAGATACAACACTTCTTGCTATATAAATAAATTATAAAGATGGAGTGCTCACCAAAGGCTCACCAGGGAGGTCATGCAGAAGTCCAACAATTTCACCCAACTCAATTCCAACAATATTTCTGGATGCAAAGTCTGAGTAAAATGTTCTGCTGCAGATCAGGGCCACAATGGTGGATAATACCCAGACTGTGCCCTTGAGATGCTCAACATCTGGTTAAGGGAGACACTTATGGAAATATTCAATGGCACTAGAGGAGTAGAGAGGACAATAATGAAAGTGTGTGTAGAGCACAAAAGTTGTGAGAGGAATAAGATTTGTTGTTGTTGTTTGTCTTTTGTTTTGTCTGTATTTTGTTTTGTTTTGAACTAGGAATTGAACCCAGAGGTGCTTCACCATTGAGCCACAATCTTTATTAATTATTATTATTATTATTATTATTATTATTTATTTGCTTTAGTTCTACACAATGAGTTTTATTTTTACATGGTGTTGAGGATTGAACCCAGGCTGCACACATGCTAAGCCAGCGCTCTACCACTGAGCCACAACCCCACACCTTTATTTATTATTTATATTGGCACTGGGGATTGAATCCAGGGGTGCTTAACCACTGAGCCACATCCCCACTTCTTTTTTAAAAATTTGCTCTTAATTAGTTATACATATAAGTAGAATGCACTTTGACACATTATACATAAATATAGTATAACTTATCATTTCTCTGGTTGTACATAATGTAGAGATACACTGGTTATGTAATCATATATGCATATAGGGTAGTAATGTCCGATTCATTCTACTATCCTTCCATTTTTTATATTTTATTTTGAGACTGGGTCTAGCTAAGTTGCCTAGGACCTCACTGAGTTTCTGGGGGCTGGTTTAGAACTCTCAATTCTCCTGCCTCAGCCTTCAGAGTCTTGGGGATTACAGGCAAGGAATACATTGTCCTACTGTTTGAGATTAGTAAGGAAAGACTACCAAAACAGGTGCAGTGGGAGCTGTGTTTTGAAGGCTAAGAAGGAGTATTTTATGAGGCATAAAATCATTCTAGGCAGAGGAACCTGTGTGGGCAAAGATTTAGGGTTGTAGATAGTTTTGATGAATGTCTCATGTTTTGTAATGACAGCAGCTATGGTGCCAAGTGACATGTAAGAAGATTTAGTGAAAGTGACTTCATTTAAGTTTCTCATAATATCAAATAACCTTTGGAATTATTAAATACATGGTGATTTATGGATTTGCCACAAAATATATACTTAAAATATTACAGAAGTCCCAATGCAGGTACAAAATCCAGGTCTGAGCATTCACACCCAAAAACAAATCCAAAGGGTAATTGCAAAAAGAAAGAAAAGAACTGAAATCAGTGTAGCCACACTGGGGAAGACAAGGGGGTCTGTGGTTTTAGGTGTGTCTTCAGGGTACTGACATGACCTGAAAAATTGGGACAGTGGGGAAGAGGTATGCATTGTTAAGCAGTCTTGGCCAAACCATGTTCTGATGGATCATTATCTCACTTCTAGCACTGTGAGGTGGCTCTTGAGAAGTCTTTATCACTTGAAGGGGGCAAATTTTACTTATTGCTCAGGATGTTCATCTAAAAGACCTGGAAACCTAGAAGGGGCAGTGTAGGTTCCATGAGATGATTGCTCTTGTTGAAAGAATAAACTCCTTGTGGTGATCTGTCTACAAGGCTCTTCCATTTCTGGAAAGAATTGAACAGTGACTGAAAACTTCTAGCACCACTCCAGGGCTCTGATACAAGATACTGTAAAAAGCTAACAATAAAATATCCATTCAACCTTGCCTCAAACTTTGAGGAGGATCAGAGAGATTAAGTACATTTAGGGTTAATAAATCTTGTATTCCTAGTTTTTAGATGAGCACTCCTTAAATGATTAACATGCCTGTGTGCAGAACTTAGCAGTCACAAATATTAAGTTAGTAAAGGATATGGAATGAGGCAAAATGCCAAGCTTTATCCTGCTTTTAGTTACCCACTGGACAGCTCGGGCCTCAGAGTCAATGCATTACCAAAATCAGCATTTTAAAGTCCCTGTTTTAAAAGGTTGAAGTAGGACAGTGCATGATTATTTGCCAATTTCAAAGAGGACACCTGACCCCCTCCAATTTCAGGAGATGCATAGGTGGCCCTTCCACTGGTTGCATGCCTGGCCTCACCTTCTTCCCCAGCTCAAAAACTAGCCTCACTGAATCATAGCTTGGCACAGAAGGGACACTCAGCAGGCACAGTTCTGCAAAGGGCAGCCCACATAGCTGAAAGGAAAATTCAGATGAGAGAACTGCTGAAGGAAAATGGAGATGGACATGATCCCAAACTCTTCCACAGAGACCTGGGTCCTCCTGGTTATCAGTCTGGTGCTCCTCTATCTATGAGTAGCTGTGCAGCTTCCTTTCCTCTGTAACCCTGGAGTTGGGGGCCTAATCAGGTTCCTATTTCCCTTATCTGATCAAAAGAGATGATGCAATTGAAATTGCTATAAACACTTAGAAATTTCCTATTGATCTTAGGCACTGCTTGAGCTCTTCCCTATCCCCAAACCCATATTCCTGTGGGTAGAGGGATTGGTGGTGATATTTTTTCCTGGGGATGATCTGATTGTCTCTGAGTTTGCACCTAGAGTAATAAAACAGAATTCAACAGATATATCTAATGAATAAGTTATTACCACATGCAATGGGAACCTCACCCTCTTTTAAGCGTTGGGAATTCTGGGGACAATCAGGTTGCTTGGGTTTTGTCTCTTCATCTTTTGGGTTTTCTGTCTTCTTAAAAAGACATTCTGGAAAATGGTGGTTGAATGAGATGGATATCACTATCCTAAATGCATGATTAAAGATCTGAATGGTACTTATATACTTTGTATACAAGCAGTTGTATGTAAAAAGATGATATGCTTGTGCACGATGAATAAGTAAATAATCTAAAAAAAAAAGAAGACATTCTGGAGGACTATCCTCTGTGTATATGCTGATTCCTGACTGCCCTTTAATATACCATTGATAGAGTACTTTAAGATTTGCACTAGAGAGTTTTTACATTTTGGATAGAATGAAGGTCAAATTTAGGAAAGACAAACTGAGAATGAATTAGATTGACAATGTTTAACACAATAATATATATGACAGTTAGTATGTCTTGGAAGAAAAATCATTCAGATAAAAAAGCTTATCAATTTCCTTTCCTTCAGTAAACTGTCAAAATAAAAATTATATTTAAAAATGATTTTACTGTTTAAAAAATTTCCCAGATCTCAGATTGGCGAAGAATCATTACAATTCCAAGCCTCTTACATCTTAGCACATTATTCAAGGGAATGTCCTATTGGGCACCTGGTGGAGTATGGGTATGTTAAATCTGAGCCCTTTCCTGGGCCTCAGTTGGGCAGGGCTCTTCTGTGAACATCAATATGATATCCTAATCCAGCTTTGCCTTCATGCTGCCTGGAGATGAGCATAAGGATGTCTGCAGGTCAGGGAGGCAGGACAGGGGACTCCAAATGTCACTGAAGAATGAATCATGTTCCTGAGGGGTGGAAAATTGGTAGTACACAAACAAAAGCTAATAATCATCTTTGAAACCATAAGTTTTATTAAATGTGGCTGTTGAATGAGAATTAAGGCAGAACAAAAAGAATTAAAGTCCAGAATTTTCTCTTGGGCAAGCAGGTTCAACAGGAGAAGGACCTGGCTCCTCTGTGGCCATAAGGCAGACAAATTCAGCATCAGAGCAAAGTCCAAAAGCTATTGAATACCATTTTAAAATTAATCTCAGGGAAATATCCTGCTCTTCAAGGTTTATAGATGGACGTTTTGTTCACTGGTTGGTCATGCAACCCTAGCCAAACTTCTGGACTTAAAAGATATATTCTAAGAAGGGAGGTGAAATGCTACATTCCTGATTTACTTCTGACTTCATGACTTTCTGTCTTTTACATTTCCATTTCTGCTTCCAGCACCACATGGATTTTCTTCAGTTGATGATTTACTCACAAAATTACAAGGACATGGAGTCCTACAAAGTTAACCAAGAATGTTTCTTTGTCTATTGACAAGGAAGCTCAGATGAAGAGGGTTATCCTTAGTATATACATGCTTTCCAGGGAGATGAGATTTTCACCAGATTGCAGAATGATACACATTTGGATATTGCAAATGGTGCCCAGATGTACTTTATAAAGACACACAGGTGTAACAATGTTTAAAACTTGAAGGGAAACTAGGAGCAATCATTTCAATTTTGAAGTCAGTCAGCTGTCTTGAACTATGTACATCAGAACAAATGCTGATTCTCAGCCTCATCCAGACCCACTGAATTAGAACCTTTGCATGGATATTTGTCTGTACATCCAATCAGGAGTTACACTGTCCCAATAGTGGTGATGGTCACTGGCAGTACTGGGTGAAATGTGTTCACTAGCTTCATCTACTGTAATGTTTTACTTTTCTGTTTGTAATTTAAAAGAAAGTTATGGGGGAAACCTCTGAGACCATGTAAACATCCTGTTACTCAACATATTTTCACCTACTAGTTTTTTATCATCCATTGGTGATTTTTGACAGAAATTCTTTGTTCTATGATGATTACAAACTACTGTCTTTGTAATTCCATCATCTATTGTACACTTATGAGTTGGTTTTAGATGGTAAAAGAGCAAGTTCCATTTTTATTTATATCAGTATGAATTTATTCTTTTGTTAACATTTCTAATTTTGATGGTCAAATTCACCTGGGCTTGTCCTAAGTCCTTTAACAACTTTCTCCTCCTCCTTCTCTTCCTCATCTTATATTTTTGTTAAAATTGACTATTTTTTTCTGAATGATTCCCAAGTTTTTCTTTCTTTTTTTAATTTTAATTTTTTTTGTGTAAATTTTTCCTGAATTGTTGCATATAACAGTAGAATGCATTACAAATTATAATATACATATAGAGCACATTTTTACATATCATTGTTTGTATATAAGTATATTCATATTATTCGTGTCTTCATACATGCACTTAGGGTAATGCTATCCATCTCATTCTACCATCTTTTTTTCCTTTGAATATTTTTTAATAGCAGTTTTAGTTTCATAGGAAAACTCAGCAGAAGGCATAGGGATTTCCCATATCCATTCTTTCTTTACATGCATATGTGCCCCCCCCCCCCATTACAAATATCCTTCACCAAAATTTTCCATAATCAATGAACCTTCATAGCCAAGCTTAACATAAGGGTTAAGTTCATAGCTTAACATAAAGCTTCTTTCCTGAGTTTGTATATTCTTCTCACACATGTCCTGTGTGGGTGAGAGAAAGGGTTCCCCTCCAGAGGGATGGGCTGGCTGAGAAATAAAAGCTAAGAAAATAGTACTATGAAATAAGCACAGGGCACAGAAATATAGTTTCATAGTGGGGGCATTGACAGCCCAATCTGACCGGAGGGGTGCAGTTTCCAAAAAGATGGAGCCCGTGCTTGCTTTATTTGTAGCAGTGCAGATCAAAGGTGATTGGTGGGTATAAAGTTTCAGTGTGGGAGGAGTCTTGTCTTCATACTTGCTTCTTCACAAAAAAAAAAAAAAAAAAAAAAAAAAAAAAAAAAAAAACAGAATATAGGTGGGTATAGGCAAGCTGTTTGGCTCTTAACATGTCACACCAATGTCTGTGTTGTGTGGGACCTTTAGGCAGAGCTGGGTGGGAGTTCACTATGTTTTGGTCCATCTCACAGGCAGGAGTGCCACTGTGAGTTCCCAGATACCAGATCTTTCCACTCAGTGGCTTCAATGCTAATCTGGTCCATGCACATTTCATGGTTGGCTTCCTGAACATACCCTTTTTTACTTTGTAAATGCAGATGATAGGCCATTATTTTGAGTCCTTGGATTCTTGTTCTGAGGGTATGACAACCTATTATTATGATACAAAAAAGAATTAGTAGCATACATACCATTCTAAAATTATACCATGCAGAATGTTTCAACATAGTTCCAGGATTAAAGTTGTTCAAGTCATGAAGTATTTGATCAGCTAGAAATGTAGGGTCCATAAGATCAACTTTGCTTTTCTGAATACCCTGGATGTGATGATGTAACTCCATAAGATCCAGGCTATTATTATTGCCAAATACCCATTAGATGATTTTTAACCTTTTCCCAATCCCACTGGGAACCATTATATTTGGCTGCAGTAACACGTTTATAGTCAGCAAGACATTTAAGCCTTTGTTTAAACTTGAGAGCAGAATGCTCATTACCAATATTTATGACAGTAGCTTCCAAGATGTTCAATTTAGTTTCAATCTTTTCATCAATATTTATCTGATTATGGAGGGTTTTGGATGTATTTTGAGCCAAATTATTGAGAAAATTTGCACATTGAATGTTTTGAGATATAGCCACCAATGCTGTTACAGTAGAGGCTATACGTGAGATTAAAACAGCCACTCCAAGAAATATGAGGCCAAGAGCTTGTTTGGGTCTAGTTAACTGAGCATTCATCAGTTGTAGAACTTGACCACCAGCATCAGCATATCATGGTTCTAAAATGTTGGCTGGTAGTAAGACAAATGAGGGTTGGTAAAGAATTAATGTTCTCTGTTAAAGCTATTGATGCAATTAGTTAGATTGCATCTTTTACAGGCTACAAGGTATCGATCACCTTTTTTCTTAACTCTTAACATTTCCAGTAATTAAAGCATAAGGAGATTGAACACAGGCTCACAGGCCATGGCAAGAACCCTTTTTGCAATTCCTGCCTACAAAGTCAGACATAGGGCCAACTGTATAATGTAGAAAATCTGGGGCTACAATTAGATGCCATAGAGCTTCTGCCTTTGCTGAAGGTTAGAATATTACCAACAAAACCTTCAGGGGTCATGGCATTCTTACATAGTTGTATTTTATCAATTCTTAGAGACCAGTCCAAAATATATCCACTATTTCTAGAAACTTCATGTTGTATTGGCAAGACATTTGCACATTCCATCCACTTAGGGAAAGTTCCAAATTCTATTGCAGGATCATTAAGGCAGTAAGGTATTGGTAGATGTTCTGTGGAAATGACTGTCTTGTTATGAGAAAGTCCCATTTTAATAACTGTCTGGACATATAATCTTGAGTCCCAGGGGCCAGTATGATTGGTTCATCTAGGACCCCCATATGCTGTCTTTTCCTCAATAGATACCTTTAAACAACCAAAATATTTATCATGAGACCAACATATAGGGTAGTTGTCCACTGCAACCATTATCATTAAATCCAGTCACATGGATGGATGTACTGTGAATATCTGCAAAATCTCCCATCACATGAGTATCATTAATAAATACTGGGATGTATTCTCCAGTCCATACCAGTGGGTTTTGTTAGGATAAAACACTCAAAGAAATCTCTTGAGACAGAGTCTCTTGTCCAAAACAACATTTAATGACAAGGAAAGCCTGCCAGGCTGCTCAGTAGAGTGGTGCAGCTGACAGAGTTATTTGAGTAGGGTTTTTATATCTTTATTTTATTAAGGAAAAAAATCAAGCTGGAAATGGCCTTGAATGTAGTAAGCTAGAATTGACCTTGAGTGTGGGTGACTAGCCAATAATATAATTTTGTATTTAAGGACCTTGGAAGGTCAGACGTTATGAAAACAAGATCTTTTTTTTTTTTTTTTTTCTTGGCAACTTATAAGCCTTGGCCCTGGGCCAAGATGCAGTTCCATAACCAAAATGACTTTTGGCATATCCCATTATTCCCCCCTTTTGTTTTATTATTGCAGAGGTCTGAAAGTCAGTCTTCTGTAGCTTCTCCCTGCAGGGAAGTGGGGGTCATGAGGTTCAAGGTTTTTTAAAGTTTCTGGGTGTGGTCATTCTGTGATCTTCCAGATATACTTCAGGTTGAAGTCTCATGTAGCTACCCAGGGCCATCTGGTTGACTCTTTGGAGAAGATCTTTATTTAGTTCATCAGAAAGTTTTGGAGACCATTGAAAATACAGGGACCTATTAGAAGTACTAAGAGAATCATTAGTATCATCAGTAAATCCCTGATGAGGGGAATATACAGGGTCAGGAGCACCCTAGGACCCCCATGCCCCAGGGGGAGTAGTCTCTTTTAACCATTTCTGCAGCCAGTTTCTTCAGTTTATCCGTTGTATCTCTAACTATGATGGACTCATTGACATAAAAACAGAAATCTCCCTGGAGGAAGATGTATGTGTCTTCCTCTTTTTGCCAGCATAATGTTGAGTCCTCATTGATATTGGAGGGCCACAGATGCCAGGAAGTCTACCTGCTTTTGTAAAGTTAGCACCAAATCAGTGACCTGTTGGATATTTGTAGTAACCTGTGCCAACTGTTTTTATAGTGAATAGAGTTTCCTAATCCTACTGCTCTTGTATTAATCTTGGTGGATGTTTTTAGCCCTATGAGTAAGGGAATAAATTGTAGGATCTTCTAGTTTAGTGTGTGCTGTTATTGGAAGGGGTAGTTTTGTTGTGGGGTTAAATGTCAGTTTGGGAAGTAAGGAAAATTAAGTTATAGAAGCCAGGTTATGAGCCTCGAAAAGGATAAAACCTCAGAAGTTAGGGGACATCACTGCTGGGGGACTGACATAAGTGTACATCTTAAGTACTATTTATAAAAATTATTGTTTTTTTTCCCCCTAAAACACACAGGTATGGCTGTATTTTGGTTATAACTGTTTTGCTAGGTGTTCAAGACCAAGCTGGTAAAAAGTTTCACCTTGTTTCTATCTGCTGTTAAAAGTCAGCTGATTTCCCACAGGGGTTACTCTTGGGGAACTTGAGAGTAGCACCTTATCTCTTTTAGTGCCATCTGCTAGGAAGGCTCTCCTTGATGAGGTGGATTTCCTTGGAAGACACCATTCTCCAGTGACCCTCCTTTTTGCAGCAGGTGCACTGATTGGCTTTCCATTTCCCAGTAGTCTCATTAATCTCCCTGATCAGGAGGTCATGTGGCCCAGAGTTGTAGAGCTCCGTAGAGAAGTTTTTCATTCCCAGTTCAGGCTGACAGAGAGGGCAAGGGCCAAATATTGGTCTTTTTGGCCCTGTTGTTTTAACCTTAATATTTAAGCCTTGGTGTTAAACATCTAGCAAGCCAGTCTCACCAGTCTTAAAGCAAGAGTACTGAGCTTTAAGTTTAATGTTATTTACCCTTTATATTTAATTGGAATCTGTATTAGTACTGGAAGTTAGCCTTATATTCTGACTGTCCAGTAGATGATAGCTTATTATGTTAAATTAATCCAGGTTGTGTGTTCTTGAAGCAATACCTCTCTGAAAAACAGGCAACAGTTATAAAGTTTACAAGGAAGATACAAAATGAAATTAATAAGAGTAAAAACATGTTCAGTTTTTATAATAACTAGCTTGAATTTGGCCACCTTATACATTATATGCCTGTTTGAGAACACAGTAATCTTTACAACAAAAATCAACCTTTTAAACATAACTTTTATTTTAAGTGAGCTGAAGTCTGGCCTATTTTGGAGCCATTCTAACATGTAATAAGGTGGAAGGCAGAGCCTTATCTCAGGTAAGGCAGGGCTCTTGACAAATTGACAAATTTTAGGTAAAGTGTTTTAGTTTTCAAGGTGATGTTTGCCTCTTTATTAAATGTTATTTTAGAAAGTTTGAATATATTGTTTCCTGAATCTGTATCAATATTAGTTACAATATAACATCGCATTTAAAACATGAATTGGAGAAAGCCTGAGAGAGCTTTTAGATTTCCTTTTGTGTGGATAAGTGACAAAAGTTTTTGTTTTATAATATTACCTTTAAATTGATTAGATTCTCCTCATTATCTTTTAAAAATGCCCTCAAATTCCATTTTCAGTGTGAAGAGTAACACAAAATTGTACATACAACTTATTGACAACAGGTTACTTTGTCCAGGTATAAACCTTTAAATGACATGAATAAATATTAACCCAATTTGCTATTTCTATATAAATCTGATACTTATAATGTAGAATTCAGGGTGTGTGGTAACAATAATTATGGGTCTGCATGGGTTAACAAAAATTAAATGATAGTCTTAAATCTCTTATACATTTAGGACACAGTGTTAATGATAAAAAAAAATTGACTTAGTCAAAGTAAGCAGACATAGGACAAATCTTTATATAACAGTGTGACCCTTCTATGGTCATGTACAAAAAAGAGTAGTTATTGGTTATCCTGCAAGTAAATTTACATAAACTTTCACATGACACTCAGACAAGCTTAGAAAGATATATTTCTCATATGTATACACAAACCTAGTCACATATGTTTTTGGTATCAACTATATTGTTATAATTTAAATGACAACTATTTGTTTAATCAGTTATAAAGCAATCAGTGAAGACTTTCAAACAAGTGTAAACCCTAATTCTTTTAAGACTTGGTTTCCTCAAGTAATAAGACTTAACAAATACAAATACAAGAAAATTATCTTGATAGATAAAAGTGAACCAGTGTTTTAGACTGTCACTACACCAAAGTTCAAACAACTGACTGTTTAAAAAGCCCAGGAGGAATGTAAACTTTACAAACCATCTCAGGCCTATTCCTTGATTTGTGAAGTCTGCTGAGTGTCCAAGGGAGGGGAAGGTTGGGGAAGTGAAGAAGTAGGTCTCTTTTAATGACAAAAAAAGAGTTTGGTATAGATTCCTTTACTGTCCATGTTGCATAAAGCCATAAAAGTTTAGCGTGTAGTTAATATTTGGTACCCTGGAGGACTGTCAAAGTCAGGCTTTAGGCACAAGGCATTCATGGAACACTAGGGAGCAGCCCTAGCCAGATGCCTTCAGTTATCTTGGGCCTTACTCCTGCTACATGCAACAAAATTCTCCCACACAGCATTTGATATTCCATACCCCTAAGGGCTGCCAGAGTTAGGCTTTAGATGTAAGACCTTCAAACAGCAACAGACAGTGGCCCTGGCTGGCTGGATTCAATCGTCTTGAGCTTTTGCCTCTCCCTCACACAAATTTCTTCTGCATAAAGTGGACAGCTAAGGGCATGGGAGGCCAACGTTTGACAGGGTAAGGAAATTCAGTCAATTTAGAGATTCAACCATAGCTCGTATGAGCAGTGGCTGGGGATTTCCCAGCCTTCAGAGGACCTTAGAGGTGCTGGAGAATCACAGTAACTTTTCAGCCCTCATCAGCTGTTCAACTGACTGTGGAGGGAGGGAATAGGTTATTGGGAAGTAGGAAATATTACCTTGTTCTTGTTTCCTGGTCAGGGAACTAATCCAGTCATAAACACAAACTTTATGAGATTTACCCCCACAAAGTTCTTGCAACATACTAAAACATTCATCATTTCTTTATATCCTTAGTTTTGTCTTCTTCATCCTGGACTGTAGCATAAAAATATTATTTTACCAGACAAAATAATTTCTCATTCAGAAACATTTCTTTGACCTTTTAATTTTTCATATTAAAATATATTTCCATACTTACAACTTTTTAATCTCTTTTAGTTTCAAACCCTTTCTTCTGGTGTCCTGCTATCCATGCATATCAGAAGCAATGTCTTTTGGCACCTCCAACTCAGTGCCTGTTTGTTGAGACTCCTTATTATATAACTGAATAAATACCTCTATATAAAGAATTTCTTTTATATATTTTATCCCTGATAGACCAACTTTAACTGCAAGATTGTATAAATTATCCAGAAAACTGTTTAAAGACCAGATAGTGACAGTGAAACATCTTTCGCTTAAATAGGTCCATGCCTGTAGGTGGCCTATTTAGTCAAGATTTTTAAGGGACTACTGATAAGATCAATGTAACATGGCTCACACCCTAAAGGACTATTAACAGATATAAAAAAACAGATAAATAAGAAAGAACCACCAAAACCAGGGCTGACAGGCAAGAACCTTTAAAACAGAAAAAACTTGTACATACAAATTTCTTTTTTAGCTTGGATAGTGAAGGATACAGGGCAGGTGGAGGAGTGGGAGCCACTGCAGCTGGCTCAGGTGCTTCTTCCCCCTCATTGTTGGCATGATTCCCAGAGTCTGGAGTCCAGGAGTGCTGACCTTGAGGGGCCTAAATTCTGGTGTCATTGGGTTCAAGTAAAATAGTATTTTATCATCCTGTGAGTTTTTCCATTGACAATTGAAAAAAATCACACTTATGATATTTGTCCCATTTATGTTAAATCTGATTTACTCACTTTTAACTTAGGTTACCCATAAAAAACAAATTTAGTTAACATTTTAAGCCATATTTTTTGTTGAAGAAAATTCCGAGAAGAAGGATGTCAGAAGTAATGGACATTATACTTAAAACAGTTAATATTAAATGATATTTTCCATTATCTGATCACTTGGAAAAAGAGTGTGGGTTAGTGATTTTAAAGACATTATTGCCTTTATTTACCTATTTTAAATTGAACTTTAAATAATGTGAATTAAAGGTGTTTGGATCCATATTTATATTTTAAGTTTATGAGTGCTCTATATGTTGTTTCTCATATGCAAACACATGTAGACAAGACAATACACAGAACAAACAAGTAAGTAAGGTCTTGTAGTTTTAAAAAATCTATTAGATTAAGAGCCAACTCTTATAAATTGGCCTCTGAATAAAGCAGAGTGTAAAAAATCTTTATAGGCGGATAAAATAGGTATGATCAGAATTTTAAACTTAGGTACACAGAATCAAAATCATGAGCTCAAAAATATAAAATTTATAAGAGTCCTAGAAAAAATGATACAGCCATTAATTATTTCAGTAAAACAACATGAGAGAATGAGGGGGGGGGGGGGAGAGAGAGAGAGAGAGAGAGAGAGAGAGAGAGAGAGAGAGAGAGATTGAGAGGAAGAGTTGGAGAACAAGCTCTGAAGTTCAAGAGACACCATTTTTCCCCCATTTGTTTCAGGCCCCCTATTGAGCCTATCATTTGAGTTCCTTTTCTAATTTCAGTGTGGCCTTGGCCAGGGAAATTGCAGCCTAGGGCTTTTTAACCCTATTTTTTTCTGGTTGATAACTAGGTCAGGTTTGGATGTAGAAAATTATGAAACATTATTAGTGGAGATGAGGAAGGTGGCTGGGTCAAAGAACAATTGGGCCTTAGAGTTGGTGGTATTGACAAGTTGAAGGGGATGGTATTGGAGTCATTTATGTATTCATACCAAGGCCATAGCAGAGAAGAGTTCTTTTCTCATAGCTTGGGGTGTCCTAGTGCTTGGGAAGTATGAGAAGACTAAGAAGCAAGAAGGCTCAGAGAATCTGAGGGGTTTAAGGAGCCTGCTTTGGGCCTTGGACGTTGTTGAAAAGCAAAGGGGTGAGGCCTTGGTGAGGACTAGATGTGTGAGGAGAGGTCCAGTGATTGGAGGAGTCTTTGTATTATAGAATGAGAGGTTAGCCTGATAATTGTAGGTGTTATAAGAGCCTGAAGGTAGGGGTTGAGGTGGATGTGTGTGCGTGTAAGGAAGTGCTTGCATAAAGTCATAGTTGCATGAGCAATGGGATAGCATGGTTAGCCATTTTTAGTGGTGAGAAGCATAGCCAGAAGGTGGTTTTATTTTATTTCAGATATGTTTGGTTAAGAAGTTTATAAGTAAGGTTGAGAAATATGATACAGGCAGTCAATGTTAAGTTTAGAGGCCTCAGAAGTTCCAGAGGGAGTGAGGAGGAGTGATATCATTAGGAGAGTGAGAAAAAGAAAAGGAGCAAGCTGGGAAGGTTGGTAGGGAGCTGTCCATGACAGTGAGTATGAGGAGGGCTAGGAAGATCTGGATTAGAAGAACCCTGGGGTGCCAGAGGTGTTGAGGGTAGATGTGGGGCATCAGGTAGGGGTGGCAGACAGGGAGGAGGCTCATTTTCTGGATTAAAAGCTAGGAAAGCCTCAGGTCATGGGGTTGATAATGGTCCTTAGAGGGTTTAGTGGCCAGGAGGAGTTCAATAGGTGACCAGGAAGAGCAGATAAAAAGGGTTTGGAGTGAAGGGGGCGGGGGCGGGAAGCCAGAACATAGAGTAATCCTCTCTACTTCTCAGAGCACTCACAGAAGTTATGTAAGTCCCTAAGAAGTCAGGGTTGGATGCAGTTACGTGGCCATTTAGAGCCATTGTCTAAATCACATTGAGGACATGCTTGGCTGCAGAAAAAAATGAATTTCTATTCCTTCAGGAATGGGGCCAAATAGAGAGGCTTAAGATGAGTTAGCAGACCTACACCATCATCACAATCTCCTTCCTGTTCGCCATGATGTTTGGAGACTGTGGGCATGGGATTGTGATACTGCTGGCAGCTCTCTGGATGGTCCTGAATGAGCAGTGCTTGCTGTCCCAGAAGAGCAACAATGAGATCTGGAACACCTTCTTCCATGGGCACTATCTGATCCTACTCATGGGCATCTTCTCCATCTACACAGGCTTGATCTACAATGACTGCTTCTCCAAGTCCTTCAACATCTTTGGCTCCTCCTGGAGTGTGCAGCCCATGTTCAGAAATGGCACATGGAATACTCAAGTATTGGAGGAAAATGAAAATTTACAGCTGGATCCAGCCACACCAGGAGTGTATTCTGGAAATCCATATCCATTTGGGATTGATCCAATTTAGAACCTGGCCTCAAACAAGCTCACGTTTTTGAACTCTTATAAAATGAAGATGTCAGTCATCCTGGGAATTGTCCAGATGGTTTTTGGCATCATCCTCAGCCTCTTCAATCACATATACTTCAGGAAAACTCTCAACATCCTTCTGCAGTTCATCCCTGAGATGATCTTTATCCTGTGCCTGTTTGGATATCTGCTTTTCATGATCATTTTCAAAAGGTGCAAGTATGATGCCCGTGTGTCCTGGCAAGTCCCTAGCATCCTCATCCACTTTATCAACACCTTCCTATTTGACTATAATGACCCTTCCAACAAGCCCCTGTACAGTCATCAGTGAGAAGTCCAAACCTTCTTTGTCATCATGGCATTGATTTATGTGCCGTGGATGCTTCTGATCAAGCCATTCATTCTCAGGGCCGACCATCGGAGGGCCCAGCTGCAGTCATTAATGATCCAAGAAAATGCCACAGAGAACATTGAAGGTACAACGCCAGTCCTGCTGGCCAGAGGACTTCTGCGGGTGCCCAGGAGACTCAGGACGACCACGAAGAGGAGTTCAACTTTGGAGATGTCTTCGTCCACCAGACCATCCACACATTGAGTACTGCCTGGGCTGCATCTCCAACACAGCCTCATACCTCCAGCTCTGGGCCCTCAGCTTGGCTCATGAACAACTCTCTGAATTGCTCCGGACCATGGTGATGCACATTGGCCTTCACCAGCAAGGCTGGGGAGGACTCACTGGGGTCTTCATCATCTTTGCCGTGTTTGCTGTTCTGACAGTAGCCATCCTTCTCATCATGGAGGGCCTCTATGCTTTCTTGCATGCCCTGCAGCTGCATTGGGTGGAGTTCCAGAACAAGTTCTATATTGGGGCTGGGTACAAGTTTTCTCCATTCTCCTTTAAGCACATCCTGGAATGGACAGCTGAGGAGTAGGCTTGGGCTCTACCGCCTGCAGCAGTGTCTGTGCCAATAAAGAAGTCCCATCCTGTCTTTGATGTCAACCCATGCAAAGTGCTCAATGGAATGATAGTTCTCTGCCAACCAGAAGAATGGAGCTATGTGTTATTTGGTTATAAGCTTGGGGATTCGGTGTAAGTTAACCACATCATAGAGGAGCTACTCTCGCAAATCATTTAGACTTCACGTGGGGTCATAATTATCAAATAATAAAATGGGAAATGAAAAAAAAAAAAAGATGAGTTAGCAGATATGCCAAAGAAGAGTTGGGGGAATTTTGGATGGACTTGTTCCATGTTGAGCCTAAAAACTTGTAGGAGATCTGAACATCCTTGTGTCTCTGAGTCCTAGTAGAAATTAGCAGAAACAGCCCAGGGAGGGTTTTCACTAATCTCTGAGAGTTTTCAGACTTCCTCAGTGGCACTCTGTTCCAGGGGCAGCCTGTGGAAGACTAGACCCTTCACCAGGGTTTTCCCACCATGAGAAACTAGACTCCATGCCCAAGAGAAGAGACTCACCAAGGGATAGTCTGTCTGGGGATCAATTAGCTCATATTGCATGAGTGGCTGAAGCACTCCAAGGAAGAAGAAGGAGATTCCCTGAGAGATATAAGTGACCTATTTGAATCAGGGGTTCACCAGAGCAGCTTGGATCTTTGGTGGGATGGCAGGGTTGATGGTGAGACATCCCGATTCCCGGCCAATGCACCAAATGTTAGGACAGAATGTTCAAAGAAATCTCTGGAGACAGAGTCTTATGTTCAAAAGCAAAGTTTAATGACAGGGAAAGCCTGCCAGGCTTCCCAGTAGAGTGGCACAGCATCTAGAGTTATTTGAGCAGGATATATATATATATATATATATATATATATATATATATATATATATATATAAAGGAACAAGAGCAAGCTGAAAATGGCCTTGAGTGTAGTAAGCTAGAATTGACCTTGAGTGCAGGTGTCTAGGCAATAATAGAATTTTCCATTTAAGGACCTTGAAATGGGTGGGGTTATGGAAACAGGGTATATTAATTTTTTTTCTTGGCAATTTATAAGCCCCAGCTCTGTTCCAAGTTGTAGTTCCAGAACCAAAATGGAGTCACTTATGCTCATGATATCCCATTAGGTGTATAAAGGTATATCTAGGAAATAGGTTCAGTAAGTTTCTCCATAGACCCCACTTACCTGACAGCTCAATAGAGCTATCACAGCTACAAACATTGTAGTTGGAGATTTAATACATCCTTGTTGTTGAACCCTCTGCTTAGCCTGTTGTGTCAGATTCTTCAGTTGTTTCCATGATGGCAATTTGGATGTTTGGTTCCTCAGGACCTTCTATGTGGGCAAGTGCTCTATGTAAAGCCCAATCCCAGGGCCAGAATTTACAGATTACAGAGATGTCTGTGCCCATATCTATCACCCCCTTGAAAATTTTATAATTAATTTTAAGGTCCAATAGAGGGTGCTCTTAACTAATTGAGTCCAGTATGCCCTGTCTGGGGACCCAAAAGTCTGAACTTCGCAGGGTTCATCCAATAAATCCCCACGGAATGACAAGGCAAGAAAAAAAATCACGCTATGTTATTCTTTAGAGAAAGCTGAATAATGGAATTTGTTTGAACAACAACTTTAATTTCCCCATTAAAATCTACATCAAGAACACCTGGTAATATTTGAATTCCTTTTTGAGTTAAATTGCTTCTAGTCAATATTAAACCTATTGTATCTGGTGGTAGAAGTTCATAAATTCCTGTAGGAATCATCTGTGGAACCATCTCTGGAGTACAGTACAAATTTTGAGGTGAGATGGAGCTTCAAGCTCCCTGTTCCTAAGTAGAAAATGTCCCAGATATATGGTGAGACTGGGCCTGCACATAAGGGGCCTGGGCTAGAGTGACAGTTGACCCAGAGCCAATAGCTACTCCAGAGCAAATTGTGATGCCTCCATTATTTGGCGGGGCTGGGGATGACCCCGCCTCCATTTTCCTGCTTTGTTAAGAGAAGCAGGACTATTTACAACATTCTGGGCGTGGCATTCCCACATCCAGTGGTTACTTTTCTGGTTACCTGGTAAATTTCTTTGTCCTTGTGGCCATTTTCAATCTCTAGCCATGTGCCCCATCTTGCCACAATTAAAGCATTGCCTCTTAGAGTTGGTCTCCCTTAATTGTCATTGTAAGATTGTTTTAATGCAGCCACCATGGCTACACTCAGGGAATATGCTAGTAGTCCTTCATCCGAACTAAAACGTATTAATCTGACACCATTCCCTTTTTGTGAATTACCTCTTGGCAAACTTCATTAACGTTTTTGAGAGCTAGCTGTTTACTATCTCAGAGGCAGTTTTATGGCTCACAACTTGACATAAATGTGCTAAAAAATCTGAGAAAATTTTCTCAGGACACTGCTGGATCTGACTGAAATTGAGTGTGTTTTATCCCTTAGTAGGAGAGAGTTCTCTCCATGCATTTCTTGCACGCACACTAGTATAAGTTTGTAAATTATAATTTAACCATTGTTCCAAATCAGCAAACTGTCTTTTCATAGTCACCATCTCGAAAGTGACTTGAACTCCATGCCTTCTGTTAGTCTCTGCCTGTTCAGAGCAAAAATTCATTCAACTAGATTTCCACAACAAATATTCATCTCCCAAAAGATAAGCCTTAGCAAGGGTAATCCAATCATAAGGTGGTAGGTGAAAGGAAAATGAGGAACTGGGAGATGGACAAGTGAGAGATACACATGAGAGTTTATTTGCCAGAACTGACAGATAAAGGCACATCTCTATAGGAGAGAGTATTAGATTCTGGGCAGGGAGGCCACACCTCCCAGGTAGCTCAACTAGGCCACACCTCCCAGGTATCTTAAGACAAGACACACCTCCCAAGCACTTAAGGCTGGCCATGCTGCTGGCCACACCTCAAGTACCTTTCTGAGCCAATTATGACACAGGGGTTCCCCTTTTAATGCTCGGCAGCCTATGGAATTTGGGTCCCCTCTGGGGGGTCCCTCTGAACACCGGTTCGCTACATAAGCCCTCTCCGGACTGAAACCCTCCTTCTCTTCCTCCTCTTTCCTCCTCCTCCTTCTCCTCCTTCTTCTTCTCTTCTCACCACCCATCTCTGCTCCTTTCACCTGTTCTCCCTCCCCCCCACGTGTCCCTTTGACTGATTAATAAAAGCCCCCTTTTCTACACGGTGGTTGCAGCGTGTGTTCATCTGCCCTTCATTCTGGTGCATTGGCCGGGAAAGCATGTCTATTCTGAGGGCATAAACCTCCTGGAATTGCCTGGCACAGCCTCTGTTCTTCCGTTCATCTTTTCGACCACAGCCTCATTGGATTTGGTAAGCCGCCCCATCCCCCGCCCTGAGTTCCTAAAACCTGTCAGGTCATTACCGACCATTGAGTGTCCAGCAATCTCACCCATGACCTGTACAGGGGGAAAACACCCCACCAGAGTCTTTAAAGGCAACAGTGGACCCCAGGAACTCCCCCTGCCTCCATATGCCCACTCTAAAACCTCAGCCTCTAGGGCTTTCAGCTGGGAGTGATTAAAGAAGTTCCTCTCCACACTCCAGACTTTAATCTCTCCTTTCCATTCACATGGGACACGGAAAACCCTTGTGAAAGGTGGCTCATAGTCTTTGGTCTTCTCAGGCCCCATGTCTGCCTGGTCCCCGGTGATGACCAGACCACAGACTTGAAATTCTAAGACCTATTTTGAAAGTCATATTAGCCTCTTCCCATTTGGAATGGGAAACATGGGAGCCTATCTATCTTTTCCAGCTGACTCCCCTCTTAACTGCCTTCTAAAAAATCGGGCAAACCTAGGCTTAAAGCCACACACAAATAAAAAGAAACTCATTAAATAATGTACAAAGATTCGGCCTTCTTACCCATTAACTAGTCGATGGCTGGGGTCAGGATCTCTGGATGCTTGGGTTTTGCAGGAACTTTCCAGCTTTTGCCAATGGTCAAAACCATGGACAGAATTATCCTATGTAGATGCGTTTCTTCTTCTCCATTCAAATCCTTCCCTGTGCACTCATTGTAGCCCCGAAATTGTTTTTCTTGCATGCTGACCCAGCGATCCACCTCCATCCCTAATTGATCTTGACTTTGACCCGGGGTTATAGGTCCGCCCCCTCCATACCATCAGTCTAGACCTTCAGCCCCTCCTCTTCTCCCAGTTCCAATTTCCGCAACGCCTTTAGTCCCTCCTCCTCCTTCTCCCCTGCCGCTTCTGTCTCTTCCTTCTACATCATCTTCTGCGCCTTTGCCTCCTCCACCACCTTCCCTGCCCACTCAGCTTTCATCACTTCGGTTTAAGTCATCTTCTGTGATGACTTCTCCACCAGCTGCGCCACTTCCAACCCTTGATCTTTCTTTAACTCCTTCCTCTGTGGATTCCGCACTGACTCCGGCTTCCCCAATTTCTCTGGTTCCTTCTCTGGCGTTCCTGCAGAGTCTATCCCAGACTCACGGGATATTCTGCTGCCTAACTCGCAGGCTCCACCACCCAATCCCGTGTTCAGTCCTCCCATTACCCATTCGAGAAAGCAGGCAGGACAGCTCACCCAGATCATTGAGCCCTTGAGGGAGGTGGCAGGGGCAGAGGGAGTAATTAGAGTTCATTTTCCATTTTCCATGGCAGATTTATCCCAGATTGAGAAGCAGTTGGGTTCCTTTGCTACAGATACCACAACCTATTTGAAAGAATTGCAATGGGTCACCCAAGCTTATAGTCTCACGTTTCATGATGCGTACGTGATTTTAGTGAATACTCTCCTTCCTGAGGAGCATAGGTGTGTCTGGGAGCAGGCAAGAGCCTATGCAGACGAGACTCACAGAGTCAATCCAAATTTTCCCATCAGGACTGAGGCAGTTCTGGATCAGGATCCAAACTGGGATTATAATGCTCCAGGAGACATGGTCTCAAGAGATCAGTTTATCACTTGCATAGTAGCTGGTCTTAGACAAGCAGCTCAGAAACCTGTTAATTTTGATAAGCTGCAAGAAATTATCAAAAAAGAAAAGAGACTCCCTCCAAGTTTCTTTCTTTTTTAAAAATTAATTTAATTTGTTATAACATGCTTTTAGAGTACAATTCCTTTCATATTACACGTAAAGAGCACAGTTTTCCAAGTCATTGGTCCTCTGAGTTTCTTGATCGGCTGACAAAAGTGCTTCAGCGGTACACAAATCTAGGCCCTGAGTCTCCAGTCACCCATCAAGTCCTTATGACTGATTTTCTGTCCCAGACTTTCCCCAACATACAGGCTAAATTAAGGAAGTTGGAGCAAGGGCCTGCAACACCTCAGACTGATTTTGGCTACGGCCTTTAAGGTTCATCATAACCATGACAAAGACGCCGTACGTCGCAAATTTCAAAAATATGAAAAGGCCGAATGATCAAAGTTCCACATGTTGGCCCAGGCCCTTCGGGGCTCTGACACTCGGGCCTCAAAAACAGGGGTTCATAAGTCCATAGAGGAGAAACCTCCAGGGCCTTGTTACAGGTGCGGGAATGATAGACACTGGGCTAAAGCCTGTCCTAACCCCAGGTGTCGGGCCTTCTGAACACTGTCAGCTAAAGGGATGGAAAGCTCTGGCTTTCTGGCTGCTTGCCATGCCCTGTTATGGACCTAGGCTAAGCAGGGGGCGTGGCTGTGACATATCATGAGAACCGAAACCACCCTAAGCATAGGGCAAAAGATTCTGCCCTATGAGCTGTATCTGCTTACTGATTGGCTGATGTCCACAATAAAACATTGTCCACCACTTCAATAAACAAGTCCCAACACCGTAGCCACTGACCGGGCTCCCTGGTATGTTCCTGTGTCTTGTAAAGGTAGGGGAAGGAATACCAGTGGCCTCTGCTTTCCCAATCTAGTCTCATCATTGAGGTAGGCCCCTCTAGTCTCTTTTGCTGGACAAAAGAGGTCCATCCCAGGTACGGGGGGCTAAAGACCTCAAAACCCTTATCCCAACACCCAGGTCCCCTAAGTGCCCATGCCCTAAATGTTCCAAGGTGGGCCATTGGGGCATTGACTGCCCCAGTCCCCACAGGGGGTCTGGACCAGTTACAAACCCCAGCCTGCTGGCACTGGCTACAGAAGATTGACGGGGACCGGGGGCTCTTCTCCTGACCATTGACATCATCTTACAGGAGCCTAGGTTACCCTCTTTGTTGATGGCTGCCCCATAAATTTCCTGCTAGATACAGGAGCCACTTCCTTGGTCTTGAGGGAATTTTGGGGCCCCACCACCATAGCACCATCCCCTATTGTCAGGGTAGAGGGAAATGCTATTTGTCCCCACAAGACTCCTATGCTGTCTTGCTGTCTACACCACCATCCATTCACCCATCAGTTCCTAGTAATGCCTCAGTGTCCTGTGTCTTTACTGGGCTGAGACATACTGGCCAAATTTCAGGCCTCAATTGTGTTCTCTGATCCTCCTAGCTCAGTTGTGCTCCCAGGCTTGTTTCACTCCGTCTCCTCCCCCATCTTTCTTCTTACTGTTTCAAAGGCCACTGGTGACCATTAAGAGACTCCTCAACCCCCTACCGATGCGAGAACCCCTCAACCCTCTACTGATGCAGGAACCCCTCAACCCTCTACTGATGCAGGAACCCCTCAACTTTCTACCAATTCAGGAACCCCTCAACCTCCTACCAATTGAGAAACCCTTCAACCCTTTACCGATGCAGAAACCTCCCATTACCCCGCCCCCACCGATCTGGTAGACCCCAATGTTTGGGATACTCAGACTCCCTCCCTTGATCATTGTGATCCTGTGCAAATACATCTTAAAGATCCTCAGCATTTCCCCAACAGAGCCCAGTATCTACTTTCAGCCATTAACCTTAGGGGTCTCCAACCTATTATCTCAGATCTTTTGTGAAAACCTTTTCTCAGACCCACCCATTCCCCATATAATACTCCTATATTGGCTGTTCAGAAGTTCAATGGGTTGTATCGGCTAATACAGGATCTTCATCTCATCAATGAGGCCATCAAGTCCATACACCCTATGGTCCCAAATCTTTGTACCATTCTCCTTAATTCCCTCATTATCCAGCCATTTCTTGGTTATTGACCTCAAGGATGCCTTTTTCACTGTTCCTTTAGCTCCAGAATTGCAAGACCTTTTTGCCTTTACCTGGACTGACCCGATACTCAATGGTCCCAACAATTGATCTGGACAGTCCTCTTTCAGGGTTTTTGAGATAGCCCTCATATCTTTGGACAGACATTGGCTGCAGACCTCAAAAACCTTGAATTCTCTGACTCCACTCTCCTGCAATATGTAGATGACCTTCTCCTTTGCAGCCCTTCCTTTTCCACAGCTCATGAGGACTCTTACACCCTTTTAAATTTTCTTGTCTCTAGCGGGTATCATGTTTACCCATCTAAGGTGCAGCTTGCCCAGACACAGGTAGTTTATTTAGGAGTTCAGATTTCTCATCAATTGAAGGCCATTACTATAGATTGAATGTCCCTCATTAAGGATCTCCCATGTCCCAAGATGAAGGAAGAGACTCTCTCCTTCCTAGGGCTAGCAGGATATTTCTGTGCCTGGATTCCCAATTTTTTCTCTTTATGCAAAGCCCCCATATGAGGCAGCTAGGGGATTGAGGAAATGTTCCTCCCCAAAGGCATTTGGGCTGAGTTTAAGCATCTGCAGTAGGCACTATTACAGGCCCCAGCTCTTCACCTCCTGGACCTTATTCAGCCATTCACCCTTTATGTCCATGAAATGAAGGGTCTGGCTCTAGGTGTTTTAGGCCAATACAAGGCCTCCACCTTTGTTCCAGTTGCCTATCTTTCTAAACATCTTGACTCCACCATTCGTGGATGGGCCTCTTGTCTTAGGGCTTTGGCTGCTGCTTACCTACTTCTACAGGAATCAAAAAAGTTGACCTTTGGTGCCCAGGTCACTGTTGCCTCTCCTCACCATTTAAAAGATCTGCTAACCTATAAGAGCCTTCAAACTCTCCCGCCCTGTTGCATTCTCTCTCTTCTCATTTTTTCTGCATGACTCCTCAATCTCTTTCCAACCCTGCTCCTCTTTACATCCAGCTTCCCTCCTCCCAGTCTCCTCAGAGCCCTCAGAGCATGATTGTATAGAGATGCTTGAGGCTTTAATCCCCCATGCCTCTCACATTCAAGAGGGACCACTTCCCGACTCTTCCCTAATCTGGTTCATGGATGGCAGCTCTTTCTTTAAGGATGGGCAATGTTTTTCTAGTTACACTGTCATCTCCCTATCAGAGGTTATTGAGGCAGCACCTCTCCCTCCCAACACCACAAACCAATGGGCTGAGCTAATAGCTGTTATTCATGCCTTTGAATTAGCGGCTGACCAAAACCTCACCCTCTACACAGACTCAAAATATGTCTATCGTATTTTACTTTCTCACTCAGCGATATGGAAAGAGCGAGGGCTGCTGACCACAAAAGGCTCTGCAGTTACTAATTCCAAATTAATATCAAAGCTCCTGCAGGCCTCTCTTCTGCCCAAACTAATAGGGATCTCCTATTGTCCTTTACACCAAAGTGGTGAGTCTCTCATAATTCAGGGAAACACAAAGGCTGATAGGGCAGCAAGGGAAGCAGCACTACCTTCTCCTTCTCTTCTGGCTCCAGTCCAATCCACTACCCAGACCCCCACATTCCCTTCTGTACAATCAATCCTCTCCTATCTCCATTCTCTTTTCCATCGTAACTCTCAGGCCCTCAAAACTTTTACTATCTCCTTCCTCACCCTGACTTCAGAAGACACACATTTTCTCCATCAACTCACCTCCACGTGCACTGCATGTCATCGCACCAACACATATACTCCCCTTACACCAGGAACATTTCCTTCTCACCAAGCTCGAGGTCAGATTCTAGGAGCCGAAATGTCACAATCACCAAAGTACCTTTTTTTAAAGGAGGACCAGACAGAGGATTGGTGCAATGACCCTAATGGATATGTCAGATGTCATTCCTGGAGCTGTAATTATCACTGGTCCCATCCTGTTATGAAAGTAACAAATACCTGGGGAATTACACCAAGCCAACTCCTATCCTCGAGTTACAGTAACAACATGATTTCAAGATGACTAACCCTGGCAGAGTGGTGTTGCTGCGGTAGGGTTTGCTAATCAGGAATGGGCCCATGGTCAAGGTAAAATTGTTATAGAAAAGACTATAAAAGAGTCTTCTGCTGCCAGGGCCCTCGAGATACTTAATGCCACCAGTCAACAGACTCGAACCCATCTTTGTCATTTGAATGAGTCTCTCCCTTTCTCTTGGAACTCCATCCTCTCTTTATCTCTCTCCTTATTAGCAAACTATTCCACCTTTAATTCCTTAACCTGTTTCCTCTGTGTGCCACTTCACAAGTCTCTATTGGTCCAATCCCAGTTCAGGCCAATGCCACCCTGACCTCCTCATGCCACGATCAACCATCTCTCTCTCTCTCCTTCTTCCAACTATTCCCCTTTTCTTTAATGTTACCTCTTGTTGGGCCACCACCAATGACTCTTGCCCAGAACACACCTGGAATCCCATAATGGATAATTTGACTCTCCCTTACCCTATCCTATTTTGGTGTTCAGGTGTGAAATGCATGAGGGTGTTCCATCCATATGTTCCAAGGCATTGACGCTAAGACCCCAGGTCCCTGCTACCCTGTTGTTTTTGACTTTATATGCGGAGGCTGAGGTTGAGGACCTTCTTACCTCCCTACAGTCTAAAGGGGGGTGCTCTAAATGAGCAGCCACTCTGGCAGTCTTAGTGGGTGTTAGCTTAGTCACCATAATTGCCTCTGCAGGCCTCTCAATTGGAGGATTGGCTTGTTCACTTGTAGTGGTCTAATCTTTTGGACAGGAGCTCTCTGATCTCACAGATAAGCTTACCACCATAACTGAAGCCTCCGCCTACTCCATCCAGACCCTCCAGCAACAACTCTCATCATTAGTGGAGGTTGCACTCCAGAACAGACAAGCTTTAGTCCTCATCACAGCAGAAAAAAAGGGGTACCTGTATTTTCTTGGGTGAAGAATGCTGCTATTATGTCAACCAGACAAGGTTGACCACAATGTACATCACTTGAAGAAGGTGATACAAGATCTAGGGGACAAGAAGATTCAGTGGCAGCAGAGGTCCTCATAGGAATTATGGGAAGGGATGGCTCCATGGATCCTCCCTCTTCTAGGCCCACTTATAACCATATGTGTCATCCTGATGTTAGCCCCTTGTGTCATAAGATGCCTTCAAAATCAGATTTCTCAGATTTCTAATCAAACCTTTAACCAGCTTCTCCTCAGGGATTATCAACTGTTAAAAACCACAGATGACTTTCCAGCTAGAGATGACTTCTCTCCACCTCAGGACAGATTCACCAATCTCTAGAGGAATCAACTACACCCTGAATGACTCCTCGACGACTACCTCCAAAAGGCCCTTTATCTGCGACCCTATGTTTATTACGATGACCTTCCTCACGAGCCTCCAATTCTCTATTGGCCTCTTTGCTGTGAGTCCCACCTGGTGGAATATAGGCATTCGGACAACAATCCCTCTCACATTCTTTCTCTTTGTTGTTTTCACAATAGTGTTAAGATGCTACCTGTAAACTCTGAGAGGCCTACAATTCCTGCATGCTCTTCAAGAGGATAGCTGGTTGATTCCCCGGTGACCTCTGCAGAAGCTTGGTTTGACACCCTCTCCAATTTATGGCTTCAAGGAAACTTTATCCATTTCATACCTGCAGAGATTCATCTTTTTGGTGCCTGCCTCCTGGAAATTTTTTTTACCCTCAAGCCTGACATGCCTGCCCACATCTTCCCCCCTCATGACACCCCACGTCACCCCATTTCAGCTTGAAGCAGCCAGATTGAAACATAACACCCTGCTCTCTATGAAAACAAAAAGGGGGGAATGTTAGATTCCAGGCAGGGGGGCCACACCTCCCAAGTAGCTTAACTAGGCCACACCTTCCAGGTACCTTAAGACAAGACACACCTCCCAAGCACCTAAGGCTGGCCATGCCATTAGCCACACCTCAGGTACCTTTCTGAGCCAATTATGACACATGGGTTCCCCTTTCGACCCGTGGCAGCCTGTGGAATTGGGGTCCCCTCTGGGGGGGTCCCTCTGACCACCGGTTCGCTACTTAAGCCCCTTCCAGACTGAAACCCTCTTCTTCTTCTTCTTTTTCTTCTTCTTCTTCTTCTTCTTCTCTTCTCGCCACCCATCTCTGCTCCTCTCACCAGTTCCCCCCTCCCCCATGTGTCCCTTTGGCTGATTAATAAAATTCCCCCTTTTCTACATGGCGGTTCCAGTGTGTGTTCATCTGCCCTTCAAAGAGAGGCAACATAGGCTTGGGGTTCCAGACTTTTCTGGGTTGGGGCTCAGGGATTAGAGCCAGAGGGTCCTAATGTGGGCCATTAAAGGGTGGGGTTGGTACTGCCCTTGGGCATGAAAGAATGCAAAGAATTTGGGTGGTTAGGGAAGGGACTGATATGAAGGAGTAGTGAGACTTTCTTAGAAAGGCCCTTGTGTGGGTAGGCCTTAAAATGCCGGTTGTCACTTAAGATGGCCACCCAGATGCTAAGCAAGGACCTTACAGTAGAGCCCCATTTCACATCAATTCTATCAAACTTTGAAAAAAAGTGAGTTTGGGCCATGGGTGGAACGGGCAAATTGTAATTCTTGTAACGTTTTAAAAGGAATAGCCACATGAACTTGTGTATTTTTGGTTTTGTTGGTCTAACTGCTCAAAATTTTGAAATAATTTAAACCCTGATATATCTTCACCTGCCACTTGGGCAGCTCTGAGGCCCAACTGGAGTGGAGAAATTTTTGTGGCAGCCATATTTGGGACTCTGATCTGAGTCTTCCCTGAGGGACAGAGTAGCTTGCTGGAGCAGGACCATTCAAATGCAAATTACGGAGGCCTGCTGCTAATTCAACCTCATCCTCAGATTGAGAGTCTTCCTGAGTCCTGCAGAGTGACCCTTTCCCCATCTTCCTGTACCTCTTTGTCTCATACAGCATGCTCCGGCTTTGCCTTTAGTTTTCTGCCTGCATCTTGTACACTATGAATGGAGTGTGCTTTAGCTCTACCCTTAGGTTTTCTCCCTGCTTTTCAGGTGTTACATTCCAGTAGGCAAAGAAGTCCTGGAAGGTGGGCAGGCATGCCTACTAGGTCTACAACTTTTAACTGCATTTCTAAGGTCTGTGATTAAATCTCCCGAGGACCATTGTCCAATATCTTTGTCTAAATATAAGCAAGTTTCTATTAATGTCCATATTTTTTCTACATTCTCGATTGTACTCCTAGGTATGTAAGCTGAAATACAGCCAGCATGCAGCTCCCTGCAGAAGTTTTCTCAAGTATGCAAATTCTTCCTCACAAAACCATGGATAGACTTCCCTAATCACCTTTAGGCACTGAGCAAGTTGAGCTCTTTTTATAGACTTTCCCTTTTGCTTCATAGTAGTCTGGGGATTAGCAAAGTAAATTTTCCTCTCTGTAGAGGGTGAGTTGCCCATACTTAACACCACGCTATAAAAAAACTTCCTCTCTCCTCTTTCTCTCAAAAACCTGATCACAGGTGCGCTTCCTGCAAGAGAGGTCCCAAGCACTCACTGATACCTTTCTCTATAAATTTTCTCACGAAGCTTTCCCTGCTCTGGGTGCCAATTCTTGCACCTGTCCTGCATGGGTGAGAGAAAGTGTTCCCTCTGGATGGATGGGCTGGCTAAGAAATAAAAGCTAAGAAAGTGGTACTACAAAATAACACAGAAATATAGTTTCAGAGCAGGGGGCCAAGTGATGGGCTAAGCTGACCAGAGGGTTGAAACTTCCAAAAAAGATGGAGCCCCCGCATACTTTATTTATAGAGGTACAAATCAAAAGGGATTGGTAGGTATAAGGTTTCAATTTGGGAGGACTCTAGTCTCCATACTTGCTTCTTCATAAAAAAAAAGGATATAGGTGTGGATAGGCAAGCTGTTTGGCTTTTAATGGGTCGCACCCATTCTGGTGTTCTGCGGGACATTTTGGCAGAATGGGGTTCACGATGTATTGAGCCACCTCACCATCCTGCACATTCTATCAGTTTTGCTACTGTATAATGCTATACATCCACATTATACTAACATACATAGTATTTTATGTTCTTTTCACATATTGTTTTGAAAGAAGGTTCTTGCTTTCCGGTAAAAGAAATTCCAGGTTTCTTGTTTATTTCATCTGATCAGCCATGGAACCACCCATTTCTCCAAGGGCCCTGGCTCCTTTCAGTGAGACATGGTAGTTAGAAATCAAAATCTGGAGGCTTGACATGGTCATTATTACTATAGTTTTTATCTAGATCCTTTCTATGGATGGAACTAAGAAAATAAGATATATTTATACAGACTGAGAAATATGAATATTTTTATGTGTGTCCATATGCATGTGTAAACATTTCTCTCCCTGCTTCCACTACAACTTTCTGTGATGAAGGAAATGCTCTATATATGTATTATTAATACGACATCCACTAGACACATGTGATTATTGAGTATTTGGCATGTAGGTAGTATTACTGAAGAACTGATGATTAAGTTGTTAGTTTTAATTCATTAAAATTTAAATTTAGATAGTCACATATGGTGAGTGGCTACCAGATGGGACCGTATAGTTGTAACCTGAATTTATAATCCAATTTCAATTCAGTATCGTGGAGTTTATGACAATAGGGGTGGAGGGACCATGGTTAAATTTTCCCACAATAGCATCACAGAAATCATGGGTAAATCAGAACTCTATGTAGATGTTTCTTATGCTCATTTTGCACTGGTTTTTGTTATGAATTACATGGTTAGAGTGTATATCATGTTTTTTTTCAGGTATCCAAGTATCAAGTGGTCCTAATCATTTCTCAAATCAATGAGATAAATGCTTGAATATGACTAGCTACCCTCAGGAGAAAAATTAAGAGAGAAAACAACTTTTATCACAAGGACTGTTTGATGATCGTGAAGTTGAGCAAATAGAGAGGACATGTACTAGGGAAGATGCCATTCAGCCCATGATTGATAAGCAATGCTAATTCTACTCACTGAACCTCATATTCCTGTGTTTCTGCCTAATACCCTATATCAACACATTCTTTCTTGTGTGACTTTAAGACCACTCATTAGATTCTGGTTAGTCACTAATCTTCTAGTTTTTTCATCCAGAGATTATCCATTTTGAAGACTGGTGCCCCACGTCTTTTATTACTGATGATTCTCAGTCTAGTTTGTGCACATGAATGGCCATATCTCATGAAAGTTCAGATTTCAATGTGGTAGCTCTACAGTGAATTCTGAGCTTTTGTGTTTCTAATAACCTTCCTTAAGCTGTTGATGCTGCTGCTCCATGGACCACAATTTGAATAACAAGAGTTTCTCTGTGGTTCAGTATAATCCCCTTAAGTTCCCTCAATCATGGCCTTTAATTTTCCCTGCAAAGATGCCTTAGTATTGGAAACTCTTTCAACATTCTTCAACCTATGTTTTACATAGAGTAAATTAATTTTTTTCCTAGGGGGAGAGTGCTACACCTTATTTATAGCTAAAGAAATTTTGTGATTATCCAAGGCACATTTGGAAAACACTATGTATGTTTGACATCAATACTGTCCCTTGAAATGACCCAGTTGTGTTGGTGGTGGGGATGGCATAATAAAGAGCATTATGAATTGCTCTTCCAGTTTTTCCTCATGGGATTTGGGATCATCATTTCAATTGATCTTCATCCAAACTGTGATGTCTGTACTGACCTGCTTAGACTAAATTGTCTTTCCTCTTTTCTTATGTCTATTGGATCTGGAGATTGTAGCCCAGTCTGTTATATTTATTTTGGCTGGGTATGACACCACTAGCAGCACTCTTTCCTTCATTATGTATGTACTGGCCACTCACCCTGATGTCCAACATAAGTTTCAGCAGGCTTTTCCCAATAAAGTGAGTGAATGGCACCTGGAGAGGGAGAGGAGAGGTGAAGTCACATTCCTAAGGATTCCTAAAGATTTCTGCTTTGTTTTTCAAGGAAGATGTTCCTCAGAACAAAAGACATCTTGGTTTGCTGTGTGAATGAAAAAACAGAATTGAAGATGGATTTATGGGTTGGTGCTGCTCTTGAGTTACTAGGGATGCTGGACCTTCATTGGGCTTGCTCAGTGTCTTTGTGTAGTATTATCTGTTGTGTGATAGAAAGCAGGTGTTCACCTCAGTGCCAGACATGAAGACTCATGTGAAGACTCTGGTTTTCTTGGGACTCTCTCCACTATCTCCATACCTGCACCTTTTTATACCTTCCCTTATAAATTTTTAAATACTGATTCAAGTAACTATAAAGGACTGTGAGTATAAATTTTGTGACATCCATCCTTTCTTTCAAAACACGCTTTACTTCACATGATTCTGATATTAAGTAAGAAGTTCTAATTTTATATCCTACTCTCTGGTGGCATGATTTATGTATGTTTTGTCAATGAAAATAATAAAAAGGTCTTTATATGTGTATATTAATATTTTTTAGAGTGTCACTGAACTTCATATGTCTTCTTTTAATGGGATTTGCAAGGGTTTTTCCCTAGTACTCTGAAGGATTATATATACATACACAGTGCTGCTTGAATTCCTGAGACTGTTAAAACAGTGAAGTTATATGTAAACCACTTTATTCTTGAAGTAGTCAAAGAACACCAGGGATCAGAATTCTTGAAAATTCTTAGAGTTTTACCCAGAATAACACTTTACATTTGGGACAACTATGGGTAAAATTCATGGGGTGATAATATCTTTTCTCAACACTGTCCTCAGGGCCTTAGCTACATCCTTATTCCGGAGAGTATAAATCAGAGGATTCAGTGTTGGAGTAATGATGCAATAGAACACAGAATTGACTTTGTCTTGCAGTGGAATGCACTGGGAACTGGACCTCATATAGGAGAAGATTCAGGCACCAAACCAGAGCAAGACCACAATGAGGTGGGAGCTACAATGGCAAAGGCATTTCTCTTACTCCCAGCTGAACACATCTCAATGACACTGTTCAGGATGAAGCCATAGGATGTTGTAATGAGGATGATGTTTTATTTATTCTCAGTCCCTGAGAAAACAGACTGTGAAGACAAAGTGTGATGCCAGAAATATGGGATCCTGTGTACATGGTGATAAGCGCTTTTGCTCCAAGAAAACATTTGTGAAGAGATTCTTTTTCTATTTGTAATAACCCAGCAGGTGAAACTTTTGAAATATACTTATTTCAAAACAAGAGAAACCTAAAATATGTCTTCATGATCATGATTACTGTGAAATTACAAAATATTTGGGCTTTATTAAGGAACAAAATTCTGTCTCTTCTCACTGAGACATGTGTGTATGTGTGTGTGTATTTATACATATTGAGTGTGTCTGTTTATATGGGGTTGGATGTGTTATGTGTGTGAGCATGCGTGTGTAGATTATGGTTTGTTTAGTTTTGATGCCTATTTTATCAGTCAGGGTCTATGAAAAGAAGCTTAGCATATACGACATATATATATGTGTATATATATATGTGTATATATATATACATATATATATATATATGTATGTATAACTGGATTGTTACAGAATCTTGGTCATACATATTTGTGAAAGCTGCTAAAACAGTCAATGTACAGCTGTCACATTTGTATCTAATGTTGAAAAATTTATGTCCCTGGGGCATCCAGAAAGGAATGGAGGTTGGATATAAGAAGGGAAATTTTCTTAAAAAACAGTAACTTAATCTAAATTTAAAAATATATGAATTAGGCAGGCGCAGTGGCACACACCTATAATTTCAGCAACCCAAGAGGCTGAGACAGGAGAATTGTAAATTCAAGACCAGCCTCAGTAATGTAGCAAGGCCCTAAGCAATGTAGTGAGACCCTGCCTTAAAATAAGAAACAAAAGAATTGGGGAAGTGGCTTAGTGGTGAAGCACTTATGGTTCAATCCCTAGTACTCAAAAAAAAAAAAAAAAAAAAAAATTCTAGGAATTAGACCAGAAACATTTTTTTTTTTTTTTTACAAAACAGATGCTTCCCATCTACCTTCTAAATTCTGCAGGAATCTTAACCAGAAATACTTAAAAATGAAAATTCTGGGAAATGCAATTTATCCTAGCCACCTTCACACACCACAAAGCCACTGATGTCCATCTTCTGCCAGTTTGGCACACATACACAACTCCTTCATTCAGGCTCATATATGAATACAACAAAAGTTATCAGCCTAAAACAATACAATATATTCAGCATGAAGGCAAACATATGTTAACCCTTTCTCCAGGAGAAAATCCAAAGTTCTTTATTTTGCCTATGAGAGACATTCATTCTTCTGATACATGTGTCCCCTTTCCTATCCTGAAACTTCAAAATTATCTGGTATATATATATATATGAAAACATTCAAATGGAAACCAGAAACAAATACTCATTACCACAACCCACAGAATTCATTATTTTATCAATAAAGTGCTAACCCATTCTTTGGATATCAGCCATCATTTTCTCACTGAGTCTTATCATCTGCCCACTAGATCCATGAACAGAACAGCCATGCCAGCAGGGATAAAAATTATCCCTGATTCAGCACAATGGGCTTACACTCACCAAGGCCAATCTGCTTGAAGGCAGCACTGAATACCCAACTGCCAACAGCAAAGACCAACCTGAATTCCCAAATGGCACCATTCCCGGGGGGATCAGCCAGCCACTGGATAGCACCTTGATCACATTGGAAGTTAAGATTCAGTGTGTAAGAAAACTCCCAATGGAGAGCATGAGAAGGGTGAGAATGCCACAGGGTTTTTTTCCACATTTCTTCTTTTAAAGGCATATGGGGGAAGTCAACTGACCCCTTGTAATCTGTCCTTGAGGCTTTAATTGTCTTGTGTGTGGGCTTAGGTTAAATTGCATAATTGTGTTTTTGTGGGAAAGGAGTCTTTTGTCCCTTTTGGGAAAAAAAGATGCTGTTGTTTGACATGCTGGAGCATACCTCAAATGGTGGTCCTGACATCTGTCCTCCTTATTGGCCCTTGCCATTCTTTCTTGCTCTGACTGCCTATTTACCTACCTCAAATGCATGAAACTGGAGAACATCATGCTAAGTGAAATAAGCCAGACCAAAAAGTCAAGGGTTAAATGTTTTCTCTCATATGCAGAGGGTAGACCAAAATAAGGGGGGAGATAGGGGTAGTAGGGTCCCCTAAATTAGAATAGAGATCATTGGAGTAGAGGAAGGGAATTGAGGGGGAGGGAAAAAAAAAAAGTGGGGAACTGTAGAGTGCAATTGATTAAACTCTGCTTTGTTCATATATGAATACACACAATGAATTTCACCTTTATGTATATCTATAGTGTGATGGGCCTGGATATATGCGCCTTGATTAGAAAAACTCCATTTTACCCTGAGACACCATTTCATATAAGAATTGGTTCTCCCACAAGAAAATTACACCTCTGCCATCCCAATCCTGCTTAGCACACTCTGCTTAGAAATGCAAATTTTCTGTTCTTCTTATACAATGTAAAATTGTTCTCCTTTTCATTCCCATATTTCTTGGATAATGTACCCAAATTGCACAGTATGATGTATAGACATTAATAACCATTCTTTATTGTATTCAACTAGGGTCATTTTGATTCACTTCCCCTTATGCTTATGATTGTAGATCTCATGATTTTTTGCTTGAGATGTTGAATCATAGCAACAGTCATTTATGATTAATGTACTGACATGCTTTACTTGTGTTTTTGAACTATAAAAGGTATGCTCTAACTCCTGGAGGGAGTTGAGGAGAGCAGACTTGCAGGCTGCCCTCAGCCCACCAGCTGGTGGATAAACATTCCATCTCCAAAATTGAAATGGAGTTGGTGGCTTATTGTAATCTCACCATAACAAAGAAGCAAATAAATAAATAATAATAATAATAAAAACTATAAATAAATAGAAGAAAGAGTAGTGAATAGTGAAAGGGGAACAGATGAAGAAAGAAGGGAGGAACAGGAAAAGTAATAGGGTCTGGAGTGGAGCAAATTATGTTCCATGATTGTATGATTATGGTATCTGTGTTTTTTGAGCCTCTCATGAACAGAGATTCTGATGGGCATTATGTGTTGACAGCCACTGGATGTTCCTCTGTAGGAACTGTGAGAGGGCAGAAGTGGAGCCCTTCACCACCTGCCTGCTGAGGCAGTGGAGGGGTTGGTTGGGTAGATGATACCCTGGTTGACCCTGAAAGATGGTTAGAAAATCACCAAGTGAAAAATATTTTGGGTCACTCCAGGATGAAGAATGGTCTGTTCAGACACAAGAAGACAAGAACATGTCACATTTGGGGAGCTTGGGAAATGGCAAATGATAATGATTACTTAAAACATAATGTGGAGACTCAGTCTATACCCAAAGGTCTTAAAATCATCATACTGTAGTAACACAGCCACATCAATGTTCATAGCAGCTCAATTCATAATGGCTAAACTATGGAACCAACCTAGATACCTTTCAATAGATGAATGGATAAAGAAACTGCTGTACATATACACAATGGAATATTACTCAGTGTTAAAAGAGAATAAAATTATGGCATTTGCAAGTAAGTGGATGGAGTTGGAGAATATCATGCTAAGCGAAGTACGTCAACCCCCCAAAACAAAAGGCCAAATGTTCTCTCTGATAAGTGGATGCTGATCCATAATGGGGAGGGGAGAGGCATGGGGAAAATGGAGGAACTTTGATGGGCAAAGGGGAGGGAGGGTGGGGAGGGTGCATGGGGGCAGTGAAAGATGGTGGAATGAGATGGACATTATTACCCTAGGTACATGTATGAGTGCATACACTGTGTGATGCTACATTGTATACAAAAAGAGAAATGAAAAGTTGTGCTGCAATTGTGTACAATGAATCAAAATGTATTCTGCTGTCATATATATCTAATGAAAATAAATAAATTAATTAAAAAATGAAAATAATTATATGGAGAAATAAAGTGAGACAAGACTCAAGAGGTCAGAGGTGTCCTGATGAAGGGTCTGATAATTCTGGAGGCAATTAGGTTTTATCCTGTGGATGTTGGTAATAGTTGGAGGGATTTTAGCAAAAGAGAAATATTAGCTGGGCATGGTGGTTCACTCCTGTAATCCCAGTGGCTCAGGAGCCTGAGGCATGAGGATCACAAATCCAAACCAGCCTTAGCAACTTAGTGAGGTTCTAAGCAACTTAGCAAGACCCTGTTTCAAAATAAAAAGTAAAAAGGACTGGGTACCAAAATCAATAAGAAATGTTAAAAGATCCATTTTACAAGGATCTGCCTGGTGATGAGCAGGGCATTTCCTGGATAAGGCCAGCCTGCAGTCCCACCAAGCAAGTTAGAAAGTTACTGTCCCATATGAAGGAAAAAGTATGCAGGCTTTGCAGTCGTTTTCAACATGACTCCACGATGCACATTTTGTCCTTACTCAATAATTCTCTGATTTCTCTGCTTTGTTCTCTTTTGCTTCCTCCTTTCCTGATTATCAGAATAATTCTGATTGCAAAATGTCTGAATTCTTTCTACCTCTGACTCTCTGCTGACTCCAGAAGTTCAGTGAATTCACATTTAATAATAAACAAAAAGTCATCTGTGTATTTGTGTTTACAAGCAGTTCTGCAGCATTTTGTAACTATGTTGGGAGTATTCTGGAAGGTGTGGAAAGAAATATTTAACCCATGTGAGGCTGACACAACAACCAGGTTTTTCAGAGGGCTCCTTGCACATTTAGCACAATTTGGAATCATACAATCCGGCTTCAGGGCCTTGCATTTATGGTGGTAGTAATTATCTATGTAACTGAGGATGGGTGAGTTAACATTTCTGGGACTTATTTTGCTCTTTTGTACAATAATGATTATAACCATACATATCTCATAGAGTTGTTGGTGGATTGTGCCAGTTAATTAAGAAGATTTTTAAAATTTTTTTATTTGTTTTAATTAGTTATACATGGCAATCATCAAGAATACAGGCAACAATAAATGACAAGGATGTGGGGGAAAATGTTCACTCATACATTGCTGGTGGCACTGCAAATTGGTGCAACCACTATGGAAAGCAGTATTGAGATTCCTCATAAAACTGGGAATGGAACCACCATTTGACCCAGATATCCCACTCCTTGGTTTATACCCAAAGGACTTCAAATCAGTATACTATAGTGACACAGCCACATCAATGTTTATAGCAGCTCAATTCACAATAGCTAGACTATGGAACCAACTTAGGTGTCCCTCAATCGATGAATGGATAAAGAAAATGTGGTATATGTACTCAATGGAATATTACTCAGCTTTAAAGAGTGAAATTATGGCATTTGCCAGTAAATGGCTGGAGTTGGAGAATATCATGCTAAGTGAATGAATAAGTTTTTAGAATAACAACAAAAAAATACTAGAAAGATAATAGAATGATTTAGAAATCACTTTCCTATGTTCATATATGAATACACAACCAGTGAAACTCCACATCATGTACAACCACAAGAATGGGATCCTAATTAGAATAAGTTTACTCCATGTATGTATAATGTCAAAACACACTCTACTGTGATGTATACCTAAAAAGTCCAAATTAAAAAATTAAAATAAATAAAAAAATAAACACTACCTATGTTTTCCTGAGGTAAAAGGTGTGTGTGTGTGTGTGTGTGTGTGTGTGTGTGTGTGTGGTGTCCCCTTCTCTACACTCACAGTTGAGAAACTTCTCCAGACTTTATAGCTCAGGGCTTCCATGGCAGGTATGTCTTCTATCAGGTCCAGCGTATTCCACATTTGTTCATCCTAATCATAGGATCTCTTGTTTTTTGGCGGGACTGGAGGAACTTGGGGACTCTAATATACAAGATAAGTACAATAATCAGGAAGGGTGTGTTATATACCAAGCCAGAGAACTGCAGGCAGTCCTGAGCAGGTCTTGTGATTGGGGTAAAAATTCCCTTGGAACTCTAGGTCAATTCTAGTCAATCTCCCTCACTTGCATGAGGAAAGAAGTCCAGGCACACCCAATGCCTCACACTATCCATCTATTAGGTCCCATTGATTCTGTTGTTTTTAACATTTTTCAAAGGAGGAGTGAGTCGAAGGAAAGAAAAGATGAGTGAGTCAAATCCTTCTGTGAACTTCAGTAAAGAATTCTTCTAATATGTTTAATGTGAATTGTAATGCATTCTGATGTCATATATAACAACTTAGAATAAAAAATTTTAAAAAGAATTCTTCTATTTCACAGAATTTATCCCAATTTGTAATTCAAAATCTCTGTGTGGGGTTTTTCTTGTTGCTGTTTAATGTCTCTTTCCCCCAATAAAAGCTAAATTTCATGAAGGCCAAGTTTCTGTCTGGTTCATGTGTAAGGCTTGGCACAGGTTTTGACCACGGTGGGCATGCAGCCCAGTCAAACTGAAGTGACATTGTGGTGAGGCACATACCTCCTCCAGTGCCAAGAGGGCATGCTCCTGGACCTGACACTGTCCTCACCACCCCAAACACGAGGCCCAGAAGACTTGGCACTTCCCTCTCCAAGTCACAAAGTTTTGGTAGTGCCTGTCCCCCAAATTGACAAGATGAAGATAGTCCCTACTTAGAAGAAAGGGCATTTGAGAGCTGAGATACACAGATCATTTCTCTTTTTTCCTTTTATTCATTTCTTTCTTTCATTCATTTTTCTTTTTTTTATACTTAAGATTATGACCTGTCAGGCTTGAATGTAAAATAAATAAATAAATAAATAAATAAATAAATAAATAAATAAATCCAACACCATGAGCAGTTTATTTGCCAATGGAAGTCAGAACAAGTTTCTTGATAGAGAAGTCACTTGGACTGACGATGCATGAGAGGATGGACCATACCATATGAAGAAAGAAACTCCACCATTCAGGATCAATAAAAATGCTGTTTCTCATTCCAATATGATTACTTTATTAGGTGTCCTGAAATTGCCAGTTCAAGTGTGCCCCTCTCAAATTTGCATAATATATGGGGTTTTTCATAGTATTTCTGCTTAACCAAGTACTTAGAGCAGAGCTTTATAACTAAACTATGGAACAAACTTAAGTGTCCTTCAATAGATGAATGGATAAAGAAAACATGGTATATATACACAATGGAATATTACTAAGCCTTAAAGAAAATTTAAATGATGGCATTTGGTAGTAAATGGATGGAGCTGGAGAATATCATGCTATGCAAAATAAGATACTCACTCAAAAAACAAAGACCAAATGTTGTCTCTGTTATATGGATGCTAATTCACAATAAAGGGGGGTTTAGGGAAGAATACAATTACTTTGGATTAGGCAGAAGGGCGTGAAGGGAGGGGAGGGGATATTGGATTAAGAAGTAGAGTAGAATGAACCTACTATTTATATATGATGTAGTGTTATGCAATCATATATTTTCATAAAGTAATAATATCTGATTCATTCTATCATCCTTCCCTTTTTATATTTTATTTTGAGACAAGTCCTAGCTAAGTTTCTTAGGGCCTCACTGAGTTCCTGAAGATGGTTTTGAACTTGTAATCCTCCTGATTCAGTCTCCAGAGTTTGGGGGAATACAGCAATAAATAATTTGTCCTACTGTTCAAGATAAATAAAGAAAAATTCTACCAAAATAGGTGCTTGTAGGAGCTAGGTTTTGGAGGCTAAGCAGGAGTATTTTATGAGGCACAAAAACATTCTAGGAAGAGGAACTTATGTGGGCAAAGATGTATGGATATAGCTTGCTTTGATGAAGGTCTCATGTTTTGTAATAACAACAGCTATGGTGTCAGGGACATGTAAGGAGACTTAAGGTTAGTGACTTCATTTGAGTTTCTCATATATCAAATAACCTTTGGTATTATTGATTACACAGTGATTTATTGATTTCCCAGAAAATATGAAACAACCTTGCTACAGAAGTTCCAGGCAAGGTACAAAATCTAGGTCTGGCCACTACCCCAAAAAACAAACCCAAAGGATAATTGTGAAAAGCAAGAAAAACTTAAATCAGTGTAACCACACCAGAAAGTCAAGGGGATATATGTTTTAAGGCATGTTCAGGGCACTGACATAACCTGGAGTTTTAAATAGGAGCAGAATTGGGACAGTGGGGAAGAGGTATGCATTGTTAAGCAATCTTGGCCAAACTGGTTTGATGGATCATTATCTCACTTCTAGCACCGTGAGGTGCCTCCTGAGAAGTCCTTATCACTTGAAGGCTGTAAATTTTACTTATTGCTCAATATGTTCATTTACCAGACCTGGAATCCTAGAAGGGGCGTATATGTCCCATGAAATGATTGCTCCTGTTGAGGAAACTGTCTCCTCATGGTGATCTGTCTACAAGGCTCTGCCATTCCTGGAAGGAATTGAACAATGACTAAGAAATTCTAGTAATCACTCCAGGGCTCTGCAAAAAGATACTGTAAAAGCTGACAATCGAATGTCCCTTCAATCTTGCCTCAATCTACAAGGTGGTATCAGATAGATTAGGTAAATTTGGGGTAATAAATCTTGTATTACTAGTTTTTACATAAGCTTTCCTTGAATGATTAACATGTCTATGTGCAGAGCTGAGCAGTCACGAAGATTAAATTAGTAAAGGATACCCAATGAAGGCAGAATGCCAAGGATTGTCCTGCTTTTAGTTACCCATTGGATAGCTGCTGGCCTCAGAGTCAACGCATTACAAAAGGCAGCTTCGTTAAGTCAATGGTTTAAAATGTCAAAATAGGACAGTGCATGATTATTTGCCAACTGCAAAGAGGACACCTCACCCCTCCAATTCCAGGACATGCATAGGTGGCCCTTCTACTGGCTGCATACTTGGCCCCACCCCCTTTCCCAACACATAAAGGCCTCACTGAATCACAGCTTGGCACATTTTGGCAAAGAACAGCCCACAAAGCAGAAAAGAAAATTCAGAAGACAAAACTGCTAAAGAGAAGTGGTGATGGACCTGATCCCCAATTCTTCCATAGAGACCTGGGTCCTCCTGGCTATCAGCCTGGTGCTCCTCTATTTGTGAGTAGCTGTCCAGCCTCCTCCCCTCTGTAATCCTGGACTGGGTGGCCTAAATAGGTTCCTGTTTCCCTTGTCTGTTTGAAAGATCTAAAGAGACGATGGAATTGAAATTGCTATAAACACTTAAGAAATTCCTCTTGATCTTAGGCAGACTGCTTGAGAGCCTCCCTGTCCCCCAAATCTATATTCCCATGGGTAGGGAGATTGGTGATGAGGTTTATTCCTGGGAACGATCTGATTGGCTCTGAGTCTGCACCTAGAGTAATGAAACAGAATTTAACAGATACAACTAATGAATCTAATGAATAAGTTATTAACACGTGCCATGGGAACTTTACCCGTTTTCAAGTTTTGGGAATTCTGGGGACAACCAGGTTGCTTGGGCTTTGTCTCTTCAACTTCTGGGTTTTCTGTCTTCTGAAAAAGACATCCTGGAGGACTATCCCCTGTGAATGTGGTGATTCCTGATCCCTTCTGTCCCAACACCATCTGTACAATGCACCAATTGCCCTCAGACTCCCTGAGAGGGTGACTACAAAATTCCCACTTTTTTTGGAACCTCTCCTGCACTTCCTTCCCTCCCCAAACTCAATTCATCTACCCTACAATACACAGAACTGTTTACTTCTAAATGATGAGTGTCTAAAGTAGAGGATACCTGACAGAAATTTTAAGAAGTTTTATTCTTTTCTATTTCCTTCCTTTCTTTGGGAGATGATCATCACTAAAGAGACATATTTACCCCCAATATGAAATCTGCTAGCAGCATGAAAAACACCCCAAAGCCAATTTGGCTTTACTTTTTTCCCTCTACACTCTAGCATAAAAGCATGAATCAACAGTATCTAGTAGGGAAATTGCTTTAACTAATGGGATCCTGGCATCATGAAGAAGAGGTAGAGAGGTTAGTTTGATGTGTGGGTAGGAGAGTTCTCACACAGGTTTTGTTTGACTTCTTTTTCAATTTCACTCTTAAGAGTAAGAATTCCCAATAACATAAAAAAGGAAAATATAGATCTGGCTTTGATTCTCTGAAAGAAAAGGTATAATTCAGAGTGTTATGGTAACATAATCCTCTTTCTGATGACAATTTCTAATGAATCAATGTAGTTTAATTTTATTATATTTAATGACAGGATTTGTACAGAATATGTGAAACCTACACTATCTTAAATATTCTCTATCCATCTCTCTTTTTTCGTATGTCTGTGGTGCTGGGGATTGAACTCATTGCCTTGTACATGCAAGGCAAGCACTCTACCAACTGAACTATTAAAGGGGGTGGGGCCAAGTATGCAGCCAACCCCATTAAACATTCTCCTCTAAAGAAACTCAGTAAGGTTTTATTGCAACTGTCTGGAATACATCATGGATTCTGTCGCCGCCTGAAGCGCTTGGAGCAACGGAGCCGCGGGAAGAACTTTAGAAGCAAACTGGAGACAAACAGCTTTTTATTTTGATAACTTTTCTCTCTGGTTCTAACAACAACTAATACACGCCAAACACACCACTAAAATGGCGCTGACCCGATCAGCAATTTCGGCCAAGTCACTCGAGATCCCGCAACAAATCCCGTGAGACTACGGGTGGCGACAATGGCCAAATCTCCACGGCTCATAGTCAACTGCAATTCAAGTCAATCTCCAAACAAGGCTCTTGCAGGATTCTTATTTTATGTTGCATATTTTCTGCTCTGTCAACAATACAGTACCTGAAATTTGAAATTTGGGAGGTCCCCCTCTATGTTGCTGAAAGGAATTGCCCAGCATGTTGAGCCATTTTATATATGCCACAATTTTTTTCCGATGCCATTATGGGGCCACTTTGCAAAATTAGCTATTTTTTGGTTAAAGTAGCTGCCAGGAATTTCTTCTCCACCTTTTCTTCTTTCCCTAGTCTTTCATCTATTATTAATGCTAGTGTGGTCAGGGGCTTTAGGATCCATTTTCCCCAGGTATGGGGCTGTGAACATGACACATCTGAGTTGCTGGCTGGCCAGCCCAAGGGAACACCAGCGTTCTTGGGTTTTAATACAAGGAGAGTTGATGTGTGGAGGCAATAAATTAACTGCTTTGTGATTCACAACCTTGGAAAACATGATCATACCTGGCTCTGTGCTGCTATCTGAGCCTCATCAGTTGTAGGACCAGACTCAACAAGAAGATGAATGGCCTGGCGATGATTCCTCATTCATTCCTCAAAGTAGCACTCAGAGGATATAAGGGAAATCAGCCTTTTCTATGCTTCAAGTCAATGAGATTGTCTGACAACAAACATGAGTGTCACTCAACAGAGCTCACATTTGTGTGAGGAAATGGAAGTCTCATTTTTTAAAAATGTCACATTTGTCATTCACTAGAAATAAGAATATTATAACTGCTTCCAAGTATCCATGTGAGTCAGATTTAAAGACAGGCTGAATACGGAACCAGAGACATGATGTAGACAGAAGGAAAAGTAGAAAAGCTTTATGACCAAATTTCAAGAAAAAAATTTTTACTATAAGTTCTCAGTGGACCCTCTGTTATTGAGTTATCCAAAATCCCATCATCAAAGTAATGTCATAACATTTACACATTTTTTATTTTTTTACCTAGACTGGGACCTACTACATTCAAGATGGGTCAACATACCAAACAGACATAGCAAATGAAATGCCCCAGCTGAATGCCAGCCTGGACTTCTCAGGAGCACTCAAGCATGGGAATGTTTATCAAGTAAGAACTCACTAATTGGGACCATGAAGACTCAACTTCTTTTACCTAGTCATTGTGCCTTTGGGGCATGGGGGTGTCTCTAAGTGGTATTGGAAAATATGTGTCACCTACAAGTTGCCCTCCCTGCTTAGTCCAGATTCTGAGTCAGAAACTGGCCAGGCCCTTATCTATAGAATGACAATCATGGTGACCTGGCTTTCTCTTTCACTTTATAGATAATGGAACCTATTCACATGGGCTATTTAAGAAGCTGGGAATTCCTGGGCCAACACCTCTGCCTTTCTTTGGAACTCTACTGTACTACCGCAAGGTGAGTGCCATGAAGCTCCTTCTTTTTCTTCTCTTGGGTACAAATGCCAGTTTAATGCCATCAATAAAAATGCCCTTCTTCATGAGGAAGTTCCCAGTTTTCACCCTTTCTGAAACAATGTGTAGACCCCACCCAGAGCATGGCCAGGTTTCCCCCGGGTCTCTGTTGTCAACTCTTCAAGAGCCTCAATGGAACAGCTCAGATCTCTGGTATATCTGCAGTTTATGTTCACGATGTTCAGACTTTGTATGCCTCATAAAGGAGATGTTTAATTTGCCTGGTGCACATTTCCAGGAAGTTTATATTGTACTGAGTATTTGAGCAAAAAATTTGTGAAAGAGGGCAACTTAAGCACATTCAAACATTTCTATTCATGACAAGCCCTCATGAGTAGCTTTTTTTTTTTCTTTTAATCCTCATGGATGTTTTTGAAACTACAGTTTCTTAAGCAACCCAAGTACTAGTGATTTGATAATTTGCACATATTTAATTTCTTAATGTCTAAATCCCCTGTGGTTTTTTTCCATGGCACTACACAAGTTTTACTAATCATGGTATCTTTGGAGAATTTGAGTGATGAAACAAGAATATTCTGGCCAGGCATGGTGGCCCATGCCTGTAATCCCAGCACTTTGGGAAGCTGAGGCAGGAGGATCGTGAGTTCAAAGCCAGCCTCAGCAAAGGTGAGGCACTTAGCAACTTAGTGAGACCCTGTCTCTAAATAAAATACAAAAAAAAAAAAAAAAAAAAAGCTGGGGATATGACCCAGTGGTAGAGTACCCCTGAGTTCAATCCCCAGTACCCACACATGCACACACACATACACACACACACACACACACACAAAAAAAAAAAAATCTGCAGTTTTTCTTATTCTTCAAAGGTACACCCTATCGGTGGGTCTTAGCAGGGAATAAATATGAATGAGATAAGACAGCCCTTCACATAATTAGCTCAAGATGAGTTTTGTTTTTCAACAAAGGTAGAATCACTTATATAAAATGAACAGAAATTGGATAATTTAAAAAATTATTATAATTTAAGTTAACTGAATGGAATGTAACATGTTCCACAAGAAATGTGATTTTGGCCATGCTTTTATGGTTAACTCGGTTAGGTGTCTGACTCAGGGCCTGACTCCTGTACAGAAATGTATGAGCTCTGATCCAGAAGGCCAGAAGAAAGGCTGCTCTCTGATCAGATATCCTCTCCCCCAAACCTGAGGCTTGTTTATCAGATTATGATTATACAATTCTGAGGCCCAATAATGACCTGAGAATTCCATACTGCTGTTCCCACTGGAAAAGAATCATTGCCTCTTCACACTTCCCAGATCAACTGCTTACTAGACAGGCCATAAGTTCTACATTATTGGAGCCTCCCTTTGCCGTGTGAGAATATCACCCCTGAAATTTAGCAACAGGAAGTTTTATTTCAAAGTGTTAGAAGCAAAAACTTAGAGCAAATACTTAATTTGTTGACTCCCATGTGTAGGGGTGGCATCTCCCCATCTTTTCCACATTGAACTTGAAAACTGGAAGGTGTCTCCATTTTGTTGTTTCTCACCCAACAACATGCCTAAGAATCACTGTTATAATATGTACTTCATTTTCTCATGTGGGAGAAAATGCAAGAAAGTTCAAAAATAAAATGATTGGATTATGAGAATCTTAACATAATTGGTACATTAATTCCCTGGAAGGGATTAAGTGGTGTAACTAAAGGCAGGTAGAGTGTGCCTGGAGGAGGTGGGTCACTGGGGCCTGCCTTTGGGGCTTACACTTTGTCCCTGGTGAGTGGAGTTTTCTGTTTGCTTCCTGGTGCCATGTCCTGAGCTGCTTTCTTCCAACACATTCTTCTGCCATATTGCTCTTCACCTCAGACCAGAGCAACAGCGTCAGCCATGTATGAACTGAGACCTCTGAAACTGTGAGCCAAGTAAATATTAACTTTTCAACATTGCTCTCACCAGGTCTTTTGGTCACAGAAATGAAAAAGCCAACTAAAACAATCACATAAACTTGGTAAACTTAAAGAATTCACTGGTGCCTTTAAATTCATTTTATCAGTATTCTAGTGAGGTTTATGAGAGAAATAAAAAGATCTGGGAAAAAATGAGTGAAGTTTCCTTGTGAATGTCCCTGGGAAACTCACTCACTTTCCCTCAGCTTTGGTTTTCTCACATTCATGTGGAGGGAATAATTCAAAGTTGACAAAATTTCAGAAACACCACAAGCACATGCAAAAATGCTTCAGATGGCCAGAGTTGCTTCATGTTCATAAACAAGGATAACTAGCCAAACAGTGGCACGCACCCGTAGTCCCAACTACTCTGGAGGCTGACAGGAGAATCACAAATTCAAGGCCAGCTTGAACAACATAGGAAATATAGGAGACCTTGTCTAAAAAACAAAAAACAAAACAAAATGAAAAGGATAATTCTTTTAATATGTATATATACCTCAAGAAAATTAAAGAATGAGTCTAAATTCTTTTTTCAAATATCTTCTCTATTTTTCTCTCATTTGCCTTTGGGGATGTCTTAGAATAAGAGCTTTCCTCTAACTGCCAGTGATGGACCGTAAGTCTGATATCAAGAAATTGAAAACATTGGTTCTCCAACTAGAAGCAGCAATCAAATATGTTCAAAATAACAATATAATTTCTTTTTTTCTCTTCCCAGGGTTTTTGGAAATATTCCACTCAATGTCATGAAAAGTATGGGAAAATGTTGGGGTGAGTATTCTGGAAAGTTCCTTGGGGTAGACTTCTTGGGTTGAGGCACCCCACTGCATGAGGACAATGCCAGCCCAGAGATATTACTGGGTGCTGAAGACCAGCTTCAGCAAAGATGTTAAGTTCTTCCCAATTGATACTGAAGGGAATGTAGACAAGATGAAATAATCCACACACAAGCCAGGTTGTAGAAATCCTTCTACTGTTCTGATTTTACTTTTCTCAGTATGGCCTTTTATACATCCCAACAAGCACAGTAATTCACATTTTTTCTTTAGGAGGTAACATAAAGGAATTTCAGTAAAGAAGATTACAATAAAGGTTTTCCAGGAATTAACTATACAATAAAAATTTCCAGTAATTGACTATAGGGGGTTACCTTAGGTTTCCAGTAATTAACGCAATAAGGAATTTCAGGAATTAACTATAATAAAGAATTTCCAGTAAGGGATGTTAGGAATTAATTATAATAAAGAATTTCCAGTAGTTAACTATAAAAGGTTTCAGGAATTACCTAGGGAAGGTCAATTATCCTAACTACTGATAAATCTTATCTATAGATAGGGGAAGGTATTCTAAAAATCTTAAAGCTAATGTTAAAAATTCTTCAACTCTAGGTATGCCTGCTCATAAAGTTATATTGCCCTAGTATCTTCTTCAACTGGGCTCATCCTACTGGCTTAGCTAGTTTCTGGCTTTAGATTCCACAGGGCCATTGAACTGGTTTTATTATTGATAATTAAATGTATTAGAACCTGGTGGTCATATAATAGAAATACATCAAGAGTACAGACAAACGCACACAAAGTTAATTCTTGGTGGTCGCATAAAGTGGCATCTCATCGGCAAAGAGGAGCCAAGCTCAGACCCCCAGGCATTTGGAGGGAGCTTGGGCTCAAACTCATTTGCATAACCAAGGAAGAACCCAGATTCCTGGATTAGCAGGCGGACACCTGGCTTGATTCTTGGTTTGGAAGAACTAGGCCCACACAGCCCTGAATTAACAGGTTGGGGGTCAGCTCAATTCCAGGTTGGGGAGATCTCAGACTCACAGCCCCGAATTAACGGGTTGGGGGTCGAGCTCAAATCCCCGGATGAGAAACACCACAACTGGGAACTAATTATCATAAAGCTTTCGGGGCTCCTCCTGCCAAGGGTCCCATATGTCACCAGGTGTCAAGGTTCATGGCCCAAAATGTCACATTTCTGACATTTTTAAGGCTCTGATGACCCAGAAACTCTTGGTCTCACCTTCTGTCCAGTGCCCATCCACTACCTTGACTTCCATATTTCCTTCCATAGGAGTCTTTAATAATGCATAAAAGGCATTACATCAGGCCCTTCTAATATGTACACCATGCATGGCTTTATCTCCTTTCAAGATAGTCACTTTAACAAAAGTCAAATCACCTTTATGTAAATTTGGGGCTTATTAGGTGCATTTGAAAGAAAGCATGAGAGATAGAGATAAACAGATTGGGAAATGTTTTGTCCTCTGCTTTCTTTTAACTTTCTCTGCCAGTGTAAAATCTTTGGGGGTTTTGCTTGTTTTTAACTGTCAGTTAGGTATTTTCAATAGAAGTGTATACAGGGATTTCCTTGCCTACCTCATTCTACTGAGTCTAAAGAATAGATTTCCAGTACATTTAAACCACAGTGTTCCCCATGGGCTTATATACTTCAGGATCTGGTAGGGGGAATTCAGCTCATTTCAGCAGCTGTGTCCTTTCTGATGTTTGGTGAAACAGCTCAAGAGGAATTAGTGTAGTTCTTCTATGCCATAAATAAGTGAGATAAGTTTTCCTCTTTCTACCTCTTCATCTTCTCCCATCAAGTCCTCAAAAACTGCAGAGCTAGCTGGCCACAGCATCCTGCCTAACCGGCATGGCCCATAAAGGCCATGTGGTTGAGTGGAAAGAGCACACAGGGGTGAATCTTCACTGATAACAACCCCAGCTCTCTCTTGCATCTTAAGTACTTGTAAGAACTTAATAATTTACTTGCCCACAAATTTTCACTAATATAATACCTTTCACAGCAAAGAAACAATCAAGAGCATGAAGGGAGAACCTGTAGAAGGGGAGAAAATCTTTGCCACCTGCATCTCAGATGGGGTATTAATTTCCAGGATATACAAAGAACTCAATAATCTTAACACAAAATAAATTTAAAAATAAATAACCCAATCAATAAATGGGCAAAGGTACTGAACAGATCCTTCCCAAAAGAAAAAAATATGAATGACCAATGAATGTATGAAAAAATGTTCAACATCTCTAGCAATTAGAGAAAGGCAAAATAAAACTATGCTGATTATGAAATATTTTTAAATACAAAAACTGTTGAGAATGTAATAGGAAATACATATGCACCATTTAGACTTATCTGACCAGGTTCTCCTTATAAAGAATTTTTTCATCTCCAAATATCTCTATTCCATGGCCAGAATCTTGCTGTGTTATCATAACCTAACTTGAACTTGTATCTAGTGTCACTGTGCATTGTACAGTTAGGCATATGGATTATGGAACATCGGTCTGGATTCCTGGGTGTCACTTTAACTGAAGATCTGGCTTATTAGGTTCTATCAACTCTTTTTCTTCTACACAGGTTTTATGATGGTTGTCAGCCTATGTTGGTTATTGTGGATCCAGAGATGATCAAAACAGTGCTGGTAAAAGAACATTATTCTGTTTTCACAAACTGGCCAGTAAGCAATCATTTTTGAAAATACAAATATTTATTTTTTATGTTTTTATTTCTTGGTACCGGGGATTGAACTCAGGGGCACTCGACTACTGGGCCACATCCCCAGCCCTTTTTTGTATTTTATTAGAGACAGGGTCTCACTGAGTTGCTAAGTGCCTTGCCATGACTGAGGCTGGCTTTGAACTCACGATCCTCCTGCCTCAGCCTCCCAAGTGCTAGGATTACAGGCATGCACCACCATGCCTGGATTTCAAAAATACAAATATTTATTAATTAAATTGTGTCTTGAAATGATTATAGCTTCAAAGAAAGTTTCTTCAAAAAATATACAAGGAGGTTTCATATACATTTTTTCTTGTTTTGTCAATCATCATGCTTTGAATAGCATGTTGCTTATCTATGAATGTAGTCTATTCATGTTACTATAGGTAGTAAGTCCTTACAAGTTCTTAAGTTGCAAGAGACATAAATTGACATTGATACAATCCACAGAACTATTTATATTTCACCAGTTTTATGTGCCCTCGTGCATGTGTGTCTGCAAATTTGCTACTGTGGATAGATTCGTATGACCATCAGCTCAGTCAAGACAAAGTGTTCCCCTAGGCTCCCTCTTTCTAGTCTTTTAGAGTCCTTATGTGTGGCTTGTGTCTTCCTCTTAACAGGGTCTTATTAAGAGCAAATATTGTATTATTTGGAGGAGGCTAATACATCAATATTTCCTTGTGCTTTTGGCACAATGTCTGAAAATTCTTTGCCTCTGATTTCTGTGTTATTCTTCTTTCTCTCCTAATAGTTATAGACTTTTATGCTTTACATTTAAATCTATGATCTATGTCATTCTCATTGTTAAACAAGCTGAGGGTTTTTGTTGTTTTTATTGTTTTGCTTTTTGGCCTATGGCTGTCCAGTTGTTCCAGCACCATCTGTACAAAGACTGTCCTCCCTGTGATGCAACATATTTGCACCATTGTCAAGCATCTGTTTAGGCTGTTAGGGTGGATCTTTTCTTCACTCTGTTTTATTTTAGCGGTGCCTGTGCTCGTCTCTCCATCCTATTTCTTCTTGCAATGAGTTTCATTATCATTTTAAGTCTCTACCTTGTGGGGTGGTGACTATGTTAATAATGCAAAGTAAGGACAAGTTACCATTTTAACTCTTCTATACATTCACTTGCCCCTCAGTTCCTGGAGTTGTGCCACATCATCTGGGGAAGTCCCTACTATTATTCTCAGAAGAGGGTGCTTTGTCTAGTGCCTTGTCTCAGTGGGTTTTATTCTACTGACTAGAATAAAGCCAGTTGTTTTGCTCTGGCTTCTTGGTGTTTCTGATAACCATATAGCTGCAGAATGCTGAGCTGACTTCTCACCCTCCTGTCTCCTGGTGTGTTAATTCAGCATTAGAGACTGGCCCACATTTTAACTCCTAATTTTCTGTTATGTTTGTTAACACCCTAAGACTGAGAGTCAGTTTGTCCACTTCCACTTAATTAATTTTTTTATTTTTATAATTTTTAATATGTACAACTCATAGTGCATATATTTAGTATCTTTTTACATACAACTGTTTTAATTAATTTATTTATTTTACTTTTTCATATAAATTCAGAATAAACCTGTCTGCAAAAAGACACTTGGGAAGATTTTGATAAGAATTTAATCAAATCTATAGATTAATTTGAAGAAAATCTGTATACTGGGTTGAACATTTCAATCCATGAATATTGTATACCTCTCCAATGCTTGAGGTTTTCCTTAATCACTTTGATCAACATTTTGTAGTGTTCAATATAGCAATCCTGTGCATGTTTTTTGTATCTATTCCTAATGTGTTTCATTTTCTTTAAAATGACTGTGGATGGTATTGTGTTTTTAATTGTTTTTCACATTTCCCTTTTTGTTATATAGAAATATAGATGATTTTTGCATGTTAATCCTGTATCTTACAACCTTGGTGAACCCATTTATTAGTTCTAGAAATTTCTAAATATATTCTTTGAGATTTTACATATTGATAATTTAGTCCCCTGAAAATAGAGTCACTTCTGTTTTTTTTCCTCTCCAATTGACATGCCTTTTTAAAAACCTTGTCCTATTTCTCTAGTGAGGACTTACAGTATGATGATATTGAATAAGGGTGATAAAAGTAGACAACTTTAAATTGTTACTGATCTTAAGGAGAAAATATTCATTATTTCATCAATAAGTGTTATGTTATGAAAATGTTCATTATTTGGTCAATAAGTGTTGTTTCTGTAATGGTCGTCTTTAGTATATAGTCTTTTTTCAAGTTGAAGAAGTTTTCTTGTCTTTCTAGTATTTTTGAGTTTCGTCATGAATGGGCATTGGAAGTATCCACTTATAAACAAAGTATAGTGTTGAAGAAGCAAGACTGTTTCAAGCAGGTTGGATTGATGGGCCAGTCTCAAGCTGAGAAACATAATTATCTTTCCTTTTCCTTCTGTCCTTCTGTGTGTATGGGAAGAATGATTAAAATAAAACAACTTCCATATAATTACATTATTTTTTCAGAATAGCAAAGAAGTTCCTAATCTTTTAAGTTATTAACTATTATTTTTTTTTTTAGATGGCCATATCCTGGCATCCCTTTTGCAAGATATTCATGCTGTACTTACATTTAAAAGCAGAAGTGGTCTGGGTCAACATAGTTTTCCAAGGTTATCTGTATGACTGTCATCAATCATTTTCTATTCTGTGCTGCCTGTGTAGTATGCTGTAGGTCATAATGCTCTCTGTGCTCAGGAAGAATAGTTTCCTTAACATGAGGGGCCTTTGCATTTAAACAGCAGCTGTAATATAAATACTGAACTTGCATCTTGTGGCTGGGCACTCCTTGTACCCTCACAGGTGATAAGGAATTAGGGATAAATGTTTATTGAGCATCTAGCAGAGGGCCATCCACCTAGTAGACAGTCAGTAAACAACTGTTTAAAAAGTGATGTCTGTTTAACAGGTTCTTTTCAATGTGGAGACCTCCAAAACATACCTCATACAAAATGTCTTTTTCTTTTTAACTTCAGTTAGTTGTTCCACTGGGATTTATGGAAAAAGCTCTCTTTGCAGCAAGGGATGAAGAGTGGAAGAGACTTCGGGAATTGCTATCACCAGTGTTCTCTAGTGGAAAACTCAAGCAGGTAATAAACTAAGAAGACTTTAATTAGAAACTTAAATAAGGATTTGGGAAGAGGAGAAAGAGAGAAAATGATTGCTTTCCAAAGGATATTCCTCTGAGTTTGAAATTTCTAATAAAAAAATTAAAAAACCTACAAGTAAATAGCAGAAAGATCAATAGAGTAGAGGGTAGGGAAGAGAGGGAAGGAAAAAGGGAGGGAAAGGGAAAGTTAGGGACTGAATTAGAACAAATTATTTTTCCATGCTTTTGTAATTATGTCAAAATTAATCCTATTGTTATGTATAAATAAAAAGAACTGATTAAAATTAAAAATGACCTTTTTTCTTTATGTCCTATAAGAGGTAATATCTAATATTATAAGTGTCTTATACTTCTTTGTTCTGAGAAAGCCATGGCCTCAAGGACTTGATTCTCCTCATTAACTATAGGTGGTGTTGTGTTTTGTGCTTAGATGTTCCCCGTGATGAAGCAATATGGAGATACATTGGTGAAGTACCTCAGCCAAGAAGTGAAGAAAGGCAAGCCTGTCACCGTGAAGTTACAGGGCAGCTCTGGGGTTCTGATCCCTGTTTTAAGACCTCCCAGCACCTGCCAGGGAACTGAATTTACCACAGTTGAGCTACTCCCCTACCCAGACAAATGCAAGTGTGTGGTGTCACAACTGAAATGGGCCACCCAAGAAGGAGAGGCTCCCAGGAGAAGATAGGGCAGCTGGGACAGCTATGTACTAGACAAAGAATTAGTTTATCTGCTTGATCATCAATGCAGATATTATGTAAGTCAAAATACGTTTTACAATGAAGAACATGTTCACTCAAAAGTTGAGCATAAAGCATAGGGAAAGTTGAATGGGGAGAAGTCTCTAGTTGTAAAGTCTCTGGTTTTATTGCACAGGGATACAAAGGTAAAATGCGGGGTATGGAATAATTTAAATATTTTCATGGTTTCACTGGGAATATCAGCAAAATACCAAATATGAAACATTCCTACCACTTCTTTCTCCAATCTGAACAGAGATAAGGTCCTGAAAGGATGCAGAAACAGCCACCATATCATTTATTGTATAAAGTAGGACATTTTGACTTATGCAGCAACCACTGAAACTGTCTTGGAAATACCAAGGAAATATGTTTACCAAGTTGTGGGATCATCCAAGTACATTTTAAAGATATTTTTAAATGTTTTTAACTGGGGATATTCTTACTCTTTTAGCTTTCTAATGATTCTACCCTTGGGGCAACTTCATGAAGTGTGGTAGAGACCATTTCTCAGGAGCTTTAGCAGTGTTATCAAGATCGCTCAGAAAACACTCAAAGACCAAATTTGAAAGAAATTAGAGAGCTTTATTACCTGACCAGGGATGCTTCTGCCATGCCCAAAAGGCCTCCTGACAGAAGCACACCAGGCTGTCTGTGGTTCCAATATTTAAGGAAGAAAACTACATCCTATGGAATCTGAATTGCAAGCAGGTACAAGGGTTGGCTGACCTTAGCCAGTGGCAGACTGAAGAAAGCATCCTTGAGATCCATAACAATGTACACTTGGTGAGAGGGAGGCAGTGAGCTGAGAAGGGTATAAGGGTTAGGTACCCTGGGTTGAATAGTCTCCATTCTTTTGTTGACTTCTCTCAAGTCCTGTACCGATAATTCTTTGTCCCAGGCTTTTGGACAGGCAGCAACAGTATATTCCAAGCTGATTGGCAAGGGATCAGAATGCCAGCTTCTTGCAACCTGTGAATATGAATGGCTATGCCTTTTTTAGTTTCCAATTTGATAGGATATTGTCAGACCTGCACAGGAGTGGCAGTGCTGGTGAACTGCTCTATAATGGGCAGTTGGTGTGCACAAAGCCAGGGGGATTGGTTTTTATCCTGCAGTTTCTGTCTAGTAAAGGATAGAAGCCGTCCAGCATGATAAGAAATGAGTAAGTAATCGTCCCTTTTTCTAAGTCAGTTATTGAAAGGGCGACCCCAAGTCATCAGCATTTTTTTTAAAAATTTTTTTATTATTTATTTACTTATTCATCATGCACAAGTATAGTATCTTTTTACATACAACTGCTTGTATACAAAGTATATAAGTACCATTCAGATCTTCAATCATGCATTTAGGATAATGATATCCATCTCATTCAACCACCAATTTTTTTTCCACCCCCCCCTTACTCCCTCCCTCCCCTCCCTTTCCGTTGACCATTCTAGTGTTCCTCTGATCCTATGTACCCCCTTCCAACAACTCTGTGAACCAGCCTCCTTATATCAGAGAAAACATTCGGTACTTGGATTTTTGAGATTGACTAATTTCACTTAGCATTATATTCTCCAACTTCATCCATTTACCTGCAAATGCCATTATTTTATTCTCTCTTATTGCTGAGTAAAATTCCATTTTGTATATATACCATATTTTCTTTATCCACTCATCTACTGAGGGGCATCTAGGTTGGTTCCATAACCTAGCTATTGTGAATTGTGCTGCTATAAACATTGAAGTGGCTGTGTCACTGTAATATGCTGTTTTTAAGTCTTTTGGGAATAGACCCAGGAGTGGGATGGCTGGGTCATAGGGTGGTTCCATTCCCATTTTCCCAAGAAATCTCCATACTGCTTTCCATAGTGGTTGCACCATTTTGCAGTCCCACCAGCAATGTATGAGTGTGCCTTTTTCCCCACATCCTCTCCAACATTTATTGTTGTTTGTGTTCTTGATAGCTGCCATTCTGACTGGAGTGAAATGAAATCTTAGAGTAGTTTTGATTTGCATTTCTCTAATTGCCAGTGATGTTGAACATTTTTTCATGTATTTGTTGATTAATCGTGTATCTTCTTCTGAGAAGTGTCTTTTCAATTCCTTAGCCCATTTATTGATTGGGTTATTTGCTTTTTTGGTATTAAGTTTTTTTAGTTCTATATACATTCTAGGAATTAGTGCTCTATCTGATGTGCATGTATTAAATATTTGTTCCCAATTAGTTGGCTCTCTATTCACCTCATTGATTGTTTCTTTTGCTGAGAAGAAGCTTTTCAGTTTAAATCTATCCCATTCATTAATTCTTGGTAATAGTTCTTGTGCTACAGGATTCTTATTAAGGAACTTGGGGCCTAATCCGACATGTTGGAAATTGGAGCTTACTTTTTCTTCTATTAGGCGTATTGTCTCTGGTCTAATTCCTAGGTCCTTGATCCACTTTGAATTGAATTTTGTGCATGGTGAGAGACAAGGGTTTAATTTCATTTTGTTGCATATGGATTTCCAGTTTTCCCAGCACCATTTGTTGAAGAGGCTATCCTTTCTCCACTGTACATTTTTGGCACCTTTGTCTAATATAAGATAGCTGAAATTATATGTATTAGTCTCTGTGTCCTCAATTCTGTACCATTGGTCCACCAGTCTGTTTTGGTGCCAATACCATGCTGTTTTTGTTACTATTGCTCTATAGTATAATGTAAAGTCTGGTATGGTGATGCCCCCTGCTTCACTTTTCTTGCTCAGGATTGCTTTGGCTATTCTGGGTCTCTTATTTCTCCAGATGAATTTCATGACTGCTTTTTCTATTTCTTTGAAGAATGACATTGGGATTTTGATTGGAATTGCATTAAATCTGTATAATGTTTTTGGTAGTATGGACATTTTGACAATATTGATTCTACCTATCCAAGAGCAAGGTAGGTCTTTCCATCTTCTGAGTTCTTCTATGATTTCTTTCTTTAGTGTTCTATAATTTTCCTTATAGAGCTCTTTTACCTCTTTCGTTAAGTTGATTCCCAGGTATTTTATTTTTTTTGATGCTATTGTAAATGGGGTAGTTTTCATCATTTCCCTTTCAGAGGCTTTGTCACTGATGTACAAAAATGCCTTTGACTTATGGGTATTGATTTTGTATCCTGCTACTTTGCCAAATTCATTTACTAGTTGTAAAAGTTTTCTGGTAGAGTTTTTTGGGTCTTCTAGGTAGATTATCATGTCATCAGCAAATAGTGCTAATTTGAGCTCTTCTTTTCCTATCTGGATCCCTTTAATTTCTTTCATCTGTCTAATTGCTCTTGCCAGAGTTTCCAGTACTATGTTAAATAGCAGTGGTGAGAGGAGGCATCCCTGTCTTGTTCCAGTTTTTAGAGGGAATGCTTTCAATTTTTCTCCATTTAAGATAATGTTAGCTCTGGGCCTTGCATAAATAGCTTTTATAATGTTGAGATATGTCCCTGATATTCCTAGTTTTTCCAGTGTTTTGAACATAAAGGGGTGCTGTATTTTGTCAAATGCTTTTTCTGCATCTATTGAGATAATCATATGATTTTTATCTTTAAGTCTATTGATGTGATGTATTATGTTTATTGATTTCCGAATGTTGAACCAGCCTTGCATCCCTGGAATAAACCCCACTTGATCATGGTGCACTATCTTTTTGATATGTTTTTGTATCTGATTTGCCAGAATTTTGTTGAGGATTTTTGCATCTATGTTCATTAAAGATATTGGCCTAAAGTTTTCTTTTTGGATGTGTCTTTGCCTGGCTTTGGAATTAATGTAATATTGGCCTCATAGAAAGAGTCTGGAAGAGCTCCCTCTTTTTCTATTTCTTGAAATAGTTTGAAGAGCATTGGTATTAGTTCTTCTTTGAAAGTCTTGTAGAACTCTGCTGTAAACCCATCAGGTCCTGGACTTTTCCTTGTTGGTAGCTTTTTGATGACATCTTCTATTTCTTTGCTTGTAACCGATCTGTTTAAATTGTGTATAGCCTCCAGATCCAGTTTAGGCAAATCATATGACTCTAGAAATCTGTCAATGCATTCAGCATTTTCTGTTTTATTAGAGTACAAGTTTTCAAAGTAATTTCTAATTATTTTCTGTATATCTGAGGTATTTGTTGTAATATTCCCTTTTTCATCACAAATGTTAGTGATTTGAGTTTTTTCTCTTCTTCTTTTCGTTAGCATTGCTAAGGGTCTGTCAATTTTGTTTATTTTTTCAAAGAACCAACTTTTAGTTTTGTCAATTCTTTGAATTGTTTCCTTAGTCTCAATTTCATTAATTTCTGCTCTGATTTTAATTATTTCCTGTCTTCTGCTGCTCTTGGTGTTGATCTGTTCTTCTTTTTCTAGTGCTTGGAGGTGTGATGTTAAGTCATTTATTTGTTGTTTTTTTTTCCTTTTAAAGAATGAACTCAGTGCAATGAATTTTCCTCTTACTACTGCCTTCATAGTGTCCCAGAGATTTCTATATGATGTATCTGTGTTCTCATTTACCTCTAGGAATTTTTTAATCTCCTCTTTGATGTCTTCTTCAACCCCTTGTTCATTCAGTAGCATGTTGCTTAGCTTCCAGTTGTTGGAGTAGTTTTTCTTATTCCTTGTTTTGTCGTTGATTTCCAATTTCATCCCTTTATGGTCTGATAGCATGCAGGGTAGTATTTCTATTTTTTTATATTTGCTGAGATTTGCCTTGTGACATAATATATGATCTATTTTGGAGAAGGAGCCATGTGCTGCTGAGAAAAAAGTGTATTCATTTACTGAGGGATGAAATATTCTATATATGTCCATTAGATCTAAGTTATTAATTGTTTTAAGGAGGCCTAAGGTTTCTTTGTTTAGTTTTTGTTTGGATGATCTATCCATTGGTGAGAGAGGTGTGTTGAAATTCCCTAGAATAACTGTGTTGTGGTCAATTTTACTCTTGAACTTGAGAAGTGTTTGTTTGATGAATGTAGGTGCTCCATTATTTGGGCATATAGATTTATGATTGTTATATCCTCTTGATGAATGGTTCCCTTAAGTAGTAAGAAATATCCATCTTTGTCCCTTTTGATTAACTTTGGCTTGAAGTCTACCTTATTTGAAATGAGAATGGAAACCCCTGCTTGCTTCCGCAGGCCATGTGAGTGATAAGACTTTTCCCAGCCTTTTACCTTCAGTCTATTGATGTCTTTTTCTATGAGGTGTGTTTCTTGGAGACAGCAGATTGTTGGGTCATTTCTTTTAATCCATTCAGATAATCTGTGTCTTTTGAATGGCGAGTTTAGGCCATTAACATTCAGGGTTATTATTGAGATGTGATTTTTATTCCCATCCATTTTTATTTGTATGATGATCTTTAGCTTGATTTGGTTTCTCTTCTGATTGGTATTTCCCTTAGTTTAATATCTCCCTTTGTTGATTTTCATTGTTATTTTTCTCTTCTTCTTCATGAAAAATTTTGCCCAGGATGTTCAGAAGTGCTGGCTTTCGAGATGTGAAATCTTTTAACTTTTGCTTGTCATGGAAGGTTTTTATTTCATCTTCAAATCTAAAGCTCAATTTTGCTGGATATAAGAATCTTGGTTGTCATCCCTTTTCCTTCAGAGCTTGAAATATGCTATTCCAGGATCTTCTTGCTTTTAAGGTCTGGGTAGAAAAATCTGAACAAAGTCTGATTGGTTTCCCCCTATATGTAATCTGCTTCCTTTCTCTTGTGGCTTTTAATATTCTCTCCTTGCTCAGTATATTAGGCATTTTCATTATAATGTGTCTTGGTGTGGATCTGTTGTGATTTTGTATGTTTGGTGTTCGGTAGGCCTCTTGAACTTGGTTTTCCCCTTCATTCCTCAAGTTTGGAAAATTTTCTGTAATTATTTCATTAAATAAATTACTCATTCCTTTGGCTTGAAACTCTGCCCCCTCCTCTACCCCAATCACTCTTATGTTTGGTCTTTTTATGTTGTCCCATAATTCTTGAATGTTCTGTTCTTGGATTCTTACCATTTTTGCTGTGTAATCTAGATTTTTCTCTAGGATATATATTTTGTCTTCATTGTCTTAGGTTCTTTCTTCCAAGTGATCTACTCTGTTGGTGATACTTTCGATTGAGCTTTTATTTTGATTTGTTGCTTCTTTCATTTCTGGAATTTCTGTTTGGTTTCTCTTTAGAGCTTCTATCTCCCTATTGAAGTAATCTTTTACTTCCTGTATTTGTTTATGGAGTTCTTTGTCAAAATGATCTTTCACCTCCTGTATTTGCTCCCTCATCTCATTTTTGAGTTCATTCTTAAGTTCCGCTAACATTTGGAATATGTAATTTCTGAATTCCATCTCTGGCATTGCACCAACTGTGCATGGTATGGAATCTACTGAGGAGGTATATTGATTTGTTTGTGTCACTTTCTTCCCTTGTTTTCTTCATATTGCTTGTGCGTTTATTCTACCTGCACTGTGGGACCTTGTCTACTTTGATTTTACCTTAAAACCTTATGTTGCTCCTGTAGTACAATGCTATCAGATCCCCTTATATTTCCTTTACACTTTAAAATCAAACACTTTCTATTCAGAGAATCCCAGTTTGATCACAATGTACAGATTTAGTTAACCCAGATGTTGTTTCCAATTTACTCTGTATGCTTCTGATGGGGTTTTAAAGTTTCAAGTAATGGACAGAGAGGTAATATGTTTAGGAAGAAGGAAGTGAGTGTATTGACTTGTTCTTTCTTAGAAAGTATGAAAAGAGAGTTCTATGGAAGTGGTTTAGTATCAGCCGACGAGAGAGGAAAGAGAATGGAGTGAATGAATAGATGGAAAGACCGATTTACATATAAACCTAACTTATGCAGCGGTTGAGAGGAGAAATAAAGAAAGATGGAAAAGAAAAAAAAAAAAAAAGAAGAAAAAAAAATAATAACCAAGGAGTAGTAATTAGTGTAGGAGAGAGGAGAGAGAGAATAGGTCTAGAAAATAGAGAATAAACCATATATAACACCACTTTGCTATATATTTCAATTGTACACGTTCTAGAAATCTCAATTTGTGCGTATAACTTGTTTTTGCCTCTGTTGAGAATGCAATGGCAGGGTGTAAATAGGGAAGATGAAGGAAGAAGAAAAAATATAAAAGTGAGAAGGAAGAAAAGAAAGAAAAGAGGAGCAGAAGCACACAAACACACTGTCAATCAAAACAAAAACAAACAAAAAACTCCCAAGAAACAACAAAACAAACAAACAAGCAAATAAAAACAAAAACGTTGAACCCAAGAACAAGTCTCAAACAAAATGGACCCTTGGAAGCCCTTCTTTTTTCCCTTCCAGTTTAAGCCACCTGACCCAGATCATGTACAGTCAGCAACCCTGTTAGTGGAGTCAAGGCTGCACCTTTGGTCCGTTGCAGAGTGGCACAGTGGAATAGTGGAAGGGGCTTATCCTCAGGCTGGGCCCTGCTTACAGCAGTAGGGAGATGCTACTATGGGCCTTGGAGGCCAGGCAAACTGGCGGCGGGTTCTCTCCTTCCAGCGGGCAGGTGCCTACCTCTTGCTCTGGTTGCAGCTGGGCAGGTCGCACTCCCCCAGGGAGTGGAGGAAGCACTTCGCCAGGTCTGACCCTGCGTGCAGCAGCCGGAAGATGCTGTTCTGGGCCCCGAAGACCAGGCAAACTGGTGGCTGGGTCTCTCCTTCCAGCGGGCGGGAGTCTACCTCTTGCTCTGGTCGCAAATGGGCAGGTCGCACTCTTCCCGATAATGGAGGAAGCCCTTCCCCAGGTCTGGCCCTGCGTGCAGCAGCCGGGAGATGCTACTCTGGGCCCTCCATCAGCATTTTTTAGGTTATAAACAGCTGCAGACTTCTGTCTCTGGTTAGGGCGTTCATTCCTCCAATGGCCTTCTTCTTGAGAATGGGGTCTTTGGGCCCTGTTGAACACCTGTGTTGCTAGGCTTAAAAGGAGCCCTGTATTTTGTGACTTGAGGTTCAGATATGGTGGCCACCGTGACTTTTGCTAGTCTTTTAGCTTGTTTTTCTTCAGGGGAGGTCTCTGTCATTATTGTAGACTTTCTGGGTAATCACTAGTTCTGATAGCATCTTTCCTCAAATCCTTCCTGTTTCTGCAACTTTCTCTTAATATCTGGGGCTGACTGGGTCACAAGGCAATGTTAAGAGCCCTTCTACTTTTTTTTTTTCCACCTCTGAGTCTTTCCGTGTGTACACATAATAAGCCGCAAGGAGTCGCCCCAGGAAAGCAGTGGGGCTGGGGATTCATCTGGTCTTTTAATGGTCTTGCTTACCTTAGACACATTAGTAGGCTTTTTGGTGGCTGCTCTTATCCCTCTCAGCAGAGTCTGGTGATACTGATTGAGAGTCAATTTATCTGTATTAGAGTTAGGGTCCCAGTCGGGGTGGATTGAAAGGAAAACAAATTTCACTTGATCTGGATCATTGGAGGGTTGGTCATCTGTGCCAAGGACAGATTTCTGGGCTTCTCTTCTAATCTGTTTGCATACCTCTGAATTGAAAATAGTTTGGAGAAGTTGCTGACAGTCATCTCAGGCTGGCTGGTGGGTATAGAAAACAGACTCCAAAAGGAAGATAAGACCTTGGGGCTTCTCAGAGAATGAGGGATTCTGGTTCTTCCAATTATAAAGATCACTTGTAGAGAAGGGAACATACACCATAAAGCAGTTTCGTTCTGTGTCCCCTGAGGCAGGGGGAGCCTGCCAGAGGAAGCATTGCCACTAGAGTCTTAGAGAATTCAGGAACAGCCAGAATAGGGGCAGGATGGTAAGTGGAACTACTTCTGGTGTGCAGAGAACTCATTGGTGGGGAAGGGACAACTTCAGGCAAGGGAGGGGGAATAGGAACTGATGGGGAAGAGGGGTATGGAGGAGGAAGGTCCCGGTCTTCAGGACATTCTCTGGCAAAACTTGCATCTTTTTGGATTAAGGTTTGGTTATCAGAATACTTTTTTTTTTTTTTAAAAAAATTTTTCTTTCCTTTGCCTGAGAGGCATGAATATAACCATCTTGGATCATCCAAGAGAATATCAATCTAAACTTAAGTATAAGACATTTGGTCTGGAGGGCCAGGCCACTCCAAAATAAACTTTCAAACATGGTAGGTGGTAGAAAGGTCAGTGATCCCCTCCAGGGGCCATCCAACCTTGAGAGTTGGCCACTCCAACTTGCAAAATTTCCTAAGAGAGAAAGCATCACATGAGGCTCCATAGTCAGCAGCCTTCTTCTGAAACTCCTGGAAATTAGGCAAAAAACATTGAAGGGGTCTATAAGATGAACATGAGGTGGACTGATTTTGACCCATCATGAAACAGAGACTGACAATGAAACATTTGACAGGTAAGGTACCACAGACAAATTTAACTGACAGGAGATCAGACCAAACCTGATGGACCAGTGAGCAACATCTTGGCACTGCCCCGGACTTGGGAAATTCTGCTGCATCCAGCTTTTCCTGAGTCCCCAAATGTGGACTTACCTTCCTGGGAAAAACCAAGTTGCTCTCAGATAGGCAATTTGGGGGTTTGGCAGACGCCAATGAGGAGAGGACCTGGGACTGAGGAGCACCCCTAAAAGGTCTTCCACTAGGTTGTCTCCAGCTCACCATACCTCCTGGGTGTTATGAGTGATCTTCTGTCTGCGAGAAAAGTAGATCTCACTAGGGCCTCCAAATGTTATAGGGAGACCACTCAGAAAACACTCAAATACCAAATTTGAAACAAACTAGAGAGCTTTATTACCTGGGCATGAATGCTTCTGCCATGCCCAATGGCCTTCTGACAGAAGTGTGCCAGGCTCTCTGTGGTTCCAATATTTAAGGAAGAAAACCACAGCCTATGGAATCTTTGAATTGTAAGCAAGCAGGGTACAAGGGCTGAAAACAGCAGTTAGCAGATCAGAGTCAGACAACCACATCCTGGCTTCAAGCACTGTTGTGGTCATGCATCCTGGGTTTGAGTACATTTGCAGATGTATGAAGCACAGAAAAACAATATTTTAAATAATTCTTAAAAAATAACTTATATAACAATTTCACATGGGAAAAAAGAAGAGTCACTATGGCTATACTTACTATTTTATTAATCTCTATATTTTTAATCTATAATCTATAACATTAATTGTTGCCGCCTGCAGCTACTGCTGCCTGCAGCAACGATACCATGGGAAAGAATTCGGAGGCAGACTGGGAATAAGTAGGTTCTTTATTCTTGCTTTCTTCTGCTGACTTCTCTTTCTAACTCCAACAACCTCTCCAACTCCAACCACACCCTCTAGCCAACCTCACCCGGTTAAATACTTTTTGCCTTAACAAGTATACACGTGCCAACAGCTCAAACTTACAGGTGTGTCACACAGTGTTCATGGACATAGAAAGATTCTTAGATAAATGCATGAATATCAGGTGAAAATACTTAAACACCTCTTATGGCTCTCAGCTAGCCACCATCTTAGCTATCTCCTTATTAGGGCTCTTACAATTAATTGTGCTGATTAATTCAGACCATAATAGCAGTGGGTGTGGAGAAGGAGGGACCAGGTTCCTGCCTCTCAGATCAGGGTGTTGCTGTTATGTAATGTGCTGAAGAGGAATCAGCTCTGGGCACAGAATATACTTAGCAGGGCCTAGATTAAGTTACCTTTCTTGAATCCCCTAGCAAGAGTCAGTTATTCCACCCTGGTCCTGATGAAGCCCCATACTTGAACATCTTTTATCATCCACACTGCACTTGCTGCTGTAATTTGTCTGATCATGGGTCTCTCTACGACTGAACTCTTTGAGCTCAGAGGTGAGTCTAATTCACCCAAATTGTCCCTGACTTCCTTGGCACAAGGGCAGCTGCCTCATGGCATGTGATGGGAGTATGTACTAATCATTTGATCAACAAATATTTCTGACAGTGTGTGGATCTCTGCTGCTCCCACTTTTTGCAGCATGCGTAGAAGAAGGAGAGCAAAGCAATGCAGATTAAAATTTTCCATTTCTAGCAGGGTGCAGTGGCACCTGCATGTAATCCCAGCACTTGGGAGGCTGAGGCAGGAGGATCGTGAGTTCAAAGCCAGCCTCAGCAATGGCGAGGCACTTAACAACTCAGTGAGACCGTGTTTCTAATAAAATACAAAAAAAAAAGGACTGGGGATGTGGCCCAGTGGTTGAGTGCCCCTGAGTTCAATCTCCAGTACATGCCCCACCTCCATTTTTTTTTTTTCTCATTTCTTTTTCTACTCAGAATCTTTGGGGCTTACAACATGGACATGATCATTAGCACATCCTTTGGAGTTAATGTCGATTCCCTCAACAATCCAAAACATCCCTTTGTGACAAAAGCCAAGATCATTGTAGGTTCAGATGCTCTATATCCATTTTTTCTTATAATTAGTAAGTGGACTACTGTTTCTTTTTCTCTTTTAAAATAACAACTTTATTAAGATATCATGTATGTGCTATATAATTCACCTCCTTAAAATGTAAAATTCCGTAATTTTTAGCATGTTGAAAGATACATGCAATTATCACCACTGTCTAGACTCAGAATCTAACTCAATAACTTTCAGCTTCCAAAATCCTTTACCCCAAGCAAACACTACTCTATTTTCTGTCTCTGTAGCTTTGCATATTCTGGACATAGTATAATAATGGAATCATGTAATATGTGATCTTTTGTGAAGCAAAATCACTTAGCATTTTGTTTTCAAGTGAAATATATATCAGTACTTCATATTTTATGGCCAAATAATACTCTTTGTATAGATATACCACAATTTAGTTATCCATAAATCAGTTGATGGTCATTTGGATTATTTCCACATTTTTGGCTATTGTGAATACTGCAGTCATGAACATTTGTGTGAAACTTGTTTGTGAACTCTAGTTTTCAATTTCTTCTGGGTGTATACCTAGGAGTGAAATTGCTGGTTCATAAAGTTCTTCTGTTTTTCACTTAGTGCCAAACTATTTTCCATAATATCTGTGATATTTTACATTCCCACCAAAAATGTATGAAAGTTCCAATTACTTCACATTTTTTCTAACACTTGATGTTTCCATCTCTGATGTTAGACATTGTAGTGCATGTAAGATGGCATCTCATGTGGTTTTGATTTGCATTTTCCTGTTGAATGCTGATACTGAGCAATGTTAGCCACTTTTCTTATTTATTCTTTTTAGGTATACATGACATATTTATACAAACATGGAGTATATCTGATTCTAATTAGGATTCAAGTCTTGTGGATATACATGATGTTGAGATTCACTACTTTTAAGAAATAGCTATCCATGTCTTTTGCCCATGTATACCTGAAGCATTATACTTTTTGTTTTGACTTTCTTTTTTAAACATTTTTTTTAAATTTTATTTTAATTTTTTATTTTTTAATTAGTTATACATGACAGTAGAATTCATTTATGCACTGTGATATATCATACATAAATGGGACATAATTTCTTATTTTTCTAAGTGTACATGTTGTGGAATCATATTGGTCATGTAGTCACATATATACATACAGTAATAATGTCTGTTTCATACTACTATCTTTCCCATCCCCACAGCCCCTCTCTTCCCTCCCTTCGCTTCTCTCTACCTAATCTAAGGTAATGCTATTTTTCCCTAGTGCCCCTGCCTTATTGTGAATTAGCATCCGCATATTAGAGAAAACATTCGGCCTTTGATTTTGTGGGATTGGCTTATTTTACTTAGATGATATTCTCCAACTCCAACCATTTACTGGCAAATGCCATAATTTCACCCTTCTTTAAAGCTGCGTATATATGCCACATTTTCTTTATCCATTCATCTATTGAGGAACACCTAGGTTGGTTTCATAGTCTAGTTATTGTGAATTGAGCTGCTATAAATATTAATGTGGCTGTGTCACTATAGTTTGCTGATTTTAAGTCCTTTGGGTGTAAACCAAGGAGTGGGATAGCTGGGTCAAATGGTAGTTCCATTCCCAGTTTTCTGAGGAATCTCCACACTGCTTTCCAGAGTGGTTGCACCAATTTGCAGTTCCTTCAGCAATATATGAGTGTATGGTCTTTTTGTTTTGAGGCTTAAGAATTGTTTAAGTGTGACTCTGAACCATGTACAACCAGAAGAAGGAGAAGTTGTGCTTCACTTGTGCACTATGTGTCAAAATGCATTCTATTGTAATAAATAACTAACTAGAAAAAATTAAAAATAAAATTTAAAAGATTTTTAAAATAATATAATTGCAAAAAGAGATTTTTTAAAATGTATTTTTTACATAGTTCCATATTAAATTATGATTTGCAACAGATTTGTCCTGTTCTATAGATGTCTCTTCACTTTTTGAAGCACAAAATTTTTAGATTTTTGCAGTTCATTCATATCATGGAAGCTACTAAATACTCCCAATCATTAAAATGAATGAACTGCATTTCAAAATATTAAAATGTATTAATCTCAAAGCTGTAAAGATGACAAAAGAAAGCAATTTACAAGAAGATGCATGCAATATGATGCCATTTATATTAAAGTTAAAAGCTCATCATGCCATGTAAACTTACATTTGGATGATATATGATTTATGCATTTTGCTTTTATTGTTTATGCTTTAAGTATCAAATCTTAGAATCCATTCAGGCCATATGGACTTACACATTTTTATGGTTTTCTACAAAGTATCATATAGTTTAGCTCTTGTATTTAGGTCTTCCAACAATTTTGACTTAAGTTTTATATACAGGGTCAGTTAAAGAGAACACTTTATTCTTTTGCATGTGGCTATTCAATGGTTCGAGTGTCAATTTTTGAAGATTGGCTGCCCTTTTCAATGGTCATGGCACCTTTCTGAAACTTGCACAGGCCATAGACTTGTGGGTTTAGTTATGGACTCAAAATCCTATTCCTTTTATCTATGTTACCCATCTATCAGGACCACATTTTATTTTTGCTTTGGAGTAAGTTTTGAAATCAAGAAATGTAAGTCCTACAAATTTATTCTCATTTTTAAACATCATTTTGGATATTCTGGGGGTACCTTTAGATTCTATATGAATTTTAAATCAATTTATCAATTTCTACAAATAAGCCATCTAAGATTCTGTTACAAAGCACATTCAAACCTGCAAATCAATTTCAAGAATATTGCCATTTTGGAAAATATTAAGTTTTCTGATCCATGTACCTGAGACACTTTTTTCTAGTCATGTAAGTCCTCTTTATTTCATTTCAACAGTGTTTTGTAGTTATTATTGTACCTGTTTTGCACTTTTGCTAAATTAAATCCTAAGTATTTTATTCTTTTCAATGACATTATAAATGTCATTATTTTCTTCATTTCTTCATTTCTCTTTTGGATTGTTTATTACAGTGTATATAAATGCAGTTTGTTTTTGTGTACTGATCTTGTATCCTGAAAGGCTTGTGAATTTTTATTATTTTACAATACTTGAAGAGAAGTGATGAGAGAGGGATGCTTGTCATGTTCCTAATTATGGGTGAAACTATTAAGTTATTAAGCTACAGGTTTAGAAAATTCCATCCTACTCCTAATTTGTTGAGTGTTTTATCACAAAAGGATGGTTTGTTTTTTTTTGGGGGGGGGCTTGTATTTGTTTTTGTTTTGATTTTTGTCAAGTGTTTTTTCTGCATCTATTGAAACAATCATCTTTGTTGACTGTTTATTTCATTGATGTGGAGTATTACACAACATTTTTCTGTTTGGTCTTTGCTTGGTGTTAGTATTATGGCAATACTGGCCTTTCAGAATATGTTTATAAGCGCTCTTTCTCTTTAATTTGGAAGTGTTTGTGAATTATTGGTATTTTTTTAAATTTTGTAGAATCTACCATTGAAACAATCTAGTTCTGAGCTCTTATTTGTGAATAATTTTCTATTAGTAATTCAATCTCTTTATATGTCACAAGTCTATTTCAGGTTGTGTATTTACTTCTCAATCAATTTCTGTAGTTTGTGTCTTTAAGGATTTTGTCCATGTCATCTAAATTAGGTGATTTATATAATTATTCTGACCATCAAATTGTTAGAATTCTTTTCGATATTTTCCAATGTTAATTTATCCTTTCATTTAACATGCTATTAATTTCATCACCTTGTTTTTAATATTTATTTTATTTTTAGTTAACATGTATGAATTAGGCACATAAATGGGATTCTGTGTGATGTTTCAACACATGCATATAGTGTACACAAGTGAAATACAGCCTTTCACCATCCACCCTCCCCCAGAACCATTCCCAACCTTTTAATAATCACTATTATATATTCAGTTCAAACTTTTTAGCTTCCACATATGAGAAGGCACATGTGGTACTTGTTTTGATATGTCCAGTTTAGTTAATATAATGAATGTCCTCTAATTCCATCCTTCTTTTGCTTCAAAAGACAGGATTCCATTTTTCTATATGAATGAAGCTTCCATTGTACACATACATAGTGTGTGTTATATATATATATACACACATATATCACATATATATGTCACATTTTCTTCTTCCATTCATGCATTGATGGACACCTAGATTAAATGCACATCTCAGCTTATTATGAATAGTGTAGTAACATAAATCTGATGTACAGATGTTCCAGCCAGTCAGATGAAAAATAGATTAATATAAAATATGTTTTATATATATAGAACATTACACTTATAAATAATATATATTTCCATAATATAAAAAATTAAAAAAACATAACAAAAACCCTAAGTAATTCAATTTAAAAATAGAAAAATGATCCAAACAGTTATTTCTCCAAAGTAGAAATACAAATGACCTAGAAATATGTGAAAAACTACTCAATATCACTATCCATCAGGGAAATGCAAATCAAAACTAGAATAAGGCATCATCTACCTGGTTAGAATGACTATTATCTCCCCCTTCGCCACCAAAAGAAAAAAGAAAGAAAGAAAGAAAGAGAAGAAAGAAAGAAAGAAAAAGAAAGAAAGAAGAAAGAAAAGAAAAGAAAGAAAGAAAGAAAAGAAAAAATTCTGGCAAGTATATGGAGAAAAAGTTTCTCTTATATATTGTTGATGGGAATGTAAAATTGGTATAGCCATTCTGGAAAAAAGAGTGTGGAGGTCAGAAAGATAAATAAAAGTTGATTGATCCCCTAATCTAGAAGTCCTCTTCTAGTATACATTGAAAGGAAATATCATCATACCAAACTGTTATCACTTTGTAGTTCATGGTCAGTCTGGCTAAAGGTTTGGTGATATTTAAGATATTTTCAAAGAACCACCTTTTGTTTTCATTGATTGTCATTTCTTCTCTATTTTGTTTGTTTCAACTTGTGTATTTACTATTGTCTTTGCTATTTTCTTTCTTATGCTTGCTTTTGGTTTAATTTCCTCTTGTTTTCTCACCATTTTACAATTTAAATTAGACCACTGGCTTTTGAGATTTTTCTTTTTATAAAAACATACTTTTGTAGCTATATGTGTTTCTGAGTACTGCTTTTGCTACATATCATAACTGTGGTACAACATTTCTTCACTTTAATTCATCTCAAAACAACTTCAAAGTGCCTTTTAGATACCATCTTTGATGCTTGACAACTGTATCTAAGAGTTTTTTTTTTTTTTAGTTAATTTGCATATATGTCTGAGTTTCCCAATATTCCTTGACAGTTGAGGAACATAGGCTGGATTGTATATATTCTGAATACTTTTTCTTGAAATGCCTAATTAATTACAGCACCAACTATGGACTGGTTTACCCAGAGACCCTATTCCAATACACACAAGGGTAAGAGGTCAGGGAATTTAATCCTATTTTTTGCTCACCCAAATGGCATTGATGGGGCCACTGATCTATTGCTATGGTGGCTACAGCCTCACGTATGAAGGGCCCTTGCTCAGCTGTGGACCAGACACCAGGTACAGGTCACAGAGGGAATGGCTGCTGGTTGACAAAACTGATGATTTTACTCTTCTGATTTTTTTTTTTGAAAATGAACAGGGATGTTGCCGATTCATCAAGGTTTCTTTTTGTTTTGTTTTTGTGTTTCACTTTCCCTCTAGTACTCTTTCCATTCTCTAGACCAGTGCTTCGGGTATTAAATGTCTCCAGGTTTTTAAAACATGTTCTGTACTTTTTTACACATGCTGTAATAAGGATGAAAGAAAGACACCTAGAAGATAAACAAAAGGTAATATCTGGTGGTGGTGGTGACATGAGGATGTTCACTTTCTGATCATCTATTGGGATGTATACATCTGATTTGTGCATAAATATAAAAACCATATAGTTTTGTGGGTGGTGCTGGGGATTGAATACAGGGCCTCATACATTCTATACAAATGCTCTACCAGTGAGCTGCATTCCCCAGCCCCTCTATATTTTTTAAGGTTGATGGAATACTTTAAGATTTTTCACTGGATAGATTTTTACATTTTGGAAAAATGAAGGTCAAATTTAAAAAGGACAAACTGAAAATGAGATACACTGACAATGTTCAACATAATAATAGACAAGACACTTAGTATGTCTTGGAATAAATATCATTCGGATAAAAACCTTATCACTTCCATTCAGTAAACTGTTAAAAATTTCTATTTAAAAATAATTTTACTCTTAAAAACTTTCCACAGATCCTAGATTGGTTAAGAATCATTACAATTCCAAGCCTCTTACACTTAGTTGGCACCTTCTTCAAGGGATGGTCCTATTGAGCACCTGGTGAAGTATGGGTATGTTAAATCTGAGCCCTTTCCTGGACGATTGGGAAGTGCTCTTCGTGAGCATCAAGGCAATATGCTAACCCAGCTTTGTCATCATGTTGCCTGGAGGTGGGCACAAGGATGTCTGCAGGTCAAGGAGGCAGGACAGGGGACCCAAATGTCTCTGAAGATTGAATCATGTTCCTGATGGGTGGAAACTTGGTGATACACAAACAAAAGCTAGTAATCATCTTTGAAACCATAAGGTTAATTAAATGTGGCTGATGAATGAGAACTAAGGCAGAACAAAAAGAATTGAAGTCCAGAACTTCTTCCTGGGCAAGCAGGTGTGACAGGAGTAGGAGCTGTCAACTTTGTGGCCAGAAGATAGACAAACTGAGCATCAGGGAAAGCAAAATCAAAAAGCTATTGGACACCATAGCTGGATTTCTCTCTGGGAAATATTTTGCTTTCCAAGGTTTATAGATAGACATTTTGTGCAAACCTTACCAATTTCTGGACTTAACAGAGCCATATTCTAAAAGGAAATTGAAATGCTCCACTCCTGATTTACTTCTGATTTCATGACTTTGTCATTTAAATTTTCCTTTCTGCTTCTAGCACCATATGGATTTTCTTCAGTTAATGATTAACTCCCAAAATTCCCAAGACAAGGAGTCCTACAAAGGTAACCAAACACTTTTCATAGTATTGACAGGCAACTTAGAGGGAAGCGGGTTATCCTGAAAATATACACGTTTTCCAAGGAGATGAGATTTCCACCAAATTGCAGAAAAGATACACATTTGGACGTTGCCAATGGTACCCAGATGTACTTTCTAGAAACACACAGGTGTAACAATGCTCATAAATTGAAGGGAAACTAGGAGCAAGCATTTCAGTCTTGAAGTCAGTCATCTCAAACTATCTACATCAGAACAAATGCTGATTCTCAATCTCATCCAGACCCACTGAATCAGAACCTCTGCCTGGATATTTGCCTCTGTACATCCAATCAGAAGGTGCACTGTCCCAATAGTGGTGATGGTCACTGGCAGTACTGGGTGAAAATGTGTTCACTAGCTTCACCTGCTGTAAAGTTTGCTTTTTACTAGTAATTTATTTAAAAAAAAAAAACTAGTTGGGAAACCTCTGTGTCTGTGTAAACATATTGTTCCTTTCATCTACTAGTTTTATCATGCACGGGTAATTTTTGACAGAAAAGCATTTGTACTAGTACTAGGATTGTTACAAACTGATGTCTTTTTGTTTTTTGTTTTGTTTTGTTTTGTTTTGGGTACCAGGGGTTCAACTCAGGGGCACTTGACCACTGGGCCACATCCCTATCCCTTTTTTGTATTTTATTTAGAGACAGGGTCTCAATGTTACTAAGTACCTAGCCATTGCTGAGGCTGGCTTTGAACTCACAATCCTCCTGCCTCAGCCTCCCAAGTGCTGGGATTATAGATGTGTGCCACTGCGGCCGGTCAAACTGATGTTTTTATTATTCCATTATCTATTGTGCATTTATGAGTTGGTATTAGATGGTAAAAGAGCAAGTTCCATTTTTATTTATTGGTATGATGTTATACTATGAATTTATTATCTTGCTATCATTTTTTATTTTGATGGCCAAATTCTTTTGGGTTTGCCCTAAGTCTTTAACAACTTTTTCCTCCTCCTCTTTCTCATCCTCCTCCTCCTCTTCTTTGTCTTCCTCCTCTTCCTCATCTTATAGTTTGATTGTTAAATTTGACTATATATTTTATAGCAGTTTTAGTTTTATACCAAAACTGAGCAGAAAGCATAGAGATCTCCTGCATCCATTTTTTTTCCTACATCCATATGTTGTCCCCATTACAAACATCCTTCAACAAAATGGTATATTTGCCATAATCAATGAACCCTCATAGATAAGTCACCTTGCTTTAAATTTCATAGATTAACATAAGGGTTCTTTCTTGAGTTTGTACCTTATATAAGTTTTGCTCCCTGTATAATGCTATACTTCCACATTATACTAACATACACAGTATTTCATGTTCTTTTCACACATTATTTTGGAAGACTATTCTTGTCTTTCTAGTTCAAGAAATTCCAGGTTTCTTGTCTATATCCTCTGATCAGCCATGGAACCACCCATATCTCCAGGATCCCTGGCTTCTTTAAGTGAGAGACTGTAGCTAGAAACCAAAATCTAGAAGCTTACTGTGATCATTACTACTGTAGTTTCTTCTATATCCTTTCTAGGGACAGAGCTATAAAAATGAAATACATTTACACAGACCGAGCACTATAAATATTTCTATGTGTGTTGATATGCATGGTGTAAACCACAATCTTCCCCTTGCATTCACTACAACTTTCTGTGATGAAGGAAATACTGTATATGTGTATTGTTCATACAATAAGCACTAGACCCATGTGGGTATTTAGCATTTGGCATGTAGGTAGTATTACTGAAGAACTGAAGTTTAAATTGTTATTTAGTTTTAATTCATTAAAATTTAAATTTAGTCAGCCATATGGTTGGTTAATGGCTACCAGGTGGAACTGCACAGTTGTAACCTAAATTTATAATCCAATTAAATCAGTATCATGGGTTTATTACAATGGGGGGGGGTGCAAAGGGGGACCATGGTTAATTTTTCCCACAATAGCATCACAGAAATCATGGGTAAATCAGAACTCCTGTAGATCTTTCTTGCACCCTTTCACATTGGTTTGTGTTACGAATTACATGGTTGGAGTGTAGACCATGTTTCTTTCAGGTATCCAAGTGTCAAGTGGTCCTAATCATTTCTCAAATCAATGAGATGAATGCTCAAATGTGACTAGCTTCTCTCAAGAAAAAAAAAATCGAGAAACAACTTTTATCACAAGGGCTGTCTAATGATCATGAAGTTGAGCAAATAGAGGAGACGAGTACTAGGGAAGATGCCATTCAGCGCATGATTGATAAGAAATGCTAATTTTGCTCACTGAACTCCTTCTTCTTATAATTTATGGCTAATGGCCTATATAAACACATTCTTTCTTGTGTGACTTTAATACCACTCATTAGACTCTCGTGAGTCAGTACTGTTCTGTTTTTTTTTTTTTTGTTTTCTCTGTAGTTTCTGAAAATCCTGAAATCATCCATTTTGATCACTGGTGCCCCAGGTCTTTTATTACCTGATGATTTTCAGACTAGTTTGTGCTCACAAATGACCACATCTCATGAAAGTTGTGATTGCAATTTGGTAGCTCTAGAGTGAAGCTTGCTCAAGCTGTGTTTTTAATAAGCTCCCAGAAGCTGTTAATGCTGCTGGTCCATGGACCACAATTTGAGTAGCAAGAATTTCTCTGGGGCTCTGTAGATTTCCTTGAATTATGGCCTTAAATTTCCCTGCAAATATTGCAAACTCTTTCAAGGTTATCCAACCTACATTTTACATAGATGAAATTTTTTTTTTCTTAGGGGGAGAATGCTGCCCCATATTTATAGCTAAAGAAGTTTCATGATTATCCAAGGCAATTTTGAAAAACACTGTGTATGTTTGACATCAATATTGTTCCTGGAAATGGCCCAGTTGTGTTTGTGGTAGGGATGGCATAACGAGGAGCATTATGAATTGCTCTTCCAGCTTTTCCTCCTGGGATTTGGGATCATCATTTTGATTTATCTTCATCTAAACTGTGATATCTGCATTGACCTTCTTGGACTAAGTGGTCTTTCTTCTCCTCTTAGGACTATCTGATCTGGAGATTGTAGCCCAGTCTATTGTCTTTATTTTGGGTAGCTATGACACCACTAGCAGCACTCTTTCCTTCATTATGCATACATTGGCCACTCACCCTGATCTCCAGAAGAAGCTGCAGCAGGAGATTGATGCAACTTTGCCCAATAAGGTGAGTGAATGGCACCTAGAGAAGGAGAGGCGAAGTCTCTGTGCATCTAGATGTGCCATTGGGCAATTCAAAGGACATGATGGCTATTTAAAGTTTGTAAATGGTATGGTATTTTACTAATATGAGTTATTATGGAGCTCTGAAAACATCAGTGAACTAGATCAACAGAGTTTACAGTTATTTCCAGATCTTCATTTATAAAAATTTCTTTCTTGCCAGGCACCTGTCACATATGACATACTAGTTGAGATGGAGTATCTGAACATGGTGGTGAATGAAACTCTCAGGTTGTACCCAATTTTTGAAAGAATTTTGAGAGTGTGTAAAAAAGATGTTGGAGTCAATGGAGTGTTCATTCCCAAAGGAACAGTGGTGGCTATATCAATATATAGTCTTCACCATAACCCCACGTACTGGCCAGAACCTGAAAAGTTCTACCCTGAAAGGTATGGGACCCCTGAGAAAGGGAATCCACCCTTGTCCAGGCTGATTCACACATATTCTTAAGTCTCTTAGAGCAGATGATGTATGTGTGATTGTGAAAATTTTTATTTGTCTTTTAAGAAGTCTTTTACAAAAGTGGTAATTTTGAAACTTTTCAAAACAAATATTAGAAAAAAAATGATTATAGTCATTTACAGCCCTAGAACCTCAAGATAAGCTCTATATATTAATTAATGTGTTACATGTCCTTATGGATATTTTTGTATGAATGTGTAGATTTTAAGAGCTGAAAATCTATCACATTATATTAAGTTTTGAACTGTTATTTAACATTAATCTATAAACTTTTCTGTTTTTTAACCACTTATTTTATTTGTTATAATTAGTTATACATGATAGCAGAATGCAATTTGATTCATTGTACACAAATGGAGCACAACTTTTCATTTCTATGGTTGTACATGATGTAGGGTTGCATCACATCTGCAGACATACAGGTACCTAGGGTAATGATGTTCATCTCATTCCACCATCATTTATGTCCATTCCCCCTTCCTTCCCTCCCTACCCTTTGCCCAGTGAAAGTTCCTCCATTCCCCCCTCCCTATTATGGATCAGCATCCACTTATCAGAAATATCATTTGGCCTTCGGTTTTGGGGGATTGACTTACTTCACATAGCATGATATTCTCCAACTCTGTCCCTTAACTGAAAATGCCATAATTTTATCCTCTTTTAATTCTGAGTAATATTCCATTGTGTATATGAACAACAGTTTCTTTATCCATTTATCTGTTGAAGGGAATCTAGGTTGGTTCCACAGTTTAGCTATTGTGAATTGAGCTGCTAGGAACATTGATGTGGTTGTGTAACTATAGTATGCTGATTTTAAGTCCTTTGGGGATAGTCCAAGGAATGAGATAGCTGGATCAAATGGTGGTTCCATTCCAAATTTTCTAAGGAATCTCCATACTGCTTTCCAGAGTGGTTGCACCAATTTACTGTGCCACCAGCAATGTATGAGTGTACATTTCCCCCTACATCCTCGCCAACACTTATTATTTCTTGTATTCCTGGAAATTCTCATTCTGACTAGAGTGAGATGAAATCTTAGAGTAGTTTTGATTTGAATTTCTCTAATTACTGGAGAAGTTGAACTTTTAAATATATATTTGTTGATTGGTTGTATATCTTCTCCAGAGAAGTGTCTGTTCATTTTCTTAGCCCATTTATCGATTGGGTTATTTATTGTTCTGGTGTTACGTTTTTTGAGTTCTTTAAACATCCAGGAGAATAGTGCTCTGTGTGATATGTGTGTGGCAAACATTTGCTCCCAAAATGTAGGCTTTCTCTTCACCTCATTGATTGTTTCTTTTGCTGAGAAGAATATTTTTAGTTTAAGTCCATTCTATTTATTTATCCTTGATTTTATTTCTTGTGCTTTAGGAGTCTAGTTAGGGAAGTCAGGACCTAATCCAACATGATAAAGATTTGAGCCTACTTTTTCCTCTATTAGGTGCAGGGTCTCTGGTCTAATTCTTAGGTCCTTGATACACTTTCAGTTGAGTTCTATAAAAGAAAAAAAAAAAAAAACAGTGTTTAATTTCATTTTGCTGCATATGGATTTCCAATTTTCCCAGCACCATTTGTTGAAGAGGCTATCTTTTCACCGATGTATGTTTTTGGCACCTTTTAATAGTATGAGATCACTGTATGTATGTGGATTTGTTTCTGTGTCATCTATTTGTATCATTGGTCTACATGTCTATTTTGGTGTCAATACCATGCTGTTTTTGTTACTATAGCTCTGTAGTATAGTTTAAGTTCTGGTATTGTGATGCCTCCAGCTTCACTCTTCTTGCTAAAAATGCTTTGGCTATTTTGGTTCTCTTATTTTTCCAAATAAATTTCATAATTGCCTTTTCTATTTATATGAGGAATGTTGCTGGGATTTTAATTGAAATTGCATTACATATGTAGAACAGCTTGGGTGATGTGGCCATTTTGACAATATTAATTCTTTCTATCCAGAACATGGGAGATCTTTCCATCTTCTAAGGTCTTTTTCAATGTCTTTCTTTAAGGTTGTGTGGTTTTCATTGTATACGTCTTTCACCTTTTTTGTTAGATTGATTTCCAAGTATTTTTTGAGGTTATTGTGAATGAGGTTGTTTTCCTAATTTCTCTTTCAGAGGATACATCACTGATGTATAGAAAGGCATTTGATTTATGGGTGTTGATTTTATATAACCTGCTACATTGCTGAATTCATTTATTAATTCTAGAAGTTTTTTTCTGGTGGAATTTTTTTGATCCATTAAGTACAGAATCATGTCATCATCAAATAGTGATAGCCTTAGAATCTCAAGATAAGCCTTAACTATTATTAATATGATACCTGTTCTTATGGACGTTTTTGTATGAATGTGCATACTTTAAAACCTGAAATGATATTATATTGGGTTTTGAACTATTATTTATTTTATTTAACAGTAGTCTATAAACTTTTCTGTTATTTAACCACTATCTTATATTAGATGCTTACATTTTTTAATTAAAGGATTTTTTAATCCTTTCAGAGTTTTTGTCCTGCTCCTTTTAGGTCTTTGAATTTACCACCAGCTTTAGGAAACATTTTTTTTTTTTTTAATACCAGGGATTGAAATTAGGGGCACTTGACTTCTGGGCCACATCCCCACCCCTTTTTTGTATTTTATTAGAGACAGGGTCTCACTGAGTTGCTAAGTGCCTCACTATTGCTGAGGCTGGCTTTGAATGCACAATCCTCCTGCCTCAGCCTCCCAAGTGCTGGGATTACAGGCATAAACCACCATGCCTGGCCTTTTAGGAAACATTTTCATCTTCCATTTGATTAAACATTGTTTCCTGGTTCCTGCAGTGTGTGATTGTTAAATACAGACTAAGGCCTGAGAATCCTTCTCCTAGATGGTTCAAGCAGCCTCACTGAGGATGGAGAGAACTCACATCTTCTTGGTCCTGTCTCTGGCTGTGTTCTTGTCCAGCTTCCTTATACTCTCCATAGTTGATGATTTGTTCAAAGCCAATAATCTTCTCGTAAGACACCTGAGACATTCCTCCTTAGAGGTGTCTGGACCTTGCTTTTCTGAAAATCCACAGTCACAATTTCCACTCTGGAAAGAGTTACTGTTTTCCTATTGTTGTATTGACAAGCAAAATAGAGAATAAAGTTTTTAGGGCAGTGTCTGGTGGGTCAGGTGGCATGGGCTCAAGCCTTCTCTTGGCCCCTAACTTTACACTTCCTGATGACAATGACCATGTTTTGTTGATAATATTGTCCCCAGTGCTAGTTTGCTACAAGATCAACATCTCCACACATTTACTTTGCAGAGACTGTGCTTCTCTTTGATTCACTGAAGCATGAATGGATACAAAGTGCTTATGATGCATCAGAGACTAGACCAGGATGACTAATATTACAAAAATGTATGATATGGAGGTCATTGCATATACATGCAAGGATAATCTACAAACAGTAGTCTAGAAAACACTTTTGATGCCTCTCCATCTGCCCATCATCTGTCCCCAAAACCATCCACCAATGTCAGCAGCCCTTCCAAACACCACCACTCCCTTCACCAAATTCCATGTTATTTTGAATCAAATTCATCTGTAAATATGTCAAAATGTCCTCAAATATATAAGAATCCTTTTAAAAACAATCACAATGTTTTTATCATGTTCCCCAAATCAACACTTTCTTTTTAAAACAATCAAATAACTGGGATTTGATTTGAATAAATCATGGGTCTAACATTCAAGGAATTGTTTGTAATCAGATGATACAGATAAACTCAGAAGTCAGTGATATTCTATGGGAAGAGAGACAGATACAGAAAAAAGAGAGAGAGAGAGAAGTAGAATGAGAAGGAGATATAGGAAGCAAGGTATTGGAGGAAGGAAGGGAGGGAGGGAGGGAGGGGGAATGAGATAGAAAAAGAGGAGTGTAGAGAAGAGAAGACAGATAATTATATCTGGGAGCATTTTCTTCTTCATCAATAAATATATGAGAAGCAGGAGTGGGAGTTGAGGCAGGAACATAATTTTTCTTCAATTTGTTGTCTCATTATCTATTTCTATCAGAGTGTAAATACATCACTATCCTGAAAATAATTTTAGTATTTAAAGACAAAGTTTCTTTTAAGCTGCATTCACCACAACCTAACAAGACTGAGAGCTCCTCTAGGGTAAGGAAATGAAAAGGATCTATAGGGTTCAATGCTTATAGCAAAAACACAGCATGATTTCAATGACCATTCCACAAAAGCATCTTGTGTATTGCTGCTTATGAATGTTTAAAACAACACCAAATGTATAGCTTTTATAGATTTATGTCTCATTTACTTGTTTTCATCTACTATTGTGGAATCAAGATTTAATAAGAAGAACAAGGACAACATCGACCCTTACATACACATGCCCTTTGGAAATGGACCCAGTAACTGTATTGGCATGAGGTTTGCTGTCATGAACATGAAACTTGCTCTCATCAGAGTACTGCAGACCTTTTCTTTCCAACCTTGCAAGGAAACACAGGTCAGTACACTTTCTGAAATAAAATAAGGCCTTATGGGTAGTTTCTTTCAGTTGAGGTGTCTGTTTAGAGAAAAGTATATGCACGTTTATCCTAACACCTTGTTCTGTAACCAAAAATCTCTTTTGATACATTTGTGAAATGTTAGGGTCCTTCCATTTTGGAGCTCTGTATCTGTGGCTTTAAAAGACCAGAGTATAAAGATCAGGTAGAGTCAATGCAGATTATCTTGACTTAATTATGAGCAATGTCTTCGAATTTTAGCAAAGTTTAAATTCACTTTCAAGTCAAATGAGGATGAGACTGGTTTGTGCAATCAATTGTGACTTGTGATGATCATGTTGTGGTGATGTTTGAGTGCTGTTTTCTTCAACAGAAGTTACCGATGTTTTGTGACAGTTGTTCTCAACTATTGGCTGGACATTGAAATCACCATAGAATTTTAAAACATACATGATGCTTGGGTCGGCTCCAAAATTCTAAAATCATTTGCCTAGAGTATGACTTTAAAAGTTCCCCATTGGTCTCTTTCTCAGTGAAAGTTGAGACTCATTCATTTCAATCATTTCTTGAAGATCTGAAGGATTTATGCAGTCCCCAGTTATACTGAATGACCCCATCTTCTAGAAGTCCTGTTGCAGAAAACTACTTCATTTACATTTCAGTAGTAACTCTATGAATCTTATTTTCCCCTTTCTCCTCATTCTAGTCTCATCCTTCAAGTTCTGATTCAATTTCCAAACTCTTTCAAGGAGTCCACCCAATTTAATGAAAGACCCATTCACTCCTCTGTTTTGTTATTGGTTACTGTACAATGATATTATCATCTAAGTTAATATTTTGTCATTAAAGCTTCCCATTTGGAGGTCTATTTTTCTGTATCTTAAGTACATCATCTGACTTAACTACTTCATCTCATTTTCTGCCTTTCATAAACTCCCAGGGGTGACTTACAGGGGACCTCAGCCATGGCAAGCATTCAGGAAATACTTAAGGATTGACTTGTCATTGATTTAGAGTCCATGGCTGTCAATGTTTTGCTTTTTAATTTAAAATTTTACAAATGACATTTCTCTCTCTCTCTCTCTCTCTCTCTCTCTATATATGTATATATATATATATATACACACATATATAAACATATATATGCATATCGTGTGTGTGTATGTGTTTGCATGTATATGCATGTGTATGTTTGTCTCTATGCAGAAAATGAAAACTACTTAAAATTTAAGCACAGTAATGTGTTACATTTATGAAGTGATGTGGAATATTTCCTGTGAAGAAAGTAAAGTTGTCATAAGTCATAAAAAGCAAAGTCCTATATGGCCTATTTCTAGGGATTGTTCATTTAATATGCAATTCCTCCCCGATCTGCTAGTTTTCATGGGAGAGGAGGAAGATAGACATGATTACCATTTTATTTGAGGATTAAGGGCAGCCTTGTAGCTACCCTTCAAGTATGTCCATATAGGGAACTTAGATCTAAGAGAAAGTAGGTATCTAGTATACCTGGGGTAAGGCAGGAACTTTTTGCAAACTCTTAGTCTTTCCTAGGCTGGAACTTCTCAATATCCACTACAATTTCTTTTTTTCCTTCTCCTGGGATTAGAAGATTACTCTGTGGCAGGTACCCCCAATACTAAAGGAATGCTTCACTGAGAATTGAACTAAAGGGATACTCAAAACTCTGTAGGACTCAAAAGTTCCCCATTTGCCCTACACTTGGAACAAAGAGAAAGAAAAGACTTCAGATGGGGAAAAAAAAAAAAGCGTAGTGTTTCCTGAGGTCTTTTCATTCTTTAAACTGTATGGGTTCAATCAAGAGACATGACTGGACTCTTAGAAGGGAAGTACTGCTCCTATAGTTCAAATTATAAAACCTACTCAGGGTTCCCTGTGTAACCCATCCATGAAGTCACCTGAGCAAATATCCATGAAGTTAACATTATTTAGCTTTACAAAAAGAGTTTGACATAATGCCAAAAATCTGGTTTAAATTTTTAAAATTCTTCCTTTTTATTTAAATGTTTTTCTTTGTGGTCATAGGGAACCCAGGGCCTCACACATTCTAGGCAACTGCTCTATCACTGAGCGTCATCCCAGGCTCTCTTCATATAAATTTAAATAAAAAAAGAACACAAGTTACATACTTTTATTTCAGGCATGGTAGAGAATAGATGCTCACAGAATACTTTGTTGAATGGACAGATGTATGTATCCAATCTTGACACAGGTTATAAAATAAATGTACAGAATCCCAGACATATGAGGCTAAAAGTAGTTTCTGTATGTTTGTACAGCTTTATTGTCCTTAATATGCATTTTCTAATTCCTTCTGTTGTTGGTGCTTCATTTACTACATCTACATATACTTGCTTAATGTTTGCAGATCCCTCTGAAATTAAGCAAGGAGCCATTTTTTTAACCAGAAAAACCCATTGTTCTAAAGGCTGTGCCAAGAGATGAGCCTGTAATGTAGAATCTGAATCTCCCTGAAAAATTCTGCTTCAAGGAAGATGTACATCAGAACAAAAGACATCTTGATTTGTGAATAAAAAATGGAATTAAAAATGGATTTACGTGTTGATGCTGCTCTTGAGTTACTAGGGATGCTGGAAGTTCACAGGGCTTGTTCAGTATCTGTGCAGAGTATTATCTGTTGTGTGATGAAAAGGAGGTGACCACCTCAGTGCCAGACATGAAAACTCAGCATTTCTGTTTTTTTTTTTTTTTTTTTTTTTTTTTTTTTTTTGCGGGGGGGACTCTCTACACCCCTCTCCATACCCTCACCTCTTTATTACTTCCCTTATAATTTCTTAAACACTGATTCAAGTAACTCTAAAGGTCTATGAGTATAAATTTTGTGTCATCCATTTTTCTTTCAAAACACCTTTTACTTCCCATGATTCTGCTATCAAGCAAGATTCTAATTTTATACTCCATAAATACTCCCTGATGGCATGATTTACACGTTTTTGACAATAAAAATAATAATAGAAAAAGTTTTTATATCTTTATCTTAATATTTTTTTAGAGTGTCACTGAACTTTATATGTTTTCTTTTAATGGGATTTGTAAAGGTTTTTTCCTAATACTCTGAAGGATTATAGACACATACACAATGCTGCTTGAATTCCTGAGACTATTAAAATTGTGAAGTTATTTGTAAACCACTTTATTCTTTAAGTAGTCAAAGAACATCAGGGATCTGGATTCTTAAAAATTCTTAGGGGTTTACCCAGAATAACACTTTACATTTAAGACAACTATGGGTGTAGTCATTGGGTGATAATATCTCTTATCAACACTCTCCTCAGATCCTTAGTTACATCCTTATTCCAGAAAGTATAAGTCAGAGGATTCGGTATGGGAGTAATGATGCTATAGAACACCGAACCAACTTTGTCTTGCAATGGAGTGTGCTGGGACCTGGGCCTCATGTTTGAGACAATGCAGACACCAAACCAGAGAGAGGCCACAATGAGGTGGGAGCTACAAGTGGCAAAGGCATTTCTCTTACCCCCAGCCTAACACACTGTGGTCTCATAAACAGTGACATCCCCACATACCAACTTCACAATAGCTGGATACTCACAGTAGATGTGGTGTATTTTCCAAGTCCCACAGTAGGGGAAGTGCATTAAGGTGAGTGTGTGAATTAGGGAGTTCAGAGATGCCCCCAACCAGGATGTGACAGCCATCATCAGTCCCACCTTCCTGCTCATGAGCACAGTGTAACGCAGAGGATGACAGATGGCAACATACCGGTCATAGGACATGAGAGCTAGCAGGAGACACTCAGCACCACCCAGAGACAAATAGAGGAAGTGCTGGGTGGCACAGCCCACGAAGGAGATGGACTTCTTGCCAGACAGGTAGTTGGTAGCCATTTTGGGGATGGTGGTGGAGATGTGCATGAGGTCCATGAGGGAGAGCAGGCTGAGCAGGAAGTACATGGGTGTGTGAAGCCCATGATCCACACAGATCAGGAGGATGGTGAGGGTGTTGCTACTCACTGCAACAAGGAAGACCACCATGGTCAGGCAGAAAAGGAAAAAGTGGGTCAGGGAGTCATTGAAGAGCCCTTCAAGGATGAAGTCTGCCAGAGAGGTCTGATTCCTCAGTCACATGGTCCTGTCTCAGTCCCTGGAGAAACAGGGAGTGGAGACAAAGTATGATGCCAGAAACATGGGATCCTGTGCACATGGAAGTAGGAACTTTTGTCCAAGGAAACAGTTTTGAAGAGATTTTTTTAAATTTGTAATTATTCATCAGCTGTAATTATTAAAAAAACACTTTTTTTTTCCAAAACAAGAGAAACCTAAAATTTGTCTTTATGATCATGATGCCTCTGAAATTCCAAAATATCTAGACTTTATTTGAGGTCAAAATTTATCTCTTCTCACTAAGAAACATATGTATATGTGTTAGATGTATACATATTGTGTGTGGGTGTCTGTATATATGTGGTTTGATGTGTTATGTGTTGAGTGTGTGTAGGTATATGGCTTTTTAAAAAAATGGTTTTTTGAAGGAGCCCCAATTAGGGAGATGGCTATTGCGGTCAGCTGGAAGCCATAAGTTCCACCTGATAATAAGTATGTATGTGACGCACCTGTAAATGCACGTGAGGCACCCACAAAGCTAAAGGTATATAACCGGGTGAAAGCGGTCGGAGTCAGGAGAAGAATGAATTCATTCAGTCAGTCATGCAGTCGCTCGGTCAGAAGAAGAGTTCGGGTCGGAGAAGAAGAAAAGAATCAGAGCGGCCAGAACGTAGGCAGAGCGGTTACAGAAGAGAAACCAGATAGAAGAAGTAATTGCTGGTCAGAGTCAGGCCGAGGCTCCCGAGGAAGAAAGAAGAAAAGAAGAAAGAAGCTCTAAAAGCTAAGCTCTCTCTCTCTCTCTAAAGAAGAAATCTCTCTCTTTCAAGCTCTCTCTCTTTCTCTCTAAGCTCTAAGAAGAAAAGCTCTATTTTTCTCTCTAAGCTCTGAGAAGATGAAGAAGAAAAAGCTATCTCTAATCTTTCTCTCTAAGCTCTTTCTACGAAGAAGAAAAAATCTTTCTTTCTCTCTCTAAGCTCTCTCTAAGAAAGTAGAAGTAAAAGTAGTAATAGCTTTACTCTGCCTCCGAGTTTTTCTCCCGCGGCGCTGTGGCTGGCCATGACAGGCAGCTTACAGTTTTTTGCATATTTTATCAGTCATCATCTAAGAAATGAAGCTTAGAATCTAAGATTTTCTACATATACATATGAATGTATTGGATTATGTTACAGAATCTTGGTCTTATACAATTGTGAAAGCTGGTAAAACAGTCAATGTATTTGTGTCTACTATTGGAAAATTAATGTCCATGGGGCAACCAGAAAGGAATACAGGGTGGATGTAAGAAAAGCAGATTTTTAAAAGTTTAAACTATATAAAGAAATCTAGGAATTAAGGAGGCACAGTTGCACACACCTATAATCTTAGCAAGTCTAGATGCTGAAACAGGAGGATTTCAAATTCAAGACAAGCCTTGGTAACTTAGCAAGGTCCTAGTAAGACCTTGTCTGGAAATAAGAAGACAAAGAATTGGGAATTAGTTAATGGTGAAACACCTCTGGTTCAATCCACAGTATTAAAAAAAAATCTAGGAATTAGACCAGATACATTTTATTTTTTTATATAACAGCTGTTTCCCATGCCTTCTGAATTTCCCAAAAATCATAACCAGAAATGCTCAAAGATGAAAATTCTGGAAAATGAATTTATCCTAGTCAACTACACACATCACAAAGTTGCTGGAGTCCATCTTTTGCCAGTTTGACACACATACACACCTTCTTCAGTCAATCTAATCTCCAAATACAAAAATGATACCTGCATAACAAAATACAGTACATCCAGCATGAAGTCAATCACATGTTAACCTTTTCTCCAGGAGAAAATCCAAAGTTCTTTATTTTGCCTCTGGGAGCCATTTATTCTTCTAACACATGTGTTCCCTTTTATATCTTGAACTTCAAACTTATCTGGTTAATATATACGAAGAATATTCATATGGAAACAAGAAAGAAATACTCATTACTACCACCCACAGAATAAATCATCTATCCAAAAAAAGTACTAAACCATTCTTCGGATATCAGCCCTAGCTTCCTCACTGATCCTTGGCATCTGCCCAATAGATCCATGAGCAGAGCAGCCATGGCAGCAGGGGTAAAGATTATCCCTGGCTTCAGCAGAATGGACTTACACCCACCAAGGCCAGTCTGCCTGAAGCCACTGCTGAATACCCAACTGCCAAAAGCAAAGACCAACCTGATTTCCCAAGATGGCACCATTTCCTGGGGTGATCAGCCAGCCACCTAATTATCCATACACTTCTCTATCTATTTCCTCATTAGGTTCTACTCATCTCCATAAATCTTTCATCAGCTGACTCTATTTTGATGCATATATTTATCAAAATGATCTTTTGTTGCCTGTATTTGCTCTCTTATGTCATTCTTTAATTCATAGAACATTTTAATTATGTTCATCCCAAGTGTCTTCTCTGTCTTTTCTTCTGTTGTGCTTGCTATGTATTCTAATAATGTATTATCTTGGTTTGTTGGTGGCACTTTCTTTTTTTTTTTTTAAATTTATTTATTTACTTTAGTTGTACACAATGCAATGCATTTATGGTGGTGCTGAGGATTGAACCCGGGCCGCGCACGTGTTGCTCTGCCGCTGAGCCACAACCCCAACCCTGTTGGTGGCACTTTCTTCCCTTGTTTTTTCATGTTGTTCTAGCACTGCAGATATGAGGTATTACAGTTTTTACCTATAGGCTTCTAGTGTCCTTGCAGGTTTCCAAAACATCTCCTTTAAGGGGAAGAACAATGTGAACAGATCCCAAAACAAACTATATACAGCCTTAAACCATATATCTGCTATTAAGACATTTACAGTTTTGTCTCAATATATAGGAATAGTACTTTCAATTATTATCCACAACATAAACAGTAGGTTTGCGAAAGGGACTACGGTTTCTGATGGCACACAAAGAACCAGGGGTAAGGTTTAGGATGAGATGTTGAGGGGGTAGAAAGTGAGGATATAGAGTTATTAGATCTTAGAAAGTGTGGAAGAGGAATCTAAAGAAGTTGGTTAGTAGCAGAAGAAGAGAGATAAAGTGATTTGGGGGATACAAATAAGTGGGAAGACAGTAGAGCATAAAAAACCAAACAAATATTAAGAAAATTAAAAAATGTAAAAATAGGAGATAAAAGAATAAACAACACCATTGTAATATACTATTCAAACATCCCAGTTCTCAGTAGCCTAATTCATTAAAAGTACTTGGATTCACAAATGTTAGGGATTTGAGGGTGGGAGAGAGAAAGAAAAAAAAAAAAAAAATCTCAAAGGAAAATCCAAGGATTGTTTTTGTTGGGGATCAGTATCTTTTCAACTTCCCTTCTGATCTAATAGGTGGGGTTGTCCATTGTTTGCTGGTATCTCCACCCTCAGGGTGGTGAAGGTTATTAGAGTGAGAGTGCTGGTCTTGGGGGTGTGGCTCCTGGTAATGGGGTCCATAATGGGAGACTGCATCCCAAGCATATCCTTTGGGACCCACTCATGATATGGGTGCCTAGATATATTGGAGTATATAAATATATATAAGGAGTTATATTTCCTGTAGACCTCACAATTCCTGGTCTCCAATTTAGTCTCTAAACTGTATTCCACTCACCTCCTTCTTATCTACTTCCCAATCAGGAATCTTTCTCTCCAAAAGTTTTTTGGGCTGTGCTCTGGAGTCTGTGCACCCATTGCAGATGGGCCACAGACTAGCCACATAGCTGTAGGAACTGTGCCAATTTAGTGGCTGCCAAGGAGAGAAGGGAGTTGGGGACATTCAATACCTTGATATTGTTTCTAATCCCCAGCCAGTGTTCCAAGCTGGGAGTGGCCCCAACTAAAGATGGTAACAAAGGTGTCCCAGATGGAGGTGACTGCTTTCAGCAATGGGGGTGCCAGTTTGGGTGAGGTGGGTGGTAGCGTTGAGTGGTATGTTCAGAGATGCAGCTCTGTGGCATTCAATATTGTGGCTGGGAGCTGTCACCAGACCCAGTGCAGTGTCCCTAGGTGCTAGGTTCAGTCTATCATGTGTAGGGGACAGTGGCAGTGGTTGCAGTGCCCCAAGATAAAGGTGACTGGAGGAGCCCCATGTTGGTAGGTTAGGGTCCACATGGAAGTGGTGACTGGAGTTATTGCTCATGGGCTGTGGTGGGGCTTTCTGCGTTGGAGCAGTGGTCAAGAGTCCTGGGTGGGTGCTAATGCTGGTAGTCCTATTCAGACACCTGGAGGACCTGTGTGGATGAGTTTTCAGGAGTCTTACACTGTCGCTGAGGCCTGGAGACCCATGCAGCATGGTAGCCATGATTTCTGCACAGAGCAGCTGTTGGGGGTCCTCTAATCACTCACATAAAAATATTAAGCTCACTAATTGAATCCCAGGTCCTGGAGGGACACAGAATGCAGCTTCCCTCTGGCCTGCCATCTTGGATCTCCTCCACTAGTATTTTATTGAGGACTTTTGCATCAATGTTTGTGATAGACAGTAGTCTGGCTTCTTTTCTTGTAGTGTCCTTGTCTGATTTTTGATATCAGAGTAATTTTGTCTCCAAAAAATGTTAAGAAGTATTCCCTCATCTTCAAATTTCAGAAGAATTTAAGGGGTATTAGTGTTAATTCTTCTTCATTGTTTGGTGTTATTCACATTGAAGCTATCCAGTCCAGGGCTTTTGTTTATTGGAAGGTTTTGATTTACTGATTCAACCTCTTTACTAATTATAGGTTTAATGGACTTCCTCCCTTAATGATTCAGTCTTTGTAGGTTGTGTGTTTCTATACATTTGCTTACATTTCATCTAGGATATACAATTGGTTGAGGTACAGTTGTTCACAGTACTCTTGTAATCTTCTTTATAAAATTGTTTGTAATGTCATCACTTTCATTTCTGATTTCAGTAATTTTTCTTAGTCTATCTGGTTAAAGGGTTTTCAATTTGCTTGATCTTTTTGAATAACCAACTATTGATTTCATTAATTTTTCTCTAATGATTTTCTATTCTATGTTTTATTAATCTCTGCTATTGATTATTTCTTCTTTTATGCTTGTCTGCATTTAAGGTAATCTTGACATTTGGGTTTCTCAAGCACATCCACCTAGATGTCATGCTTCTAGGTCTCAGCATTCCATTTCTTCCATATTAGGGATATGTATTTAAGAGATTGCAAGAGTTTTAAGATCAGGATTACATTCTAAATCAGGTCCCTACCAATTATAGGAGTAACCTTCTCTCCATTTGTAGAGCACTGCTTTCAGACTATGCCTTAATTTGATAGTTTTGGATGACTTGATCCTGTGATTTTCTTTCTTCAGTACATTGGTGGCAATTAACAACAATCAACTAATTTCACAGTCCTCGTAATTACTATTGACCTCATAGTTCTCAAATGCAAGATACTGCATAAACCAGTGCATTCTCTTCCATTTATATCCCAACCTAATTCATCATAAATAAGAGGCTTCATAAATATTGTGTTAGAACACATTGCCACCCATGTAATGAAACTTTCTTGCCACCAGGCCAGGGAGAGAATCAATTCTACAGTCACATCCACAGGATATTTCCTTTAACAACTATCTTAGTTTTTATTCTTCCCAGAAGCAGATTCTGAGACAAGGATTCAAGTCATAGGAAGCAAAATTGAGAGGTAATTCCAGAAAAACACACCAGTAGGAGAGTGAGAAAATGAGATAGAAAGTGAAGAGAGTACCCATATATGTGTTGTTAAGCTTATTATCACTGTTCGTAAGTGAAGTTAATCCCCCTGGAGAATTTAGAAGTCAAGGAAGAACTATGCCTCAAAAATACCACATTCTGAAAGGAAACTGGGGAATTTGCCATCAACTCCTGTCAGTCTTCCATTAAGAGATGTTCCTGGAAGCCATTAATTATATTTCACTTCTGGCTTGCTATGCTTTGGTAGAATAGGATACAGGATTACAGAAAGACCTTAGGTGTTTAAAAATATAATTATAAATACAAAAACTTTGAATTTAAAAAATGAATAAATAATAAAATAAAAATAAATAAATAGATAGATAGATAAACAAATAAATCAGAAAAAAAGAAATATTGGTGGTTCAACTAACCATGGTAAGTTTTAAGGGGTATTAATAGATTTAGTATAGTGAAGAAAATTATTAGATAATAATATATTAAGATGTGACATATAGGAAAGTGCAGTAAAAATATTTACAGAAAAAGGAAGGTCCATTATAATCTCACAGGATCATCTTTGGAGAAGCAGTAAAAGGATTATGTCTTCTCCCAGGCAGAAGTGTGCATTTATGTAAACTTGTCAAAACTCACATAAAACTTATCATCACTCACATGGCTTAATGGACAAAGTGAGAAAGGCTCAAGAAACATATGAGATGGAGTGGATCTGAAGTGCCAAATAAAATGGGTCTCAAACTGGCTCCTTATGAGAGGCCAGTTCCTATTGTTCCTAAAACTTTCTTAGCACAAGTATAGGAAACTTATCCTAGGTGTCAAACCATGTGGATAAATGAATTGTTGCAAATCTTTACCTAAGGCCATTTCTCATTCAGGCAAAATAGATAATGAGTTATACTCTCATAACTTTTCTCAGCAGAATGAGGGTCTTTCTCCATTGTGCTTGATGGCAACAGGAAGAAATAAAACACTGTATTATTTACTTTTGAAAGATGTAAGCATTACAAAGGACAACTATCAATAAACTTGGCTTAGATGGATTAATTCTAAAATAACCCTAACAGTGTTCCTGACAGGACCATAATTGTGTTTGAAGAGATAGAATTGGTATAAGATGAAACACTGCCTCTCTTTAGCTGGGAATGTGAGCTGGATGTTTATGCAACACCCTTGTGCCTTCAGAAATGACTTGGAGTTTCTGTGAAAATTAACTCTGCCTGATGATGGAGTGTGAGAAGGGTAGGTGACACCAGATTCATGATAGTTGGCTCACCTTATATAAAATGCCAAATAAATGTCTCATTTTTCAAAATGAAACACCTGTCAAGAGCTGGGGTATAGTTCATCAGTAGAGTACATGCAAATACAAGCTCCTGGGCTGGATTGCCAGCACTACAATAAAAAGAAAATAGCTGTCTGAGTAGGAATAACTACTTTCAAAGCTTAAAGTGCTTTTCTCCTCCAGAAGCTCCTGCAGGGTTTCATGACTTTTTTTAACTAGTAGGACAAGCATGATATATAAATCTGTCCTTACCTTTGACATTCTTTAGTCCTCTAACCTCCAGAAAAGTTTTGACATGTTAGGCCCCTGTACTTTTGTGGCAGTAATCTCTGGATCTCTGAGATGTGTAACTCTTACCAAGGCATTATTCTTCTATATTTTCTCCTTCTATATTAGTGTCATTATTACCAGATAGGATAGTAAAACAGATTTCTAAATTCTTTAACTTATTAATTCATATATAATAAATAGTTACTGAATACTTATTCTATGTTAGGTTCTTTTCTTGGCACTGGTGAGTCAACAAAAAAAAAAAAAAAAAAAAAAAGCAAGGTCCTTGTCCTTGTGAAGTATACATTCTAGTAAAGCAGATAAAATGTAATATAAATAACATAATGTGCAATGACATGCCAAACACTGTTTAAAAGCAAAGTCCAAGAAAGAGAGACAAAGAGAAGGGAAAGCTCTGTTATAGATGTGGTGGCTGGGAGAGCACAATTTGGCAAGGATAATTTTAGAAGAGATCAAAATGGAATGAGAGAATATTTAGCAGGAAGACTTAGAGAATAAATAAAATGTCAAGTGTAAGTGGCATATTCAAGAAATGACAAGGGACTCAGCCTAATCCTAGCAACTCTAGTGGCTGGGGAAGGAGGACCATGAGGTAGAGGCCAGCCTCAGCAACTTAGTGAGATCCTAATTTAAAAAATTTTTAAAAGTGGCTAATGGTAGAGTTCAGTGGTAGAGCACCACCCTTGGGTTTGAGGAGAGAAAAAAAAAAGAAAGAAAGAAGAGAAAGAGACTGAATGAATGAGGGGGTAAATGTGGCTGGCATATAGTAAAAAAGGGGTAGAAGATAAAACAAAGAAGTTGAGGGACAGATTACATAGGCCCTTCAAGCACAGGTAGATACTTGGATTTTATCTAAGTGTATCAAAAGTGATTGGAAAGCACTCCAAAAAGTAGAATTAAATGAGATGTTTTGAAAGGTCCTTTCTAGTTACCACATGGAGGATGGGAGCAGGAAGAGGGGCACCCATTAGAAGACTATTGTAAAAGTTTAGGAAAGATACGATATTGAAAATGTAAGTGTACAGTCATTGTCCAATCAAGACTGCTAATAATATCATAGGTAAGCTAGTTTAAACAAGAAAAACATTATTGCACTCCCTGAGGCTGTGAAGTCCAGACCAAGGCATTTTCAGATTCAGTGTTTGATGATAGCCACTTCCTGGTTGGTAGGCAGCCATCTTTTCCATGTGTCTTCAGAGAGGAAGTGGCAAGAGAGCTCTTTGGAGCTTCCTGTGTAAGGGCACTAATCCAGTAGAAGTTCTCCATCATCATAACCAGGTCACTGCTCAAAGGCCTCACCTCCTAATACAACCACATTGAGTATCAAGATTTCAACATGAATTGGTAAAGGTAACTCAAACATTCATTCAGTCTATGAATGTCATTTCAGGACTATATTTTGGGAAGATGATCCACTGTAAAGTCTGAGCAGAAAAATCTGCTGCTGACACCAAGGTTTCTGACCTAACAATTGGTGATTTGGGTGCCATTACTGAGATGAGAGACACCAAAAAGGACAAGTATGTTGAGGTGTGAGTTTGCTTTTGTACATGTCAAGTTGATATGTTTATTAAAAACATTTCCATTGACTGGAAATGTGGAGTTGTAAGTTTGATATGTGAGTCAGGAGTTCAGAGGAAAGATAAGAACAGAAATACCCATTCAAAATAATGAAACCACAAATGAGTGGAAATAGGGAAGGGGGCTGAGGCCTAACCTTAGAGCTAACCAAAATTTAAAAAGTTAAAATGATGAGAAGATTCAAGCAAAGGAAACTAAAAATGAAGGGCCATAAAATTTAAATTTAAATTGAGTGTGATGTCCAATGAAGAGATCAGTAATGAAGTTCCTCAAAAGACTAAGAAAACACCCACAGGATGACCCAGCTATCCCCCTCCATGATATTTATCCAAAAGAATTTAGATCAGCATACTGCTTTGCTATACACATACCAATGTTTATAGTAGTACAATTCACAGTAGCCAAGTTATGGAACCAAGCTATGAGTTCCTCAATATACAAGTAGATTAAGAAAATGTTGTCCATATACAAAATGAAGTTTTACTCATCTGTAAAGAATGTAACTGTGCCATTTTCTGATAAATAGATGAAAAAAGAGCACATCAAATTGAGTGAAAAAAATCTAGACACAGAAAGCCAAGAGTTGAATGTTTTCTCTTATATTTGGAAGCTAGGGACAAATAAGAAATTTTTTAAAGGAGGGGTCTCATGAAAACAGAAAAGAGAACAGTGGAGGAAGTAGAGGAAGTGAAATGAGGGGAGTGTGAAGGATGGAAAAGAGGAGGAACAACAGAATGAAATTAATCAAACTAGTTTATGTGCATGCACGAGTATCATAATAAATTTAATTTCATACATAACTGTAATATGCCAATTAAAATAAATTGTGAAAAAAAATAATTTTTTTTTAAACAGGGAAATTGTGATCAGCTTTCTCAAAAACTGTTTAGTGATCTAAAACCTGACCACTGGTGTAGTAAGAAGAAGGGCATTTTAGCATTTATACTAACAGTTTTGATACAATGAAATAAAAGCCAAACTGAAATGAACTCATCTCAATGACACTGTGCAGGATGAAGCCATAGTATGTACAAACCAGGATGATGGGGAGGAAGGAGAAGCACAATGGTGCTGATGTATGCTGTGGTCTCATAGAAGGTGATGTCACCACATACCAACTTCACAACAGCTGGATACTCACAGTAGAGGTGGTGTATTTTCTGAGTCCCATAGAAAGGGAAGTGCATCAAGATGAGTGTGTGAATTAGGGAGCTCAGAGATGCACCCAACCATGATGTGACAGCCATCATCAGTCCCACCTTCCTGCTCATGAGCACAGTGTAACGCAGAGGATGACAGATGGCAACATACCAGTCATAGGACATGAGAGCTAGCAGGAGACACTCAGCACCACCCAGAGACAAATAGAGGAGGTGCTGGATGGCACAGCCCACCAAGGAGATGGACTTCTTGCCAGACAGGTAGTTGGTAGCCATTTGGGGATGGTGGTGGAGACGTGCATGAGGTCCATGAGGGAGAGAAGGCTGAGCAGGAAGTACATGGGTGTGTGAAGCCCATGATCCACACAGATGAGGAGGATGGTGAGAGTGTTGCCACTCACTGCAACAAGGAAGACCACTATTGTCGCCTGCAGCTGTTGCCACCTGCAGCATTGATACCGCGGGAAAGAATTCGGAGGCAGACTGGGAATGAGTAGGTTCTTTATTCTGCTTTCTCTTCTGACTTCTCTCTCCAACTCCAACAACAACCCCTCCAACTCCAACTCCCAACCACCCTATCGCCAGCCCTACCTGGTTAAATACTCTTCACCTTAACAAGTATACACGTGTCACAAGCTCAACTTACAGGTGCATCACACAGCAGTGTTCACGGGCACAGAAATATTCTTAGTTAAATGCATTAATGTCAGGTGTAAACAATTAAATGCCTCTTTATGACTCTCAGCCAGCTGCCATCTTAGCTACCTCCTCATTATGGCTCTTACATTTCCTCCCTTTTGATTTTAAAAAGGGAACAGCTTATATGGATGGGTGACGACCCTCTCCACATCAGGATCAACTGTGCCTGTCTTAGGTGTCTACATGTGCAACCGGCATTCTTACCTGTCATTGGATAATCAAGGCTGTGCCCTTGACTCCTGTCTTAGGTTGATATGTCTGCCACATGAGACTTTCCTGTCATTGACTACCAGCCATCCAATCGAGCCAACCAATCATGAGGAGATGCTCCGGCTCCAAGGCGGCAAGCTTTGTGCTGACGAGCCAAGTTCCATTAAGTAGCGTACTAAGTTCTCTAGACAAATCAGCTGCCCTATTAAAAGGGGTACCCGCAAGACATTGTCCTGTGTAATGTCCTAAACATCTTATAGTAGAAAGATCTGCCAAAATGTCCACTTGGTATTAGAGAAGATTAACACGTTGATCTAAGAGGCCCCGTGCATGCAGAGCAGAGGCCACACTGCTGGTGAGGTTGTTTAATGCTTGAGCAGCAGGGATGCTTGTAGCGATCATGATCCCTGCAGCTGTAGCAGCAGCAGCCGTCTCTTTTATGTCTAGACATGCCACCAGCAAATCCTCAGGGCCTGCTAAGACTGGCATAGGGATGTACCTAGAAACTCAAGCAACAATCATTAGAGGAAAGGCAGTGCCATTCCAGCACTGAGTCAAGAAGTGAGTTGTAGGAGTGCAATTCAAACTAAAAAATAGAATTATAGATCTTAGGTTAGGTATCTGAAGTTGATCTCTGCTTACATACATTGCTGCTTGAGCTCCCACGAGCATTAGCTGGAAAAATATCACATTCAGAACAGATTAAAGAAAGACTGAGAGTATTTAGCTGACAAAATGTTACATTTAAGATAGATTAAAGAAAGGCTAAGAGCATTTTAGAAAAATATTTTGTTAGCTGGAACTTTTGCGCCTCTGCATACACAGCAACCTTTTATGAATATGCCTGTTGAAACATTTAAATTAATCAGCTATTTAACAAATAAAGTTTATTAAAAATAAACAATCCCATGTCAAATACCAAAACATCAGGCTAACACGTATTAGTCATGTTCTTTGCTAAAGAGAAGTCCTAGAGATACTTATAAATTAAGTTTGAAGGTACCTTCATTTTTCATTTGTTTACTTAATTTGAATATTTTAAACTTAAATGAATTAAAGTTATTTGGATCCTTTTTTTATATATAATATTAATTTTCATGAGTGCTCGGTTTTTGTTATTTGTGATGTCACATTAAACAGATGCACAAACATAAAGACATATATTTGTGACGTCACATTTACATGAAATCTAGACAAGCACACAGACATAAAGACATATATAAAAAAAGAAAAACACAATTGTGTGCACACTAAAGAGAGATCCTCTCGTCCAGGCCAGGAGGAATGAGACTTAAGTTGTGAATTTATTGCAGGAAAAAGCATGCAGCTTAAAAGTTTCTTAGCTGAAAAAGCAAAGATTTATCCATCATCGGAAAAGAGACAAACTCACACAGGTGGGTGGATTGATAACACTTTTAAGGGGATCATTCCACAACAACTTCATCTTGGCCCTTTTGATTTGGCACCTGCATTATTAATCTTGATTCCGCAACAACTTCATCTTGGCCCTTTTGATTTGGTACCTGTTTTATTAATCTTGATGGTATCCATACTGGTGAGGACTCGTGCTGTGGAAAAACACAAACAGATCCACTCCCCAAAATTAATACTGGGTCTGGGCCCTTCCAAGTGCCTGAAAGAACATCCTTCCAGTAAACCAAAGGTTTATGTTGTTGGTGTGGATTCCAGTGTCTGTCTCCTGGCCAATATCCTTTGGAATCCAAAGTTAAAAAATTTAAAGTAAAAAGGGCAACAGCTAATCTATCTTTAGGTTTTGTCCAATTTCCTTCTTTTTGTTTCAAAAGCATAAGTTTGAGTGTGCGATTAGCTCATTCAATTATACCTTGGCCTTGAGGATTATACGGAATACCAGTCTTATGAAGTATATTGAATTTGGAGCAAAACTGTTTGAAAGATGAGGATGTTTATGCAGGGCCATTGTCTGTTTTAAGCATTTTGGGAATGCCCAATGCAGCAAAAGCTTGTAAACAATGAGATGTAACATCTTTAACTTTTTCTCCAGCATGTAAGAAAGCAAAAATCATGCCTGAGCATGTATCTATGGTTACATGAATATATCGCAATTTTCCAAAACTTGGCTCATGAGTGACATCCATCTGCCACAAATGATTGGGCATTAATCCTCTTGGGTTAACCCCATAATGAGGATTGGGCAAATGTGTCACATGAGATTGACAAGCCTTCACAATTGTTCGAGCTTGATCTTTAGTTATTTTGAGCCTTTGTTGTAAAGTAGTACTATTAACATGAAATTGAGAATGGAACGAGGTAGCTTGTTGGACTGCTGAAAATATAGATTGTTTGAGTGAGGGCATCGGCCTTTTGATTACCTTCATGGAGAGGACCAGGCAAATTAGTATGAGCTCTGATATGTCCAATAAACAAAGGTTCTTTACGTTCCCATAGAAGGTATTGAATTTGAAAAAAACAATTTAAAGGCTGGAGTATGAGGTGCTATTGGACCTGCTAGCTCTAATTTAGGGATGGCATGTACAATATAGTGGCTGTCTGAAAAAATATTTATGGGCTGTTCTCTAAATCTTTCAAGAGCTATAATAACAGCTTCTAGCTCTACCAATTGAGCTGATTTATGGGCAGTAATATGAATCATATTTTCTTTTTGAGTGACTACTGCAGCAGTACCTGTTAGAGGACCCATCTGTAAATACATTTAATGCCTTAGGAATAGGTTGATTTTTTATTACCTGTGGAAATATAATGGGATGATTGATACAAAAAGATAGTATAGGAGACTTAGGAAGATGGTTATCAAAATTTTCAGAAGTAGAGCATATAGGTATAGCCCAATCATTATCATTGAAGCACAAATATTCAACCTGTGATGATGAATAGGGAGTAATAATAGTAGCGGGGTGAATGCCAAATATTTTAGTAGAAGTCTTAAGTCCTTGAAGAATAAGTTTAGCCACCATGGAGGTGTAAGACTCAATTGTACTTTTAGGAGAGACAGGTAAATGTATCCATAATAAAGGCCCCTGTTGCCAAAATATTCTGTGGTTGTATATTGTGAAGAAATAATGATCAATATCACCGGTCGAGTAAAATCAATTCTATCACAATGGGATCCTTCAATGGCCTTTTCTACCAACTTTAAAGCTTCCCTAGCATCATGAGTCGATGTTCGCAGTGAAGATGGATCAGGGTTCCCACGAAGGATATCAAATAAAAGTTTTAATTGGCCAGTAGTGAGGCCTAGTGTAGGGCAAAGCCAATTAATATCTCCCAGCAATTTTTGAAAATCATTAAGAGTAGCTAGATGTTTCTTATTTATTAAGATTTTTTGAGGCCTAATAAAAGTATCCATAATTTGGAATCCTAGATATAATATTGGAGATCTAGTTTGAAACTTTTCTTCAGCAATGTTTAGTCCATATCGTTTCAAGTTTTCTGATATATCGCTAAATATGGTGAATATGACTTCTTGATTAGGATGAGCAAGCAAAACATCATCCGTATAATGGAGGCACATAAACTCTGGGTATTTGTTCTTGATAGGCTGAATAACTTTATCTACCTAGATTTGACATATAGTGGGGCTATTAGCCATACCCTGGGGTAAAACTTTCCACTGAAATCTTTGATCAGGTCATCATTATTAATAGAGGGAACTGAAAAAGCAAACCTGGGGGCATCCAGAGGATGTAAAGGAATAGAAAAAAAAAAATCCTTTATATCAAGGGTTATAAGATGGAAATTTTTAGGAATAGCTACAGTATTAGGAAGTCCAGGTTGGGTAGGGCCCATAATTTGCATGGTTTTATTGATTTCTCTAAGATCATGTAACAATTGCCATTTTCCTGATTTTTTTTCCTAATCAAGAATATGGGGGAATTCCAGGGAGAGGTGGAAGGTTCTATTTGTCTTGCTTCTAGTTGTTCTTGGATTAATAGGTGGGGTGCTTGTAATTTTTCTCTAGGTAGGGGCCACTGAGGACCCAAACTGGCTTATCAGAAAGCCATGGTATTTTCAAAATTGTTTTCTCAGTGGCCCCTAAAAAAAAAATCCTATACTTTTTCGATGATGATTCCCTTTAAGCTCAATAGGGTTAGGATTACCCTGTAGATTTTTTCCTAGTTCTTTACCTGGAACATATCCCTGTTTTTCCATGAGACTCCATCTTTTATTTTTAACACCTGTGGGCTTGGTTGCGAGGTGTACTCCCATTTTTGTTGTAAAACATCTCTTCCCCATAAGGTAACTGGCAAGCTGGACAAAACATAAGGCTGAAATGTTCCTTGATGCCCTTCATCATCCTCCCATTTTAAAACTGTTGCACTTTGTTCTGGGCTATTAGAATATCCAAGCCTCTCAAACTAGTTGAAGCCTTTTGTAAAGGCCAGTGTTTGGGCCATTGTCATAAGGTAATAAAGGAAGAATCAGCCCCAGTGTCAATCAACCTCTCCATCTCTATTTCTTGAATTTTTATTTTGCACATAGGCCTCTGTGAACAATCCTGAACCCAGCAAGCGATAGGTCCCGAGCCAGTGGAACCAAATCCCCTACTGTTCCTATTTTGAGGCATACTCTTAAATGAGTCATGTAAACAGGGAAGGAGAAGCAGCTGAGCAATTCTATCACCTTGGTTAACAGAGCTAATTCCTTGAGGTGAACTAAGCATCATCTTAATTTCTCCTTGATAGTCTGAGTCTATCACACCTGGAGTCACTTGAAGTCCAGATAAGCTTATAGAACTTCCCCGAGGATAAGTCCTACAGTCCCTAAGGGAAGAGGTCACCTGACTCCCGTGGGAATCAGTTGAAAACCCATTTCAGGTGTTAGCACTATTTGGGTGGTGGAACAGAAGTCTAGTCTTGCACTTCCTCTTGTTCCTCTGACAAGGGAGTCAATGGGTAAGAGGGATTGTGTCCAGGATTCATCTGGATGGATGTTTGAGGATACTCTTCCTCTAATGCCCCATACATTTGTGGGCCATGGGACATTGGGCCCCGTGCCTCATTTTTTGAATTGCCAGACAAAATGTTACCATTAATATCAGTTTTGGATCTGCACTTACTAGCCCAATGGTTTCCTTTTTTACACCTGGGGCAGCAGCCTGTGGCACGAGACGAGCTTGGTTTTATTTTTATTGTCTCTTGCCTTCTTTGGGGATATTGTTTTCTAAAATAACCTGATTGACTATAATAACTTTTAGGTCGAGCCCCTCTTGTAAAATTAGGAGAAAAAAGCACCTCTCATGGCTGCTGCGATTACATTTCCTGTAACAAATGCATCATTTATATCTTTGCATAGCCTTATATATACAGAAAGGTCCCTTTTAGATTTCCAAGGTCTGATAGCATCTTGACAATATTTGTTGGCATTTTCATATGTCAGCTGAACAACTAATGGCATGGCTTGATTAATGTCTCCAAACACTCTACTACATGCAGTTCGCAAAAGTCAATCAGCAAAGTCGGCATATGGCTCATTAGGTCCCTGAATTACTTTAGACAAGCTACCCTTTAAGTCACCAGTTCCTTGTAATGTTTTCCATGTCTTAACAGCTGTGGCATATATTTGAGCGTAAACTCCAGGATCATACTACTGAATCTGAACCTGTAAATCGGCATATTGCCCTTCTCCAGTTAACATGTCTACGTTACGGTTTGGAAATCCTGCAGTCGCAGGATTTCCAAAAATGAGTTGTCTACCCTGTACTTCCTTTTTCCCTCTCCTCCTCTCTTCCTCTCTACACATATATAGAGGAGGAAGAGCAAGTGTGGAGCAGAACATTTTCTAGGGTGTTTCTCCATATACTCCCAGATTCTTCCATGCAGACACAAAAGGATTCCATTTTCTGTGCTACCACATTGGGATCCTCATTATAACTGAATCAACCAGGTCATTCTATGTTTTGGAGTGATTGATTCTGACTAGTAAGCGGAAAGTGATGGAGAGGACTGTGATGGAGGACAAATAGGAAACTAAAGCCCAAGTCAGATCATACTGAAAAGGGCCCAGATCCTTTCGAGATGAAGATTTGAGTCACCCCACCAGACCAGAAACAATGACAAGCTGTGAACAAAATCAATATGTACTGTGGAGTGAAAGAGGATAGTTTATAAACACCAATAATGACCATGTGGAACAACCCTTAGGAACATTAACTGCCATACTTTGTGCATTCCTTCTTAATGGTGATAAGAATTTGCCTACATATATTAGATAAATTATTTATTTCATTGTCATCCTCTTATAAAACATGGGGTATGAATAATTCCTAATATCATGTAGCAGTATTTAAATAACTGGATATAAATGAAGGAGTATGAATCAGTAGGAATAGAATAAATTTCACACAAAAATTTTAAAAAATGATTTTTTGCTCTGAATGGGGAAATGGATGGTATATTTTATATCCTCTTCGTGGGAAAAGATGATGCTGTCTTAGATTATACATAGAATAGTCATATCAGATTAGGTAGAAGGATATTCTACATTGCCTTTATTTGAATATTGAGTAAAACTTTTAAAAATGTGCATGTGTGCTGTGTTGACACAAAGCAGAGCAACTATACCTATGTCCTGCATAGATTCGTGAGTCAACAGATTATGAAAAGGCTGACACAACTAGGTTTTTTCACACTCAAACAGCCAAACTTGCCAAACTTCCCTCCATCCACTTCTTCCACAAACACTAATGAGAATGAAAACTTGATCTCCATGGTGAAATTAGACTAAAAAAGTCATAAATCTAAGTAGAGCCTTCTATCTCTTCCTGTGTTTTACCTCTAAATATCTTTCTATACTTGCACATATTCTAGATCATTTATGTACATTAGCAGGAAAAAACAATCGCCATTAACAAAAATTGATCATGACAATTTTAAGAGTGAACACAAATAACTAAAAATAAGTATGTGAAGACTGGGTTTGTGGCTCAGTGGTAGATCATTTTCCTAGCACGTGTGAGGCACTGGTTTGATCCTCAGCATCTCATAATAAATTTTAAAAAGTTACCCCAAAAAAAGCCTAAAAATAAGTATGTGAGTATAAAAAATAAACTTCAATAATAAAATCAAAAAACACAGGATTTAATGCATTCTGATCAAATTTCAACTCTGCCAGTAAAAAACGCTCACATTTATTTTTCCTCTGTCCTAGGGTCACTCTAGGATTTTTATGACAGTCATGTCACACTGTTACTTCATGCTCAGCTTTTGTGGACTAAGAGAACAATTTCAACCCTGTTACCCCTGATTACTCCACCCTGGTTGAGATGATCTGCACAAATCTCTCTCTTTCCCCATTAATTTCTAACCAAATCTGTAAACCTCCATAGCATAAGTTTTTGATCCTCTGACTTTTTTTCTTTCTTCCTCCCTGAGACAACACTCCTAATAATCTCCCATTATTACTTTTAACCCTTAAATTATTTTTCTCTCTTCTCAGGAAGCATGCTGGTGGGCTGACCAAATGTCACCATTGATTTAAAGATAATCTCACAATGCCATAGTAAAGGTTTCATGAATGCCTCAAGCCCCAACACTATCTTACCTGCAATTTCCTCTGCAGAGATTTGTGGACAGAACAAGCACAGAGTGAAAGAGAGAGTGAAGAACAGTCCTCCCAGCCACACATTGGATATTAGTCTTCCACACAAGCACTTTCTGAAGTACTCCTCAGACTCCTCCTCTAACTCTGGAAGATGCCATCTTCTAGCAGAATATCAGAGAGGACATTGGTCCAGCACACTTATCATGGTTTGCACTAATTACCCTAGTGATGGAGCTCCACAAAAAAAAATAGTACATGGGTTTCCCTGACCCTCTCAAAATCTGTGCTATTATTTTGAGCCCATCAGCCTACAGCAGGACATATTAAGTAGCTGAATGTTTTTGTCCCCTACTAGTTGGGACTTGGTTTGGTGCATGTCTTTCCTCTTGGCTCCAATCATATATTTGAACTTCCTTTCATTACTGGATTGAGAGCCCGGGAATAAAAATGGCCATTCATGTTACCTGAGTAAGATGCTAAACAGAATACCAGCTTAATCCTCAATGTTTCGAGTCCAACAAAAATCCACTTTTCTTTCTATGTGGTTTTGGATCATTATAGCACCCTCTTTGTAGCTTTTCCCTCATTCCCTAGTTAGTAACATAAAATATGTATGTGTTATTCAGTTACTAGGCTGCTTCCATATCACAGAGATGTTTCCTATGCAGTAATCAAAGGGGTTAGAAGATGCCAGACTAGGCCTGACATGAGCCTGTCATGAGGGAAGAGGAGCATTCTCCATGAGATGAAACATCCCCCAGGTCCTGAGGACCTATGATGTCAGCAGAGGTTAACAGAAGCCTGAAGACCTGATGACATCAAGGATTCCCACCCAGAAGACACACTCTGGATCTCTTCGGGGCACCATTACCCAAGATACCAATTAATCTGTGTTGTATACACTGAGGTGAGTATCCCAGGGTGTTGTATTTGAAGTTTGCAAGAGTGTGGGGAACTTGATGATTTGGGGAATCTGGTCTGAAGATAACATGGGAATACTCTCTCTAGGAGCTAATTAACAATGCAAAGTAACTGTTCCTACAGTCCCTGACTTGTTTTCTTCATTATAGAACTCAGGGCTCTGTTGCCCCTTTCCATGCTACTCTTTTGAGAAGACAGTCTGAGTATCTTCTTACTCAGTGGCCACTTTTCTGTGTTTTCCATGTGTCATATTATAGAAATGATAGCAGGTAATTCCCACCCTCAGTATTATTGGTACTTCGATTTTATGGAGTACATTAAATCACATGTCAGGAGATTTCATATGGACAAATTTAAAAAAAGGCTAAATAATATACTACTGAATGAACTAGGGGTTGCAAAAGACATCAAGGAGGAGATTTAAAAATTCATAGAATGAGAACACAGATGCAATGTATCAAAATCTCTGGGACACTATGAAGGCAGTACTAAAAGAAAAGTTCATTGCATGGAGTTCATTCCTTCAAAGAAGAAAAAGTCAACAAATAAATGACCTAATATTACATCTCAAAGTCTAGAAAAAGAAGAACAAATTAACACCAAAAGCAGTAGAAGACAGGAAATAATTAAAATCAGAGCTGAAATCAATGAGATTGAAATAATTGAAAAAATTGACAAAAAAATAGTTGGTTCTTTGAAAAAAATAAATAAAATTGACAAACTGTTAGCCATGCTAATGAAGAGAAGGAGAGAGAAAAAACTCAAATTACTAACATCCATGATGAAAAAATGAAATATCACAACAGACAATTCAGAAATACAGAAGATAATTAGAAATTATTTTGAAAACTTGTACCCTAATAAAATAGAAAATATCGAAGGCACCGACAAATTTCTAGAGTCATATAAATTGCCCAAACTGGATCAAGATGATATACACAATTTAAAGAGAGCAATTTCAAGTGATGAAATAGAAGATGCCATCAGAAGCCTACCAACCAAGAAAAGCCCAGGACTGGCTGGATACATGGACAAGTTCTGTAAGACCTTTAAAGAAGAAATAATACAACACTATTCAATTTATTTCAGAAAATAGAAAAACAGGGAGCACTTCCAAACTCACTCTATATGGCCAATATTACTCTGATCCTCAAACCAGGCAAAGACATGTCAAAAAAAGAAAACTTCAGACCAATATTGCTAATGAACATAGATGCAAATATCCTTAATAAAATTCTGACAAATCAAATACAAAAACAGATCAAAAAGATAGTGCACCACGATCAAGTGGAGTTCATCTCAGGGATGCAAGCTTGGTTCAACATACAGAAATCAATAAATGTAATTCATCACATCAATAGACTTAAAGATTAGAATCATATGGTCATCTCAATAGATGCAGAAAAAGCAGGGCTGGGGACATAGCTCAGTTGGTTGAGTGCTTGCCCCAAATTCACAAAGCCCTGGGTTCAATCTCTCCAACAAAGACATATGAGATCAAATACAGGCAACCAATAGACACATCTCATAAGGAAAGATGCCCACAGACTGAAGGTGAAAGGATGGGATAAAATATACCATTAACATGGGCTACGTAAGCAAGCAGGGGTCTCCATCCTCATATCAAATAAAGTAGATTTCAAGCCAAAGTTAATCAAAAAAGATAAAGATGCACATTTCATGCTGTTTAAGGGAATCATAGATCAACAAGATATCACTGTTATAAATATATATGCCCCAAATAATGGAGCATCTACATTCATCAGTCAAACTCTTCTCAAGTTCAAGAATCAAATAGACCACAACACAATAATTCTCAGTGATTTTAACACACCTCTTTCACCACTGGATAGATCTTCCAAACAAAAGTTAAACAAAGAAACTATAGAACTGAATAATACAATCAATAACTGAGACTTAACTGACATATGTAAAGTATATCATCCATCAATGAGCCAATACACTTTCTTCTCAGCAGCACATGGATTCTTCTCTAAAATAGACCATATATTATGCCATAAAGCAACTCTAAGCAAATGTGAAAAAGTAGAGATACTACCCTGCATTCTATCAGATAATAATGGAATGAAATAAGAAATTAATGATAAAAAAAGAAAGAAAAGCTACTCCAAAACCTGGAGACTAAATAATATGCTACTGAATGATCAATGGGTTGCAGAAGGCATCAAGAAGGAGATTAAGAAATTCTTAGAGGTAAATAAGAACAACAATACAACATATCGAAATCTCTGGAACACAATGAAGGCAGTACTAAGAGGAAAGTTCATTGCATGGAACTCATTCCTTCAAAAAAGAAAAAGCGAACAAATAAATGAACTAACATTACAACACACAGCCCTAGAAAAAGAATAACAAATCAACCCCAAAAGAAGTAGAAGACAGGAAATAATTAAAATCAGAGCTGAAATTAATGAAATTGAAACAAATAAAAAATAAACAATTGAAAAAATTGACGGAACAAAAAGTTGGTTTTTTGAACAACTAAATAAAATTGATAAACCATTAGCTATCCTAATGAGAAAAAAGAAAGAAAACACAAATTACCAATATTGATGATGAAAAAAAAAATATCACAACAGACACTACAGAAATACAGAAGATAATTAGAAATTATTTTGAAAATTTATGCTCCAATAAAGAAAATAACGAAGGCATCAACAAATTTCTAGAGACCTATGATATGCCCAAACTAAATCAAGATGACATACACAATTTAAATAGGTCAATTTCAAGCAAAGAAATAGAGGATGCCATAAAAAACTTACCAACCAAGAAAAGCCCAGGACTGGATGGATACACAACTGAGTTCTACAAGACCTTTAAAGAAGAACTAGCACCAATACTTCTCAAATTATTTCATGAAATAGAAAAAGAGGGCACACTCCCAGACTCATTCTATGAGGCCAATATCACCCTGATTCCAAAACCAGAAACAAAACAAAGAAAGAAATCTTCAGACCAATATCTCTAATGAATATAGATGCAAAAATTCTCAATAAAATTCTGTCAAATCGAATACAAAAACATATCAAAAAGATAGTGCACCATGATCAAGTGGGCTTCATTCCAGGGATGCAAGGTTGGTTCAACATAAGGAAATCAATAACTGTAATTCATCACATCAATAGGCTCAAAGATAAAAATCATATGATCATCTCAGTTGATGCAGAGAAAGCATTTGACAAAATACAACATCCCTTCATGTTCAAAATGCTAGAAAAAAATAGGGATAACAGGAACACACTTCAACATTGTAAAGGCATCTATGCTAAGCCCCAGGCCAACATCATCCTAAATGGAGAAAAATGGAAAGCATTACCTCTAAAAACTGGAACAAGAGACAGGGATGCCCTATTTCACCACTCCTATTGAACAGAGTTCTTGAAGCCCTAGCCATAGCAATTAGACAGATGAAAGAAATTAAAGGAATATGGATAGGAAAAGAAGAACTCAAATTATCACTATTTGCAGAAGATATGATTCTATACATAGGAGATCCAAAAAATTCCATCAGAAATCTTCTAGATCTAATAAATGAATTCAGCAAAGTAGCTGGATATAATATCAATACCCATAAATCAAAGACATTTCTGTACATCAGCAACAAATCCTCAGAAAGAGAAACTAGGAAATCCACCCCATTTACTATAACCTCAAAAAAAAAAAAAAAACTTGGGAATCAATTTAACAAACAAAGTGAAAGACCTCTACAATGAAAACTACAGCAAGCTAAAGAAAGAAATTAATGAAGATTTTAGAAGATGGAAAGATCTACCTTGTTCATGGATAGGTAGAATTAATAATGTCAAAATGACCATTCTCCCAAAAGCACTATACAGCTTCAATGCAATACCAATCAAAATCCCAATATCATTCCTCATAGAAATAGAAGAAACAATCGTGAAATTCATCTGGAAAAATAAGAGACCCAGAATAGCCAAAGCAATTCTTAGCAAGAAGAGTGAAGCTGATAGTATTACTATTCCAGATCTTAAATTGTATTACAAAGCAATTGTAACAAAAACAGCATGGGATTGGCACCAAAATAGACCAGTTGACCAATAGAAGACACAGAGACTAACCCACATACCTACAGTTATCTTATGTTAGACAAAGTTGCCAAAAATGTTTATTGGAGAAAAGACAGCCTCTTCAACAAATGGTGTTGGGAAAACTGAAAATCCTCATGCAATAAAATAAAATTAAATCTCTTTCTCTCACAATACACAAAACTTAATTCAAAGTGGATCAAGGACCTAGGAATTAAACCCGAGACCTTGCACCTAATAGAAGAAAAAGTAGGCCCAAATCTCCATCATTTTGGATTAGGCCCCAACTTTCTCAATAAGACCCCTATAGTGCAAAAATTAAAACCAAGAATTAATAAATGGGGTGAATTCAAAGTACAAAGTTTTTTCTCAGCAAAAGAAACAATTAGTGAGATGAATATAGAACCTACAGAATTGGAGCAAATCTTTATCACAAACACATCAGATAAAACACTAACCTCAAGGATTTATAAAGCTCTCAAAAACCTTAACACCAAAAAAACAAAGAACCCAATCAATAAATGGGCCAAGGAATTAAACAGACACTACTCAGAAGATGATATATAATCAATCAACAAATATATGAAAAAATGTTCAACATCTGTAGCAATTAGAGAAATGCAAATCAAAACAACTCTAAGATTTTATCTTACTCCAGTCAGAATTGCAGCAATCAAACAAACAAAAAAAACAAACAACAATAAATGCTGGCGAGGATGTGGGGGAAAAGGCACACTCTTACATTGCTGGTGGAACTGCAAATTGGTGAAGCCAATCTGGAAAGTAGTATGGAGATTCCTAGGAAAAGTTGGAATGGAACCACCATTTGACCCAGCTATCCCACTCCTTGGTCTATACCCCAAAGACTTAAAAACAGCTTACTACAGTGCTGAAGTCCGGCTTCAGCAAAGAAGCTAAGGGTTTCTTTTGATGGTGCTGGTTTAAAGAGTCGGCAGATGGAAGAAATCAGCACACAGACACATGAGTCAGGCTGCTGGATCTTCTCTCTTTCTTTCTTTCTTTCTTTCTTTTTTTTTTTTTTTTTTTTGTATGTAATTTAGCATCTTTTATGGCAGCATACATTAACTTTTGTGGTTACATCACAGTCATAAGACCCAGGGAAGCAGCAACATCTGTTGATTACATTCCAGACTTTTTGATCTTTTACTCAACATGTTTCAAGGTCCTGTGCACTCATCATTAGAATGCCCTGCATTACTGTTACTCTCTTAACATTATCTGTAACAAGCCTGGGTCAAAATCATTTCTCATGGATTCTCTGAAGCCATTCCTCCGCACGCCTGTTCAACTGCCTGATAGAAGTTAATTTTTTCTGCCTGGATTTCAAAGCACTATTGTTTTTCTATAATAGTTTTATTCAGAACCTAGGGATAAGGAAGGGAGGCATAGCAAAATGTTAGCTCTGAAGGACTTTTACCCTAAGGAACTTGTATGTATCTGTTTTTTAAACTACCCCAAAAGTAAAAGGAATCCTTTTCAATCCCAAAAAGACTCTTAAAGCTTTTTCTTGGTGCACTTGATTATAATGAGAAGAGGTCAAAAACAGCAGACATTTACAAAAGCTGTTTTCTAACTAGAAACCTGCTATATTTGTACAACTTTAGAAAATGTTTTTTATGCTTCTAACTCAAATTCCATAAGGTTATAATTTCCAGACTCATTCTTATTCTTAAAAATTAATGTATTCACACCTGGTGGCCACACATATGAGCAGAAAACAGGACAGTGAGAACATACACAGACAGGGGTAACTCTCTCAGCGCCTTATTTGTGTAACATCTATCCTATAAGGGAGGTGCTTTTGCTCCCATTCCCCTTATCTTTTACTACAAGGAACTTTTGCTCGACTCCATCACAAGGAAAATGCCACACTACAGGGACACAGCCACATCAATGTTTATAGCAGCACAATTCACAGTAGCTAAACTGTGGAACACACCTAGATGACCTTTAGTAGAGGAATGGATAAAGAAAATGTGGTATATATACACAATGGAGTATTACTCAGCAATGAAAGAGAATAAAATAATGGCATTTATAGGTAAATGGATGAAGTTGGAGAATATAACATTAAGTGAAGTTAGCCAATTTCAAAAATTCAAATGCTGAATGTTTTCTCTGATATAAGGAGGCTGATTCACAGTGGGTTTGGGGCGGGGAGCATAGGAGAACTAGAGGAACACTAGAAAGGCCAACGGGAAGGGAGAGGAAGAGATGGAGCAAGGAGGTTAAAAAAAAAAAAGATGGTAGAATGAGATGGATGTCATTACCCTAAGTGCCTGTATGAAGACACAAATGGTGTGAATATACTTTGTATACAACCAGAGATACGTAAAAAAATATGATCTATACATTTAATAAGAATTGTAATGCATTCTGCTCTCATATGTAACAACTTAGAATTTTTTAAAAAGGAAAGTAAACTGCAAAAAAAGAAGTGAAAATGAAATAAAGCCTTTCACAATAAGCAAAAACTAAAAGAATTTATAACCACAAAGGCTGCAGCAAAAAACATATTCAGTGAAATATTTTATGAAGAAGAAAATAAAAATAAAAACCAGCATAAGAATACATGGTGTTAGAAGAATAATCAATTAAAAAAGAACCAATTCTGAATTAAACACCAGAAATAAATCAAAATTTCTGGAAATGAAAAATATCTCTCTATAATAACATTGAAGGTAAATGATCTAAGCTCTCCAATTGAAAGTCATAAAATAACAGATTGGATTTTAATAAAGACCAACAATTGCTGGGTGTGGTGTCACACACCTGTAATCTCAGCAGCTCTGGAGGCTGAGACAGGAGGATCCTGAGTTCAAAGCCAGCCTCAGCAACGGTGAGAAGCTAAGCAAGTCAGTGAGATCCTGTCTATAATAAAATACAAATTGGGCTGGGGATGTGGCTCAGTGGTTGAGTGCCCCTGAGTTCAATCCCCTGTACCCCCCACAAAAAAAAATTTATAAAAGACCAACAATATTTTGTTTGCAAAAGACACACCTTACTGTAGAGAATCAGAAGTATGGCAACAAGAGTTCTTACAAATGAGGCCTTGTTGCCCTTGGTGGGCGTGTCAGCAAACAGAACGTTCTGCCAAGAGGTGTAGAACAGATAGAGAAGAAATAAGTAGTTTATCAGAAGTAATGGGTGCAGGCATTCTTGCAAACGAGGCACTTGTCACTCCCTTGGTGAACGTGTCTGCAAACAGAACGTTCTGCCAAGAGGCTATCAGAAAGTATGGCAACAAGAGCTCTTGCAAAGGAGGCCTTGTTGCTCTTGGTGGGCGTGTCTGCAAATGGAACGTTCTGCCAAGAAGTATAGAATAGATAGTAAAGAAACATTGCTTCCAAACGAGAGTGTTTCTTTCTTGTTTCTTCTATATTGAAAAGAAGTGGAGCTCAAAGTATTCTAGCCCTAACTAGTTTAAGATATCTTTAGGGAAAGTTTATCTGGCTGATTGCTGATTCGCAAATTTGCGTTCATCATTGCTACTGGCTATTTGCTTTCATTGTCTGTAAATGTTACCTGTTGGCTAATTGCCTTCTTTGTCTGCAAATGTATAAAAAGGCTAAGAGAAAAAAAAAAAAAAAAAAAACACTGCATGCTGATCCTGTGTTGGAGTCTGACCTACAACACCTTACAGGCAAAGACATCGCAGACTGAAGTGAAAGGATGGGAAAAGATATACCATGAATATTGTCCCCATAAGCAAACAGGGGTAGCCATTCTTATAACAGACAAAGTGAACTACAAGACAAAATTAATCAGAAAATACGAGGAAGATTACCTCACATTGGTTAAGGGAATTTTCCAACAAGATGTAATGATTTTAATATTTATGCTTCAAACAATGGTGCATCTTTGTACATAAAACAAACTCTTCTGAATATTAAAAGTCAGACCACAATACAATAATACTGGGTGACTTCAACATACATCTCTCACTACTAGATACATCATCCAGACATGAACTAACTAAGATTTCTGAGATCTAAAAAATACTATTAACCAAATCATTTGAATTTACCTTTTTCTCAGTAGTGCATTAAACATTGTCTAAAACAGATAATATTTTAGGTCATGAAGCAAATCTTAGCAAATCAAAAATTCTGGAGCTAAATCCTTGCATCCTACCAGATCATGATGGAGTGAAATTAGAATCAATGGCCAGATAAAAAACAGAAACCACTCTAACACCTGGAGACTAAATAATACACTTTTGAATTACAAATAGATAGCAGAAGAAATCAGAGGAAATTTTTTTAAAAATTTACTTCTATGAGGATAGTGACACAACATATCAAAATCTCTGGAATAGTAAGAAGGCAGATCTAAAAAGAAAATTTATAACCTGAGTTCACACATTAAAAAATTAAAAAGGTACCACAGAAATAATCTAACATTATACCTCAAATCCCTTAAAGAAAGAAGAAGAAGAAGAAGAAGAAGAAGAAGAAGAAGAAGAACAACAACAACAACAACAACAAGAAGAAGAAGAAGAAATCAACACCAAATCGGTAGAAAACAGAAATTAAATCAGAGCCCCAAATCAATGAATTTGAGAATAAAAAAATATAAAAAATCAATAAAACAAAGAGTTGGTTTTTTGAAAGAATGAACAAGAACAATACTCCCCCCACCTGGCCATAGTTAGCCAAAATGAACAGAGAAAAGACTCAAATAAAATCAGAGATGAAAGAAGGAAATATCATCAGATAACACTGAAAGCCAGAGGATCATCAGAAATTATTTTGAAAATTTATACTCCAATAAGATAGAACACATTGATATCAACAAATTCCTACAGATATATCACCTATCCAAATGAACTATGAGGGTCTAGCCTTCCCACAAAAAACTTAAACAGATTAATATCAAGTAATGAAAGTGAAATAGCTATCAAAAGCCTTCCCACAAAGAAAACGTCCAGGACCAGATGGAGTCATAGCTGAGTTCTACTAAACCTTTAAAGAAGAATTAGTACCGATCTTCCTCAAATAATTCCATGAAATTGAAAGGAGGGATCACTGCCAAATTCATTCTATGAAACCAGTATCACCCTGACCAGAAAAACACACATCAAGGAAAGAAAACATCAGGCTGATATTCTTGATGAATACAGATGCAAAAATTCTTAATAAAATATTGGAAAACTGCATACAAAATACGCTTTTAAAAAAGATAGTACACCACAATCAAAGCAGTTTAATTCCAGGCTGAAAAGTTGGTTCAACATATGCAAATCAATAAATGTAATTCACCACATAAATAGACTCAAGGACAAGAATCACATGATTATCTCATCAAATGCAGAAAAATCATTTGACAAAGTACAACATATATTAATGTTTCAAACACTAGAGAAACCAGGGATAGAAGAAACTTACCTCAACATTGTAAAGGCTATATATTACAAATCCAAACTCAACATCACACTGAATGGACAAAAGCAGAAACCATTTTCTCTAAAACAAGGAACAAGACAAGGATGTCTGCTATCACCATTCCTATTCAACACAGTCCTCAAAACTGTAGTTAGAGAAATCATGCAAGAAAAGGAAAATGAAGAAATACAAATAGGAAAAGAAGCTCAAATGATCTGTTTGCTATTGACATGATCTTATACTTAGAAAACTCCAAAAAAAAATTCCAACATAAGACTTTTAGAGATGATAAAATTTTAGTAAACTCATGATCCAATCTTAACATACAAAAAGTCAATCACTTTCCTATACTTTAATAAGGAAGCTGCTGCAAAAGAAATTAGGAAAACTATTCCATTCAAAATAACCTGGAAAAAAAGAGTGGGACTAAATATGACAATGGATGTCACAAACCTTTGCAATGAAAACTATAGAATGCTGAAGAAAGAGATTGAAGAAAACCTTAGAAGATGAAAAGATGTCCCATGTTCTTGAAAAGGCAGAACTGATATTATTAAGATGACCATGTCACCAAAAGCATTATAGAGATTCAATCCAATTCCCATCAAAACACCAATGATATTCTACACAAAACTAGAAAAGGTAATTCTAAAATTCCTTTGGAAAGATGAGAGACACAGAATAGCCGAAGGAATCCTGAGCAAAAATAGTCATGCTGGAAGCATCACAATACAAGACCTCAAAATATGCTACAGAGCTATACTAACAAACCAGCATGACACCAAAACAGAAATTAAGAATATTGGAATAGAATAGAAGATAGAGAGGTAAGCCCCATAAATTCCATAAATTCAATTATCTGATACTAGACAAGGTACCAAAAACATTCATTGGAGAAAAGATTGCCTTTTTCATAAATGGTGCTGGGGATACTGGAAATCCATATGTAGAAAAATGAAACTTGACCTCTGTCTCTCACCATGCACAAAAGTCAACTTGAAGTGGGTCAAAGACCTATGAATTAGACCAGATACTCTGCAAGTACTAGAAAGTGTAGGCCCACCAGTCCAACATGTTGGCAGAAGGAACCGACTTCCTTAATAAGACTCCTAAAGCAGAAGGCATAAAATGAAAAATCAACAAATGGGATGACATAAAAATTAAGAAATTTCTGTATAGCAAAGGAAACAAGAGTGAAGAGAAAGCCTACAGAATGGGAGGTCTTTGCCAGTTGCTATTTGGGATAGGGCATTAATATCTGTAATTATCTAAAGAATTCAAAAATCTTGACACCAAAAAAAACACCAAACAACCCAATTAAAAATGGGCTAACATTCTAAAAACAGACACTTCTCAAAAGAAGAAATATAATTGGACAACAAATATGTGAAAAAAAGTTCAATATCTCTAGCAATCAAGAAAATGCAAACCAAAACTATATGGAGATTTCATTTCATCCCAGTCAGAATAGCAATTATTAAGAATACAAAATAAGTGTTGACAAGGATGTGGGGGAAAAGGCACACTCATACATTGCTGGTGGGACTGCAAAATGGTGCAACCATTATGGAAAGCAGTATGGAGATTTCTTGGAAAACTGGGAATGGAACCATCCTATGACCCAGCCATTCCACTCCTGGGTCTATTCCCAAAGGACTTAAAAACAGCATATTACAGTGACACAGCTACTCAATGTTTGTATCTGCGCAATTCACAATAGTAGGTTGTGGAACCAACCTAGGTGTCCCTCAGTAAATGAGTGGATTAAGAAAATGTGGTATATACGCACAATGGAATTTTACTCAGCAATAAAAGAAAACAAATTAATGGCATTTGCAGATGAATGGATGAAGTTGGGAGATATAATGCTAAGTGAAGTTAGTCAGTCTCAAAAATCCAAGTACCAAATGTTCTCTCTTATATAAGGAGGCTATTTCAAAGTATTGTTGGATGGGGGTACATAGGAGGATTAGAGGAACACTAGAATGGTCAAGGGAAGGGAGGGTAAGAGAGGGAGCAAGAGGGGAGGGAGGGGGAGAAGAGAAAAAAAAAAAAGGTGGTTGAATGAGACGGATATCATTTTCCTTAATGTATGATTGAAGACCTGAATTGTTCGAATATACTTTGTATACAAACAATTGTATGTAAAAAGATACTAAATATATGCACTATGAGTTGTACATATTAAAAATTATAAAAATAAAATGTAGGGGGCTGGGGTTGTGGCTCAGCGGCAGAGCACTCGCCTCACACGTGCGCGGCCCGGGTTCGATCCTCAGCAGCATGTAAACATAAATGCATTGCATTGTGTACAACTAAAGTAAATAAATAAATATAAAAAATGTAAATGTATTTCTAAAAGATAATGAGAGCTTGATCATTTAGAAAGTTAATAATGTGAAACATAAAAACATTTTCCCACTTTTCCACACAAAACGAAAGTTAAAAGTTCTCAACCTTTCTTTGATTCATGTTTTAAATATAATGTTACATTGCGTTAACTAATGTTCATATAGAAAATGATGTCTAAAAGGCGAAGATCAACTCTAGAACTAGAACACTTTACCTAGGATTTCTAAAGAGCCCCACTTTACTTGAGTGAGATAAGGCTCTTTCTCCCACCTTAATATGTGTTAAAATATTTCCAAAAATAGGCCAGATTTCAGCTTATTCAAAGTTGTATTCAAAGGAGTGATTTTTATTGTAAAGATTACTGTAATCTCAGAGGATATAATGTATAACTCAGCCAAGGTTCAAAATTATGTACAAACCAAATAATTTTATTTTGAATTTTCCTTGTAAACTTTAACTATTATCTGTAGAGCCTTATATTAAACTATAATCTATGGAAAAATAAATAAAAGAGGTATAAAAAACTAAAATTAATAAAAATTAAAGTTAAAGCCTGGTACTCTTACTTTAAGACTAGTAGTACTGGCTTTAGCTTAAAGATTAAGCTTAAAATAAAGGGGCCAAGAAAACCAATATTTGGCTCTTGCCTTCTGAGTCAGCTTGAACTCTGGAAACAAGGGGACTTCTCTACAACTCTGGGTCACATGACCTCCGAATCAGGGAGATTACTGGGATGCTAGAAAAATAAATCCAATCAATGCATGTACTGCAATAGAGGAGGATCATTGGAAAGGGCAGACATCCTTGATGCTTCCAAGGGAAGATAGATGGTCAGCAAGACCTTGACTTATCCTGGACAGATGGCACTAGGAGTGCTAATATGTTGCTCCTATGTTCCCAGAGAGTAACCCCCACAGGAACTCAGCTGACTCTTAACAATATATAGGAACAAGATCAATTTGACCAGTTTGATCTTAAGTAGCTAGCAAAAACAGTTAAAACCAAAACATTCCTGGGCATTAAAAAAAAAAGTTATTTTAATGTAGCTTAAGATGTACACTTGTGTTAACCTCCCAAGAATTATAATATTGGTGGCATGAAAAGAAAGATTCTTAGGCAAGAGTGCCTGATATCAGGAGAAAGTGCTAGAGTCAGAAGTTTTTAGTCAGTTTAAAGCCTACAAATTTTCCTAACCTCCTACACAGGTAAGCTTAATCAATGTTTGATAGTATGATTATCTAGCCCTAAGTAACAAAGATAAAGGGATCACTACTAAGGACAGAGGTCATGCCAATAAAAGGATATTTTACAAAATTCAGATGATATTAAGTAACTTAACTAAATATTGTGTTTACATTCCTGATAATTCTGGCAATGTTAAAGATTTACATTCCCAAATAAATGCCTTCTTAGGTTTTGTTAGGCCTTGTTATGGGAACGACTTCTCAGCTCTTCCACCTCCTGGTGAGAGATTGTTGATTTCTATCATTTTCTTGATATTAATTGATATGTTACAGATGTTGAAACATTTATTTTGTATTAATCTCATTTCAGGACTCATGTCTTTTTGTTTTTCTCATAGGAACACCCACCCCCAGATGACTTTACAACCTGTGCTTCTAGACTTTGACTGTGGACCCCTTTACCAACCCTATTTCTAAAAGGGGACTCCAAACTCATTGCACCATTTCACATCACCTCCTCTCAGCTCAAAGCAGCAAAAGTACGCATCACCCATTTGCTTATAGCACTAAGGGTCCATAAAATTAGAGGAAGGACAGTCAGTGTAGAGAGGTAACTGGGTCAGATTGCAACGTGGAGGCCAGTTTGGGTCCAGAAAGTTGGAGACTGCCTCTGGGCAATTAAACCTGCTGTTGCTTCAACCTTTGCTAAGTGTCTCCAACAGGTTCAACTTAAAGCTCATAAATTCCTTCTAGACCATTGGCTCCAAGAGATTACTGATTTCCAACACACATTCCATCCAAGAGACTATGTCTATATCAAATGGTTTTACAAAGAAGGATTAACATCTAGCTGGATAGGACTTTATACACTCATCCTGACTACCCCAATTGCCTTGAAGGTAAATGAACTCACAGGGTGGATTTGTCACACCTGAGTCAAGACAACAAAAATATCTCCTGCAAAAGAATGAACAGACTAAGAGACACCAACTACCCTGTAAAGATAAAAACTAAAAAAAAAAAAAGAAAAAAAAAAATTTAATTTGTTTTTTGTTCTCTTGCTCAGACTGTGTTCTAAGGCCAGAACTACTAAAACAACACATTTTGTGAATCAAAATATATATATATATTTTTTACATATATATGGTCATTACAACCCCTTACCTCATTCAAAAGGGGGATATGTTATGGGCCAGGATGTAGGGGAAACTCCCAGTTCCTGGCTGGCAGCTGTGAATGTCTCATGTGTATAAAGGAAAACCTATGCACATGCAGGCCTAACAGAAAAAATCTGTAGGAAGGAGCATTCTGCTCTGGCTGGATGGAGTGAGAGCCCCTCAATTGGAAATCTGCTCTGGCCGATAGAGTAGCCCCCTTCCCACAATTAGAAACCTACAGGAAGGAGTGTCTGCTCTGATAGGGTAAGCCCCCTTTCCCATAATTACAAACCTGCAGGAAGGAGTGTCTGCTCTGATAGAGTAAACTCCTTTTCCATAATTACAAACTTGCAGGAAGGAGTATTTGCTCTGGCTGGCAGAAGGAGGAAACCACCTCCCACAAATTATGCAAGTGTTGCCAAGGAAACCGAGGGAAGAACTTGGTGGTCTTAACCACTGTGGCATAATATGATTGGGCAGGGGGCCTTTAAAAGATGAAGATGCTGCCTCAATAAACAAGCTAGCAGAAGGGTCGCCAAGTGCCTGCTTTCACCCAGCTCCAGGTGTCTGTGTCTTCCTCTGTGGATCAATTGTATGGTTTGTGTCCTTGACACCTTGCCTCTTATCCCCCGCAACTGAGTTCAGCCGAGTCCCACAGTAACGACAACACCAGGATATATGTGCCTTGACCAGATATATGTGCGTTGAGACTCCATTTCATATAAGAAATGCTTCTGCCATGAGAAAACCCTGCCTCTGCCATCCTGGACCTGCTTAAAAACACAAGTGTTTCTCTTCTTCTTATACAATGTAAATTTATACTCTTTTTGGTTCCCATTTTTCTTGGCAATATACCCTAACCACATAGAATGATTGTCTAGATGTTAGTAACCATTCTTTCAATTGTACTCAACTAGTGTGTTTTTGACCCATTTCCCCTTCTGCTTATGATTTTACAGCTCATGATTTATGCTTATGGCTTTGAATCATAGCAACAGCCACTTATGATTAATGTAGTGACATGCTTTACTTGTGGTTTAAAACTATAAATGATGTGCTCCAACCCCTGGAGGGGGTCAAGGAGTGCAGACTTGTAGCCTGTCCTCCACCTGCCAGCTGGTGAATAAAGGTTCCAACTCCTATATTGAGTTTGATCTGTGATTTATGGTAATTTCACTATAATAATAAATCACTAATTTTAAAAAGTATAAACAAATAGGAGAGATAGTAGTAGAATAGAGAAAGAGTAACAGATGGAGAGAGAATGTAAGGGACAGGGATAGTACTAGGGTCTGGAGTGGAGCAAATTATATTCCATGTTGTATGATTAGGGTATCTGTATTTTTTTAAAGCTCCTACACACATTGATTCTAATGGGCATCCTGTGTTGACAGCCACTGGGTGTTTCTTTATAGGAACTGTGAGAGGGCAGAAGTGGAGCCCTTCACCACCTGTCTGGTGAGACAGTGGAAGGGTCTGGTTGGGGTAGATGATGCCCTGCTTGACTCCTGAAAGTTGATTAGAAATTCACTAAAAGAAAAACAGTTTGGGTCACTCCAGGATGAATAATATCCTATACAGACACAAGAAAACAAGAACATGTCACATTTGGGGAGCTTGGTTTGTGGCAAATGATAACAATCCCTTAAAACATTTCATGTAGATATAGAGTGAGACAAGACTGAAGAGACCAGCTGTGTCCTGTTGAAGAAGGGTCTGGTGTTGCTGAAGGTGTGGAAAGAAATATTTAACCTCTGCGAGGCTGACACATCAACCAGGTTTTTCAGAGGGCCCCTTATACCGTCAGCACAATTTAGAATCACAAGATCTGGCTCCAGGGCCCCACTTTGAGATTAAATTACCTCAGCAATTTTCTTCTTCAAGTGTTGGTTTCACAGCTATAAAGTGGGAATTAAAACAACCAGCACTTGGGCTGGGGTTGTGGCTCAGCAGTAGAGCGTTCACCTAGCACTTGCGCGACCCGGGTTCGATCCTCAGCACCACGTAAACATAAAGCATTGTAGACACTAAAGGCACTAGTTGTCTCACAGAGTAGACATAGGATCCATTATTAAGAGAGAAGTAAATGAGCTCTCTAAACTATGAGGTACTCTGTGCCTTTATTTATTTTTCAAAAGAAGAAAGACTCAGGAATGGAGTAGGAAGTGAGCAACCATGATGAAGTCTTCTTACTCTTAACCTCAAAATCTGCATAAGGGTTCCTCCTCATAAATGAAGAGGGGAGATAGGATGTCCTCCAAGGGGTTAAAATGAGATTTTCAACTTGTGCCTGTGTAGGGAACAGAGCTCTGGGCACAACCCTTTCAGAAGATCTGGACCACAGTTCCAGTCCCTTAACTCATCTTGTGTGGCAGCAAGTGATGATGAGCCCATGTTGCAAGGTAAAGATCCTGGGCTCCAGGGTGAGATGTTCTAAATTAGAACAGTGGCTCTGGTAGTAATTATCTAGGTAACTGTGGATGGATGAGTTAAACTTTGTGGGACTTCATTTGCTCATTTGTAAAATAATGACTATAACCATACATATCTCATATATTGTTGGATGGATTTTGCCAGTTAATGAAGGTAAAGTTCTTAGAACAAAAAAATAATAATAATACTAGGAAAGATAGTAAAATTAATTGAACATCACTTTCCTATTGTTCATATCTGAATACAATGCCAATTAAACACCACAACATGTACAACCACAAGAATCTTATTTTAATTAAAATAAGTTATACTCCATGTATGTAAAATGTCAAAACACAATCTACTGTGACGTATGTCTAAAAAGACCAAATAAAAATATAGATAAATAAACAAATGCTAGCTATTCTTTGCTGAGTTATTATTTCTTGTGTGTGGGTGCCCCTTTCTCTGCACTCCCAGTTGAAAGAACTCTCCAGATTTTAGAGCTCAGGACATCTATGTCAGGTTTGTCATCTTTCAGTTCCAGTTTATTCCACCTTTTATGCATCTTGATCATAGGATCTCTTGGTTTCTGCATGAACTGGAGAAACTTGGGGGCCATAATATACAAGTTAAGTAGAATAATGAGGAAGGGGTGTGTTTCATACCAAGCCTGAAATAGGAAGGCAGTGCTTTGTGGGTTTTGTGATTGAGATGACAAGGCTCTTGGACCTCTTAGGCAACCCTCCCACATGAGGAAAGAGGTCCAGTCACACCCAATGCCTCACACTTCCCATACCTCAAGTCCCATTGATTCTGTTGTTTTTATAATTTTCAAAGGAGGAGTGATTTGAAGAAAAGAAAGGATGAATGAGTCAAACCCTGCTGCAAGCTTCAGTAAAGGATTATTTTACTTCACAGAATTTATCCCAATTTGTAATTCAAAATCTGTATGAGTGGGCTTTTTGTTGTTGCTGTTAAGTGTCTCTTTACCCCAGGAAAGGTTAAAGTTCATGAAGGCCAAGGTTCTGTCTAGTTTATGTGTAATTCAGGGCACAGGTGCTGAACATAGTGGGCATGCAGCCCAGGCAACCTGCAGTGACACTGGGGTGAGGAGCATAACTCCTCCAGTGCCAAGAGGGTAATGTTCCTGGACCTGACACTCTCCTCACCACTCCAAACACTTGACCATTCCCCATCCCAGCCATGAAGCTTAGATACCACTGCCTGTCCCCCAAAATTGGCAAGGTGAAGATCATCCCTACATAGAAGAAAGGGCATTTCAGAGCTGAGTTACACAAAACATCTCTATTTTTTCCTTTCTTTCATTTTTATTTTTGCATATTTAAGATAATGACCTCTGAGTTTTGAATGTAAAATATAAACCAACCACATAAGCAATTTACTTGCCAGTGGAAGTTAGAACAGGCTTCTCAAAGAGGTGTCACTTGGGTTGATGAGGCACAAGGGGATGGACCATCCTGTAGCAAGTAAGAAGCTCCACCATTTAGGAATGATAAGGATGCTGTTTCTCATTCCACTATGATTACTTTATTTGGCATCATGCAATTGCCTTTCTTTGTGTGTGCCCCTCTCAAACCAGCATAGTATCTGGGGATGAGTTTCTATGTAACCACATACTTAGAGCAGAGATTTATAGCTAAACAGTGAACCAACTTGGTGCCGTCAACAGAAGAATGGATAAAGAAAATGTGTTATATATACACAATGGAATATTACTCATCCTAAAGTGAATGAAATTATGACATTTTCCAGTAAATGAAAGGAGCTGGAGAATATTGTGCTAAGCCAATCCCAATAAACCAAAGGTCAAATGTCTTCTCTGCTTTGCAGAATGTTAATTCACAATAAATGATGGGGGTTAGGGAAGAATAGAATTACCTTGGATTAGGCAGAAGGGAGTGAAGGGAGAGGAGGGGATATGGGGGTAAGAAGAATAGCAGAATAAATCTACTGGTTGTACATAATGTAGAGATACATGTGTCATGTAATCATATATGCACATAAAGTAATAACGTGTAATTCATTCTATTATTCTTCCTTTTTTATATTTTGTTTTGAGACAGAGTCTAGCTAAGTTGCTTAGGACCTCACTGAGTTTCTGAGGCTGGCTTTGAATTTGCAGTTCTCCTGCCTCAGTGTCCAGAGTCCTCGGGATTACAGGCAAGGTATAAATTGTCCTACTGTTTGAGATAAGTAAGGAAAGACTCTACCAAATAGTTGCTGTAGGAGATGGGTTTTGGAGGCTAAGCAGGAATCTTTTATGAGGCACAAAAACATTCTAGGCAGAGGAACTTGTGTGGGCAAATATTTATGGATGTAGCTTGTTCTGATGAAGGTCTCATGTTTTAACAACAGCAGCTATTTTGCAGGGTACACATAAGATTTAATGCTAGTGGCTTCACTTCGCTTTCTCATAATATCAAATAACCTATGGCATTATTAATTACACAGTGATTTATTAATTTCCCACAATATATGAACTAAAACTATTACATGAGTTCCATGCCAGGTACAAAATCCATGTCTGGCTACTCACCCCAAAAAACAAACCCACAGGGTAATTTTGAAAAGCAAGAAAAAAAAAATTTTTAATACCAGCCACAATGGGAATATATGTTTTAGGCATGTCTTCAGGGTGCTGACATGACCTGAAGATTTAAATAGAAGAAGAATTGGGGAAGTGGTGAAGAGGTATGCATTGTTAAGTAGTCTTGGCCAAACTGCAGTCTGATGGACTATTATCTCAGTTCTAGCACTCTAAGGTGGCTCCTGAGAAATCCTTATCACTTGAAGGGGGTAAATTTTGCTTATTGATCAGTATGTTCATCTACCAGACCTGGAATGCTAAAAGCGGCAATGTAAGTCCCATGAGATGACTGCTTCTGTTGAGATAACAGTCTACTTGTGGTGATCTGTCTACAAGGCACTGCCATTCCAGGACAGAATTGAACAATGACTGAGAACTTCTAGACACCACACCAGCTCTCTGAAACAAGATATTTCAAAAGCTGACAATCAAACGTCCCTTCAATCTTGCCTCAGTTTTCAAGGGGGTATATCAGATTAGGTAAATTTGGGGTTAATAAATGTGATATTTCCAGTTTTTAGATGAGCACTCCTTGAATTATTGACATGTCTGTGCAGAGCTGAGCAGTCAGAAAGATTAAGTTACTAAAGGATACCCAATGAAGGCAGAATGCCAAGCTTTATCTTGATTTTAGTTACCCATTGGACAGCTGCAGGCCTCAGAGTCACTGCATTTACCAAAGGCAGCATCGTGAAGTCCCTGTTTTAAAAGGTCAAATTAGGAGAGTGATGATTCTTTGCTAACAGCAAAGAGGGAAACGAAGGCTCCAATTGCAGGAGATGCACAGTGTGGCCCTTCCACTAGCAATAGCTCTTGTCCCACCTCATTTCCCAGCACATAAACTGGCCTCACTGAAACACAGCTTGGCACAGAAGGTATACTCTGCCGGCACAGTTCTGCAAAGGGCAGCCCACAGAGCTGAAAGGAAAATACAGAAGGCAGAACTGTTGAAGAAAAGTGGCAATGGATCTGCCCAAATTCTTCCATAGAGACCTGGGTCCTCCTAGCTATCAGCCTGGTGCTCTTCTATCTCTGAGTCACTGTCTAGCCTCTGGAACTTGTTCCTCTGGAACTCTGGAGTTGAGGGCCTAATCATGGTCCTGTTTTCCTTATCTGTTTGGAAGATCAAAAGGGATGATGCCATTGAAATTGCTATAAAAACTTAAGAAGTTCCTCCTCATCTTAGGCAGACCGCTTGAGCTCCTTCCCATCCCCAAATCCATATTCCTGTGGGTAGGGGGATTGATGGTGTGGTTTGATCCTGGGGATGATCTGATTGGCTCTGAGTTTGTACCTAGAGTAATGAACCAGAATTAAACTGATCCAGCTAATGAATAAGTTATTATCACATGTGTTGCCACCTGCAGTTGTTGCCGCCTGCAGCAACAGTACCACAGGAAATAATTCGGAGGCAGACTGGAAATGAATAGGTTCTTTATTCTTGCTTCTTCAAACTTCTCTCTCCAGCTCCAACAACCTCTCCAACTCCAACCACCTCCTCTAGCCAACCTCACCTGGTTAAATACTCTTTGCCTTAACAAATATACACGTGTCAACAGCTCAAACTTACAGGTGCATCCCACAGTGTTCACAGGCATAGAAAGATTCTTAGATAAATGCATGAATGTCAGGTGTAAATACTTTAACACCTCTTATGGCTCTCAGCTAGCTGCCATCTTAGCTATCTCCTCATTAAGGCTCTTACACACATGCATTGAAAACTTCACCCTTTCAAGGTTTGGGAATTCTGGGGACAACCAGGTTGCTTGGGCTTTGCCTTTATCCTCTGGGTTTTCTGTCTTCTGCAAAGTACATGTCAAAGTACTATCTCCTGTGCATGTGGTGATTCCTAACCCCTCCTGCCCCCAGCACTACAGAAGGTGGTGGTTGGAGTTAGAGCATTTGGAGTGATTGCTGGAGCTGGAGAGAGGAGAAGAATAAAAGACCTTTTTTTATTTTCATCCTGCCTTCGAATTTTCCTGTGGCGTTCGCTGCTCCAAGCAACTTCCGCTTCAGGCAGCAACAGGTGGCGGCCCGTACGGGGAATTCGGCGGCAAGGTAAGAAAAAAGAAAATTTAAAAAGATGGGAGCAAATATAACAAAAAGTCGGTTTATAAAAGCCATGAATGAAATTTTTGATATTGAGAACTCAGAGGATAGTGAGAAAAGTGAACAAGAAAGCATATCCTCTGACTCAGTGGAGACCAGCAAGGAGAGTAGAAATGTAAATTCAAAAGTAAGATCTGCAAAAGCCATCAGAAGCTTAATAAAATTAGCTGAGGAGTATGTACTCTCCTTAGAAACTGAAACTCAGGATACTAGTGAAAGTAATAATAGTAACAAGGAGCCAAACCATGAAAGTACAGTCTCCTCTACTGAGCCGGTTAGGAATTATGAAGCTAGTAGTGAAGAGGAATCAAAAAGCGATTCGGAGAGCACAGTCTCCAATAAAAAGAACAAAAAGAAATTAAAAAAGAGAAAAGACCGTCAAATAGAGGAACCACTAGCGCCCTCTGCTCCTTCATGGATAGAATCCCTAACAGAAACAATAAAGAGTATTGATCAGAGTGTACGTGCCCTTGAGGTAGAAATTGGCGGCCTTTCAGAGCGCTTATACGCTCTCGAACAACATAGACCGCAGGAGCACCTAGAACTGCCAGTATTTCAAAATGAACAGGGACAAAGATATCACGAGTTCCTAGACTTTAAAACAATAAAGAATTTTAAAGAGGCGGTAATGACCTATGGGCCTCAAGCTCCGTTCACATTAAGTATGATAGAGTCACTTAACACCCTAACCTTAGCCCCCTCAGATTGGAAAAGTCTATGCAGAGCGGTACTAAGTGGGGGACAATACCTAATCTGGAAAACTCAATTCCAGGAACTTTGTTCAGAAATAGCAAAGAGAAATGCTGCAGCAGGTTTCCCTCAACGCAATATAGATATGCTCACAGGGGAGGGTGAGTTCGCCGAACTACAAAATCAGCTACAATACGATCCAGGTGTGTATGCCCAGATACACACTGCAGCTGTGAAAGCCTGGAAGACAATCTCAGGCACAGGGGATCTGCAAGGCAGCCTATCAAAAGTTATACAAGGGCCTAACGAACCTTACGCTGATTTTGTAGATAGGCTCTTAAAAACAACATCTAGAGTTTTTGGAGAAGTCGAGCAAGCTATGCCCCTAGTTATCCAATTAGCATACGAGAACGCTAATAAATATTGCCAGGATGCAATAAGGCCATGGAGAAGTAAAAAAGACTTATCAATTTATATCAGACTGTGCAAAGACATTAACGAGGCTGTTATCACAGGCAACGTAATTGCTGCAGTGATGAAAAATTCCTCCCCTCAAAATTCCCAAAGGATTCAACCTAGAACAGGATATTCCAGACAAAATTATTATAATCAACCAAGATATGCTAAGCAATATCCCCCAAGTGTAATAAAATCAAATTCATACCGTGCTCCAGGCCGATGCCCCAGATGCAAAAAAGGTATACATTGGGCCAATCAATGCCATTCTAGATATGATATATATGGAAATGATTTATCAAGGATTTCAAAAAACAGGGCACGGGGCCCAATGCCCCGGGGCCCACAAATGTACGAGGCACTAGAGGAGGAAGGCCCTCAGATTCAAATGATTCCTCGTCACAGTCCCTCCTACCCATTAACTCCCTTATCAGAGGGACAAGAGGAAGTGCAGGATTAGATCTCTGTTCTACTGCTCGGATGGTCCTGACACCTGAAATGGGGGTTCAGCTGATTCCTACGGGAATCAGGGGACCTCTCCCTTCAGGAACTGTGGGACTAATCCTTGGGCGTAGTTCCAAAAGTTTATTAGGCTTTAATGTTATACCAGGGGTTATTGATTCAGATTATAATGGAGAGATTAAAATAATGCTAAGTACACACAGGGGCATCATCTCCGTAAATCAAGGAGACAGAATCGCACAGCTGCTCCTCATTCCCAGTCTCCATAATTCTTTTAAAAGCATGCCACAAAATAGAAATAGCAGAGCATTCGGTTCCACTGGTTCAGGACCTATGGCTTTCTGGGTCCAGGACTGTTCACGGAGGCCTATGTGCAAATTAAAAATTCAAGGTATAGAGATGGAGGGGCTGATTGATACAGGAGCTGACTCTTCCATCATAAATCTACAACAATGGCCTAAGCACTGGCCTCTACAGAAAGCCTCAACCAGTTTAAGAGGCTTGGGATACAGTAATACCCCAGCTCAAAGTGCTGTAATCTTAAATTGGCAAGACAATGAAGGCCATACAGGAACATTCAAACCCTATGTTTTAAACAGCTTGCCAGTTACCCTATGGGGAAGAGATATCTTACATCAAATGGGGCTACACCTAGCGACCAAGCCTGCAGGTGTTAAGAATAAAAAATCCTACTCATAATAAAAAAGGCAAAGGACATTTTTTCTAGGGGCCACTGAGAAAACAATTTTAAAAATACCATGGCTCTCTAATAAGCCAGTTTGGGTCCCTCAGTGGCCCCTATCCAAAGAAAAATTGCAAGCGGCCCATCAATTAATTAAAGAACAATTAGAAGCAGGACACATAGAGCCTTCCACCTCTCCCTGGAATTCTCCCATATTTGTAATTAAGAAAAAATCAGGAAAATGGAGACTATTACAAGATCTAAGACAAATTAACAAAACAATGCAAATTATGGGCCCTACTCAACCTGGACTTCCTAATCCTGTAGCTATTCCAAAAAACTATTACCTTATAACCCTTGATATAAAGGACTGTTTCTTTTCCATTCCCCTACATCCTCTGGATGCCCCCAGGTTTGCTTTTTCAATTCCTTCTATTAATAATAATGGCCCTGATAAAAGATATCAATGGAAAGTATTGCCGCAGGGAATGGCAAATAGCCCTACACTGTGCCAACTATATGTGGACAGAGCTATACAGCCCATTAAAAACAAATATCAAGACCTTATGTGTCTACACTACATGGACGATGTTTTATTAGCTCACCCTAATCAACAAATCTTATTTAATATATTTAGTGAAATAACAAAAAATCTAAAAAAATATGGATTATATATAGCAGAAGAAAAAGTTCAAAGCAGATCACCTATACTATATTTAGGCTTTAAAATCATGGATACTTTTGTTAAACCCCAAAAAATTCTAATAAGTAAAGAACATTTGACCACCCTCAATGATTTCCAAAAATTACTGGGTGACATTAATTGGCTTCGCCCTACACTAAGCCTCACTACTGGACAATTAAAACCCTTATTTGACATCCTTCGTGGGAACCCTGACCCATCCTCACCTCGAACATTAACTCCTGAGGCCAGGAGAGCTCTAAAATTAGTAGAACAGGCCATTGAAAGATCCCATTGCGATAGATTTGATTTTGCACAACCACTAATATTGATTATTATTCCTTCACAATATACTCCAACAGGAGTATTTTGGCAACAGGGACCTATATTATGGATACATTTGCCTGTCTCTCCTAAAAGTACAATTGAGTCTTATACCTCCATGGTGGCTAAACTTATTCTTCAAGGACTTAAAACCTCTACTAAAATATTTGGAATTCATCCCGCTACTATTATTACTCCTTATTCATCGTCACAGGTTGAATATTTGTGCTTCAATGATAATGATTGGGCTATAGCTAGATGCTCTACTTCTGCAAATTTTGACAATCATATTCCTAAATCTCCTATACTGTCCTTTTGTATCAATCATCCTATCATATTCCCACAGGTAATAAAAAATCAACCCATTCCTAAAGCATTTAATGTATTTACAGATGGATCCTCTAACGGTACTGCTGCAGTAGTCACTCAAAATGAAAAAATGATTCATATCACTAATCAAAAATCAGCTCAATTAGTGGAACTCGAAGCTATAATAATAGCTCTGGAAAATTTTAAAGAACAGCCTATGAATATTTTTTCAGACAGCCATTATATTGTACATGCTGTCCCAAAATTGGAGCTAGCAGGTCCAATAGCACCACATACTCCAGCTTTTAAATTGTTTTCTCAAATCCAAAATCTCCTATGGCAACGAAAAGAACCTTTATTTATAGGTCACATAAGAGCTCACACTAATCTTCCTGGTCCTCTCCATGAAGGTAATCAAAAAGCTGATGCCCTCACTAAAACAATATTTATATTTACTACAGTACAACAAGCTACTTTATTTCATTCCCAGTTCCACGTTAACAGCACTACCTTAAGACAAAAATTTAAAATCACAAAAGAACAAGCTCGTAGAATTGTAAAAGAATGTCCATCTTGTGTAACACTCTTGCCCAATCCACATTATGGGGTTAACCCACGAGGTTTGATGCCCAATCATTTGTGGCAGATGGATGTCACACATGAGCCAAGTTTTGGAAAATTACGATTTATTCATGTCACCATAGATACATGCTCAGGCATGATTTTTGCTTCTTTACATTCTGGAGAAAAAGTTAAAGATACTATATCTCATTGTCTGCAAGCTTTTGCTGCATTGGGCATCCCCAAAATGCTTAAAACAGATAATGGCCCTGCATATACATCCACATCCTTCAAACAATTTTGTACAAAGTTCAATATTATCCACAAAACAGGTATCGCTTATAATCCTCAGGGACAAGGAATAATTGAAAGAGCAAATCGGACACTTAAAAATATGTTACTAAAGCAAAAAGATGGAAACTGGAAAAATCCTAAGGACAGATTGGCAGTTGCCCTGTTTACCCTAAATTTCTTAACTTTAGATTCTAATGGACATTCGGCTGGAGATAGACACTGGAACCCACACCAACAACATAAACCTTTGGTTTACTGGAAGGATGTTCTCTCAGGTACATGGAAGGGTCCAGACCCAGTATTAATTTGGGGGAGAGGATCTGTTTGTGTTTTTCCAAAGCACGAATCCTCTCCAATATGGATACCATCTAGATTGATAAAGCAGGTACAAAGTCAAAGGGATCAAGACGAAGTTATTGAGGAGTCTAGATTGAATAAACAAGTGCAAGGTCAAGAGGACCAAAATGAAGGTATGGAGTGATTCCCTTAAAAGAGTTCTCCATTAAATTTACAACTTAAATTTCATTCTTCCCGCCGGGACAAGAAGATCTCTCTTCAGTGTATACACAATTGTAATTTTTTTTCTCTTTTATATATGTCTTTATGTCTGTGCATTTGTCTAAATTTCATGTTAATGTGATGTCACAAATATGTTTATATGTGCGTCTGTCTAGTGTGACGTCACAAATAATTAAGCGCTTAAAAAAAAAAAAAGGTAGATAGATATAGATCCAAATAACAAATAACGTTAATTCATTTAAGCTTAGGATATTCTAATTTGATAATCAGTAGATAGATAGATAAATAGATATTTATATAAGTTCAGAATATTTTTAGATAATCAATTATAATGATAATCAATTTTGATTTATAGTTGTCTCCGGGACTTCTCTTCAGCTGTGAATATGTTTAATGTTGTATAACCTGATATTTTGGTGTTCCGACAGAGGATCATTTATTTGTTATTGACTTCATTTGTTTAGTAGCTGATTAATTTGAATTATTTCAACAGGTATAGGATTGCTGTGTATATAGAGACTCGAGGATTCCAGCTAACAAATTATTTTTCCAAAATGCCTTTAGCTTTTCTTTATCTTTAATGCAGTAAACACCCTCAGTTTCTCTTTGATTATTTCTGAATGTGATATTTTGCCAGCTTATGTTTGTGGGAGCTTGAGCAGCAATGTGTGTGAGCAGAGATCAACTTTTATTTTCTACTCTAATAGTTTTTTTTTTTTTTTTTTTAGTTTGACAGCTCACCTTTTGATCTCAGTGCTGGAATAGCACTGCCTTTCCCTTAATAATGGATGCTTGAGTTTTTAGGTAGCGGGCCCTGAAGATTTGCCGGTGGAAATGTCTGGACATAAAAAAGACGGCTGCTGCTACAACTGCAGGGACCGCGGTCGCTGCAAGCATCCCTGCTGCTCAAGCATCAACAACCTCACCAGCAGTGTGGCCTCTGCTCTGCATGCATGGGGCCTCCTGAATCTATGTGTTATAACTTATGGACATTTTGATTTTCCATTATTTTGGGACATTACGGGACAATGCCTTGCGGGTATTTGTCTAAGAGAACTCAGTGCATTACTTGATGAAACTAAGGGCAGCTGATTCGCTTAAAGAACTTGATACGCTATGGAAACTTGGCTCGTCAGCAGTAGGCTTACCGCCTTAAAGCCGCAGCATCTCCTAAAAATTGGACGGCTGTTAGTCAACACACAGTCGATCCTGAAGGGCTCTATTGGATGGCTGGTTAGCCTATGACGGGTAAGATCCCCAGAAGGGGACAACCTAAGACACGGCACAGTCACACGGGACAGTCTAATGTGGCCGGCATGTCAACCTAAGCCAGGAGTCAGGACAGCCTAGACTCCCATGACGGGTAAGAATGTCGGTTGCACATGGACGTCCTAGAACATCCCCTCTTTTAAAACTAAAAGGGGGAAATGAAGGAGCCTATAATCAAGGAGATAGCTAAAGATTGCGGTTAGCTGAGAGCCATAAAAGATGTTCTAGTTTCCACCTGATATTAATACATTATTCAAAGAATCTTTGTATGCCCGTGAACACTGCGTGACGCACCTATAAGCTCGAGCTCTAAGCACGTGTCCTTGTTAAAGCTATATGTATATAACTGGGTGAGGTTCGTTAGTGTGTGTGGGGGAAGAAGAAGGTGGTGGTTGGAGTTAGAGCATTTGGAATGATTGCTGGAGCTGGAGAGAGGAGAAGAATAAAAGACCTTTTTTCATTTTCATCCTGCCTCCGAATTTTCCTGTGGCGTTCGCTGCTCCAAGCGACTTCCGCTTCAGGCAGCGACACACTACTTATACAATGAACCAATTGTACCTCAGACTCCCTGGGAGGCTGACTGCACAATTTCCTATTTTCTGTGAACCCCTCCTCTCACTTCCTTCCCTTCTAAACCTCAGTTCTTCCACCCTGCAATACACAGTACTGTTTCTTTCTAAATGATGAGTGTCTAGAGCAGAGTATACCTGACAGAACTTTTAAGAAGTCTCATTCTTTTGCTTTGTATTTATTAACATCAGTAAAGTTGTATTTTCCCCAATATGAAATCTGCTAGCAGCCTGAAAAACACCCCAAAGCCAATTTGACTTTAAATTTGCTTTCTCTACACTCCAGAATGAAAACATGAATAAATATCATCTAGCAGGAAATTGCTCTTAATAATAAGATCATGGCATCTTGAAGCAGAGGGACAGAGATTACTTTGATGTGTGTAGGAGAGATTCCACACAGGTTATATTGGACTTCTGTCTGAATTTCACTCTTAAAAGTAAGGAAATCATAATACACATGAAAGAGGAAATTATAGATCTAGCTTCAATTCTCTGAAAGTAAAGATATTAATTCAGGGTTTTGTGGCAACATAATCCTCTCTCTAATGACATTTTCTAATAAATTGATGTAGCTTAATTTCCTTGTATTTAATTACATGCTTTGTACAGAAGTGTATGAAACCTACACTGCCTTCAACATTCTGCTCTAAAGAAGTAGCATCAAGTTCTTATTGCAACAGTTTGGAACTCATCATGGGTTCTTATTTTATGTTGCATATTTTCTGCTCTGTCAACAGGACTGTACCTGAACTTTGGAAAGTACCCCTCCATGTAACTGAAGAGAATTGCAGGGCTGTTGAGCCATTTACACATGCCACATTCTTCTCCTCGGCCACTATTGGACCACCTATACAGAACTAGCTGTTTCGTGGTTAAAGCAGCTACCAGGAATCTCTTCTTCACCTTTTCTTATTTCCCTGGCCTCTCATCTTTGAGTAATTCTGGGGTAGGGCAGGGGATGTAGGATCCTTAATACCCAGGCATGGAGCTGTGAACATGACACATCTGAGTTGCTGACTGTCCAGCCCAAGGGAGCACCAGCCTTTGTGAATTTTCTTACACAGAGAGTTGATATGTGGAGGCAGCAAACAAATTGCTTTGTGATTGTGCCCTTGGTGAACATGAGCATGCCTGCCTCTGTGCTGCCACCTGAGCATCACCAGTTGGAGGAACATACTCAACAAGAAGAGGAATAGTCTGGAGATGATTCCTCAGTCATTCGTTCCTCAAAGTAGCACTCAAAGGATGTAAGGAAAATCAGCCTTTCCTCTGGCTCAAGTCAATCAGATTGCCTGACAACAGACTTGGGTGTCACATTATAGGGCTCACATTTGTGTTGGGCCAATGGAAGTCTCATTTTTTTTAAAAAAAAAACGTGGCATTTGTCATTCAATTCAAAATAAGAATATTATGACTGCTTCCAAGTGGCCATGTGAAGTCAGGTTTAAAGTAGGGCTGGATACTGAACCAGGGACATGGAATAAAGAGAAGGAAAATCATAAAAACTTTATGAACAAATTACAAGGGAAAAAAAGTCACCATATTCTCTCAGTGGACCCCTGTGATTGAGTGGACTTGGTTACCCAAAATCTCATCATCAAAATAATGTCAAAACATTGGCCTTTTGTTTTTTAACCTAGACTGGGAATCTCTACATTAAGGAAGGGTCAAAATACCAAATAGACATAGCTAATGAAATGCCCTGACAGAATGACATCCTGGACCTCTCAGGGCACTCAAATATGGGAATGCTTATCAAGTACAGACCCAAGAATTTGGACCATGAAGACTCAACTTCTTTTAGCTAATTATTGTGCTTTTGGGGTGGTGGGGGGTGTTCTCTAACTGGAGTTGGAAAGGAGAGAATGTGCTGTTGGAGATTTTGTTGTTATGTATCACCTACATGTTACCTCCTTCACTGCCTGAGTCAGGGACTGGCCAGTCCCTTATCTATAGAATGACAGTCATTGGTGACCTGGGTTTCTTTTTCACTTTATAGATACAGAACATCTTCATCTATTTAAGAAGCTGAGAATTTCTGGGCCAACACCTCTGCCTTCTCTGGAAATTTCTGCACTATCACAAGGTGATTATTGTTGAGCTCCCTCTTTTTCTTCTGGGTGAAAATTCCATTTTAATGCCATCAGTAAAAATGCCCCTTTTCAGGAGGAAATCCCCATTTTCTTTCCTTTCTGAAATAGTTTGCAGGCCCCAACCTGAGCATGGCCAGGTTTTTTTCCCCCAGGGCTCTGTTGTCAACTCTTCAAAAGCCTCAGTGGAACTGCTCAGAACTCTGGTATATCTGCATTTGATGCTCTTGGTCTTCTTCAGGCTTTGTACATGCCATAAAGAGGAGGTTTAATTTGTCTGGTGCACATTTCTAGGAAGATTATATTGTACTTAGTATTGGAGAAACAAAATCTGTGAAAGAGTACATGTTAAGAACATTTAAACATTCCTGTTCTTAATAAGACCTCATGAGTAGCTTTTTTAAAAAAAAATCCTCTTGGATATTTTTGAAACTTCAGTTTATTAAGCACCCCAAATGTTCATGGTTTGATAATTTGCACATACTTCTTTTCTATTTATTTATTTTAATTAGGTATATATGACAGCAAAATACATTTTGATTTATTGTACACAATTGCAGCACAACTTTTTGTTTCTCTGGCTGTACACTATGTAGCATCACACAATATGTGCAATCTTACATGTATCTAGGGTAATAATGTCCATCTCATTCCAACATCTTTCTTGCCCCCATGTACCCTTCCCACCATCCCTCCCCTTTGCCCAATCAAATTTCCTTCATTTTTCCCATGCCTCTCCCCTCCCTGTTTTGGATCAGTATCCCCCTATCTAAGAGAACATCTGGCCTTTGGATTTTTGGCATTGTCTTACTTCACTTAGCATGATATTCTCCAACTCCATCCATTTACCTGAAAATGCCACTATTTTTTTTTCTCTTTCAATGTTCAGTAATATTCCATCCTGTATATATACCACAGTTTTTTTTTATCCATTCATCTATTGAAGGACATCTAGGTTGCTTCCACAGTTTACCTATCATGAATTGAGCTGCTATGAATATTGATATGGTTGCATTGCTATAGTATGCTGATTTTAAGTTCTTTTGGTATAGACTGATGAGTGGGATATCTGGGTCAAATGGTTCCATTCCAAGTTTTCTAAGGAATCTCCATACTGCTTTCCAGATTTGCAGTCCACCAGCAATGTATGAGTGTGCCTTTCTCCCCACATCTTTGCCAACATTTATTGTTGTCTGTATTTTTGATAACTGCCATTCTGACTGGTGTGAGATGAAATCTTAGAGTAGTTATGATTTGCATTTCTATAATTGCAAGAGATGTTGAACATTTTTTCATATATTTGTTGACAGATTGTATATCACCTTCTGAGAAGTGTCTGTTCAGTTCCTTGGCCCATTTATTGATTGGGTTATTGGGGTTTTTTTTTTTTTTTTTGTTGTTGTTGTTGTTTTGTTTTGTTTGGTGTTAAGGTTTTTGAGTGATTTTTACACTCAAGATTAGTGTTCTATCTGATGTGCTTGTGGTAAAGATTTGCTCCCATTCTGTAGGCTATCTATTCACCTCACTGGTTGTTTCTTTTGCTGAGAAGAAGATTTTTAGTTTGAGTCTATTCCATTTATTGATTCTTGGTTTTAATTATTGTGCTTCAGTAGTCTTATTAAGAAAGTCAGGGCCTAATCTGACATGATGGAGATTAGGATCCACATTTTCTTCTATTAGGCACAAGGTCTCTGCTTTAATTCTTAGGTCCTTGATCCACATTAAGTTGAGTATTGTGCATAGTGAGAGATAGGGACTTAATTTCATTTTGTTACATATGGATTTCCAGTTTTCCCAGCACCATTTGTTGAAGAGGCTATCTTTTCTCCAATGTATGTTTTTGGTGCCTTTGTCTAATATAAGATAACTGTAATTATGTGGGGTTTTTCTCTGTGCCCTCTATTCTGTATCAGTCTATTTTGGTGCCAATACAATACTTTTTTTGTTCCTATTGCTCTGTAGTATAGTTTAAGGTCTGGAATAGTAATGGCACCAGCTTCATTTTTCTTCCTAAGGATTTCTTTGGCTATTCTGGGTATCTTAGTTTTCCAGATGAATTTCATGGTTGCTTTTTCTATTTCTATGAGGAATACCATTGGGATTTTGATTGGAATTGCATTGAATCTGTATAGTGCTTTTGGTAGTATGGTCATTGTGAAAATATTAACTCTGCCTATCCAAGAACAAGGTAGAACTTTCCATCTTCTAAGGTCTTCTTTAAACTTTGTCATCAAATCTGAAGCTTAATTTTGCTGGATATAAAATTCTTGGTTTACATCCATTGTCTTTCAGAGATTTGTATATGTTGTTCCAGGATCTCCTGGCTTTGAGGGTCTGGGTTGAAAAATCTGCTGAAATCCAAATTGGTCTTCAATTATATGTAATCTCATTTTTTTCTTTTGTGGCCTTTAATATTCTATTTTTATTCTGTATGCTTGGCATTTTCATTGTAATGTGTCTTGGCATAGATCTGTTGTAATTTTGCACATTTGGTGTCCTATAGGCCTCTTGTATTTGATTTTCCAATTCATTCTTCATGGTTAGGAAATTTTCTGATATTTCATTGAAGAGATTGTGCATTCCTTTGGTTTAAATATATGAACTTTCCCCTATTCCAATAATTTTTAAATTTGATCTTTTGATGATATCCCATAATTCTTAGATATTCTGTTCATAATTTCTTGCCACCTTCTTTGTGAAGGAAACGTTTATTTTCAAAATTGTATATTTTGTCTTCATTGTCTGAGGTCCTTTATTCCAAGAGATCTAGTCTCTTGGTGATGCATTCTATTGAGATTTTTATTTGGCTTATAGTTTCTTTCATTTCAAGAATTTCTGTTTGGGTTTTGTTTTGGGGTCTTTTTTTTTCAGAATCTCTATTTCTTTCTTGAAATAATCTTTTCCTATTGTATTTGTTGATGTGATCAGTGGTTGCCTATATTTGCTCTCCTATCTCTTTGTTGGTGTGATCAATGGTTGCCTGTATTTGCTTTCTTATCTCTTTGTTGGAGTGATCAAGTATTGCCTGTATCTGCACACTTAGGTCATTCTTTAATTCCCAGATCATTTTAGTTGTGTATATTCTGAATTCCTTCTCTGACATTTCATCTACTGAACTATCTATAGATTCTATGGTTTTAGTATCTTGGTTTGTTTGGGGAGCTTTCCTCCCTTGTTTTTTCATGATGTCTATGTGTCTTCCTCTTTTGAAGTATAGATACAAGGTATTACAGCTTCTGCCCTATTGTCTTATAGTGTCCCTGCAGGTTACCAATACCTCACCTTTAAGGAAGGGATCAATATTACAGTACTCAATGTACCCAACATGCAGCCATAGATCAGTTATCTTCTATTTGTACATTACACTTTGTCACTATAATCAGAAATGATGAGTTTAGTTACCTTCTACAATATACTCAATAGGTTTGTGTAATGATTTACAGTTTTTAATGGTAAAAGGGGGTTGGGGGTTGGCTGAGATGTTTATGATGTAGGATGTGATAATATACAGGCATTAGATTTTATGACTAGTGTAAGGGTAATCATAATAAGTTGGCTCTTAGTAGGAGAAACAAGAGAAAGGCAACCCCATGCAAGACTCCCTGTTACCTCAGCAACAGGATAACTGTTAGCACCCTTAGTAGAGAAACCTCTGGTGCAGCCAGGCCCACAGGGACCTTGATGACATCTTACCAGGTCCTTATGGTTTTCCTTGATAAAAGCAAGGATATCCCATTTTAATGGTGGTGGCAGTCTTAAGCCTATACATACCCTGATGGTGGGCTGTGGAGCCACACTTTGATGAATAAGGAACCCGGTGTGGGGTGCCTCTCCACCAGGTTCAGGGCACCTCTCTGTGCAGGTACAGGGAGGGCCTCTCTCCAGTTCACCAGGCAAATGTTTAGATTTTAAGAGCTGAAGTGCTATCACATTATATTAAGTTTTGAACTGTTATTTATTTTATTTAACACTAATCTATAAACTTTCTGTTATTTAACATTTACATGCTTACATTTTTTAATCATTTCAGAGTGTTTTTCCTGATCCTGTTAGCTCTTTCATTTTACTACCAGCTTTTGAAAACACTCCCATCTTATATTTGATTAAACGTTGGTTCCTGGTTCCTCCAGTGTGATTGTAAAATACAGATTAATCCCTGAGAATCCTCCTCCTGGGTGTTTCAAGCAACATCACTGAGGATGGAGAGAACTCAGATACTCTCAGTTTTATCTCTGGCTGTGTTCTGGGCCAGCTTCTTCATACTCTCTGTAGTTGATGACTCTTTCAAAGTCAAGTAATCTGCTCCCAAGACACCTGAAACATTTCTCACTAGAATTGTCTTGACCTTTCTCTTCTGAGATTTGGATCCATGGTCACAGTTTGTACTCTGGAAAGAGTTACTGTTTTCCTGTTGTTGTACTGATCAGAAAAAAAGAGAATAAGGTGTTCAGGACAGTGTCTGGTAGGTCATGTGGTATGGGATCAAAATTTCTCTTCACCCCTAAATTTACACTTTCTGATGACACTGGCCTTGTCTTGTTGGTCATGGGGTCCCCAGTTATAGTTTCCTCCAAGTTCAGCACCTCCATATGTTGATAGTTCACAGACACAAAATCAGAGACTGTGCTTCTATTTGGTTCACTGAGGCACGAATACATACTAAGTGCTTACAGTGTATCAGGGACTAGGCCAGGATGAGAAATATTACAAAAACGTATAATATGAAGAGCACTTGACACACACACAAGAATAATATGCATACAGTAGTCTAGAAAGCACATTTAATGGCTCTCCATGTACACATCATCTGCCTCACAATCATTCATGAATATCAGCAGCCCATCTACACACACACCCCAAATTCCATGTTATTTTGAATCACAATCACATATAAATATGTCAAAATGTTATCAAATATGGAAAAATCTTTTTGAAAACAATCACAATTCCATTATCAAGTTCCCCAAATCAATACGTTCTCCTAAAAAAAATAAATAACTAGGAATCAATATGAATAAATCATGGGTCTAACATTCAAGGTATTATATGTAATCTGATGGGACAGGCAGAGTCAGAAGTCAGTGATCATATTCTATGAGGAGAGAGGCAGAGACAGAAAGAGAAAGACATAGAGATGGATAAGAATGAGGAGGAGATAGAACAAATGAGGAATTGGGAGGAAGGAAGGTTGGGAGGTAAGAAGGAACACAAGGAGATGAAAGAAAAAAACAGGAGAAGAGAAAATAATCATAGTTGAATGTTTAAGAAAAAAACTCCAAATGTGTAGATTTTATAGATTTATGACTTATTAACTTGTTTTCATCTACTATTGTAAAATCAGGTTCAATAAGAAGATCAAGGACAGCATCAATCCTTACATATACATGCCCTTTGGAAATGGACCTAGAAACTGCATTGGCATGATGTTTGCTCTCATGAATATGAAACTTGCTTTCATCAGAGTACTGCAGAACTTCTCCTTCCAACCTTTCAAGGAAACACAGGTCAGTATACTTTCTGAAATAATAAAGTCTTGTGGGTAGTTTCTTTTAGTTGAGGGGCCTATTTAAAGAAAAGTACATGCTCATTCATCTTAATGCTTTGTTTTATTGCCATAGAATCTCTTTTGAGACTTTTGTGAGATTTTTAGGGTCCTTCAGTTTTGAAGCTCTGTATCTGTGGCTGTATAAAGACCAAAGTATAAATATCAGGTAGAGTCAATGCAGATCAGCTTGACATGACTATGTGCAGTGTCTTTGAACTTCAGCAAAGTTTAAACTCAGTTTCAAGTCAAGTGAAGATCAGACTATTATGCACAATCCATTGTGAACTGTGAAGAGCATGTTGTGGTGATGTTTGAATGCTGTTGTCCTCAACAGACCTTACAGAAACTTTGTAACAATATTTCTCACTATTGGCTGGACATTGAAATCACCATAGAATTTCACAAATACATGATGGTCACCTCCAAAATTCTAAAATCATTTACTTAGAGTGTGACTTTAAAATCTCTCCACTGGTTCTCATTCTCAAAGTTGAGAATCATAGGTGTCAATCATTTCTTGAAGATCTGAAGGATTTGTGCAGTCCAGAGTTATCTTGATTGACCACACCTTCCAGGAGTCCTGTTGCTAAAAAACTACTTCTTTTACATTTCAGTAGTAACTCTATGAATATTATTTCCCACTTCTCTTCATTCAATTCTCATCCTTCAATTTTTAGCTCAATAAAAAACTCCTCCAAAGAGTCCGCTGCTTCTAATGAAAGATTTATTCACTCCTCTGTTTTGTTCTTTGTTACTGCAAACTATTATCATAACCTAAGTTAATATTTTGTCATTAAAAGCATCCCACTGGGAGGCTTATGTTTTTATGTTTATTTTATTTTATATATTTCAGTGTGGTGTTGAGAATCAAACCCTTTACCTCACACATGCTAGGGAAATGCTCTACCTCTGAGCCACAATGCAAGCCTCTATCACTCCATTTGTGCCTTTCATAAACTCCCAGGGGTCCTTGCAGTGGACCTTGCCCACGTCTAGCATTTGGTAAATATTTAAGGAAGTTCTCAATTTTTTGTGCTTTTTATTTTAAAACTTTCCAAATGACATTTATCTCTTTCTGTCTCTGTGGGTGAGGGGCAAGTGCGTGTGTTTGTTTCACTCTATGCATAAAATATTTACAAATTATTTGAAATTTAAGAATAGCAAATTATTACATTTATGGAATGATGTAGAATATCTTCTGTGAGGAATGTAAAGTTGTCATTGAGTCATAAAAAGCAATGTCCTATATGGCTTATTTCTGGGGATTGTTCATTTAATATGCAATTCCTCCCCCATCTGTTGATATTACATAAAAGAAAGAAGAATAAATGTTGTTACCATTTTATTTGAGGATTCAGGGCAGCCATGTAGCTACCTTCCAAGTATGTATATATAGGGAACTTAGATCTGGGTGGAAGTAGGTCTCTTATACACCTGGGATGGGGCAGGTACTTTCTGGACACTCCTAGTCTTTCCTGGCTGGAACTTCTCAATCTCCATGAAAATTTTCTTCCCTTCCCTTTCCTGGAATCAAAAGATTACTCTCTTGGAGGTATTCCCAACACTAAAGGAATGCCTCAGTGGGAATGGGGCTAAAGTGCTACTCAAAACTCTGTAGGACTCAAAAGTTTCCCATTTGCACTACTCTTGGAAGCAAAAAGAAAGAGGAGACTTTAGGCAGGAAAAAGCATAGTGCTCCTACAAAGTTTTTTCTTTTTTAAACTGCATGGGTTCAATCAGGAGGAATGACTGGACTCTTTTAAAAGGGAAGGACTGCTCATAGAGTTCATATTGTAAAACCTACTCAGGGTTACCTGGGTAACCCATCCATGAAGGAACGTGAGCAAATGTCCATGAAGTTCACTTTACAAAAAGTTTTACATAATGCAAAAAATATGACTTAAAGTTTTTTTAATTCATCCATTTTACTTACAATATTTTCTTTGCAGAGCTGCAGAACCCAGGGCTTCACACATGGTAGGCAAGTTATCTATTTCTAAACCTTATCAACAGCTCTCTTGCTATAAATTGAAATTGAGAAAAATACAAGCCAACATGATTTTATCATAGGAATGGTAGAGAATAAATGTTCATGAAATATTTCATTTAATGGACAGATGTATGTATGCTTTTACTATCCAATCTTGACACAGCTTATAGAATAAATGTACGGAATCCCACACATGAGGCTAAAAGTAGTTTTCATATGTTTGTGCAGTATTGTCCTTAACGTGATTTTTCTAATTTCTTCTGTTGTTAGTACTTCATTTACTACTTCTAAATATGCTTGCTTAATGTTTGCATATCCCTCTGAAAAATGCAGGAAATCATTACTTGAACCAGAAAAATCCATTGTTCTAAAGATTTTGTCAAGAGATAAGCCTGTAAAGTAGAATCAGAACCTCCCTAAGGATTTCTGCTCTATTTTTCAAGGAAGACGTTTCTCAGAACAAAAGGCATCTTGATTTTCTCTGTGAAATAAAAAATGGAATTGAAAATGGATTTGTAGGTTGATGCTGCTTTTGAGTTACTAGGGATGCTGGACTTTGGCTGGGCTTGCTCACCGCCTGTGCAGAGTATTAGCTGTTGTGTGATGCAAAGGAAGTGACCATCTCAGGGCCAGATATGAAGACTCAGCCTCTCTGGTTTTCTTGGGACTCACAGCACCCCTTTCTGTACCCTTACCTCTTTATACCTTCCCTTATAAATTCTTAAGCACTGATTCAAATAACTCTAAAGCTCTTTGAGTAAAAATTTTGTATCATCTATCCTTTCTTTCAAAACACCATTTACTTCTCATGATTCTGATATTGAGCAACAAATTCTAATATTACACTCCCTAAATACTCTATAGGACATGATTTACATGTTTTGTCAATGAAATTAATAATAGAAAAAAATTTATATCTGTGTCTTAATATTTTTTAGAGTGTCACTGGACTTCATATGTCTTCTTTTAATGGGATTTGAAAAGGTTTTTTCCTAATACTCTGAAGGATTGTAGACACATACACAATGCTGCTTGAATTATTGAGACTATGTTAAAATAGAGAAGTTACACATAAATCTCTTTATTCTTGGAGTACTCAAAGAATATCAAGGATCTGGATTCTTGAAAATTCTTAGAGGCTTACCCAGGATAACACTCTACATTTGGGACAAATATGGGTGTAGTCATTGGGTGATACTACCTATCCTCAACACTCTCCTCAGAGCAGTTCCCATGAAATAAGTTCACAATACCCACATCATTCTCTAGTTTGCTGGAGGCCACAGGTAGCAGCTGAGTCTAGAGAAGGACCAGGAGGCCAGGTAGATAGCACACCCTAGTGGGAGACTGACTCAATACCCCAGAACTGCACCTCTGCAATGGGATATTGGGTGCATCCTAAAGAAGGGTCCCCATGGACTTCCCTGTGACTCCACAAACATTCTGAAAGAAAACACTCACCTCACAAGATTTCTGGGACTTGAGCCTCTTGCTCAGTAAACGTGGGGAGTGCACTAGTGAAGCCATCTTGGGCTTTCAACCAGAAAGGCTTTTGTTCTACTTTGCCCTGTGGGAGACAGAGAAGCAGCTGGATAATAACAAGGAGGGGCTGCCTGGGAACCAGCAAACCAGGGAGCTGAAGCCGCCTCCTTCCTCCAATTTGTTCTTGATCTCCACACAACCAACACCCAGTGTCATCCTGGCTGTCCTCCACTTCTATGAGCACATCTCCCAGCTGTCCTGAGAACACCCGAGGAGCAGTACCTGCTCCCTCCCCAATGCCCCCCACTGTAAGAGCCTTAATGAGGAGATAGCTAAGATGGCGGGTGGCTAGCTGAGAGCCATAATATTGTTTAAACCTGATATCCATGCATTTAACTAAGAATCTTTCTACACCCGTGAACACTGTGTGACACACCTGTAAGTTTGAGCTGTTGACACATGTATACTTGTTAAGGCAAATAATATTTAACCGGGTGAGGTTGGCTAGAGGGTGTGGGAGTTGGAGAAGTTGTTGGAGTCGGATAGAGAAGTTAGAAGAATCAAGAATAAAGAACCTACTCTTTTCCAGTCTGCCTCTGAATTCTTTCCCATGCTATCATTGCTGCAGGCGGCAATAGCTGCAGACGGCTACAAGTGGTGGCCCATATGGGGAATTCAGAATTGGCAGGTAAGAACTGAGAAGACTCTAAAGATGGGTTCAAAAATTACAAAAATTCGAGCTGCAAAAGCTATTCAAGATTTGTTAGAGATAGCTGAAGGATACTTGCTCTCAATTGAACCTGGGACTCAGGAAAGTGATTCTGAGAGCACAGCCTCTACTGAGTCAGTTAAGACCAGTAAAGAAAGCATTAGTGAGGAGGAATTTAAAAAAAAAAGTGATTCTGGGAGCACAGTCTCCAATAAAATGAACAAAATAAAATTTAAAAGACCCAAGATAGAGGACCGTCATGTGGAGGAGCCACTTGTGCCCTCTGCTCCCCCATGGGTTGAATCCATTACAGAGACTATGAGGGGTCTTTCTAGGCACTTGAATGCCCTTGAAACAGAGATTAAGGATCTTTCTAAGCACTTGCATGCCCTAGAGTGTAAAAATTTGCAGGAACAATGGGATCTGCCAGTGTTTGAAAATCAAAATGGAAAGAGGTACCACCAATCTTTAAATTTCAAAACTATAAAAAAAAAATTTAAAGAAACAACAATGACATATGGGCCCCAAGCTCCTTTCACCATAAGAATGTTAGGATCTCTTAATACTATAACCTTAACTCCATCAGATTGGAAAGGCTTATGTAAGGCAGTATTGAGCAGGGGACAATACTTGATTTGGAGGTCTCAATTCCAAGAGTTCTGTGTTGAAACAGCTAGAAGAAATGCAACTGCAGGATTTCCAGACCATAACATGGACATGTTAACTGGAGAAGGGCAGTTTGCTGATTTACAGGTTCAGATTCAGTATGATCCTGGAGTTTATGCTCAAATATATGCTGCAGCTGTTAAGGCATGGAAAACGTTACAAGGAACTGGTGACTTACAGGGTAGCTTGTCTAAAGTAATTCAGAGACCTAATGAGCCATATGCCGACTTTGCTGATCGACTTTTGTGAACTGCAGGTAGAGTGTTTGGAGACGTTGATCAAGCCATGCCATTAGTTGTTCAGCTGGCATATGAAAATGCCAACAAATATTGTCAAGACGCTATCAGACCTTGGAAATCTAAAAGGGACCTTTCTGTATATATAAGACTATGCAAAGATATAAATGACGCATTTGTTACAGGAAATGTAATCGCAGCAGCCATGAGAGGTGCTTCTTCTCCTAATTATACAAGAGGGGCTTGACCTGAAAGTTATTATAGTCAATCAGGTTATTTTAGAAAACAATATCCCCAAAGAAGGCAAGAGACAATAAAAATAAGAACAAGCTCATCTCGTGCGCCAGGCTGCTGCCCCAGGTGTAAAAAAGGAAACCATTGGGCTAATAAATGCAGATCCAAAACTGATATTAATGGTAACATTTTGTCTGGCAATTCAAAAAACGGGGGCACGGGGCCCAATGTCCCAGATCCCACAAATGTACGAGGCATTAGAGGAGGAGTATCCTCAAACATCCATCCAGATGATTCCTCAACACAATCCCTCTTACCCATTGACTCCCTTGTCAGAGGAACAAGAGGAAGTGCAGGACTAGACCTCTGTTCCACCACCCAAATAGTGCTAACACCTGAAATGGGGGTTCAACTGATTCCCACGGAAGTCAGGGGACATCTTCCCTTAGAGACTGTAGGACTTATCCTCAGGCAAAATTCTAAAAGCTTATCAAGTTTTCATGTGACTCCAGGTGTGATAGACTCAGACTATCAAGGAGAAATTAAGATTATGCTTAGTTCACCTCGAGGCATTGGCTCTATTAACCAAGGTGATAGAATTGCTCAGCTGCTTCTCCTTCCCAGTTTACATGACTCATTTAAGAGTATGCCTCAAAATAGAAACAATAGGGGATTTGGTTCCACTGGCTTGGAACCTATGGCTTGCTGGGTTAAGGATTATTAACAGAGGCCTATGTGCAAATAAAAAATTCAAAGAATAGAGATGGAGGGGTTGAAGGACACTGGGGCTGACTCTTCCATCATCAACCTACGACAATGGCTCAAGCACTGGCTTCTGCAGAAGGCTTCAACTCGTTTAAGAGGCTTGGGATATACTAATAGCCCAGAACAAAGTGCAACAGTTTTAAAATGAAAGGATGATGAAGGGCATCAAGGAACATTTTAGCCTTACGTTTTGTCCAGCTTGCCAGTTACCTTATAGGGAAGAGATGTTTTGCAACAAATGGGAGTACACCTCGCAACCAAGCCCGCAGGTGTTAAAAATAAAAATATACAGGGTAATCCTAACCCTATTGATCTTAAAGGAAATCATCATCAAAAAGGTAAAGGATATTTTTTTTAGGGGCCACTGAGAAAACAATTTTGAAAATACCATGGCTTTCTGATAAGCCAGTTTGGGTCCCTCAGTGGCCCCTATCTAAAGAGAAATTACAAGCGGCCCACTTACTAGTATAAGAACAACTAGAAGCAGGACATATAGAACCTTACACCTCTCCCTGGAATTCCCCCATATTTGTGATTAGGAAAAAAATCAGGAAAATGGCGATTATTACATGATCTTAGAGAAATCAATAAAACCATGCAAATTATGGGCCCTACCCAACCTGGACTTCCTAATCCTGTTGCAATTCCTAAAAATTTCCATCTTATAACCCTTTACATAAAGGATTTTTTTTCTATTCCTTTACATCCTCTGGATGCCCCCAGGTTTTCTTTTTCAGTTCCCTCTATTAATAATTATGGACCTGATCAAAGATTTCAGTGGAAAGTTTTACCCCAGGGTATGGCTAATAGCCCCACTATATGTCAAATCTATGTAGATAAAATTATTCAGCCTACCAAGAACAAATACCCAGAGCTTATGTGCCTCCATTATATGGATGATGTTTTGCTTGCTCATCCTAATCAAGAAGTCTTATTCACCATATTTAGTGATATATCAGAAAACTTGAAATGATATGGACTAAACATTGCTAAAGAAAAGGTTCAAACTAGATCTCCAATATTATATCTAGGATTCCAAATTATGGATACTTTTATCAGGCCTCAAAAAATTTTAATAAATAAGGAACATCTAGCTACTCTTAATGATTTTCAAAAATTTCTGGGAGACATTAATTGGCTTTGCCCTATGTAAGCTGCCTGTCATGGCCAGCCACGGCACCGCGGGAGAAAAACTCAGAGGCAGAGTAAAGCTATTACTACTTTTACTTCTACTTTCTTAGAGAGAGCTTAGAGAGAGAAAGAAAGATTCTTAGAGCTTAGAGAGAGAGAAGAGAGAGATTTCTTCTTTAGAGAGAGAGAGAGAGAGCTTAGCTTAGAGAAAGATTCTTAGAGAGAGCTTCTTTCTTCTTTCTTTGGCAGCCTCAGCCTGACTCTGACCAGCAATTACTTCTTCCATCTGGTTTCTCTTCTGTCCGAACTCTTAACCACTCTGACTCTTATTTTTTCTTCTGAATGTGTTCTGGCCGCTCTGATTCTTTTCTTCTTCTCCGACCCGAACTCTTCTTCTGAGCGACCGAGCGACTGCACGACTGACTGAATGAATTCATTCTTCTCCTGACTCCGACCGCTTTCACCTGGTTATATACCTTTAGCTTTGCGGGTGCCTCACGTGCATTTACAGGTGCATCACATACATACTTATTAATAGGTGGAACTTATAGCTTCCAGCTGACTGCAATAGCCATCTCCCTAATTGGGGCTCCTTCAGCCCTACACTAAGCCTCACTACTGGCCAATTAAAACCCTTATTTGATATCCTTCATGGGAACCCTGATCCATCTTCACCGCGAACATTGACTCCTGATGCTAGGGAAGCTTAAAAGTTGGTAGAAAAGGCCATTGAAGGATCCCATTGTGATAAAATTGATTTTGCTTGACCAATGATATTGATCATTATTTCTTCACAATATACACCCATAGGAGTATTTTGGCAACAGAGGCCCTTATTATGGATACATTTGCCTGTCACTCCTAAGAGAACAATTGAGTCTTATACCTCCATGGTGGCTAAACTTATTCTTCAAGGACTTAAGACTTCTACTAAAATATTTGGCATTCACCCCCCTACTATTATTACTCCCTATTCATCATCACAGGTTGAATATTTATGCTTCAATGACAATGATTGGGCTATAGCTAGATGCTCTACTTCTGCAAATTTTGATAACCATCTTCCTGAGTCTCCTATACTATCTTTTTGTATCAATCATCCCATTATATTTCCACAGGTAATAAAAAATCAACCTATTCCTAAGGCATTAAATGTATTTACAGATGGGTCCTCTAATGGTACTGCTGCAGTAGTCACTCAAAAAGAAAATATATAGAACAGCCCATAAATATTTTTTCAGACAGCCACTATATTGTACATGCCGTACCTAAATTAGAGATAGCAGGTCCAATAGCACCTCATACTCCAGCCTTTAAATTGTTTTTTTTTCAAATTCAAAACCTTCTATGAGAACGTAAAGAACCTTTGTTTATTGGAAATATCAGAGCTCATACTAATTTGCCTGGTTCTCTTCATGAAGGTAATCAAAAGGCCGATGCCCTCACTGAAACAATTTATATTTTCAGCAGTCCAACAAGCTACCTCGTCCCATTCTCAATTTCATGTTAATAGTACTACTTTACAACAAAGTTTCAAAATAACTAAAGATCAAGCTCAAACAATTGTGAAGGCTTGTCAATCTTGTGTGACACATTTGCCCAATCCACATTATGGGGTTAACCCAAGAGGATTAATGCCCAATCATTTGTGGCAAATGGATGTCACTCATGAGCCAAGTTTTGGAAAATTGCGATTTATTCATGTAACCATAGATACATGCTCAGGCATGATTTTTGCTTCCTTACATGCTGGAGTAAAAGTTAAAGATGTTACATCTCATTGAATACAAGCTTTTGCTGCATTGGGCATTCCCAAAATGCTTAAAACAGACAATGGCCCTGTATATACATCCTCATCTTTCAAACAATTTTGCTCCAAATTCAATATACTTTATAAGACTGGTATTCCGTATAATCATCAAGGCCAAGGTATAATTGAATGAGCTAATCGCACACTCCAACTTATGCTTTTGAAACAAAAAGAAGGAAATTGGACAAATCCTAAAGATAGATTAGCCATTGCCCTTTTTACTTTAAATTTTTTAACTTTGGATTCCAAAGGATTTTTGGCTGGAGACAGACACTGGAATCCACACCAACAACATAAACCTTTGGTTTATTGGAAGGATGTTCTTTCAGGCACTTGGAAGGGCCCAGAACCAGTGTTAATTTGGGGGAGAGGATCTGTTTGTGTTTTTCCACAGCAGGCGTCCTCACCAGTATGGATACCATCAAGACTAATATAAAAAGGTACCAAATCAAAAGGGCCAAGATGAAGTTGTTGTGGAATGATTCCCTTAAAAGAGGTGTCAATCCGCGCACCTGCGTGAGTTTGTCTCTTTTCCGACAAGGTAACCTCATCTTTGCTTTTTCAGCTAAGAAACTTTTAAGCTGCACGTTTTTTCCTTCAATAAATTCACAACTAAAATCTCATTCCTCCCGGCCGGGATGAGAGGATTTTTCTTTAGTGTGCACACAATTGTATTCTTCTTTTTTATGTATGTCTTTATGTCTGTGTGCTTGTCTAGATTTCATGTAAATGTGATGTCACAAATATATGTCTTTATGTTTGTGCGTCTGTCCAAGGTGACGTCACAAATAACAAAAACTGAGCACTCATGAAAATTAATATAAAATAAATGGATACAAATAACTTTAATTCATTTAAGTTAAAAGTATTCAAATTGGGTAAACAATTAAAAAATGAAGGTACCTTCAATCTTAATTTATAAGTATCTCTAGGACTTCTCTTCAGCAAGGAATATGACTAATACTGTATAGCCTGATATTTTGGTATTTGACTTGGGATTGTTTATTTGTAATAAACTTTATTTATTATACATCTGATTAATTTAAATTTTGTAACAGGTATTTGTTGGGACTCATGTCTGCCAAGGGGAAGGACTTTGGCTGCTTACCACGCCCTAGTAGGACCGGGGCTAAGCAAACGGGTGTGGCTATGACATAGTGTGAGAGACCGAACCGCCATGCTGGCTGATTGGTTAGTTCTAGGCCTATTTAAGTTCAGCACCTTGCCAATAAAGTTGAGTTTTTGGCTTCTCGCTTGCTATACAAAACTCCCTGGGTGTGGCGTGGTATCTGTCCAGCAGACAGATAGGAGACACTCAGCTATTTTTGTCCTTAAGCCCATCTTGCTGGGTAAGGTGTTTTCTTTCTGGGGGCAGAAAGAAAACCCCCTTTAGGGCCCAAAAGGGGGGTAGCTTAGACCTCGGCCCCATTCATAACTCAGCAGCCCCGGCAGGTTGGTGCCCAAGTGTGAGGCACGAAAATTATCGGTGGGCTTAACACGGTTAGAGAAGCAGCGTCTCTTTCTCTTGCAAAAATACCCTCTATTATGGGGCAAGCATTAACATTTAGAAAATCTCAAAACCCAGCCCTCGAGGCATGGTGATGTATTTTAAGAAAGCAAGATCTCCAAATATCTGATAGCCAAGCAGAAGTGATTTGGAATTCATTAATACGGGCGGCTCCCTGGCTCCCAAAGTCTGATTTTAATTCTTGGAAAACGTGGCGCGAAGTGGAACAAATTTTAAGAGAGCGAGAACATGAATACAGAGAAGTCCCGCCTCCGGGAGTTTATCCAACTTTATCCGCCCTAAAAACATGCTCTCTCTTGGAGACAGCAAAAGAATCTGCAGAGGCCACAGAGCAGGCACCTCAGATTATACGAGTTGAGGTAACAGAGCAGGCCCTGCGGGAAAATAAAATATCTAGTCTTTCCCGGTCCGGAGAAATAAACAACCCCTCCTGGGCCGCGGATTTGGAGAAGCTTAACCAGTTCCTAAAAACAAAGAAATCTCGCTCTGGGGAATTAGAAAAAATTACAGCCCCTCCCTTAGAGAGCTCTAACAAATTCCCTGAGGACAAAGGCCACCGGCCACATGGCTCACCACCTTGTGATCGGGATCCGCCATTTTATGAGCCAGCCCCTGCTAAGCCTTCTGCCCCACCACTGTACCAAGAGGTGCCAATCTCACAGCAGCTGCTAGCACTCTCTGGTGGGCTTTCACCTGTAATGGCATTTCCAGTTAATTTAAATCCTAGGGAAGACAGACCTCAAATTTGGTACCCCTGGGAGACTCAAGAGTTAAAAGAATTAAAAAAAAGCTGTGGCAGAGGATGGGCCAAATTCGCCATGGGCAGAATGCATTTTACAAAGTCTCGGTCATCACGCCTGTACGAGTAGAGATCTGAAAGATCTAACCAAAGCTGTGCTCCCAGGACCTTTATTCCTTAAATGGTGTGCATATTTTTCTGATGAATGCCATATGCAGGCTGAAAGGAACCAAACTGCAAATCCTCCCATACCAATAACCTTTGGGATGCTGTCAGGAACTAGTGACCAATATGCCACAGGTATTCAACAAGCAGCATTACCAGCTCCATACTGAGAACAGGTGCGAGCTGTAGGGCTGGCAGCATGGAAGAAGCTAGAGGAAGGCCCTACAGAGCCTCCTATAGCTGGAATAACTCAAAAAGCTAATGAGGATCTGGCTACATTTATTGAAAGAGTGGAAAAAAGCCTTCAAAGGAAATTTCCACCTGGTACGATGAGGGACCAATTTGCAAAAATGTTAGTTTGGGAAGGAATGACCCCAGATCACAAGCTGGCCTGTGCTGGGTTAAAAGATAGATCTATGGGGAGATGGATTATTGCCACCAAAGATGTGAGTTCGACAACTCACCAGTCTCAAATATTGACCAATGCCCTTAATGCCCACACTGAGGTATTAGCAACAGTTTTAAATGGAAAAGAAGCCTGTTTTAAGTGTGGACGACAAGGCCATTTTAAGAAAGACTGCCCCAATGGCCCTGGTCGGCCTCCAGAATGCTCCCCTGGCCAGACTCAAAGTCCAGCTGCTCCTAGAACACTTTGTCCTAGGTGTAAAAGAGGATATCATTGGAAAAAAGATTGCAGGTCTAAATTTGATATTCAGGGGAAACCTTTAAACTCCTGAAGGGGCAGCCTCCAGCCCCGTTACACCAAGGAGGTTCCCTTGATCACAGTCCCCCTAAGGTCCATTGGACAGTTCCTATTGTTCCAGGGATTAGACCAAAGATGGATATTTATATATCAGGAAAGAAATTTCATTGCTTACTTGATACTGGGGCAGATCGTACTATACTACAGAAGGAAGAGATTCCACCCCAATGGGAACTAATTCCAGGGCCTCAGTTACTTGAAGTAGGTGGAAACACTCATTCAGAAGAGACCAGAAATTGGCTTAAATGGAGAGATATAGATGGAAACCAAGGGGAAGTTCGTCCCCTTGTGGCCCTTGGATTAACTTCTAATTTATTAGGCCAAGACATCTTAGGAGAAGCAGAGGCTTACATTACTACAACCCATAGAGAGCTTCAAAATGATATATTAACTAAAGATACGGAGAGAAAAACTTCCAATCATCAAATAGGGTCTCACCACCAATCCTAAGGGCCACTGCTCCCCAAGTTCCTGCCATTCAATGGCGAGATGGCCCCCCAATCTGGGTCGAGCAGTGGCCCCTTTCCTACTGAAAAACTAAACCATTTGAGGGCAATTGTCCAAGAACAGTTAGCCCTAGGACATATTAGACCTTCTCTTAGCCCATGGAACAGTCCTGTTTTTGTTATACAAAAGGCCACAGGGAAATGGAGGATGTTACAAGACCTCCAAAAAATTAATGATAGGATGTTCCTTATTGGCATGCCTCTGCGTGGCCTCCCCTGGATCCCTTCTATCTCAAGAGATTTAACCTTAATTGTTATTGATATTAAAGATTGTTATTTTTCAATACCTCTTCATCCAGATGATTATGAAAAGTTTGCATTCTCGGTCCCCTCAGTCAATTTTCAAAAACCAGATGAGTGATATGAATGGATAGTTCTCCCTCAAGGTATGGCTAACAGCCCAGCCTTTTGTCAATATTATGTTTCATGTCTTCTGTCACCATTAATGAAAAAATCACAGATCACCCTATATGTTTATATGGATGACATCATTCTGGGAGCTGCTGATGTCCAACAACTAAACTCAGCTTACCTAACCCTTCGAGAGCTCTTAGAAAAAGGAGAGTTACACATATCCAATGATAAGATACAAACTATTCCTCCCTTTAAAATATTGGGGACAAAACTTAGCCTAGACTCGGTTTGTCCTCTCAAACCTCAACTAGTCATTCAAAAATCTTATTCCTTGGCAGAGTTACAAAAGCTATTAGGAGAGCTAAACTGGTTAAGACCATGGCTTCATATCTCTACTGAGGATTTATTACCTCTCTTTGAGTTGCTACGGGGAAAATCCCCCTCTGATGTGATTTTACTAGAAGAAAGTCATCTGTCAATATTACAAAAAGTCCAAGATGCCCTCAATTCAACCCAATTGGCTCGATACCAACAAAAGCAACCTCTACATCTGTGGATTTTCTCAGGTGCTAAGCTCCTTACAGCTGTGCTCACCCAGATGGGAAATCCCTTAGAGTGGATACATTCCTCTGTGGGAGGAGCAACTCGAGTTTATTCCCAATTAGATCAATTAGCAGATCTTATAATAAAAGGGAGAGATACATCATTGAGGCATTATGGAAAAGACCCAGATATTTTAAGAATTCCTTACCGTTTGTCAGACTTTGAGTGGATACAGAGAAACAACCCTAGAGTCTCCTATGCTTTAGAAGGATTTCTAGGAAAAGTTGACTGTCATTACGGGTCAACCAAATGGACCTCTTCTTTTCCCAAACTGGAGTGGACCCCCTCCATTCTTTTTTCCAGCAAGCCACTCCCAAGGCAGTAAATGTCTTCACAGATAGAGGAAAAGAAGGGTCAGCAGTTGTAGTATTCCACCCATCCTCAGGCCAAAGGACACAATACTTTAAAGCAGTTACTGGTTCTGCTCAATTTAAAGAATTATATGCTGTTGCATTAGCCTTGACCCATGTCCAAGAGCCTATAAATCTTTTCTCAGATAGTTTATATGTAATTAACCTATTACCTACTCTAAATGCCTCATATATAAAGATAGATAATAATCCTATAACCCCTCTGATGATTCAGGTTCGATCCCTGTTAAAGGGGCGTAATAAACCTGTTTTCCTCCAACATCTTAGGGGACATCAAGGCTTATCTGGGCCCCTCTCTGAGGGAAATCAGGCCACTGACCATTTGGCCACCACAGGTGTATTAACAGTTACAGTCCCATATCAACAAGACCTTCAGTTAGCCCAAGGTCTTCACGACCTTACTCATTTAAATTGGAGAGTTTAAGTTTCCTTTAGTTCCTATAAAGGATTTTAAAAAGATTGTAAAGACATGTATGTCCTGTTTGCCCTTCTTACAGGTCCCACCTCTCCAGTCCCCTGGGGTAAATCCCAGAGGCCTATGACCCAATGCTATCTGGCAGACTGATGTAACCCATTATGTGCCATTTGGAAAATTAAAATATATATTTATGTCCATAGATACTTATTCACATGCTTGTTGGGCCATGGCACACTCTGGAGAAAGGGCTAAACATGCTGAAAGTCACTTTTTACAATGCTTTGCTATTCTTGGATTGCCAAAACAGGTTAAAACCGATAATGGACCCTGTTTTGTGAGCAAATCATTACAAAAGTTCTTCCAAACTTGGCATATTAAGCATACCACAGGGATCCCATATAACCCAAAAGGACAAGCCATCATAGAGAGACATAATAAAACCCTAAAGGACCAATTAATAAAACAAAATGGGGGAAGCAACCCCCATGACCAGTTGAAAACAGCTATGCTTACTTTAAATATTTTAAATTTTTCCAAACAGCAGCCTCTGTCTGCGTTTCAAAGACACTGGTCTAACCAAACACCTTATGTAAAGTTGAGGTCCGATGGAAAGACCCATTAACTGGAGTCTGGAGAGGTCCTGATCCATTAATAAGTGCTGGCAGAGGTTTTAGATGTGTCTTCCCTATGGGAGAACAAAACCCTATATGGGTGCCTGCCAGAGATCTCAAATACTGCCAATCCAACCAAAATGACTACCCAGGAGCACAAGCTCTTGAGGAGTGATCCTTTCTTTTTTCCACAGAAATGAAAACACCGTGACAAATCTCCTGTCCTGCTGTGATTAAACTTCTCATCACATCCATTCCAAAATTCATCAAAAACACTATCTTGGACTCCTTCTTTGTCAGTATCTCAACCCTCTGCGATGAGAAGAGGGACTGGGCCATTCCTGTGACAATTATCTGGACTTTATGCTAGATGACTTCCTTTGGACTCTGAGAGAAGAGCACTATATCTTATGACAATTATCTGGACTTTGTGCTGGACGGCTTCCTTTGGACTCTAAGAAAAGAGTCCCATTCCTGTGACAATTGTCCGGACTTTATGCCAAAAGACTTCCTTTAAACTAAGCTAAATAGATGGACTTTCTCCCTTTGATAAAATCCCTGCTCTATGCATGGACTTTCTCCTTTGGTGAAATCCCTGATTGTCATTGTCTTTGTGTGCACTTTTAGCCCTATAGAACTAACCAGATTGATACAGCTAGGTGGTCTGCTGTCACGCTGAGCTATAGCCCTACAGGCTTGGCCACGGTCCTTAACAGGATCCAGAGGTTTGCCATCCAGTCAAGCCTTCCCAAAGGTGACTGTCATGTCCTGTGTGCTCCCCTTGGCCACTTGCTGGCCTTAGGTATGTCCACCTAAAGTGCTAGAGTGATAGCCAATGATGGCTAAGATTTTTCCCAGAGAGGAGAAATCAACCTAGACAGGCACACTCTCAAATGAGTTGGACACCCTACAAGATGGGACATCCCATTTTTAAAATATAAAATGGAGAGACCCCATTTTAAATAAAACAAAAAAGGGGAATTGTTGGGACTCATGTCTGCCAAGGGGAAGGACTTTGGTTGCTTACCACGCCCTAGTAGGACCGGGGCTAAGCAAACGGGTGTGGCTATGACGTAGCGTGAGAGACCGAACCACCCTGCTGGCTGATTGGTTAGTTCTAGGCCTATTTAAGTTCAGCACCTTGCCAATAAAGTTGAGTTTTTGGCTTCTCGCTTGCTATACAAAACTCCCTGGGTGTGGCGTGGTATCTGTCCAGCAGACAGATAGGAGACACTCAGCTATTTTTGTCCTTAAGCCCATCTTCGCTGGGTAAGTTGTTTTCTTTCTGGGGGCAGAAGGAAAACTCTCTTTAGGGCCCAAAAGGGGGGTAGATTAGACCTCGGCCCCATTCATAACTCAGCAGCCCTGGCAGGTATTATTTGTAATTAACTTTATTTGTTAAACAGCTGATTAATTTAAATTATTTCAACAGGCATATTCATAAAAGGATGCTGTGTATGCAGAGGCTCAAAAGTTTCAGCTAACAAAATATTTTTCTAAAATTCTCTTAACCTTTCTTTAATCTAGCTTAAATGTAATATTTTGTCAGCTAAATTCTCTGAGTTTTTCTTTAATCTGTTTTAAATGTGATATTTTGCTAGCTAATGTTTGTGGGAGCTCAAGCAGCAATGTGTGTGAGCAGAGGTCAACCTCAGATACCTGAAGATCTAATAATTCTACTTTTTAGTTTGAATTGCACTCCTACAACTCACTTCTTGACTCAGTGCTGGAATGGCACTGCCTTTCCTGTAATAATTGTTGCTTGAGTTTGTAGGTACATCTCTATGCCAGTCTTAGTGGGACCTGAAGATTTGCCGGTGGCATTGTCTAGACATAAAAAAAGATGACTGCTGCTACTATACCTGCAGGGATAGCAATCTACAAGCATCCCTGCTGCTCAAGCATTAAACAATCTCACCAGCAGTGTGGCCTCTGCTCTGCATGCACGAGGCCTCCTAGATCAACATGTTAGCAAGTGGACATTTTGATAGATCTTTCTACTGTAAGATGTTCGGGGCATTGTACAGGACAATGCCTTGCGGGTACCCCTTTTCTTAACCCTAGTAAGACAGCTGATTTGTCTAGAGAACTCAGTGCGTTACTTAATGGAACTTAAGGGAGCTGATTTGTTTAAAGAACTTGATACGCTATTTAATGGAACTTGGCTCTTCAGCACAAAGCTTGACGCCTTAGAACCAGAGCATCTCCTCATGATTGGTTGGCTCGATTGGACGGCTGGTAGTCAATGACAGGAAAGTCTCATGTGGCACACATATCAACCTAAAACAGGAGTCAAAGGCACAGCCTTGATTATCCCATGACGGGTAAGAATGCCGGTTGCACATGTGGACGTCTAAGACAGGCAGAGTCGATCCTGATGCGGTGAGAGCTCACCCATGTATTTATCCCTCAATTAAAACAAAAGGGGGAAATGTAAGAGCCTTAATGAAGAGATAGCTACGATGGTGGCTAGCTGAGAGCCATAAGATTGTTCACACCTCATATTCATGCATTTAACTAAGAATCTTTTTATGCCGTGAACACTGTGTGAAGCACCTGTAAGTTTGAGCTGTTGACACATGTATACTTGTTAAGGCAAAGAGTATTTAACTGGGTGAGGTTGGCTAGAGGGTGTGGGAGTTGGAGAGGTTGTTGGAGTCGAAGAGAGAAGTTAGAAGAAGCAAGAATAAGGAACCTACTCATTTCCAGTCTGCCTCCGAATTCTTTCCCACGGTATTGTTGCTGCAGGCGGCAAGAGCTGCAGGTGGCAACCCCCCCCCCCAGGAAATGGCCATCAGGAAGGAAGGATGAGAATGTGTCATGGTGTGTTTTATGACAGAGAGAGGCCAGGATAAGGGAGCAGGCAGAGAAAAAAGGAAGAGACTTTTTAATGTAAAGAGATGAGTTCCTCTGAGGCCAAACCAATTGCAGCATTTTCTTTCTGATGGCGAGTAAAGGCATCTCCATCATGGGCAGCAAAATTTGTCCATCTGGGAGGAGCACAAGGCAGCTCCCCTAAGAGAAGATGTAGCATAAATATGGCTAATTCTGATCCAATACTCTTACTGTCTTTGTTTCCTGCTCATATGGCCACCAGTGTGAATACATTAATTATTAAGAAGAAATTGGTTCTGGAAATTATAGCCTTATGGAATCTGAATTGGAAGCATATAAACATTTTCTAAAGTTGTACTATAGAGCAGGTCTCTAGTTAGGAAACAGCTTTTGTAAATGCCCACTGTTTGACCTCTTCTCATTATAACCAGGTGCACCAAAAGAAAGCTTTAAAGGGTTTTTCTTTGTGTGTGTGATTTATGAGGAGTCCTTTTACTTTTGAAGTAGTTTAAGATAGATATTTACAAGTTCCTTAGGGTAGAAGTCCTTCAGAGCTAACATTTAGCTATGAGACAATACCTATTAGCTCGATCTCTGAAAAACAGCTATGCCTCCCTTCCCTGTCCCTAGGTTCAAAACAAAACTATTATAGAAAACACAATAGTGCTTTGAAACCAGGCAGAAAAAATTAACTTCAATCAGGCAGATAAACAGGTGTGTGGAGGAATGGCTTCAGAAAATCCATGAGGAATGAATCAAACTCAGAATACTTATAGATAAAGTGTAACAGTAATGCAGGGTATTCAAATAATGAGTACAAAGGACTTTAAAACATGTTGGGTAAAAGATTAAAAAATCTAAAATGTAATCAGCAGATGTTGCTGCTGCCCTGGATCTTATGCCTGTGATGTAACCAAAAAAGTTAATGTATGCTGCCAAAAGATATGCTATATTACATGCAAGAAAAAAGTAAAGAGAGGATTTGGCAGCCTGACTCTCATGTCTGTGTGCTGATTTCTCCATCTCTGATCACTGACTCCTTACCTTCATTCTGTGTTACGCATCGCATTGCACCTCCACCGTGCTGCCCCAGCACCCTGTGCCAATAACCCGACTTTGGCAACTGCCCCGAACATGCTGCTCTGCACCCCCGCTGAAACCAAACCTCAGCAATCAATGGACTTCTGTCCCCTCTGCCTGAGTACTCCAGTGTCAGGTCAAGGGACACAGAGAATATGTGGACATTATAATTCCTAGGCTTGTGTTTGCTATTGCTTTGTGTAGAAGACTGCACTGGACTGTTCAAGTAGAAGCTAAGAGTCCATTTGTGCAGAGAGAGAGTAGGTATCACTTAAGAGTTGATCTACATGAGAGCCAATGTAGTTGCTGTCAGACATTCCATGTTCAACCATTTGAGAGAACTGCATAGTCCTCTCTGAAAGAAGAAAATCCTACAGTCCTTAGATATCTAAGAGTTCTCCTATACCACTAAGCAGACACTCATTCACCCTGCCAAACTCTTTACCATCTCCACCAGGAACTCAAATTGGGCAGGTGAGGCACAGTTGGATTGGCCTTACCTTGACTAGAATGGTGCCTTTCTTTTGCAAACTATACCCTCCTACTGCCAGCAAGGCATCTGAGTGCTCTGAGTGATATGGAATTGTAAAGCTGCCATAAAATTAATCGCTGCCTAGTTAGATATTGTCAGTGGGTTGGAGCTGCTTTGAAGTGAGAACCACACTACTCAAATTATTTGGACCCCAGGACTCACAATAAACAAAGCACAGATATTATATGAAGTATGAGACTGTTAGACTGGGTGACCCAACCAGCCAGGCATTGATCAGACACTATTGGATGCTGCTCAAATTTTAGTATGCTCAGCTTAAAAGCCAAAGGCAAAGCTGGTTCAGCATTCAAATTGGCAAGGGCCATGGATAGAAGTTCACTGGGCCCCTCAAACTTCTGAGGATGAGCTGGGACATATTTTCAAAAATGCTACTAGAATCAGATTTAGAGCCTATATAAATAGCCACCTTCCAAATTTTTTCTGAAAACCTTTCTTTACCATCAAAGAGAAAGTTTAAATCTGCATCTAAGACTTGGTTAATTAACTTAGATAATGAATCAGAGGGGAAAGATTTTCACATGTACATGCATGAGTGTGTGTGTGTGTGTGTGTGTGTGTGTGTGTGTGTGTGTGTGATACTATTGTGGAAAATCTATAAATTGAAAAAAAATGTTAACTTAAACCCTTTAAAACTTAAATCAATAAGTAATTCTTTTTTTATATATCTCAACTGATAAAAGGCATGCCTGTGTCTATCAACAGTCAATGCATTAAAATCACTATTTAGCAAAAGAATGCTTTGTTCCCTGGAATTCCCTGTCACAAATTCCTTCTGCACCTCTAAGAATATACATCAGATATTGGCAAAATCTCATCCATAGGCCATATCTGATCCACCACTTATGTTTGAAAATAAAGTTTTATTGGAACATAGCCATGCCCATTTGTTTACATTTTTGGACGACTGCTTTTGAGATACCAACAGCAGACATAAATATTTTGGACCTGTACAGTCAAAAATGTTTACTGTCTGGCCGTGATCAGAAAAAGTTTTCCAACTCCTACTCTTCATTTAAATGATTTCATTATATGTGTATCTATCAAAAATGATAAGATTTCTAAGGGAGCCACGTGTGTTTATAGAACTCCAAGCAGAGCACAAAACCCTGTTTATACATCTCACTCTCAGTGCTAAGTGGATAATTACCTTATCTTTCTGATGGAAAATAAGAGACAAAATGCAAATGAGCCTTCCAAAAATACCCTCTGGTTAAAGATAGGAGATGAGAGGGGAGCCTATTGTGTTCACAGAGTGCTGTACTTGATACCCATACAAACTATTACTTTCCATTTTGGATGCCATGTTCATGGTGTCTCCAAACAGACAGTATCTGGGCATGGTGATTCCCACCAGACCAGCTACCACAGAACCTGAAGTGGGAAGATCCAATGGGCAGGAGTGGTCTGCACATGCCAAGGGCTGCACTCATGAGTGTGTATCAGTCAACAAGGGCAATTCACAAGCATCCATTAAGTGCCCTCTGATGGGCCTGGCAATACCTCTTAGGGGTTACAAGGAGGAAGACAACAGAACCCACACATTTTTAGTAGGAAGTGACATAATCAATAAATGACCACACTGTTTGTGAACTAGAGATGTAAACAAAGACTGAATATTACAAACATAGGAGTTATTAATTCTGATTGGAGCTTGGTTTTATTTAGTTGAGACTTGAAGGATAAGAAGAGTAGGATGATAGCTATATAATTTTGGGGTCACAATGTAAAATAAAAATATGGGACCCTTTGTTCAAAGAGTATTAAAAATTTCCAGAGATAGAAAAATATCAATCCAATTAGGGATCACACGTCCATGAGTTTGACCCAAATGGAACTCATCAAAGGGCACTTTCTACAAAAACAGGAAGGAAAAGTTATCCTGATGCTCCTGTCCTAGTTTTTGCTCTCTTTATTTTTGATTCAACATCTTGGAGTCACTGGGTGCACTTATTCTTACCAAGCAACCTAGCTGAGCAGAAACACACACACAAAGACAATTTAATATTTTGTTTCCCCTGAAGTTGTTACCACTCAATATATAAAAGCCTCACACCTCCGACTTGATGTCAGAACACCCTGCTGCCATTCCTGGACCATAGGCCACCTGCCATCAGTTCTGTGAAGCCCAATTTGGAGCTTGAACTTCTCCTCAGTCATGTGCCTAGTCTGGGAGTGGAGGATGGTACTGAGGAAGGGCAGGGACATGGTGGAAATCCCATCCACAGTTTGGGTTCCACTGCAGATGGTAAGTCTGTTAGCCACCATAAATGTGTCTCCAAATGGTTTCAACCTGAAAATAAAGCAACAAAGAGACTTTGTTTTCATGAAGGAAGCAGTGGGCAGCAGGTGGGGATAGGTTCAGAGTTAAGTCCCTCGTTACCCACCATGCCTTGAGGCACCATGACTTGGAGCCTCACACTAGCTGACTTCAGCCCGATCCAAGCACCAGAATTTCTCCAAGTTCCTCGCCTTGCCCTGCTTTCTCCACAGAGCCTCCCTTCACTAAGCCCTCCCCATAGCCACCATGTCTGTCTCTGAAAAGAGACAGTGGTGGTGACCATATTTCCCCAACCCAACACCAGAACCAGCTGGACTTCTTGAGGCTCATGTGGGTCCATCAAGTAGAATTCATTTTACCCAACATGAAATGTCCTCATCCCACACAGGTCTCATGTGTGTGTGTGTGTGTGTGTGTGTGTGTGTGTGTGTGAGAGAGAGAGAGAGAGAGAGAGAGAGAGAGAGAGAGAGAGAGAGAGATACCATGTGATCATGTGTCTCCCCCATCTGTTCTCTCCCAATCCTCCTAATAAAATCAGTCTGCAGGTCCTTTACTCACAATAGAGAAATAAAGAAGCAGAAGCCTAAATCTTCAACCCTTTCCAGATACAATTGCATTTACAGAATCCAAAGATGATGTGGCATAGGTAGAATTTCAGGCATTAGCCAGGCAGTAGAAATGCCTCTGTCCCGGTGGCCCCCAAATTACCTAAAAAAAGTAAACTTTAGACAAGTCTTGCCTACTTCTAGGCAACCTCTTCCCACTATGAGAGCATCCTACAGAAATACAAAGAGGCTGCAATAGTATTCCCTGCAAAGCATAACTGGGAAGAGAACTTTAACAGAAAAACCCAGAGGATGACTTCAGGATGGTTCTGGTTCTGTTGGTAGAGTGTGTGATATGTCCTGGAAGACTGTCCATGCCAGCTTTTCTTTCACCCTTGAATATCATTTGCAGAGACCTTCAGGGATAACCAGGGAGGATCTATCACCTCAGGACAGTGTGGATATGGCCACACTATTGCCAAATCTTGCTGGTCTTGATCAGAGCAGGTGCCCTTGCAGCTGCCTACCAGATATGTGTGACTATTGGCACACTGTACTGTCCATGAAGCCACAATTTACCCCATTCAAAAAGTCAGAAAATGAGGAATGTAGCATCAGTAGTGCCACCTGGATGAGCCAGATGGTTGCTGGTTTGGCTGCCTTCCACTCCAGGGCCATATTCAGATTTGTCCTTGAGTATCACCAGGTAGGTAACTGTGCCTCCTCCCCTTTATCCCCAGTCTGATGATCTAAACTCTGGAATCTATCTAGTCTCTCTGAATTGCTAAGGATCCTAACAATAGATGTAGGGACCCACCCGAGGTGCAAAAGACAGTCTCTACAGGAAAACAGGCCTGAGCATCTGGTGAAAGCGGTACTGGAGGCCTGAGTCCTCTGAATCTGGAGAAAAATACATTCAGGAGGGAGGGGAGGAATTAACCTACAGAAGATCAATGCCACTTTAGAAATCTCTCTCTTTGCGTTTACCAGGCCTACATGGCTACCACCATTGCCAATGCCTGGGATACCTCTGCTGCCATCCCAAGATTGCTGGGAGGTCTTCCTTCTGGGTGCTGCTGCCCATACAACTGCATGCCACTGAAGACACCACTGCCCCAATGCAACTGACACGGACACCACTGCTGCCCCCAAAGCCACAGTTGCAGAAGCCCCTGCAGCTACTGCTGTAGCCACCACTGACACTGTTTCACTACCGCTGCTGCTGACCTGCTGCCTGCTGCCACCAACCACTGCCACTATCACTGCTACCACTACATAGGGGTCTGCCGCAGGGGAGACTCAAGCTTTGGTTGCACATGGCTGCACCCATTTTGGGACACAGGCCAGGGCCTGAGGTCTGGGTTTTAGCATGTTTACCATCTGGGGACTCTGCCAGGACCTGAAGGTCCAGTGTGGGGGTGCCTGTGGGATTGGAGGAGCTTAGGGTCTTCCTACTGGGAGTGCTGGCAGTCCTTTTCTTGCTGCTGCATCTCAGGGTTGCTCTTTGCATGAGTGTATCCCTCCTGATCTCTCAAGGATTGAGACCTTGAGACTGCAATGTAGCTGAGCCTCAGGTATCTGAAGCCCAGATCAGGGGGATAGTGAATGGCTCTGCAAGGACTGATCTGTGCCTGGTGATCCCAAGAGACATCAGAGACACAGCTGAGAAACTTCTGAATGCTGACCGAGACTGGTCAACTTTCCATTGAGATTTATTTTATTTTAGTTTTTGATTCACAAATATCTCTACCATATTTGGAACAGAGTGTGGAGGACAATGATACATGAATGGTGTTTTGCATTTTTGTTGTATTCTTATGTCATTAGTTTTTTCTCTTTGTTCTGACTCTTCCTCTCACTTTTCTGTTTTTCTGGATTTTCTTTCCAACTTTTCTCCAACCAACAGCCAATCTCTGTTAACTCCTCTTCCACTCTTCTGTGAACTTTTGCTTCTAGCTTCTCTATTCCTCCCTTGAGAACATCACATACTATGCTACTTCTGTTCTCTCATCCATCATTTGAAATTGAAAACTGTTTTAGCAAATTTTCTGTTCATACTATAGGTAGTTTTTGAACTCATCATTTTCGATTAATGTGAGAAAGCAGTAGACACCTTAGTGGGAGCTATAAGGCTTAAGGTTATATATTCTTTATACTGGGTGCTGTTGACATTGGTCTACCATTAAAGGTGAGGCGCTGGAAACCTTCAGGGACATGATAGGTCTACAGGGTAGAATTTGTGCTGCCTTAGATCCATACTTCCAGATGGGAAAACACATGAACAACATGAAAAAACAAGGGAATAAAGTGTCCCAAACAATCCAAGATGCTTTAAGGACAGAAGCCACTGATAACACCATAGAAGAAATGCCCCCAAAGAAGTTCAGAATGTACATAGTTCAATTGGTCTGTGACGTAAATGATAATATAAGAAGTGTAATCAAAGAAAAAAAATACAGAAGTGAAAGATCATTTCAATAAAGAGTTAGAGATTGCAGGGGGAAAAAAAGCAGAAATCCTTGAAATGAAGGAATCGGTAACCATATTATAGATTCAATAGAAAGCATCACCAACAGACTAGACAACTTGGAAGACAGAACCTCAGGCAATGAAGACAAAATATATGATCTTGAATATAGGGTTGGCCATGCAGAGAAGATGGTAAGAAACCATGAGCAGAACATCCAACAATTATAAGATAATATGAAAAGATCAAATTTGAGAGTTATTGGCATAGATGAAGAAGCAGAGATACAAACCAAAGGAATCTTTTCAAAGATATGATAGCAGAAAATTTCCCAAACCTAAAGAATGGAATGGAAAATTAAATACAAGAGGCTTAAAAGACCCCAAGTGTACAAAATTACAGCAGAACTACACCAAGACACGCTATAATGAGAATGACTAACAAAAAGAATAAAAATAAAATCTTAAGGGACTTGAGAGAAAAAAATCAAATTACTTATAGGGGGAAACCAATTCAAATCTCAACATATTTCTCAACCCAGACCCTCAAAACTGGGAGGTCCTGAAATAATATATTTCAATATCTGAAAGAAAATGGATGCCAACCAAGAATTTTACAATCAACAAAATAAGTTTCAGATTCGAAGATGAAACTAAAACCTTCAATGATAAACAAAAATTAAAAGAATTCATAACTAGAAAGCCTACACTACAGAACTTCTCAACAAAATATTCCATGAGGATGAAGTGAAAAGAAAAAAAAGTGAAAACCAGCAAAGGGAGGATCTATACGGAAGGAATATTCAACCAAAGGAGAAACTAAGTCAAATTAAAAACCAGAAATAAATCAAAATGACAGGGAATACAAAAATCATAATCTCAATAATAACCTTGAATTTTAACACCCTAAACGAATCAATCAAAAGACATAGATTGGCATACTGAATTAAAAAGAAAGACCCAACAATATGCTGTCTCCAAGAGACTCACCTCAGGGACAAAGACATTCAGAGGCTGAAGGTAAAAGAATGGGGAAAATACTTATCACTCATATGGATTGCATAAACAAGCAGGGGTTTCCATCCTCATCTCAGATAAAGTAGACTTCAAACCAAAGTTAATCACAATAGACAAAGAAAGACATTTCATACTTCTGAAGGGAAGTATATATCAGCAGGACATAACAATTATAAATATTTATGCCCCAAACAATGGAGCATCTATGTACATCAAACAAACCTTTCTCAATTTCTAAAGTCAAATAGGTCTCAACACAAAACACAAAATACTGGGTGACTTTAACACAATTCTCTCACCACTGGACAGATCCTCCAAACAAAAACTAAAGAAAGAGACTATAGAATTAAATAATACAATGAATAATTTAGACTTAACAGACAAATATAGAATATTTCATCCATCAAAGAGCAAATATAATTTCTTCTCAGCAACACATGGATCCTTCTTTAAAATAGACCATATCTTATGCCACAAAGCAACACTGTTTTTAATTTAATTTAATTTAATTTATTTTTATGTAGTGCTGAGGATAGAACCCAGTGCCTCGCATGTGCTAGGCAAGCGCTCTACTGCTGAGCCACAATCCTCCCCCCCCAGCAACAGCCTAAACTCATCAATCAAAAGACATAGATTGGCAGACTGAATTAAAAAGCAAGACCCAACAAGATGCTGTTTGCAAGAGACTCACCTCAGGGACAAAGACATTCACAGGCTTCATTCTATCAGATACACTTCATTCTATCAGATCACAATGGAATGAAATTAGAAATCAATGATAAAATAAAAAATAAAAGCTACTGTAACAAATGGAGACTAAATAATACACTATTGAATGATGAAGAGATAGTAGAAGAAATCAAGGATGAAATTAGAAAATTATTAGAGGTAAATGAGAATATTGATACAACTTATCAAAATCTCTGGGAAATTTTATCAACAAATTTCTAGAGCTATATGTCCTACCCAAACTGAATAAGGAGGTGATACATGATTTATACAGTTCAGTTTCAAGTAACGAAATAGAAAACACCATCTAAAGCCTACAAACTGGGCTGGGGTTGTGGCTCAGCAGTAGAGCGCTTGCCTAGCATGAGCACGGCCCAGGTTTGATCCTCAGCACCATGTACAAATAAACAAATTGTGTACAACTAGAGCAAATAAATAAATATTTTTTAAAAAGCCTAAAAACCAAGAAAAGCCCAGGACCAAATTCTCAGCCAAACTCTACAAGACTTTCAAAGAATAATTAACATCAATACTCCTCAAAGTATTCCATGAAGTAGAAAAGGAGGGAACCCTTCCAAACTCATTTATGACACAAAAATCAAACATAGACACATTATGGAATTAAAACTTCAGACCAATATCCCTGATGAACACAGATGCAAAAATTCTCAATAAAATTCTGGCAAATAACATACAAAAGCATATAAAAAGATAGTGCACCATGATCAAGTCGGGTTCATTCCATGGATGCAGGGTTGGTTCAACACACAGTAATCAATAAAAGTAATTCATCATATTAATAGGCTTAAAAACATGAATCATATGATCATCTCAATAGTTGCATAAAAAGCATTTGACAAAATATGGGACAACTTCATATTCAAAACACTATAAAAACTAGGAATAATAGGAACATACCTCAACATCAAAAATGCTACATATGCTAAACCCAAGGACAGCATCATTCTAAATGGAGAAAAAAATGAAAGCATTCAATCTGAAAACTGGAACAAGGCAAGGGTGTCCTCTTTCACCACTTCTATTCAACATCACCCTTGAAACTCTAGCCAGAGCAATTAGACAGAAAAAAGAAATTAGAGGGATACAAATAGATAAAGAAAAACTCAAACTATCACTAGTTGCTGATGACATGATTCTATAACTAGAAGATCCAAAAAATTCCACCAGGAAACTTCTAGAACTAATAAATGAATTTAGCAAAGTAGCAGGATATAAAATTAACACGAATAAATCAATCACATTCATATACATCAGCAATGAATTCACTGAAAGAGAAATTAGGAAAAATACCCCATTCACAAGAGCCTCAAAAATAAATAAATAAAATACCTGGGAATCAATCTAACAAAAGAGGTGAAAGACCTCTACAATGAAAACTACAGAACACTAAAGAAAGTAATTGAAGAAAACCTCAGAAGATGGAAAGATCTCCCATGCTCCAGGATAGGCAGAATTAATATTGTCAAAATGGCCATACTACCAAAACCACTATACTGATTTAATGCAATTCCTATTAAAATCTCAATGACATTATTCATAAAAATAGAAAAAAATCATAAAATTTATTTGGAAAAATAAAAGACCCAGGATAGCCAAAGCAACCCTTAGCAAGAAAAGTGAAGCAGGAGGCATCACAACACTAGATCTTAAACTATACTACAGAGCTATAGTAACAAAATGGCATGGTATAGGCACCAAAATAGACTTGTAGGCCAATGATACAGAATAGAGGACACAGAGACAAACCCATATAAATATAGTTATGTCATACTAGACAAAGGTGCCAAAAACATTCACTGGAGAAAAGAGAGCCTATTCAAAAAATGGTGCTGGCAAAACTGGAAATCCATATGTAGCAAAATAAAATTAAACCTCTATCTCTCACCTGGCACAAAAATCAACTCAAAGTGGATCAAAGACCTAGGCTCCAGAACAGAGACCCTGTGCCTAATAGAAGAAAACATAGGCCCAAATCTTACCATGTTGGCCTAGGATTTGACTTCCTAAACAAGACTCCTAAAGTGTAAGAAGTAAATAAAAGAATCAATAAATGGGATGGATTCAAATTAAAAAGATTCTTTTAGCAAAGGAAGCAGTCAATAGTGTAAGGAGAGAGCCTACAGATTGGGAGAAAATCTTTACCACATGTATGTCCAATAAAGCATTAATCTATAGGGTTACAAAGAACTCAAAAGACTAAACAAAAAAAAAAAAAAAAAACCTCAATCAATAAATGGGCTAAGGAGCTGAACAGATACTTCACAGAAGAAAAAATACAATCGATCAACAAATATATGAAAAAGTGTTCAACATCTCTAGCAATTAGAGAAATGCAAATCAAAACTACACTAAGATTTTATCTGACTACTGTCAGAACAGCAATCATCAAGACTATAGGCAACAATAAATGTTGGTGAAGATGTGGGGGAAAAGGTACACTCATACATTGCTGGTGGGACTGCAAATTGATGCAACCAGTATGGAAAGCAATGTGGAGATCCCTCAGAAAGCTTGGAATGGAAACACCATTTGACTCAGCTATCTCACGCCTCAGTTTATACCCAAAGGACTTAAAATCTGTATACTACTGTAGTGCAGCCATGTCAATGTATATAGCAGCCCAATTTACAGTAGCTAAACTATGGAACCTTCAATATATGAATGGATAAAGAAAATGTGATATATATATATATATATATATATATATATATATATATATATATTATCATACATATATATATATATATATTCCAATGGAATATTACTCAGGTTTAAAGAAGAATGAAATTATGGTATTTTCTAGTAAATGGATGGAGTTGGAGAATATCATGCTAAGTGAAATAAGCCAATCCCCAAAAACCAAAGGCCAAATGTTTTCTCTAATATGAGAATGCTAATTCACAATACGGGGAGGGGGCACTAGAGAACAATAGTGTTACCTTAGATTGGGTAGAGGGAAGTGAAGGGAGGGGAGGGGATGTGGCAATAGGAAGGATAGTACAAGGAAACAGACATTATTACTTTATGTATATATGTGACTGCATGACTGATATGATTTTACAACATGTACATGAGAAAAATGAGAAATTATATCCCATCTATGTATGATATGTCAAAGTGCATAAATGTATTCTACTGTCATCTATAACTAATTTAAAAATTTTTAATTAAAAAAAAAAAAGAAGAAAATTCATTTACCATGAGACCAAAACAAGGGAAGTACTGAGGGGCACAGCTGTGGATCCTGGACAAACAAATACATTAGAACTAGTCAAACCCTTTGCAAAGGGACAAACAGGAATAAAACATTGAGATTCTGCCATGGTTTGAGAGGTTCTGCCAGTGGGAATGGAGCCTCCCTTGTAAGAAAAATAAAAAGAGACACAGAGGCAGGAAAAATGGCTGCTTGTCCAAGCAGCCACATTTATTTATACCAATAGGTTACATTAAGTCATTAGTACTATAACTACATTATTGTTTCTTCTATCAGTAAGGTTGCTTATTCTGTAGTTACATTCTACTGTTACAATATGCAATGTTAGGAGCTTCATGCTGTTCTCAAGAAAGTTCATTGTCTGAAGTTACTGTTAGGCAGGCAGATCCAGGAGCACTGGAGCTTGGTGAAACTTTGTAATTATCTAGCAAGCAAGTTCCTTTATTCCCAGGAGCTATGTGCCTGAGATCAAGGCTGATAAGACTCAAGCACAGAGCTTTCTCATGCAGGGCATTGTCATAGCAGCTAGACATTGCACATGTATTCTTTTTTGTAGTAGTTCCTAGGAGAAACTGCCGGGCTTTCTAAGGGCGGGAAACAGAGTACCTGTGAACCCCCACCCCCAGGAGTTTGCTCACCAGAGGAATGCTTCTCAGTATATTTCCATGGTCAGAATCCCTAGAGATCCCCTTTTCTGTTTTGTATGGCATTTTGGAGGAATAACATTTGTTGTCTCTTTAGTATTGGAGGAGGCAAAAAATAGGGTAGGCACTGACAGTAATAAGCATAACATAACAATCCCAGTATTAGTAAACAACCACCTGTGAACAAGGAGACTGATTTTTTCTGGATTTTCCATAGCTGGGGTACAACAGCAGAACAACATTATCATAAGGATCAAAACATTTACAGAGTTTTGTGTAAGTTTAGCAAACAAAGCAGTAACCAAATTTTCCAGAGTGTATTTTAACCCCTTTTGAGCCAACAGCTATTGAACTGATGCTGTTAATGATTTTATATATCCCCAAGTTACTGGAAGTCAAGTATCTCAGGGCCCTCTTGCAGTGTTCCTTCTCTTTCAAAAAGAGTGGTCATTTTTTGTTTGGCAGAATCCTCCTCATCCAGGGTCAAATGAAACTTGGGATCAGGTTGTGAAATCCCTGATGCCCATTCACAATTGACAGGTCTCATGCATCAAACTGGAATCCAAACAGGACCTACTGGTGTAAGCACAGCAGTCTATCCTTTTCCCCATGTGACCAGAAGCATCTTGCCATCCTGGGTCTAGTGGAACCCTGTATTTTACATAAACTTTTTGGTAATGGCTGTTTGGGAACAAAATGTCTATCCAAGGTGAAGACCAATTGTGAGTATTAATTTTGTATTGCATGTTGAGTGCATTGACTATAAAGCAATATTTAATGTATTACTAACATGAGAGAGGCTAGGTCCCCTTTTTTTGTTTTTGTTTTAAAGGAATGTTTTAAGAGCATAATGTGCTCATTCAACCAAAGTTTGCCCAGTAGGATTATGAGGAATTGCATGATTTAAAATTATATTTCATTGATTACAAAATTGTGTGAAAGCATGAGATGTATCTGCAGGGGCATTATCCATTTTTAAATGAATAGGCTTGGTCATGGTGGCAAAGAAAAGCAATAAATGAGAAATGCAAGCAGATACCTTTTCATACATATGGGCACTAGCCCAAATTAACCCAAAATGAGTATCAATGGAAACATAAAGAAAGAAGTGAGGATGAAAAGGAGGAAATAGGTAACATCCATTTTCCAAATTGCATTAGAATGTAGGCCCTGTGGATTCACAGATTCCCACAGATTCACAGATTCACAAATTCCCAGAAGAATACACAGTGAGAACAGTTGTTAACATTGAGATTCTGCCATGGTTATATTACATTCAAATCCCAGCTCCCGCTTTGTAGTTCAAGATATACAGATGCACAGAAATTTTAACAGCAAATTCTTCTTCCAAACATCGAGTAAGTGCACAAGTGAAAATAGAAGATGAAGCAACATTTGAATCTGAGGTCATGGTTCAAAGATTTGGAGTTACAAGCCTCAGTAAGGTGTTAGCGAGTAGTTGGAATGAAAGCGCCATCCAATGGCCATTTCTTTTTGCTGATTCTTCCACATAAATGTCAAAGGTAGAGGGGCCCTGTTGTGGTTCAGTGGTAATGCCCTTGCCTAGCATGTGTGAGGCACTGGGTTTGGACCCCACACCACATAAAAATAAACAAATAAAATAAAGGTACTGTGTTCATTTACAACTAAAAATATATTTAGAAAAAAAAAAGTCAAAGGTAGAATTTTTTTCTGATACGTGAATGCTGATCCAAACTAGGGGGGAGATAATTAAAAGAATAGAAGACAAGTGAAGTAGACAAAAGGGAAAGAAGGAGGGATGGGTTAGGGAAAGACAGTAAAATGAATCTGACCTAACTTTCCTATGTACATAAATGAATGAATACACCACAGTGAATCTCACCTTCACATCCATCTAAAAGACCTCTATTCTTGATTCCTATGGATTCCAGGGGTTTTGCTCCTCCATCCTTTAATAGAGAGTATCAAATTACACGCACACAAAAATGCTTGATCTTTTAGAAGAAACTGCCATCCTCTTGGGAAAATAACAAAGAAAATAATCCCTCTGGGTGGGGCCTTTTGGTGATGCTGTTGCTGCCAGGGTTTCTTTGACAAGACCCTCAATGCTCTGGAATGCCTGGGCAATGTTGTAGACAGAAACTTCTCCACCTTCTTCTCCTCTGCCATCAGCTGGCTGATCCTCTCTTCCAGCATTTCTTCCAGGTGGGTTTCATGTACTTCCAGGTTGCTTGCCATACAAGCTGGTATGTTCACATGGCTTTAAAAAATTCAGACATTAACATCTTCTTCCAAGAACTATAGGCACAGTTGAGCACCACTTCAAATACACGTTCCAAGAAAACATTCCTCACCCTTAAGCTTTCCTACTTAAGGGTTGCCGACTGAAGGCAGTGAAATGACAATGGCCATGAGGCCATATGGAGGATAGAGGAGGTCCCTTCCAGCCTCACTCTTCATTTCTCTGAGCCTCAGTTTACTCATCTGGAAAGTGAGGATAATAATACATACCTCGCAGGTCTCTTCTGAGAATTCAGGAAGTTAGAGTGCATAAAGTGCCTAGGGGTGTATCTGGCACCCAGTGGCCCTCCCCTAACTTCCCAGCATCCTCCTTGCTACAGTCAGGGCCAACTGAAAAATGCAATTGTCAGGACGGGTCATTCTCTTCAGAGTCCCCAACATAAAGAGGCACATATAGATCCTACAGATTTTTGTTCTAGAAGGTTCTTCAGAGAAATCTGAAATGAATTTAAATATTCTTCATTTCAAATGACAAGTCTAAGACTCAGAAAATAGATTTGTCTTAACATCAGGACCATGTTTTCTGGGTAAGGACATAACAATGGACTTGAGACATAATTTTATGTCATTTATCTTCATTTAATCATTCCGTGTGTGTGTGTGTTGTGTGTGTGTGTGTGTGTGTGTATCTCAAAACATTACATTTTATATCATGAATATAAAAATTTTTCATTCATCAATTTTAAATAACATTTAAAATTCAGAAGCAAAAAAACCAATTATTATCTGGAAAATAATATACAATATACAAAGAAGAGAGGAGAGAAGGAAGGAAGAGAGGGAAAGAGGAAGGGGAGAGGAGCAAAGGGGAGGAGAGGGAAAAGAAGGGGTGGGAAGGGGGAAAGAATCCATCACAGCAATTAGTTTTAAAATTTTAACAGTTAACCGACTAGGAGAAAACACCTGTTGCACATATAACTCACCCTGTGTCTTCTCCTAAAGTTCTCCTGATGGAAGGGAAGAAGGGAAGCTGGACCTTTTCTCTGGAGACCATCCCAACATGCCCTCACCATGCCCATGGCCTTTTTATCACCCTTCTCCTCTGACAGGGAAGGTGGCAGTGGAACTGATGCCCTGGGGCCTTTGATAACTTCTGGAATTCATTTGGGATTTAGATAACCAAATGCCTGAGCTTTGCCACTTATTGCATTCGGTTAAACAGGAACTGTGCTCTCACACTTGTAAGTTGTTTTTTTTTTTTTTTTTTTTTTTCGCAGATAACAACAGATTTTATTGCAGTTATTGCAGAGCTCGATGGGATTCTCTAAATAAGATAGAAATCTGGAAGTTACCACCTGTTCTTTTAGTACATTTGAAATATTTTTCCTATGATGGCAGGTGGAAGCAAAAATTACAGACATCTGTGGACTTCCCTTTAGAAAATCTTGACTTGTCACAGATGTTATTGGTCCAAAGAACAATTTAAAGAAATATAATTTGTTTTCTGTTTCAAATCACTACGGTGGGCTGGATGGAGGCCACTACACTGCCTATTGTGAAAATGCAGTAAGACAGCGGTGGTTTAAATTTGATGATCACGAAGTTTCTGATATCTCTGTTTCTTCTGTGAAATCTTCAGCAGCTTATATCCTCTTTTATACTTCATTGTGACCATGAGCAACTGATGTAGCCACATGAGAGTGGGAGCTGTGTTACAAGCACTATATAATTCAGGTCAGTGCTATTATTAAAAAACTGACAAACAATATTTAACAAGTATCACAGCAAGCATCGCTTACCAGGTACTCTTATTCTAAAACAACCTTTTTAATCTGCTCCAAATAACAAAATAATTAACTAGCTAAGCATTATCATTCTTTTTTTTCCGACAAGGGAACCTCATCTTTGCCTTTTCAGCTAAGAAACTTTTAAGCTGTGTGCTTTTTCCTTCAAAAAACTCACAACTTAAGTCTCATTCCTCCCAGCCGGGACGAGAAGATATCTCTTTAGTGTACACACAATTGTATTTTTTTTCTTTTTATTTTTTTAAATTATTTATTTATTATTCATCATGCACAAGTATAGTATCTTTTTACATACAACTGCTTGTATACAAAGTATATAAGTACCATTCAGATCTTCAATCATGCATTTAGGATAATGATATCCATCTCATTCAACCACCAATTTTTTTCCTCCCCCCCTCACTCCTAACTCCCTCCTTTCCCCTCACTTTCCGTTGACCATTCTAGTGTTCCTCTGATCCTATGTACCCCCTTCCAACAACACTGTGAACTAGCCTCCTTATATCAGAGAAAACATTCAGTATTTGGATTTTTGAGATTGACTAATTTCACTTAGCATTATATTCTCCAACTTCATCCATTTACCTGCAAATACCATTATTTTTATTCTCTCTTATTGTGAAGTAAAATTACATTTTGTATATATACCACATTTTCTTTATCCACTCATCTACTGAGGGACATCTAGGTTGGTTCCACAACCTAGCTATTGTGAATTGTTCTGCTATAAACATTGAAGTGGCTGTGTCACTGTAATATGCTGTTTTTAAGTCTTTTGGGAATAGACCCAGGAGTGGGATGGCTGGGTCATAGGGTAGTTCCATTCCCAGTTTTCCAAGAAATCTCCATACTGCTTTCCATAATGCTTGCACCATTTTGCAGTCCCACCAGCAATGTATGAGTGTGCCTTTTTCCCCACATACTCTCCAACATTTATTGTTGTTTGTGTTCCTGATAGCTGCCATTCTGACTGGAGTGAAATGAAATCTTAGAGTAGTTTTGATTTGCATTTCTCTAATTGCCAGTGATGTTGAGCATTTTTTCATGTATTTGTTGATTAAATGTGTATCTTCTTCTGAGAAGTGTCTTTTCAATTCCTTAGCCCATTTATTGATTGGGTTATTTGCTTTTTTGGTGTTAAGTTTTTTTAGTTCTTTATACATTCTAGAAATTAGTGCTCTATCTGATGTGCATGTATTAAATATTTGTTCCCAATTAGTTGGCTCTCTATTCACCTCACTGATTGTTTCTTTTGCTGAGAAGAAGCTTTTTAGTTTAAATCTATCCCATTCATTAATTCTTGGAATAGTTCTTGCGCTACAGGATTCTTATTAAGGAACTTGGGGCCTAATCTGACATGTTGGAAATTGGAGCTTACTTTTTCTTCTATTAGGCGTATTGTCTCTGGTCTAATTCCTAGGTCCTTGATCCACTTTGAATTGAGTTTTGTGCATGGTGAGAGACAAGGGTTTAATTTCATTTTGTTGCATATGGATTTCCAGTTTTCCCATCACCATTTGTTGAAGAGGCTATCCTTTCTCCACTGTACATTTTTGGTGCCTTTGTCTAATATAAGATAGCTGAAATTATATGTATTAGTCTCTGTGTCCTCAATTCAGTACCATTGGTCCACCAGTCTGTTTTGGTGCCAATACGATGCTGTTTTTGTTACTATTGCTCTATAGTATAATTTAAAGTCCGGTATGGTGATGTCCCCTGCTTCATTTTTCTTGCTCAGGATTGCTTTTGCTATTCTGGGTCTCTTATTTCTCCAGATGAATTTCATGACAGCTTTTTCTATTTCTTTGAAGAATGACATTGGAATTTTGATTGGAATTGCATTAAATCTGTATAATGCTTTTGGTAGTATGGACATTTTGACAATATTGATTCTACCTATCCAAGAGCAAGGTAGGTCTTTCCATCTTCTGAGTTCTTCTATGATTTCTTTCTTTAGTGTTCTATAGTTTTCCTTACAGAGGTCTTTCACCTCTTTCGTTAGGTTGATTCCCAGGTTTTTTTTTTTTTTATGCTATTGTAAATGGGGTAGTTTTCATCATTTCCCTTACAGAGGCTTTGTCACTGATGTACAAAAATGCCTTTGACTTATGGGTACTGATTTTGTATCCTGCTACTTTGCCAAATTCATTTACTCATTGTAAAAGTTTTCTGAGCCGGGCGCGGTGGTGCACGCCTGTAATCCCAGCACTTTGGGAGGCTGAGGCAGGAGGATCGCGAGTTCAAAGCCAGCCTCAGCAATGGCGAGGCACTTAGCAACTCAGTGAGACCCTGTCTCTAATAAAATACAAAAAAGGGCTGGGGATGTGGCCCAGTGGTCTAGTGCCACTGAGTTCAATGTACCCAAAAAAAAAAAAAAAAAAAAAAAAAAAAAAAAAGTTTTCTGGTAGAGTTTTTTGGGTCTTCTAGGTATATTATCATGTCATCAACAAATAGTGCTAATTTGAGCTCTTTTTTTCCTATCTGGATCCCTTTAATTTCTTTCATCTGTCTAATTGCTCTGGACAGAGTTTCCAGTACTATGTTAAATAGCAGTGGTGAAAGGGGGCATCCCTGTCTTGTTCCAGTTTTTAGAGGGAATGCTTTCAATTTTTCTCCATTTAAGATAATGTTAGCTCTGGGCCTTGCATAAATAGCTTTTATAATGTTGAGATATGTTCCTGATATTCCTAGTTTTCCCAGTGTTTTGAACATAAAGGGGTGCCGTATTTTGTCAAATGCTTTTTCTGCATCTATTGAGATAATCATATGATTTTTATCATTAAGTCTATTGATGTGATGTATTATGTTTATTGATTTCCGAACGTTGAACGGCCTTACATCCCTGGAATAAACCCCACTTGATCGTGGTGCACTATCTTTTTGATATGTTTTTGTATCCGATTTGCCAGAATTTTGTTGAGGATTTTTGCATCTATGTTCATTAAAGATATTGGCCTGAAGTTTTTTTTTTTTTTTTGTTTTTTTTTTTTTTTTTTTGGATGTGTCTTTGCCTGGCTTTGGAATTAATGTAATATTGGCCTCATAGAAAGAGTCTGGAAGAGCTCCCTCTTTTTCTATTTCTTGAAATAGTTTGAAGAGCATTGGTATTAGTTCTTCTTTGAAAGTCTTGTAGAACTCTGCTGTAAACCCATCAGGTCCTGGACTTTTCCTTGTTGGTAGCTTTTTGATGACATCTTCTATTTCTTTGTTTGTAATCGATCTGTTTAAATTCTGTATAGCCTCCAGATCCAGTTTAGGCAAATCATATGACTCTAGAAATCTGTCAATGCATTCAGTATTTTCTGTTTTATTAGAGTACAAGTTTTCAAACTAATTTCTAATTGTCTTCTGTATATCTGAGGTGTTCGTTGTGATATTCCCTTTTTCATCACAAATGTTAGTGATTTGAGTTTTTTTCTCTTCTTCTTTTCGTTAGCATCACTAAGGGTCTTTCAATTTTGTTTATTTTTTCAAAGAACCAACTTTTAGTTTTGTCAATTCTTTGATTTGTTTCCTTAGTCTCAATTTCATTAATTTCTGCTCTGATTTTAATTATTTTCTGTCTTCTGCTGCTCTTGGTGTTGATCTGTTCTTCTTTTTCTAGTGCTTTGAGGTGTGATGTTAAGTCATTTATTTGATGGTTTTCTTTCCATTTAAGGAATGAACTCAGTGCAATGAATTTTCCTCTTACTACTGCCTTCATAGTGTCCCAGAGATTTTTATATGATGTATCTATGTTCTCATTTACCTCTAGGAATTTTTTAATCTCCTCTTTGATGTCTTCTTCAACCCCTTGTTCATTCAGTAGCATGTTGTTTAGCTTCCAGTTGTTGGAGTAGTTTTTCTTATTCCTTTTTTTATCGTTGATTTCCAATTTCATCCCTTTATGGTCTGATAGCATGCAGGGTAGTATCTCTGTTTTTTTATATTTGCTGAGATTTGCCTTGGGACATAATATATGGTCTATTTTGGAGAAGGAGCCATGTGCTGCTGAGGAAAAAGTATATTCATTTACTGAGGGATGAAATATTCTATATATGTCCGTTAGGTCTAAGTTATTAATTTTTTTAAGGAGGCCTAAGGTTTCTTTGTTTAGCTTTTGTTTGAATGATCTATCCATTGGTGAGAGAGGTGTGTTGAAATCCCCTAGAATAACTGTGTTGTGGTCAATTTTACTCTTGAACTTGAGAAGAGTTTGTTTGATGAATGTAGGTGCTCCATTATTTGGTGCATATAGATTTATGATTGTTATATCCTGTTGATGAATGGTTCCCTTAAGTAGTAAGAAATATCCATCTTTGTCCCTTTTGATTAACTTTGGCTTGAAGTCTACCTTATTTGAAATGAGAATGGAAACCCCTGCTTGCTTCCGCAGGCCATGTGAGTGATAAGACTTTTCCCAGCCTTTCACCTTCAGTCTATTGATGTCTTTTTCTATGAGGTGTGTTTCTTGGAGACAGTAAATTGTTGGGTCATTTCTTTTAATCCATTCAGATAATCTGTGTCTTTTGAATGGCGAGTTTAGGCCGTTAACATTCAGGGTTATTATTGAGATGTGATTTTTATTCCCATCCATTTTTATTTGTATTATGATCTTTAGCTTTATTTGGTTTCTCTCCTGGTTGGTATTTCCCTTAGTTTAATATCTCCCTTTGTTGATTTTCATTGTTATTTTTCTCTTCTTCTTCATGAAAAATTTTGCCCAGGATGTTCAGAAGTGCTGGCTTTTGAGATGTGAAATCTTTTAACTTTTGCTTGTCATGGAAGGTTTTTATTTCATCTTCGAATCTAAAGCTCAATTTTGCTGGATATAAGATTCTTGGTTGTCATCCCTTTTCCTTCAGAGCTTGAAATATGCTATTCCAGGATCTTCTTGCTTTTAAGGTCTGGGTAGAAAAATCTGAACAAAGTCTGATTGGTTTCCCCCTATATGTAATCTGCTTCCTTTCTCTTGTGGCTTTTAATATTCTCTCCTTGCTCAATATATTAGGCATTTTCATTATAATGTGTCTTGGTGTGGATCTGTTGTGATTTTGTACGTTTGATGTTCGGTAGGCCTCTTGAACTTGGTTTTCCCATTCATTCCTCAAGTTTGGAAATTTTTCTGTAATTATTTCATTAAATAAATTATTCATTCCTTTGGCTTGAAACTCTGCCCCCCTCCTCTACCCCAATCACTCTTATGTTTCGTCTTTTTATGTTGTCCCATAATTCTTGAATGTTCTGTTCTTGGTTTCTTACCATTTTTGCTGTGTAATCTAGATTTTTCTCTAGGATATATATTTTGTCTTCATTGTCTTAGGTTCTTTCTTCCAAGTGATCTACTCTTTTGGTGATACTTTTGATTGAGCTTTTATTTTGGTTTATTGCTTCTTTCATTTATGGAATTTCTGTTTGGTTTCTCTTTAGAGCCTCTATCTCCCTATTGAAGTAATCTTTTACTTCCTGTATTTGTTTATGGAGTTCTTTGTCAAAATGATCTTTCACCTCCTGTATTTGCTCCCTCATCTCATTTTTGAGTTCATTCTTAAGTTCCACTAACATTTGGAAGGAATATGTAATTTCTGAATTCCATCTCTGGCATTTCACCAACTTTGCATGGCATGGAATTTACTGAGGCGGTATATTGATTTGTTTGTGTCACTTTCTTCCCTTGTTTCTTTATATTGCTTGTGCGTCTATTCTTCCTGCACTGTGGGACCTTGTCTATTTTGATTTTACCTTAAAACCTTACATTGCTCCTGCAGTACAATGCTATCAGATCCCCTTATATTTCCTTTACACTTTAAAATCAAACACTTTCTATTCAGTGAATCCCAGTTTGATCACAATGTACAGATTTAGTTAACCCAGATATTGTTTCCAATTTACTCTGTATGCTTCAGATGGGGTTTTATAGTTTCAAGTAATGGACAGAGAGGTGATATGTTTAGGAAGAAGAAAGTGAGTGTATTGACTTGTTCTTTCTTAGAAAGTATGAAAAGAGAGTTCTATGAGAGTGGTTTAGTATCAGCTGATGAGAGAGGAAAGAGAATGAAGTGAATGATTAGGTGGAAAGACCGATTTACATATAAACCTAACTAATGCAGCGGTTGAGAGAAGAAATAAAGAAAGATGGAAAGAAAAAAAAGAAGAGAAAAAAAATGACCAAGGAGTAGAAATTAGTGTAAGAGAAAGGAGAGAGAGAGAGTGAGTCTAGAAAATAGAGAATAAACTATATATAACACCACTTTGCTATATATTTCAATTGTACACGTTCTAGAAATCCCAATTTGTGCGTATAACTTGTTTTTGCCTCTGTTGAGAATGCAATGGCAGGGGTGTAAATAGGGAAGATGAAGGAAGAAAAAAAAATATAAAAGTGAGAAGGAAGAAAAGAGGAGCAGAAGTGAAGGAGCCCTAATTAGGAAGGGCTGTTGCAGCTAGCTGGAAGCCATAAGTTCCACCTGATATGTATGTGACGCACCTGTAGGCACCCGCAAAGCTGAAGGTATATAACCGGGTGAAAGCGGTCCGAGTTAGGAGAACGAATTCATTCGGTCAGTCGGGCAGTCACTCGGTCGGTCAGAAGAATCAGAGCGGCCAGAACGTAGGCAGAGCGTTTACAGAAGAGAAACCAGATAGCAGACAGAAGAGAAACCAGATAGAAGAAGTAATGACTGGTCAGAGTTAGTCTGAGGCTCCCAAGGAAGACAGAAGAAAGAAGAAAGAAGAAGGAAGAAAGAAGAGAGAAGAAAGAAGCTCTAGTCTTTCTCTAAGCTAAGCTCTATCTTTCTTTCTCTCTAAGACTCTAAGCTAAGAAGAAGCTCTATCTTTCTTTCTCTCTAAGACTCTAAGCTAAGAAGACAAGAAGAAAAGCTCGCTTTAATCTTTCTCTCTAAAAATCTTTCTTTCCCTCTCTAAGCTCTAAGAAAGTAGAAGTAAAAAGTAGTAAAAGCTATACTCTGCCTCCGAGAGTTTTTCTGCCCGGGTTACGGTACCAAGGAATATGAAGGAGCCCTAATTAGGAAGGGCTGTTGCAGCTAGCTGGAAGCCATAAGTTCCACCTGATATGTATGTGACGCACCTGTAGGCACCCACAAAGCTGACAAGAAGAAAAGCTCTAGAAGTAAAAGTAGTAAAAGCTATACTCTGCCTCCGAGTTTTCCTCCCGGTTTTCGGTACCAGGTAGCTTACATTTGGTGGTCCGTCCGGGGCTCGGCAGGCAGAGAAGAAAAGATAAAAAATAAGAACAAGAAAGAAGAGACAAGAAAAAAAAAAAAAAGGCAAAGCCGCTTATGCAATTGTGCTTAACTAAGTGCATTAGCTGCTCCTCAGCAGTAGGCTTCCTTAAAGCCGCAGCACCTTCTCAAAAAGGGCTCAAATATCCACCCTTTTAAAAACAAAAGGTGAAAAGCTAGGTAGGGACAAGAAAATAAAATAAAATAGAGAAAATAGAATTAAAGCACCTTTTTAAACTAAAGGAAGAAATATGAAGGAGCCCTAATTAGGAAGGGCTGTTGCAGCTAGCTGGAAGCCATAAGTTCCACCTGATATGTATGTGACGCACCTGTAGGCACCCGCAAAGCTGACAAGAAGAAAAGCTCTAGAAGTAAAAGTAGTAAAAGCTATACTCTGCCTCCGAGTTTTCCTCCCGGTTTTCGGTACCACGAGTTTCTCCTCCTGGTTTTCGGTACCAGGTAGCTTACACAGAAGCACACAAACACACTGTCAATCAAAACAAAAACAAAGCAAAAAAAAAAAAAAAACCCAAGAAACAACAAAACAAACAAACAAGCAAACAAAAACAAAAACGTTGAACCCAAGAACAAGTCTCAAACAAAATGGACCCTTGGAAGCCCTTCTTTTTTCCCTTCCAGTTTAAGCCAACTGACCCGGATCATGTACAGTCAGCAACCCTGTTAGTGGAGTCCAGGCTGCACCTTTGGTCAGTTGCAGAATGGCACAGTGGAATAATGGAAGGGGCTTATCCTCAGGCTGGGCCCTGCTTACAGCAGCAGGGAGATGCTACTATGGGACCTGGAGGTCAGGCAAACTGGCAGCTGGTTCTCTCCTTCCAGAGGGTGGGTGCCTACCTCTTGCACTGGTTGCAGCTGGGCAGGTCGCACTCCCCCGGGAGTGGAGGAAGCACTTCCCCAGGTCTGGCCCTGCGTGCAGCAGCAGGAAGATGCTACTCTGGGCCCTGGCGGCCAGGGACACTGGCTGGGTCTCTCCTTCCAGTGGGCGGGTGCCTACCTCTTGCTCTGGTCGCAGCTGGGCAGGTCTCTTCCGATAATGGAGGAAGTCAGGTCTGGCCCTCTTGTTCTGGTTCGCAGCTGGGTCAGGTCACCTTCACCAGGTCTGCCCTGCGTGCAGCAGCAGGGAGCTACTACTCTGGGCCCTGGCGGTCAGGGACACTGGGCAGGTCTCACTCTTGTTCCGATAATGGAGGAAGCCCTTACCTAGGTCTGGCCTGTAAATTGGGTTTTGAATATAACAGATTATCATTCTAGAGAAATCTGGATATTTTAATAGAAATATTCTGAATTCCCATGGAAAAAAATGAACAATTCTATTGGAAAACATATAGGCTCCCCACTAATTAAATAGTTTCTAAGCCAAGATATTTTAAAATAGAGCTTTTCTTGAAGTGAGTCATACCTCTAAATGATTTCAGAAACGGATCACCATTTGGTGTTGAAATTCCCAAAGTGTTCTTTATGCAATTTGACATTCCATATGATGTGTTATACAAAAACAATTTTAACAAATAATAAATGTTACCATTATGTTCCATGTCTCTACCCAATTTTGTAAACCTGCTTTTTTTCAATTTCTCATTGATGTCCACCAACATTTATTAAGCATGCCTTTTACCCAGATTTTGAGAATAATGTACACATATTTGATATAAAAATATTGTGGTTGCAACTACACAGATGGATCTTAAATGCATGTTACTAAGTAAAAGAAGACAGTATGAAAAGGCTATATACTGTATTATTTTATTTATACACACAGAAAAGGCAAAATTATAGAGACAGAAAACAATCAGAGATTGCCAAAAGTATGGGGAAGAGAGAAGGTTGAATTGGTGAAGTACAGGGTAATGAAATACCCTGGACATTAGTGACTCCATTTTGATTCTGGAACTACATCTTGGCCCAGGGCTAGGGCTTATGAGCTGCCAAGAAAAAGAAACTTGGGATGCCCTGTTCCAATGCTTCAACCCGCTAAGGTCCCTAAATACAGGAATCTGCTCTTACCCAACCACCTGCAATTCTAACTTACTACACTCAAGGCAATTTCCATCTTGTTCCTTGTTAAAAAGATTTAAAAAACCCTGTTCAAGTAACTCTGCCTGTTGCACCAATCTGCTGGGCAGTCTGGCAGGCTTAACCTGTCAATAAACTTCATTTTCTAAGCATGAGACTCTGACTTATGAGATTTTTTTGAGTGTTCTGTCCTAACATTTGGTGCATTGCCTGGGAACTGAGGACATCTCACCATCGATCCTGCCTTCCCTCTGGGGATCTGAGCTGTTTTGGTGAACTCCCAATTCAAATAGGGCACTCAAATCTCTCAGGGAATCTCCTCCTTTCCCCAGAGGGCTTCAGCCAATCATCCAACACCAGCTAATAGATCCCCAGGTGAACCATCCCCTGGTGGGTCCCCTCTTCTCTTGAGCATGTAGTATAGTTTCTCATGATGGGAAAACCCCAGGGCCAGGTCTACACTTCCACAGAGCTGCCCCTGAACAGAGTTCCACTAGGGAAGTCTGGGAACTCTCAGAGATGGGTGACGATGCTCCCTGAGCTGCTTCTGCTAATTTCTACTAGGACTCAAAGATGCATGGATGCTTAGCTCTCTTCCTCTTAGTTTTTAGGCTCATCAAGGGAACAAGTTTATCCAAAATCCCCACCACCCCCCCCCCCCAAAAAAACTTCCCTTTGGGATGTCTGCTAATTCATCTTAAGCCTCTCTGTTTGGCCCCAGACCTGAAGGCAAAAAAAAAAAAAAAAAAACAACTCATTTTTTTTCTGCAACCAAGCATGGCCTCAATATGATTTAGAGGATGGCTCTAAATGGCCACCTAATGGCACTTGCAACCCTGATATCTTTAGGGATTTACATAAATTCTGTGAGCACTCTGGGAAGTAGAGGTAACTTCTCTATGCTCAAGACTTTTCTTTCCTTCACTCCAAACCCTCTCTCTCTGTTCTTCCTGCTCACCTGCTCAACTCCTCCTGGCCACTAGGCCCTCTGAGGACCATTCTCAACCCCATGATCCTGAGGATTTCCCAGCTTTCAATCCAGCAAATGAGCCTCCTCCCTATCTGTCACCCCCACCTGATGCCCAGCATCCACCCTTAGCATCTCTGCAACCCCAGGGCCCTCCCAATTTGGACCTTCCTAACCCTCCACATACCTGCTCTCATGGACATCCTCCCTATCAATCTTCCCAGCCTGCTCCTGTTCTTCCCTCACATCCCTCATAACAGCACTCCTCCTTGCTCCCTCTGGAAGTTTTAAGGCCTCTAAACTTAACTTTGTCTACCTGTACCATACTCTCAATCTTACTCGTAAACTCCTTAACAAAACATAACCAAACTGAAACAAAATAAAACCATCTGCTGGCTATGCTTCTTACCACTAAAAATGGCTAACCATGCAATCCCATTGCCCATGCACCTATGGCCTGATGCAAGTGCTTCCTAACACCCCTACCTTCAGACTCTTATAACACCCACAAATATCAGGCTAACCTCTTGTCCCATAATGAAAAGACTCCTCCAATCACTGGACTTCTCCTCACACATATAGACCTCACCAAGGCCTCACCACTTTGCTTTTCAACAACATCCAAGACCCCAAACAGGCTCCTTAAATACCTCAGGTTCTCTGGGCCTCCTTGTTTCTCTGCCACCTCATACTTCCCAAGCACTGGGATGCCCCCATCTAGGAAGGAAACCTCTTCACTGCTATGGTCTTGGTATAAACACAAAAATGATTCCCATACCACCCCCCTTTGGCTTGTCAATACCACCAACTCTAAGGACCAATTGTTCTTTGATACAGCCACCTTCCTCATCTCCACTAAAAATGTTTTATAATTTTCTACATCCAAACCTGGCCTAATTATCATCCAGAAAAAAAATAGGGTTAAAAATCCCTAAGCAGCAATTTCCCTGACCAAGGCCACACTAAAGACAACACAGGAATGCAGGCTCGATAGGGGCCTAAGACTAAAAAAAGGGGGGGGGGGTGTCTCTCTAACTTCAAAGCTCATTCTCCCTCTCCCTCTCACTCCCTGTCTGTCTTTCTCCTCATTCTCTCATGTTAGTTTTCTGAAATAATTATCAGCCATATTATTTTTTCTAGGACATTTGATTTTTAAATTCTATATTTCTGAGCTCATGATTTTGATTCTATGTGCCTAAGTTAAAATTTCTGATCAGACCTATTTTATCCAACTATAAAAGATTTTTACACTCTCCTTTATTCAGAGGCCAATTTACAAGACCTGACTCAATCAAGAGGTTTTTTTAATTTTTTATTATTCTAATTTGTTATACACATTTTCAGAGTACATTTCATTTCATATTACATATGAAAAGCACAATTGTTCAAGTTGCGGGTTTTATATAAAGTATTTTTACAACAATTGTGTCTTCATACATGTATTTAGGGTAATCATGGATAACTCAGTCTTCCATTATTCCTATCCCCTTGCCCTCTCCCCTCACTCCCCCCTCTTTGTTCTATTTAAAACTCTTTCATTCCTCTCATTCCCTCTCTCTTGCCTTTATAAGTTAGTATCTTCGTATCAAAGAGATCATTCAACCTTTGGTTTTTGGGGGATTGGCTAACTTTACTTAGCATTATTTTCTCCAACTCCATCCATTTACCTGTAAATGCCATGATTTTATTCTCTTTCAGTGCTGAGTAGTGTTCCATTGTGTATATATACCAAAGTTTCCCTATCCATTCATCTGCTGATGGGCATGGGGTTGGTTCCACAATCTAGCTATTGTGAATTTTACAGCTCTAATAGGCTTTTTTGAAAAATTATAAGGCCTTTGCTTATTTGTTCTGTGTATTGTCTTATCTACATGTATGTATATATGTCAAAAACAACATATAGAGCTCTCATAAACTTAAATTAAAAAATATAGATCCAAATACCTTTGATTCACATGATTTAAAGTTCAATTTAAATTGGGTAAACAATAAAAGTAATGATGTCATTAAAATTGCTAACCCACATTCTTTTTTCCAGATGATCAGACAATGGAAAATGTCATTTTCTATTAAATGTTTGAAGCAGCCCCAATCAGGGAGATGGCTATTGCAGCAGGCTGGAAGCCATAAGTTCCGCCTGATAATAATCATATGCACGTGACACACTGTAAATGCACGTGACGCACCCGCAAAGCTAAAGGTATATAACCGGGTGAAAGCGGTCAGAAGCGGCAATTCATTCAGTCAGTCGTTCGGAAGAAGAGTTCGGGTCAGAGAAGAAGAAAAGAGAGCAGCCAGAACGTAGTCAGAAGAAGAAATAAGAGTCAGAGCGGTTAAGAGTTCAGTCAGAAGAAGCTAGAGAAAGAAATGGAAACCAAAGAGATATATAGAGAGAAGAAATAGTTGCTGGTCAGAGTCAGGCCAAGGCTGCCGAAGAAGAAAGAAGAACCTCTCTCTCTCTCTCTCTCTCTCTCTCTTTCTCTTCTCTCTCTCTCTAAGCTCTCCCTAAGAAAGTAAAAGAAATAAAGTAAAGTAAAGAAGTAAAGAGTCAGTAGTCAGAAGAAGTAAAGAGTCAGAGAGATTGCTGAAAGAGCCAGTGTTAGAGTTTTGAGAGGTAGTTAAAGGCGAAGAATAAAAAAACCTTCTTTCATCATCATTCTGCCTCCGAGTTTTTCTCCCACGGTGTTGTTGCTCCAAGTCAGGAAGCAACAAATGATTTTTAGTATAATGTTCTTTGCTACTAATCTCTATCACTTCTTCTAGGATTTTCATTCAACAGAAAACAGTGTCTTAAAATGTTAAGTAAACTTGGTTTTCATGGATAACCTAAATTAAAACTGGGTAAATCAAATTTAATATAAATGACATAAACATTATAAATGTAATTTTTATAAATTTTTGCTCAATGGAAAATTTAAGAATGCTTTGTTTCTGATTTTCACTAAAAGCAAGATGATTAAGGGTTAAAATTCTACTTTACACATGTTCTAAAAAACTCACAGTATGACAAAATACTATTTTATTTGAACCCAATGGCACCAGACTTTAGGCCCCTCAAGGTCAGCACTCCTGGACTCCTGACTCTGGGAATCATGCCAGCAATGAAGGGGAAGAAGCATCTGAGCCAGCTGCAGTGGCTCCCACTCCTCCACCTGCTCTGTATCCTTCACTATCCAAGTTCAAAAAGAAATTTATATGTACAAGTTTCTCTATTTTAAATGTTCTCACCTGTCAGCACTGGTTTGATGGTCCTTTCTTGTTCATATGCTTTTTTGTATCTCTTACTGGCCCTTTAGATTGTGAGCCATATTACATTGATCTTATCAGTAGTCTCTTAAATTTTTAGCTGAATGGGCCACCTATAGGTATGGGCCTATTTAAGAGAAAGATGTTTCACTGTCACTATCTGAGCTTTAAATAATTTTCTGGATAATTATACAATCTTGCAGTTAAAGTTGGTCTGTCAGGGGTAAAATATATGAAAGAGATTCTGTATGTGCAGACATTTATTCAGCTATATGATGAAGAGTCTGAACAGTCAGGCACTGGGTTGATGGTGCCAAAAGGCACTGTCTCTGAAGTGCATAGATAGCAAGACACCAGAAGAAAGGTTCTGAAACCAAAAGAAATTAAAAGTTATAAGCATGAAAATGTACTTTAATATGAAAATTAAAAGATCAAAGAAATGTGTCTGAATGAGAAAGTATTTTGTCTGGTAAAATAATATTCTTGTGCTAAAGTTCAAGATGAAAGAAGACAAAAGTAATGATATAAAGAAATTATGAATGTTTTAGTAAGTTGCATGAGGTTTGTGGGGATGAATCTCAAAAAGCTTGTTTTTGTGATTGGATTGGTTACTGACTGGGAACAGTGAGCAAGATAATATTCCCTACTTCCCAGTAACCCATGCCCTCCCTCTGTGGTCAGTTAAAAAGCTGATGAGGCGTGAAAAGTAATTGTGATCATCCAGTACATCTAAGGTCCTCTGAAGGCTGGGACACCCCTCAGCCACTGCTCATATGAGCTATAGCTGAATCTCTAAACTGCATTTCCCTACCCTGTCAAATGTAGGCCTCCCATGGTCTTTGCTGTCGACTTTATGCAAAAGAAATTTGGTGTGATGCAGAAGCCCTAATTATTCACGGGACTTGGCCCAAAATCTCACTCACGGAACTTGGCCCAGAATCTCACGGGACTTGGCACGAGATCTAAATAGACTTATGCCAGGAGAAAAAGCTCGCAGGCGCCATTCTGCCTGAGCACGTGAGACTGTGCCAGGGAGAAAGCGTGCTAGATCAAAGCTATCATGTGTGTGTGTTGTGGTTCTTGTAAGACTGCGTGCCGTGGTTTCTTGTGAGTGCGTGTGAGTGGTGTCAGAAGTTACAGGAGACACAGAGAGAAGAATAAAAGAACCTTTTCGTTTCCATCCTGTTTCCGGGTTTCTTCCCGCAGCGCTGCTGTTCCGGACTGCAAATCACTACAGGCGGCTTCAGTGTGAGGGAGAGGCAAAAGACCAAGACAATTGAATCCAGCCAGCCAGGGCCACTCTCTGGGACTGTATGAACATCTTTGGGTCTAAAGGCTAATACTTACAGCCCTTTGGGATACCGAATATCAACCACTGTGTGGAAGAAGTTTACTGTATATAGCAGGAGGAAGGCTCAAGTGAGGGTAATTACTGCATTAAAGATAGATTAAAGAAAAGGTAAAGGCACTTTAGAGAAATAATTTGTTAGCTGGAACCCTTGAGTCTCTGTATACAGAGCAATCTTTTACCTGTTGAGATAATTGAAATTAATGAGCTATTAAACAAATGAAGTTAATAACAAATAAACAATCTTAAGTCAAAACACCAAAATATCAGGTTATATAGCACTAGTCATATTGTTTGCTAAAGAGAAGTCCCAGGGACACCTATAAATCAAAATTGAAAGTACCTTCATTTATAAAATTATTTACCTAAATTGAATACTCTTAACCTAAAATGAATTAAAGTTATTTGGATCCATATATATATATATATATTTTCTTTTTCATAAGCGCTTTGTTCTTTGTGACGTCACACTGGACAGACGAACAAACATACAAACATATATTTGTGACGTCACATTAACATGAAATGTAGACAAATGTACAGACATAAAGACATGTATAAAAAGGAAAAAAAAAATACAATTGTGTGCACACTAAAGAGAGATCTCCTTGTCCCGGCCGGGAGGAATGACACTTAAGTTGTGAAATATTTTGAAGGACTCTTTTGAGGGAATCATTCTGTACCTTCATCTTGGTCCTCTTGATTTTGTACCTTTTTTATTAATCTTGATTCTTCAATAACTTCATCTTGATCATTTTGATGTGGTACCTGTTTTATTAATCTAGATGGTATCCATATTGGAGAGGATTCGTCTTTTGGAAAAACACAAACAGATCCTCTTCCCCAAATTAATACTGGATCTGGACCCTTCCATGTACCTGAAAGAACATCCTTCCAGTAAACCAAAGGTTTATGTTGTTGGTGTGGATTCCAATGTCTGTCTCCAGCAGAATAACCATTAGAGTCTAAAGTTAAAAAATTTAAGGTAAACAGGGCAACTGCCAATCTGTCCTTAGGACTTTTCCAATTTCCTTCTTTTTGTTTTAATAACATAATTTTCAGTGTTCGGTTTGCTCTTTCAATAATGCCCTGACCCTGAGGATTGTATGGGATGCCTGTTTTATGGAATATATTGAATTTTGCGCAAAACTCTTTGAAAGATGAGGACGTATATGCGGGGCCATTATCTGTTTTAAGCATTTTGGGGATGCCCAATGCAGCAAAAGCTTGCAAACAATGAGATGTAACATCTTTAACTTTTTCTCCAGAATGTAAGGAAGCAAAAATCATGCCTGAGCATGTATCTATGGTCACATGAATAAATCGCAATTTTCCAAAACTTGGCTCATGAGTAACATCCATCTGCCACAAATGATTGGGCATTAATCCTCTAGGGTTAACTCCGAAATGAGGATTGGGCAAATGTGTCATACAAGATTTACAATCTTTTACAATTGTTCTGGCTTGCTCCTTTGTGATTTTAAACCTACGTTGCAAGGTGGTGCTGTTGACATGAAACTGGGAGTGGAATAAAGTAGCTTGTTGTAGCACTGAAAGTATAAATATTGTTTTTGTAAGTTCATCAGCCTTTTGATTACCTTCATGGAGGGGACCAGGCAAATTAGTATGTGCTCTAATATGGCCTATGAATAGAGGTTCTTTTCTTGCCCACAAAAGTTTTTGTATTTGATAAAACAATTTAAAGTCTGGAGTATGAGGTGCTATTGGTCCTGCTAACTCTAATTTTGGGACGGCTTGTACAATATAGTGGCTATCTGAAAAAATGTTTACGGGCTGGTCCCTAAAATTTTCCAGAGCTCTTACCACAGCTTCCAATTCCACTAGTTGAGCTGATTTGTGTGCAGTTATGTAAGTCATATTTTCTTTTTTAGTGACTACTGTAGCAGTACCATTTGAGGACCCATCTGTAAATACATTAAATGCCTTAGGAATAGGTTGATTTTTTTATTACCTGTGGAAATATAATAGGATGATTAATACAAAAAGATAATATAGGGGACTTAGGAAGATGATTATCAAAATTTGCAGAAGTAGAGCATTTAGCTATAGCCCAATCATTATCATTGAAGCATAAGTATTCAATCTGTGATGATGAATAGGGAGTAATAATAGTAGCAGGGTGAATGCCAAATATTTTAGTAGAAGTCTTAAGTCCTTGAAGAATAAGTTTAGCCACCATGGAGGTATAAGATTCAATTATACTTTTAGGAGAGACGGGCAAATGTATCCATAATAAAGGCCCTTGTTGCCAAAATACTCCTGTGGGTGTATATTGTGAAGAAATAATAATCAACATCAGCGGTTGAGTTAAATCAAATCTATCACAATGAGCTCCTTTGATGGCTTTTTCTACTAACTTTAAAGCTTTCCTAGCATCAGGAGTCAATGTTCGTGGTGAAGATGGATCAGGATCTCCACGAAGGATGTCAAATAAAGGTTTTAGTTGGCCAGTAGTGAGATTTAGTGTAGGGCAAAGCCAATTAATGTCTCCCAGTAGTGTTTGGAAATCATTGAGGGTGGTCAAATGTTCTTTATTTATTAAAATTTTGGGGGGGTCTAACAAAAGTATCCATGATTTTTAAATCCTAAATATAATATGGGAGATCTGGTTTGAACTTTTTCTTCTGCTATATATAATCCATATTATTTTAAATTTTCTACCACATCACTGAATATATTAAATAAGATTTTTTGATTAGGGTGGGCCAATAAAATATCATCCATGTAATGTAGACACATGAGGTTTGGATATTTATTTTTAATGGGTTGGATAGCCTTGTCCACACATATTTGGCATATGGTGGGGCTATTAGCCATTCCCTGTGGTAAAACCTTCCATTGATATCTCTGATCAGGGCCATTATTGTTCATAGAAGGAAGTGAAAAAGCAAATCTGGGGGCATCCAGAGGATGTAGGGGAATAGAAAAGAAGCAATCCTTTATATCAAGAGTAATAAGATGGAAATTTTTTGGAATAGCTACGGGACTAGGAAGTCCAGGTTGAGTAGGGCCCATAACTTGCATGGTTTTATTAATTTGTCTAAGATCATGTAACAATCGCCATTTTCCTGACTTTTTCTTGATCACAAATATGGGAGAATTCCAGGGAGAGGTGGAAGGTTCTATATGACCTGCTTCTAATTGTTCCTGAACTAGTAGGTGGGCCGCTTGTAATTTCTCTTTAGATAGGGGCCACTGAGGGACCCACACTGGCTTATCAGAAAGCCATGGTATTTTCAAAATTATTTTCTCAGTGGCCCCGAAAAAAAAAATCTTTTTCCTTTATGATAATGATTACTTTTAGGGTTAAGATTACTCTGTACTTTTTGATAATGAGTTCTTTTATGGTTAAGATTACCCTGTAGGTTTTCACATTTAACATCTGCAGGCTTGGTTGCAAGGTGTACTCCCATTTGTTGCAAAATATCTCTTCCCCATAAAGTAACCGGTAGATTAGGTAAAACATAAGGCTGAAATGTTCCTTTATGGCCTTCATCATCCTCCCATTTTAAAATTACTGCACTTTTATCTGGGAGGTTATTATATCCCAAGCCTCTTAAACTGGTTGAAGCTTTTTGCAGAGGCCAGTGCTTGGGCCATTGGCGTAAATTAATAATGGAAGAGTCAGCTCCAGTATCTATTAATCCCTCCATTTATATTCCTTGGATTTTTATTTTACACATAGGCCGCCTTGAACAGTCTCGAACCCAGCAAGCCATGGGACTTGAGTCAGTGGAACAAAATCCTCTATTGTTCCCTTCTTGAGGCATACCCATTTTAAATGAATTATGCAAATTGGGAAGGAGAAGCAACTGAGCAATTCTATCTTCTTGATTAACAGAACTTATACTTTGGGGTGAGCTAAGCATTATTTTTATTTCCCCTTTGTAGTCTGAGTTTATTACACCTGGGGTCACTTGCAAACCTAATAAGCTTTTAGGACTACGCCCGATAATAAGTCCTACAGTCCCTGAGGGAAGAGGTCCCCTGACTCCTGTGGGAATCATTTGAACCCCCATTTCAGGTGTTAACACTATTCGGGCGGTGGAACAGAGGTCTAATCCTGCATTTCCTCTTGTTCCTCTGGCGAGGGAGTAGATGGGTAGTAGGGATTGTGTCGGGGAAGCATCTGAGTGAATGCTTGAGGATACTCCTTCTGCAATGCCCCGTACATTTGTGGGCCCCGGGGTATTGGGCCCCGTGCCCCGTTTTTTGAATTCCTGAACAAAGGATTTCCATGGATGTCAGATTGTGAATGGCATTTATTGGCCCAATGATTTCCCTTTTTACACCTGGGGCAGCGGCCTGGGGCACGGTATGAGCTTGGTCTTATTTCTTTTTTGGGATTTTGCCTAGAATTGCCTGATTGATTATGATAATTTTGCCTGGAATATCCTGATTGATTATAATATCTACGTTTAGTCTTTGTGAAATTTCGAGAGGAAGCACCTCTCATTGAGGCTGCAATCACATTTCCTGTGACAAAGGCGTCATTTATATCTTTACATAGTTGTATATATACGGAAAGATCCTTTTTAGTTCTCCATGGCCTGATGGCTGCTTGGCACCATTTATTTGCATTTTCATAAGCTAATTGAACAACTAATGGCATAGCTTGGTCAACATCTGCAAACACACTACCTGCAGTTCTCAAAAGTCGATCAGCAAAGTCAGCATACGGCTCATTAGGTCCTTGAATCACTTTTGACAAGCTACCTTGTAGATCCCCAGGTCCTTGTACAGTTTTCCATGCCTCTAAGGCAGCTGTGTTTATCTGAGTATATACATCTGGGTCATAATCTGTTTGAGCCTGTAAGTCTGCGAATTGCCCTTCTCCTGTGAGCATGTCTATATTATAGTTTTCAAACCCTGCAGCCGCGTTTCTTTTAGCCGTTTCTATACAAAGTTCTTGGAATTGCGATCGCCAAACCAAGAATTGCCCCCCGCTTAATGTTGCTTTACATAGACTTTTCCAGTCTGAGGGGGTTAAGCTAAAGGTGTTAAGGGACTCCAGCATACTCAACGTGAAAGGAGCTTGGGGCCCATAAGTCATTACTGCCTCTTTGAGATTTTTTATTGTTTTGAAATCTACTGACTGATGGACACTCTGTCCATTTTTCTTTTCAAATGCTGGCGGTTCCCAATGTATCTGTGAGTTGTCCTCGAGAGCGCATAAGCGATCAGAAAGACTTTTTATTTCTATTTCTAGGGTATGCAAATGCCTAGTAATACCCTTCATATTCTCTGTAATGGATTCCACCCATGGGGGAGTAGAGGACACAAGTGGCTGCTCTACCTGACCGTCCTTTTTCTTGGTCTTTTTTAGTTTCTTTTTCCTCATTTTCTCAGGATCACTTTTACTAGATTCCTCACCACTGCTAATTTCACTGACAGCAATATCCTGAGGCCCAGGTTCCAGTGAGAGCAAGTATCCTTCAGCTTTTACCAATAACTGCCGAATAGCTTTAATAGCTTGGATTTTTGTCATTTTTGGGTCTCTTCCAATACTCTCTTTACTGGTCTTAGTTGGCCCAGTGGAATTCAAGATGACTGAAGATCTTGAGCCCCAAACCTGAATCTGACAGCCCCCAGGGGTCCCAAATATCAACTACACACTAAACTTTTACAGCTTCATTCCACATGGACAGTAAAGGGATTTATACCACGCCCTTTGTTGGCATTAAAGGAGACCTACTTTTTCCCTTCCCCAACCTTCCCAGATCACAGAAAAGACCTGAGCTGGTTTGTGAAGTGTGCCTTCATCCCAGTCATTTGTTAGCACAGTCAGTTATTTAAACTTTGGTGTACTAACATGAAACAAAGTCTAAAACATTGGTTCACTCTTATCTATCAAGATAATTTTCTTGTTTTGTATTTGTTAGGTCTCATTACTTGAAGAAACTGTCTTTAAAAAGGGGGGCTTGCCCCTGTTTGAAACTCTTAAATGATTGCTTTATAACAGGTTAAACAAATAGTTCTCATTTAAACTATAACAATATAGTTGATACCAAAAACATGCATGACTAGGTATATGTATACATCTGAGAAAAATATCTGTCTAAGCCTTGTCTAAGTGTTATATAAAAATTTATAAAATGAAAGTTTATGTAACTTTGCATTAAGATGACCAATAATTTTCACTTTTATATATGGTAATACAAGGGCCACACTGTTATTTAAAAATCTGTCTTAAATCTGTTTATTTTCACTAAGTCAATTTCTAATCATTAACTTGGTTTCCTAAAGTATAAGAGACATAGGCTATCCTCTAATTTTTGTTAACCCATGCAGACCAATAATTATTGGTACTGTGTACACCCTGAATTCTAAATTGTAACTCTCAGATTTATGTAGAAATAACAAATTGGGTTGATATTTATTCATGTCATTTAATGTTTCATAGCTGAATTTAAAAAACCTGTTGTCAATAACATATATATTTTATATCACTTTAAATTTGGGGGAGGGAGGGGAAGGGAGGGAGAAAAAGGGTGAAGGAAAAAAAAAACATGGCAGAATGAGATGGATATCATTACCCTAAGTGCATGTATGAAGTCACAAATGGTGTGAATATACTTTGCATACAACCAGAGATATGTAAAAATGTGCTCTATATGTGTAATATGAATGTAATGCATTCTGCTGTCATTTATAACAACTTAGAATGAAAAATAAATTTTAAAAAATAAATTTTATATTACTCTCCACACTGGGATTAAAATTTAAATGCATTTTTTGAACAATAATAAGGAAATCCTGATCTGTTTAGAGGTAATATTGTAAAACATAAAAATATGTTGTCACTTATCCACACAAAAGGAAAGCTAAAAGCTCTCTCCGTCTTTCTCTGATTCATGTTTTAAATATAATGTTATATTATGTTAACTAATGTTCATATGGACTCAAAAAACAATATATACAAACTTTATAAAATGACATTTAAAAAAGAGGCAAAAATCACTTTCAGAACTAAAACACTTTGTCAGCTCCTTTAAAGTTATGTTGAAAAGATTGATATTGACTATAAAGATCACTGGGATCTTAAATAGGGTTATACTGTATAAGGCAGCCAAAATTCAAGCTAGCTATTACACAGACTGAACATGTTGTTACTATTATTAATTTCATTTTTTATTTTCCTTGTAAACATTATGACTATTGCCTATTAATGTTTTGCAGAGGTATTGCTTCAAGAACACACAACGTGGGTTAGTCTAAGATAATAAGCCATCACCTACAGGACAGATAGGATATAAGGCTAACTTCCAGTACCAACACAGACCCCAATGATATATCAAAGATGAATAATATAAAAAAAAGATGAATAATATTAAAATTAATTACTTTAAGACTGGTGAGACCAGCTTGCTGGATATTTAACACCAAGCCTTAAAGATTAAGGTTACAACACAAGGACCAAGAAGACCAATATTTGACTCTTGCCCTGAGTCCACCTGAACCCAGGGAATATGGGAAAATCTCTAAAGAGCTCTGTAACTCTGTGTCATATGACCTCCCAATCAGGAGATCAATAAGACCACTGGAAAATGGAAAGCCAACAAGTGCACCTGCTGCAAAGACAAATGTCACTGGAGAAGGGAGATATTCCTGATGCTTCCATGGAAAACCACCTCATCAAGGAGACCCTATCAGCACATGACACTAAAAGAACTAAGAAGCTGCTCTCAAGTTCCCCAAGAGTGACCCCAGTCAGAACTCAGCTGATTCTTAATAGCAGATAAAAACAAGGTCAATTTTTTACCAACTTGGTCTTAAACACCTGTCATGAGTGTATAACCAAAACACAACTACACAAGGACATTTTAGAAGAAAAACTAATTCTTTTAAATAGAACTTAAAATGTACACTTATGTCAGTCCCAAAGTCCTAATATGCCCTAATTTCTAAGGTTTCTGGCCATTATGAGGCTCATAAACTGGCCTCTATAATTTTTCTTACTTCCCAAACTGACATTTAACCCCACAAGCAAATTGTACCCATTCCAATAGCAGTACACACCAGACACAGGAGAGCCCCCAAACTATTCCCTTACTCATAGGTCTGAACACATCCACTGAAATTAATACAAAAGCAGCAGGATTAGGAACATCTATTCACTATAAAAACAGAGAAGGTTGTTGCAGATATCCAACAGGTCACTGATTTGGTTCTGAATTTACAAAATCAGGTAGACTCCCTGGCAGCTGTGGCCCTCCACAATCAATGGGCCCTCAGCCTTATGCTGGCAAAAGAGGGAGGCCTAAGTGTCTTTCTCCAGGAAGAATGCTGTTTTTCTGTCAATGAGTTACAAATGCAACAGATAAACTTTTTAAAAGGGCCACAAAAAAAAGCTAAAAGAGACTACTCCGCCTGGGGTATGGGACTCCTAGGGTGCTCCTGGCTCTGGATAGCCCCTGTCATCAGGCCCTGACTAATGACCCTCCTAGAAATTCTTACAGATTCTTGCATGTTCAATAGCTTCCAGAATTTCCTGATGACTCAGATAAAGATCTTCACCAATCAGTCAACCAGATGGTTCTGAGTTGTTACATGAGACACCTACCTAAATGACACACAGGAGCATAGAATGAACATACCTGGAAATTATTTTTTTTAAAAAAATACTTTAAAATCCCATGACCTCCCCTTCCTTGCCTAGAGACCACTTCCCCATGCCAGCAGGAAGTAGCTACAGAAATCTCACCTTCAGCTCTCTGCCATAATAAAACAAAAAAAGAAGGGAATAATGTGATACCTTGGACATTAGTGACTCCATTTTGGTTCTAGAACTACATCTTGGCCAAGGGCCAGGGCTTATGAGCTGCCAAGAAAAAGAAACTTTGGATGCCCTCTTCCCACCCACCCCCCAGGTTCTTAAATATAGGAATCTGCTGTTACCCAACCACCTGCACACAAGGCCAATTCTAGCTTACTACACTCAAGGCCATTTCCAGCTTGCTCTTGTTCTTTGTTCAAAAAGATAGAAAAAACCTGTTCAAGTAACTCTGCCTGCTGCACCACTCTACTGGGCAACCTAGCAGGCTTTACATGTCAATAAATCTTGCTTTATAAATGTGAGACTCTGACTTGAGATAGAAGAACTGAAAAGAGAGAATTGAGCATTCTGTCTTAACATAGGGGATATCTATAAGGTGGAGAAGCGATTCCATCTAGTCCTAGAATGGTAGATACATGACACTATATCTTTTCCAAAACCTATAGAACTCTACAGTACACAAAGTAAATCTTAAGGAATACAAACTTTTTAAGATATTCACTAGGAAATTAGAAGACTTGAAGATGGACTTCAGACAGTGATAAAAAGATTCAACTGTATCACAATGTATAATGTAAGATCACTGAAGGTTGGACTGGGGGAGGTACAGGCCTCTGTAACTTCTGATATAAGATGATAAGACTAAAGACAGGAATTACTCATAAATGCTGCACCCTAATTGTATCTCATAATTAAAACCAATGTACACACACCCTGGGAGTGAACAAATAAGTAATGGGTGGCAGATGGGGGGAGCCAGGTTTCTCACAGTTGGAGAGGGAGTGTATAGACAAGCAGGGAGGAGGGCTAGAAAGAACTATGGTGGTTATTGATTAGTTTAGAGGTGGCAGTAACTCATGGTTAGCTTAGAGATGCCAGTAACTCATGGTGTGCACACTTGTGTTTTTTAGATACATGTTTACATATAGGTTAGTACACATGAAGATTTCCTTGGGGTGTCTAGTGATGGGATTTGGACATAGGTCCCATAAATATCCCCTGTACTTCACCAATTCAACCCTTTCTCCTCCACATACTTTTGTCAATCTCTGATTGTTTTCTGTCTCTATAATTGTGCCTTTTCCAGGTGTATAAATAAAATAATACAGTACTCTATTCTATTCTATAACAAATAGAATACTATGGTATCCTATTCTATTCTACAACAAACTTTTTCTGTGACATTGTTGGATTCACAAAACCATGTTCTCTCAGCTCTCCCCTGCAAGTTGTAAAGATCTTCAATAACCTGTACAGTTTGTTGGATCATTACAACCTACATCATTACAACCTACAATGTGTATAAGGTGAGACACTGGGCTCCTGACTGTGAAGCCTCAGCTGCTCCTGTCAGCCAGTAATTCCTGGCATGACTGAGGATGGGCTTGCCTCATGCCAGCTAAGGGGCAGGCTCCATTACCACTGGCAAAACCTCTAAAACCATGGCAGAATCTCAATGTTTTAATTCTTCTTTCCCCTTTTGCAAGGGTTTGATTAGTCCCAATGCATGTGTTTGTCAAGAATCCCCAGTTGTGCCCCCGTACTTCCCTGGTTTGGATCTCATGATAAATGCATTTCTAAAGAGGCATCGATCTTTTACAGGCTGATTACTCCCCTCCCTCCTGAATGTTGTTCAGCCAGATTCAGAAGCTCAGGTCTGTGCTCCTTTAGAGGATGTCTTTGGACCTAGTATGAGTCTCATTACTCTTGTTAGGATCCTTAGCAATTAAGAGCAAAGACTTACAAGTTTAGATCATCAGCCTGGGGCTAAAGGGGAGGTGGCAATAGTTATCTGCCTGGGGCTACTCAAGGACAACTCTGAATATGGACCTGGAGAGGAAGGCAATTTGGTGGGGGGGAGCCAAACCAGTAACCATCTTTCTCCTCCAGGTGGTGCTTCTGATTCTACATTCTGCATTTTCCAATCTTTTGAATGGTGTCAATCCTGTCTCCATGGACAGTATTCTGTACCCATGGTCACACATATCTGGTGGGCAGCTGCAAGGGCACCTGCTCTGAGACCAGCAAAATTTGGGGACAGTGTGGCCATATCCACACTGTCCTGAAGTGACAGATCCTCCCTGGTTATCCCTGAAATGTCCCCACAAATGATAACTCCATTCAAGGATGACAGAAAAGCTGGCATGGACAGCCTTCAAGGACACATAACAGACTCCACCAACAGAACCAGAACTACCCTGAGGGCATCCTCTGTGTTTTCCTCTTAAAGTTCTCTTCCCAATTATACTTTGCAGGGGATAATATTACAGCCACTTTGTATTTATGTAGGAAGCGGTCATGGTGGGGAGAGGCTGCCTATAAGCAGGCAAGACTTGTCCAAATTTGACTTTTTATGTGATTTGGGGACCACCAGGACAGAGGCAATTCTGTTGCCTGGCTAATGCCTGAAATTCTACATTTGCTACATCATCTTTGGATTCAGCTAAATACAAATGTATCTGGAAAGGGTTGAAACTTTAAGCTTCTGCTTCTTTATTTCACTGTTGTGAATGAAGAACCTGAAGATTGATTTTATTAGGAGGATTGGGAGATAAGAGAACAGTTAGTGGAGACACGTGATCTATATTTCTACTGCAGCATGGAGGCAGTGAACTGGAATGGACATTCTCCTGTTCCATATCCTCTTCTCTTCTTAGGAGCATGGCTTCTGGACACCAAACACTTCTTTCAACCATAAAAGCAAACAAATCAACCTCTGCTATGAGGCCTCTTGAAGAAATGGACCAGTACCTATCCATCCATTTGTCTGTCCATCTGTCCATCCATCAATCCATACATACATCCATATGAACATTTCATTCACTCAAGAAGCATTTATGAAGTACTTACTCTGTGCTGGATACCATGCTTATAGGACACAGGAGAATATGAAACTTTCCTCGATCCTTTCCTTGTAGTTTAGTTGGGTCAAGGAGACATAAATAATAGCAATAGAATATTAAGGATTAATAGGACTATGAACAAAAGTAAATGGACTGCTGGGCAGTTATGCATGCCTGTAATCCCAGAGACTCGGGAGGCTGAGACATGAGGATTGTGATTCAAAGCCAGCCTCAGCAAAAGTGAGTCACTAAGTAACTCAGTGAGGTAATGTTTTTAAATAAAATATAAGATAGGACTGTGGATGTGGCTCAGTGGTCAAGTGCCCCTGAGTTCAATCCCTAGTACCAACACACACACACACACACACACACACAAAGTGAAGGGGCTAAGCAATGCAGTAGTGTTACATAAAAGGTCATTAGAAAACAATACTTGGATATAGGTATGGTATTGGATAGGGTAATTTTATATTATTATCCTGTCTTTGTATTTGTACAAAGGATGTGTGTAAGTGTTCTGACTGTGGGGATATACAGGACAGCGTTCCTCTGGTGAGCAAACTCTGGCGAGGGGCAGGTGGAAGGGGAGCGAGTAATTCAGCTGTCCTGTTTCCCATGGCTGGAATATTTTGCCATTTTCCCCAGGTACTCATAAGATAATAAATGAATGCTTGGTCAGAGCATATATCTAACCATATGCAAAATATCTTTCATTGTAACCTACTGTAAACTGCTTAGTGATATAATAAACAATAATGTAGTACTGATGCCAGTAACCAAATGTAACCTATTGATATAAATAAAGCCAGCAGCTCAGACGAGTAGCCATTTTTCCATCACTGCCTCTGCATCTTGCTTGTGTCTCCTTTTGATTTCCTTACAGTCACACCCAACGTGGAGCAGGGGAAAGTTCTCTCCCCACACTATTTCACAGCCTCTCTGTCCATAGAGAGTCTGGGGCCCAGTGAGCCCCAAACAGGGACCCTTCCAGACATGTTGACAGGGAAAGGGAGTAGCTTACCACCTGGAACAGGCTATGATGTGTGTGTCTTTCATAAGCTGGTACTGATCCCCACTAGTAGGCTATGGGAAATTCTCTGACATCATTGGGCTGAACTTTCCAATTTATTTTGCAAGGCTGATCATACTGTAAGTAATTTTAACCTCAATGCTTTACTAACAGAGATAGACTCTTGTTGCCACCGGTGCCCAGAAAATGATTATTCACATTCAAAATATTGGGGGAGATAGGTAAGAAACTTCACCAGGAGTTACAGTGCCTGTACTTGTGTTGCAAGCTTGGTTTCTTTTTTGTGATTCTATGGCTAAGACCTTTGCTTCTCAGCCTGTGTACTCTATCCCTCCAGCTCCCAACATGCCACCCACTGCCACAGTCCTGGAGCCTCCCAGGTGTGCAGCCCCTTTAAATTATCTGGTGCCAGTCCCCTGAGGCCAGCAGCAGCAATCACCCCACCTGCAGCAAGATCCCCTTTAACTGAATGTATGCAGCAAGTAGAGGACAAAGGAAAATCTCATACTTTAGCTGTTTGTCCTATTAGGCTTAATCTCACTGGCCAACTAGAACATGAGCAATTACCTTTTTCTGTATTTATAGAATTGCAACCTGCTGACCCAGGACAAAAGGAGGGGGAATCCATTTATCCAGCTCCCTCAAGATCCCATGACACAAATGTTTCCAGTTCAAACAAAACATCCTTGCAGAAATCCTTTCATGCCACTAGAGGGAGCTCTACATAAATTTAATTACTATTGCATATACCCAAATGCAACTTCCTGGGAAGAGATATAAAAGTGCTATTGAATTTCAGGACCTTTACCCAGAAATACTTTCGGATTGATTTTGCTTAATTATCATAGTTCTAAAGAAGAAAATTTTGTTATTCTGGGGGTGATTAATTCAAATTATAGAAGTACAATGTATGTCCAAATGTGGTCCCATATGCCCTTAAGCCTGCCCCCACCCAAAGGATTCTCTATTGCTCAATTGATTGTGATCCCCTATGTTTCAAATCAACATCTTTAAATGAAAGGGGAGTTGAAAGGTTTGGCTCTACTGAAATTGGAGCATGCTTATCAATTACTGAAAGTAGGCCTAAATTAACTCTTCATTTAAATAAGCAGCCAATTACATATGCTCATGTCATAGTAATACCTCTTACAGTATGGCCTCTTCAAAGGGGTATCCTGGTTTGGGGCAGAGGAGGCAGTAATAAGCAATTATCCAAGAGCTCCCTGTGCCTGCAATGCTCTACCCCTTCCAATCCAAAACAAATCATCACTCATGATTAGCCATATGTGGAGACTATTACAAGATTCACAAGACTTAAAAACAAAAACAAAGGGAAACTCTCCAGAGAAAACATAAACTACAACGCCATGCTAAAAGAAAAAATGGCTACAGGAGTTTTCCTTACTTCTTAGCTTCTGCTGGATCTCTAACTCTATTAGCTTTATATTTTAAAATGTAAATCACAGGGCCTACAAGATTTACTAGGCTTATGAAAAACTAGACATGTTCCAGATGCTGCAACATTTATTTTGTATTAATCTCATTTCAGTACTTGTGCCTTCTTATTTCTCTCATAGAAGCACCCACCCCAAGATGACATTACAACCTGTTCTTCCTGAACCAGACTTTTACTGTGGACCCCTTGACCAATCCAATTTCTAAAATAGGACTCCAAACTGCTGGCCTCACCCCACATCATCCCCTTTCAGCTTAAAAGCTGCAAGAGCAGTCATTACACTATTCCTCACAGCAGTAAGAAGTCCCTAAAATTAAAGGGAGGACAGTCAGTGTAGATAAGTAGGTAATTTGGTCAGATCACAAAATGGAGTCCAGTTTGGCTCCAGAAATTTGGGGACTGCCTCTGGAGAATTAAACCTGTTCCTACTCCAACCTGTTGCTAAGTCTCTCCAACAAGTTCAATTTAAAGCTCATAAATTCCTTCAAGAAAACCAGCCCCAAATGACTACTGATTTCCAACACCCATTCCAGGCTGGAGACTAGGTCTGTGTTGAATGGTTCCAAAAAGAAGGGCTAACATCCAGTGGGTGGGGTTCTTATTCTGTCATCCTGACTAGTCTGACAGCCCTGAATGTAAATGGACTCAAAGCATGGATACATCACACCTGAGTCAAGACAACAAACATATCTCCTGCAAAAGAATGGACAGCCCTCTGAGACCCCAACCACCCCTAAAGAAAAACTAAAAAAAAAAAAAAAAAAAGTTAATAATGTTTTTTTTCCTCCTCCTGAGCTAATAAGATGACATAATCAGCTAATAAGATGACATATTTCATCAGCCAAGTTAGTGTATATGTGTTCACATTTCAACCCTTTACATAATTCAAAACATAAATCAAGAATTTGATTGTTTCTAGAAAAGGGGGGAATGTTATGGGCCAGGATTTATGTGCCTTGACCAGACAAACTCCATTTTACCCTGGGACACCATTTCATATAAGAAATGTTTCTCCCATGAGAAAATTCTGGCTCTAACCTCCTGATCCTGATTAGCACAGCCTGCTAAGAAATACAATGTTTCTGTTCTTATACAATGTGAAATTGTGCTCTTTTTGGTTCACATTTTTCTTAGGCAATGTACCCTAACCACATATAATGCCAGAGAATGCTTGTCTGGATATTAATAACCATTATTTAGATTCTACAACAAGTGTGGTTTTGACCAACTTCCGCTTCTGATTGATTTTACATCTCATGGTTTTTGCTTATGGTTTTGAATCATAGCAACAGCCACTTGTGACTAATGCACTGACATGCTTTCCTTGTGGTTTTGAACTATAAAATGTGTGCTCTAACCCTGGAGGGGGTGGAGGAGTGCAGATTTGCAGCCTGCCCTCAGCCCACCAGCTGGTGAATGGAGGTTCCAACTCCTATATTGAGTTTGATTGATAATTTATTGTAATCGCACTATAACAATAAAACACAAATTTTTAAAAAGTTTAAATAAATAGAGAAAAGACTAGTAAATAGGAACTGGGTGCAGTGGTGCAAGCCTGTAATCCCAGCATTTGGGAGGTGAAGGCAGAGTATCACGCCTGTAATCCCAGCACTTGGGATGCTGAGGCAGGAGGATCTCAAGTTCAAAGCCAGCCTCAGCAATGGTGAGGCACTTAGCAACTCAGTGAAACCCTGTCTCTAATAAAATACAAAAAGAAGGGGGGGGCAGGGGATGTGGCCCAGTGGTTGAGTTCCCCTGAGTTCAATCCCTGGTACAAAAAAAAAAAAAAAAAAAAAAAAACTAGACTAGTAAATAGAGAAAGGGTAACAGAGGGAGGGAGAATGGAGGGACAGGGAAAGTACTAGGGTCTGGAGTTGAGCAAATTATGTTCCATGTTTGTATGATTGTTATATCTGTATTTTTTTAAGCCTCCCATGCATGTAGATTCTAAAGGTCATCCTGGGTAGACAGCTACTGGGTGTTCCTCTGTAGGAACAGTGAGAAGCAGAATTGGAGCTGTTCACCACCAAATTGGTGAGGCAGTGGAAAGGGCTGATTTAGGTAGATGGTGCCCTGGTGGACTCCTGAAAGATAGTTAAGAATTCTACCAATGGAAAATAGTAGAGTGGGTTAGAGCTTACTCCAGGATGAAGATAGTCCTGTACAGACTCAAGAAAACAAGAACATGTCACATTTGGGCAGCTTTAGAATGGCAAATGATAATGATCACTTAAAACATTATTATGAAAAAATACAGTGAGGATAAAGTGAACAGGCCAGCTGTGTCCTGGTGAGAAAGGATCTGGTGTTGCTGGATGCATATGTTTTATCCTGTGGGTGTTGGTTGCAGCTGGAGGAATTTTAGTAAAAGGAAAATGTTAACTGGGAACACTGGGATTACACTCTTGTAATCCCAGTGGCTCAGGAGGCTGATAAAGGAGGATCACAAGTCCAAAGTCAGCCTTAGCAACTTTGTGGGGTTCTAACCAACTTAGCAAGACCCTATCTCAAAATAAAAAGTAAAAAGTTCTGGGTACCAAAATCAATAAGAAATGTTAAAAGACCCACTTTACAAGGTTCTGCCTGGTGGTGAGTCCAGGCATTCCCTGAATAAGGCCAGCCTCCAGTCCCACCAAGCAAATTAGAAGGTCACTGCCCCAAGTGGAGGGGAGAGTGTGAGGTTTGCAGTTCTTTTCAAGCTGACCCCATGATCCACACTCATTATCTGTCTCATGAATTCTCATTATTTATCTTTGATTTATTGATTTTTTTTTCTCATTTGCTTCCTGCTTTCCTGACTTTCAGAATGATTCTGATTGCAAAATCTCTGAACTCTTTCTATCTCTGTCTGTTGACTCTAGGAATTCTGTAAATTGAATTCACATTTAAAAATAAACAAAAGGTCATCCATGGATTTGTGTTCACAAGCAGTTCTGTACCATTTCATAACTATGATGGGAGTGTTCTTAGAAAGAAATATTTAACCCACATGGAGCTGACATATCAACCAGGTTTTTCAGAAGGTCCTTTGTGCCTTCAACACAATTTAGAATCCCAAAATCTGGCTCCAGGGACCTGCTGTATGGTGGTAGTAGTTAGCTATGTAACCACATATGGTTGAGTTAACCTTTCTGAATCTTAGTTTACTCATTCATAAAATAATGATCATAACCATATGTATCTCAGAGTGTTGTTGGATGGATTATGCCAGTTAGTGAAGGAGAAGATCTTAGATAAAAAAAAAATACTAGGAAAGACAGTAGAATGAATCATACATCACTTTTCTGTTCATATATGAATACGTGACCAGTGAAATGCCCCATCATGTACAACCACAGGAATGGGATTCTAATTAGAATAAGTTATACTCCATGTATGTATAATGTCAAAATACACTCTACTGTCATGTATATCTAAAAATCCTAAATAAAAATATATCAATCGATAAAAAGCACTAGCTATTGTTTCCTGAGGAAAGGTGTGTGTGTGTGTGTGTGTGTGTGTGTGTGTGTGGTCGTGGTGGCCCTTTCTGTGTTCTCCCAGTTGAGAAACCTCTCTAGACTTTAAAGCTCAGGGCTTCCATGGCAAATATGTCTACTTTTAGGTCCAGCCGATTTCACTTTTGTGCATTCTTATCATAGAATCACTTGTTTTCTTTTTTTTAAAATTTATTTATTTTTTATTCTAAGTTGTTATAAATGACAGCAGAATGCATTACATTTCATATTTCACATATAGAGCATATAGATTTTTACAAATCTCTGGTTGTATGCAAAGTATATTCACACCATTCGTGACTTCATACATGCACTTAGGGTAATGATATCCATCTCATTCTACCATGTTTTTTTTTTTCTTCACCCTTTTGCCCCCTCCCTTCTCCTCCCTCCCCATTGGCCATTCTAGTGTTCCTCTAATCCTCCTATGCTCCCCATCCCAACCCGACTGTGAATTGGCCTCCTTATATCAGAGGAAACATTTGGCATTTGGCTTTTGGGGATTGGCTAACTTCACTTAGCATTATATTCTCTAACTCCATCCATTTACCTGCAAATGCCATGATTTTATTCTCTCTTACTGCTGAGTAATACTCCATCATGTGTATATACCACATTTTTTTATCCATTCATCTACTGAAGGGCAGGTTGGTTCCACAGTTTAGCTATTGTGAATTGTGCTGCTATAAACATTGATGTGGCTGTGTCCCTGTAGTATGCTGTTTTCAGGTCTTTTGGGTAAAGACCAAGGAGTGGGATAGCTGGGTCATAATGTGGTTCCATTCCAAGTTTTCCAAGGTATCTCCATACTGCTTTCCATATTGGCTGCACCATTTTGCAGTCCCACCAACAATGTATGAGTGTGCCTTTTTCTCCACATCCTCTCCAACATTTATTGTTGTTTGTGTTCTTAATAGCTGCCATTATGACAGGTGTAAGATGAAATCTTAGAGTGGTTTTGATTTGCATTTCTCTAATTGCCAGAGAGGTTGAGCATTTTTTCATGTATTTGTTGATTGATTGTATATCTTCTTCTGAGAAGTGTCTGTTCAGTTCCTTGGCCCATTTATTGATTGGGTTATTTGTGTTTTTTTTTTTTTTTTTTTTTTTTTTTTTGGTGTTAAGATTTTTGAGTTCTTTATATATTCTAGAGATTAGTGCTCTATCTCATGTGCATGTGGTAAAAATTTGTTCCCAATTAGTAGGCTCTCTGTTCACCTCACTGATTGTTTCTTTTGCTGAGAAGAAGCTTTGTAATTTGAGTCTATCCCATTTATTGATTCTTGGTATTAATTCTTGTGCTACAGGATTCTTATTAAGGAACTTGGGGCCTAATCCAACATGTTAGAGATTAGAGCTTACTTTTTCTTCTATTAGGTGTAGTGTCTCTGGTCTAATTCCTGGATTCTTGATCCACTTTGAGTTGAAATTTGTGCACGGTGACAGATAGAGGTTTAATTTCATTTTATTGCATATGGATTTCCAGTTTTCCCAGCACCATTTGTTGAAGAGGCTATCTTTTCTCCAATGTACATTTTTGGTGCCTTTGTCTAATATAAGATAACTGAAATTATATGTGTTAGTCTCTGTGTCCTCTATTCTGTACCATTGATGTACCGACCTATTTTGGTGCCAATACCATGCTGTTTTTGTTACTATTGCTCTGTAGTATAATTTAAGGTCTGGTATAGTGATGCCACCTGCTTCACTCCTCTTACTAAGGATTGCTTTAGCTATTCTGGGTCTCTTATTTTTCCAGATGAATTTCATGACTGCTTTTTCTATTTCTATGAGGAATGTCATTGGGATTTTGATTGGCATTGCATTAAATCTGTATAGTGCTTTTGGTAGTATGGTCATTTTGACAATATCAGTTCTGCCTATCCAAGAACAGGGTAGATCTTTCCATTTTCTAAGGTCTTCCATAATTTCTTTCTTTAGTGTTCTGTAGTTTTCATTATAGAGGTCTTTCATGTTTTTGCTTAAGTTGATTCCCAAGTATTTTTTTTTATGCTATTTAAACGGGGTAGTTTTCCACATTTCCCTTTCAGAGGATTTGTCACTGATATATAGAAATGCCTTAGATTTATGGGTGTTGATTTTGTATCCTTCTACTTTGCTGAAATTCATTTATGAGTTCTAGAAGTTTTGTGGTGGAATTTTTGGGGTCTTCTAAGTATAAAATCATATCATCAGCAAATAATGATAATTTGAGTTCTACTTTCCCTATCTATATCCCTTTAATTTCTTTTGTCTGTCTTATTGCTCTGGCCAGCATTTCAATTACTATGTTGAATAGAAGTGGTGAAAGAGGGCATCTCTGTCTTGTTCCAGTTTTTAGAGGGAATGCTTTCAATTTTTCTCCATTTAGAATAATGTTGGCCTGGGGATTAGCACATATAGCTTATACGATGTTGAGATATGTTCCTGTTATCCCTAGTTTTTCTAGTGTTTTGAGCATGAAGGGTGCTGTATTTTATCAAATGCTTTTTCTGCATCTATTGAGATAATCATATGGTTCTTATCTTTGAGTCTATTCACGTGATGAATTATATTTATTGTTTTCCATATGTTGAACCATCCTTGCATCCCTGGAATGAACCCCACTTGATCGTGGTGTATTATCTTTTTGATATGTTTCTGCATCCGTTTTGCTAGAATTTTATTGAGAATTTTTGCATCTATGTTCATTAAAGATATGGGTCTGAAGTTTTCTGTTTTGGATGTGTCTTTGCCTGGTTTGGGGATCAGGGTAATGTTGGTCTCATAGAATGAGTTTGGAAGTGCTCCCTCTTTTTCTATTTCCTGAAATAAATTGAAGAGTATTGGTATCAGTTCTTCTTTGAAGGTCTTGTGGAACTTAGCTGTGTATCCATCTGGTCCTGGGCTTTTCTTGGTTGGTAGGCTTCTGATGGCATCTTCTATTTCATCGCTTGAAATTGGTCTGTTCAAAGTTATGTATATCATCCTGCTTAAGTTTGGGCACATCATATAACTCTAGAAATTTTTTGATGCCTTCGGTGTTTTGTATTTTGTTGGAGTACAAGTTTTCAAAATAATTTCGAATTAATTCCTGTATTTCCATAGTGTTTGTTGTAATATTTCCTTTTTCATCACATATATTACTAATTTGAGTTATCTCTCTCCTTCTTTTTGTTAGCCTGGATAAGGGTCTGTCAATTTTATTTATTTTTTCAAAGAACCAACTTTTTGTTTTGTCAATTTTTTCAATTGTTTCTTTGGTTTCAATTTCATTAATTTCAGCTCTGATTTTAATTATTTCCTGTCTTCTACCACTTTTGGTGTTGAATTGTTCTTTTTCTAGAGCTTTGAGATGTAATTTTAAGTCATTTATTTGTTGACTTTTTCTTCTTTTGAGGAATGAACTCAATGCAATGAACTTTCCTCTTAGAACTGCCTTCATAGTGTCCCAGAGATTTTGATATGTTGTGTCTGTGTTCTCATTCATCTCTAAGAATTTTTTAATCTCCTCTTTGATGTCATCTGCAACCCATTGTTCATTCAGTAATATATTATTTAGTCTCCAGGTTTTGGAGTAGCTTTTATTTCTTATTTTATCATTGATTTCTAATTTCATTCCATTATGGTCAGAGAGAATGCAGGGTAGAATCTCAATTTTTTTGTATTTGCTCAGAGTTGTTTTGTGGCCTAGTATATGGTCTATTTTAGAGAAGGTTCCATGTGCTGCTGAGAAGAAAGTGTATTCAGTTGTTGAAGGATGAAATATTCTATATAAGTCAGTTAAGTCTAAGTTGTTGTATTTTTGAGTTCTATAGTTTCTTTGTTCAGCTTTTGTTTGGAAGATCTATCCAGTGGTGAAAGGGGTGTGTTAAAGTCACCCAGAATTATTGTGTTGTGGTCAATTTGACTCTTAAACTTCAGGAGAGTTTGTTTGATGAACATGGATGGTCCATTGTTTGGGGCATAAATATTTATAATTGTTAAGTCTTGTTGGTGTATGGTTCCCTTGAGCAGTATATAGTGTCCTTCTTTATCCCTTTTGACTGACTTTAGCTTGAAGTCTACTTTATTTGATATGAGGATGGAAACCCCTGCTTGTTTCCTCTGTCCATATGAGTGGTAGGATTTCTCCCAACCTTTTACCCTCAGCCTATGAATGTCTTTTCCTATGAGATGAGTCTCTTGGAGGCAGCATATTTTTGGTTCTGCTTTTTTGATCCAATCTGCTACTCTATTTCTTTTGATTGGTGAATTTAGGCCATTAACATTCAGAGTTATTATTGAGATGTGTTTTGTATTCCCAGCCATTTTTATTTCTGGTATTTACCTTGACATGGTTACTCTTCTGATTGCTTTTTTTTTTCCTTTAGTGTAATACCTCCCTCTGTTGTTTTTCATCATTGTTTTTTCTTTTCCTCTTCATGGAATATTTTGCTGAGGATGTTCTGTAGTGCTGGCTTTCTACTTGTAAATTCTTTTAACTTTTGTTTATCATGGAAGGTTTTTATTTTATCCTCAAATCTAAAGCTTAATTTTGCTGGGTATAAGATTTTTGGTTGGCATCCCTTTTCCTTCAGAGCTTGGAATATGTTGTTCCATGATCTCCTAGCTTTGAGTGTCTGAATTGAAAAATCTGCTGATGCGAATTGGTCTCCCCCTATATGTAATCTGATTCCTCTCTTTTGCAGCCTTTAAAATTCTATCCTTGTTCTGTATGCTAGGCATTTTCATTATAATGTGTCTTGGTGTAGATCTGTTGTAATTTTGTACATTTGGTGTCCTATAAGCCTCTTGTATTTGGTTTTCCAATTCATTCTTCATGCTTGGGAAATTTTCTGATATTATCTCATTATAGAGGTTGTGCATTCCTTTGGTTTGAAACTCTGTGCCTTCCTATATCCCAATTATTCTTAGATTTGGTCTTTTGGTGCTGTCCCATACTTCTTGGATGTTCTGTTCATGGTTTCTTACTATCTTCATTGTGTGGTCAACTTTATTTTCAAGATTATGTACTTTGTCTACATTGTCTGAAGTTCTTTCTTCCAGTTGATCTAGTCTGTTGGTGATGCCTTCAATTGTGTTTTTTATTTGGTTAATTGTTTCCTTCATTTCAAGGATTTCTGACTGGTTTTTTTTTCAGAGTTTCGATCTCTTTTTTAAAGTAATCTTTTCCTACCTGTATTTGCTCTCTTATATCTTTGTTGTAGTGGTCAATTTTTGCCTGTATTTGCTCACTTAGGTCATTCTTTGATTCACAGATCATTTTAATTATGAACCTTCTGAACTCCTTCTCTGACATTTCTTCAACTTTGCTGAGCATGGGTTCAGTAATTGTAGAATCCTGGTTTGTTTGGGGTATTTTTCTCCCCTGTTTTTTCATGATGTCTATTTGCTATACTTTTTTTGGCAGTGTAGATCTCAGTTATTACAGTTTCTTCCCTATATTCTTATAACACCCCTGCAGATTGTCTGTGCCTCCCCTTAGCACTGGACTATCAGAACCTTCCACTGACCCTCAAAGTATGCTACCTGGGGCTGGGTTCACACTGGTTGGTGTGGGCCGAACTAGTTGAGTCTGAGCTCCTATGGTGGTCTGGGGCTAACCGCACTGGTGAAGGTCAGTGGGACTGCGCGCTGGGCCCGCCTGGGCTCAGGCAGATTCAGCAGGTCTGTCCTTGCTGTCTCCTGCTGTGGGGCAAAGGTCAGCGGGATTGGATGGAGCCTGGGCCTGGCGGCACTCTGATGTAGGACCCGGGACTGCCCTGGGCCTGCCTGCACTCTAAGCAGAGTCGGCCGGTCTGTCCAGATCACTTGTTTTCTGACTGGACTGGAGAAACTTGGGGATTCTAATAGACAAGACAAGTAGAATAAGAAGGAAGGGTGTGTTTCATGCAGAGCCTGAGAGACAGGCAGCCCTGAGTGGGTCTTGTGATTGGGATAACAAGGCCCTTAGACCTCTTAGGTCAATTCTACTCGATCATCCTCATCTACATGACGGAAGAGGTCCACGTACGCCAGATTCCTCACACTTCCTATCCCTCAAGTCCTGTTGATTCTGTTGTCTTTATATTTTTCAAAGAAGGAGGGAGTCAAAGGAAAGAAAAGATGTGTGAGTCAAATCCTGTTGTAAGCTTCACTAAAGGATTCTTTAACTTAACAGAATTTGTCCCAATTTATAATTCAAAATCTGTACATGTGGGATATTTTTTGTTGCTGCTCAGTGTCTCTTTCCCTAATAGAGGTTAAGTTTCATGAAGGCACTGGTTCTGTCTGGTTCATGTGTAATGTTTGAACACAGCAGGCATGCAGCCCAGTCAACCTGCAGTGACATTAGGATTAGGCATATACAACCTTCAGTGCCAAGAGGGCATGTTCCTGGACCTGACACTCTCTTCACCACCCCAAACTCGAGACCCAGAAGACTTGGCCATTTCTTCCTCCTAGCCACAAAGCGTAGATACTGCCTACCCCCAAAATTGGTAAGATGAAGATAGTCCTTACTTAGAAAAAAGAGCTTTTAGAGGCTGGGCTGTAGCTCTGTAACAGAGTGCTTGCTTAGCATGCATGAGGCACTAGGTTCCATTCCTTGCACCACATAAAAATAAATAAATTAAGAAAAGGCATGCTCTCCACCTACAACTACAAAAAAAAATAAAGATTTTAAAAAAAAAGAATGGGCATTTGAGAGCTGAGGTACACAAATCATCCTTCTTTCATTTCTTTCTTTTTTGCATACTTAACATTATGACCTGTGAGGTTTGAATGTAAAACACAAAACAACATCATGAGCAATTTACTTCTCAGGGGAAGTCAGAACAGGATTCTCAAAAGGGATGTCACTTGGGCTGGTGATGCACAGGATGATGGATTGTCACGTGCCATGAAAGGAGCTTCACATGTTAGGATTGATAAGGATGTTGTTTATCATTCCAGTATGGTTACATTATTTGACCTCCTGCAATTACCTGTTTATGTGTGCCCCTCTAAAACCAGGGTAGTATCTGGGGCCAAGTTTCTACATAACCAAGTACTTAGAGCAGAGCTTTATAGATAACTACGAAACCAATCCAGGTGTCCTTCAATAGATGAATGGCTAAAGAAAATATGGTATATATACACAACAGAATATTACTTAAAGCAGTATGAAATTATGGCATTTGCCAGTAAATGGATGGAGCTGGAGAATATCATGCTAAGTGAAATAATCCAATCCCAAAAAACCAAAGGCCAAATGTTTCCTCTGATATGAGGATGTTAATTCACAATAAAGCAGGGCAGTTAGGGAAGAATAAAGTTGCTTTGGATTAGGCAGAAGGGAGTGAAGGTAGGGGATGGGGTATGGAGGTGTGAAGAACAGTAGAATGCATCAGTCATTATTACCCTTTGTACATAACCAGTGTGATTCTACATCATGTACAAACAGAAGAATGAGAAGTTATACTCGATTTATAAATGACGTGTAAAAAATACATTCTACTGCCATGTATTACCAACTAGAACAAAAATTTTTTAAAGAATGTAACAAATCCATTTTTTAAAAAAGTTCATGGTGAGTACTTCAATACATGAATGAGCAGATGAGAGTCAGACAGTGGTTTGGGGGGTTCTTTTGGCATGCAGCCTTGCCACTTCAAATTTAGCACACCCCTGAGTGTGGAGGCCTCTTCAAGTTAAAACACACTACCCACAGTGCAATGAAATGGCACCAAGAACCATCTTTTATTTTTCTTTACAGAGAAAGACCTTTTGCCTTGGTTAGGACCTGGTACAGGCTACCTTTTAGTCCTAAGCATTGATTAACTTATTAACATTGGTGTCAGTTTTTTTAATGCTTTTATTAGTGCATTATATATAATATTGGGGTTAGTTTTGACATAAGTATACAATAATAAAAAATAATTCACTTCACTTCAGTTCCCACTACTTCCATTCTCCCACTTCTCCCACCCCCTTTTCCCTTCCTTTAATCTACTGGTCTTCTTTATATTTATTTATAGCTTTTTAAATTAATGTCTGTAGATGTACATAAAGATGAAATTCACTGTATGTAGTACATTCATTTATGAACATAGCATAATATGGCAAATTTATTTCAACAGTCCTCTCTTTTTCCCATTCTTCTTCCCAGAAAGATCTGCAGGTGCTGATTAAATCTCTACCTTTTCGGTTCATTTTTAAAGACCCTGAAATTTTGTTTAACACCTAATCCTCTATTCCTCAGACCAAGTAGACACAGAAAATGGATCAGATGTTAAATAATGAACTCATGTTATTTCCAGTTATAAGATCTCTTCCATCAGTAAAGTGATGGGGGCCCACAGGTAGTAGTGACACCTGTTACAGACCTGCTGCAATCAAGCTTCCCAGACCTGCTCTCCATCCATTTAATTAATCATCTATTCATCAAAAAATAGGAGGCCATCTTTTCTGATTGCCATCACCCAAAAGGAAAAGCTCAAAACATCTTTTGGGGTTCCTGGACTTTATATCTGCCCTGGAATTGTGGTCAAGGTGTTTGGGGTCTATGTGTCCATGCAGGCTGCTGTTTTCTTTTTCTCTCCTTTCACACCCATTAGTCTTGGACATGCATACTTTCCAGAAAGAATAAACTTTTTTGTCAAGAACTTGGGTAACTTGCTGTCTCCTGCAGGATTCTCTCAGGGACTGCACAAGAAGCAACATAAATGGATACTGTTTGGTAGGACCATCATCTCCATCTTGTCCACATCCCATCTCTCCTTGAGGGGCCATCTTCCCAACAGAATTAGGACAAATCAGCTTGAATATACAGTGAAGATGACTGACACAAAGCCAACTCTTCTTGCTGTAGTAATATCCAGAAAGATGGAGTGGTCAGCAGAGACTCATCAGGAAGAACCATGTAGAAGCCCAACAATCTTGCCTATTCAACTCAACCAAATTTTCTAGATGCAAACTCAGTAAAAGCTTCTGCTGGAGAAAATGGCCACAATGATGGATAATGTGCCCTTGAGAAACTCAACAAATGGTTAAGGGAAACACTTGTGAAAAAATCAGTGGTGCTAAAAGAGTAGAGAAGACAATAATGGAAGTGTGTACAGAGCACAGAAGTTGCTCAGAGGAATAAGTTTTGGTGGTGGGGGTGGGGGTGGTAGCTTTGGTTGTTTGTTTCTTAGTTAGTGTGGAATTTGTTTTGTTTTAAACTGGGAATTGAACCCAGAGTTGATTATCCACTGAGGTGCAGCCTTTATTTATTTTATTTATTTTTATTTATTTTGGTCCCAGGGATTGAACCCAGAAGTGCTTCACCACCAAGACACATCACCAATACTTTCTTTATTTGTTCTAATCAGTTATACATGACAGAAGAATGCATTTTGACACATCACACACTAATGGAGTAAAATTTCTCATTCTTCTGCTTGAACGTGATATAGACTAACACAGGTCACGTAATCATATATGCACATAGGGTAATAATGTCCAATTCATTCTACTATCCTTCAATTTTTTTTTTCATTTTTTAAATTTTAATTTGTTATATATGGCAGAAGAATGTACAACAATTCATATTACACATTTAGAGCACAATTTTTCATATCTCTGGTTGTACACAAAGTAGAGTCACAGAGTCACACCATTTGTGTCTTCATACATGTACTTACAGTAATGATGTCCATCTCATTCCACCTTCTTTCTTATCCCCATACCCCCACCCTTCCCCTCCTCACCTTTTCCCCTTTGCCCTATCTAGAGTTCATCTAATCTTTCCATGTTCACCCCCACATTATGAATTAGCATCCTTAAATCAGAGAAATCATTCAGCATTTGGTTTTTTGGGATTGGCTAGCTTCACTTAGTTTTATATCCCCAACTCCATCAATTTACCTGCAAATACCATGATTTTATTCTCTTTTAATGCTGAGTAATATTCCATTGTGTATATATACCACAATTTTCTGTATCCATTCATCTACTGAAGGGCATCTAGGTTGGTTCCACAGTTTAGCTATTGTGAATTGTGCTGCTATAAACATTGATGTAGCTGTGTCCCTGTAGTATGCTGTTTTTAAGTCCTTTGCGTTTAGATCAAGGAGTGGGACACTTGGGTCAAATGGTGGTTCCATTCCCAGTTTTCCAAGGATTATAAATACTGCTTTCCATATTGGCTGCACCAATTTGCAGTCCCACCAACAATGTATGAGTGTGACTTTTTCCCAACATTCTCACCAGTACTTATTTTGTTTGTATTCTTAATAGCTGCCATTATGACTGGAGTGATATGAAATAAGAGTAGTTTTAATTTGCATTTCTCTAATTTCTAGAGATTTTGAAATTTTTTCATATATTTGTTAACTGATTGTATGTCTTCTTCTGAGAATTGTCTGTTTAGTTCCTTGGCCTGCTTGCTGATTGGGTTATTCTAATTTTGTTGTTTGTTTGTTTGTTTTTATCTTTTTGAGTTCTTTATATACCCTAGAGATTAGTGCTCTATCTGAAATGTGAGTGGTAAAACTTTGTTCCCAATTCGTAGGCTCTCTATTCATCTCACTGATTGTTTCTTTTGCTGAGAAGAAGCTTTTTAGTTTGGATCAATCCCATTTATTGATTTTTTATATTAATTCTTGTACTATAGGTGTCTTCTTAAGGAAATGGGGCCTAATATGACTTGGTGGAGATTTGGGTCTACTTTTTCTTCTATTAGATGCAGTGTCTCTGGTTTAATTCCTGGGTCCTTGATCCACTTTGAGTTGCGTTTTGTGCATGATGAGAGAGAGAGGTTTAATTTCATTTTGTTGCATATGGATTTCCAGTTTTCACAGTACCAATTGTTGAGAAGGCTATCTTTTCTCCAGTGTATGTTTTTGGTGCCTTTGTCTAATATAACTGTAATTATATGGGTTAGTCTCTGTGTCCTCTATTGTGTACCATTGGTCTACCAGTGTATTTTGGTGCCAATACCATGCTGTTTTGTTACTATTGCTCTGTAGTATAGTTTAAAGTCTGGTATTGTGATGTCACCTGCTTCTTCTTGCTAAGAATTGCTTTAGCTACTCTGGGTCTCTTATTTTTCCAGATGAATTTCATGACTATTTTTTCTATTTCTATGAGGAATATCATTGGGATTTTTTATTGGAATTGCATTAAATCTGTATACTGCCTTTGGTACTATGGTCATTTTGACAATATTAATTCTTCCTGTCCAAGAACAAGATAGATCTTTCCATCTTTTAATGTCTTTATTAATTTCTTTCTTTAGTGTTCTGTAAATTTTCATTTTAGAGGTTTTTTACCTCTTTCGTTAAGTTGATTCCCAAGTTTTTTTGTTTGTTTGTTTGTCTGTTTTTTTTTTTTTGTTTGTTTGTTTGTTTTGTTTGTTTGAGGCTATTGTAAATGAGGTAGTTTTCCTCCTTTCCATTTCAGAGGATTAATCACTGACATACAGAAATGCCTCTGATTTATGGGTGTTGGTTTTTTATCCTGCTACTTTGCTGAATTCATTTACTAGTTCTAAAAGTTTTGTGGTGAAATTTTTGGGGTCTTCTAGGTATGGAATCATATCATTGGCAAATAGTGCTAATTTGGGTTCATCTCTACCTATCCATATCCCTTTAATTTCTTTCATCTGTCTGATTGCTCTAACCAGTTTTTCATGAACTTTCCAGTTTTTAGAGGGAATGCTTTAAATTTTTCCTCCATTTAGAATAATGTTGACCTGGGGCTTAGCATAAATAGCTTTTATGATGTTCAGATATGTTCCTGTTCTCTCTAGTTTTTCTAGTGTTTTGAACATGAAGGGATACTGTATTTTGTTGAATGCTTTTTCTACATCTATTGATATGATCATATGGTTCTTATCTTTAAGTTTATTGATGTGATTTATTGATTTCTGTATGTTAAACCAAACTTGCATCCCTGGGATGAACCCCACTTGATCATAATACACTCTTTTTGATATGTTTTTGTATTCAATTTGCCAGAAATTTATTGAGAATTTTTACATCTATGTTCATTAGAGATATTCATTGGAAGTTTCTTTTCTTTTCTTTTCTTTTTTATTTTTCTTTTTTTTTATTTTTTTATTTTTTTTTTTTTTTTTTTTTTTTTTTGATGTGTCTTTACCTGGTTTTGGAATCAGGGTAATATTGACCTTATAGAATGAGTTTGGAAGTGCTCCTTCTTTTTCTATTTCCCTGAAATAAATTGAAGAGTATTGGTATTAGTTCTTATTTAAAGGACTTGTAGAACTAGGCTGTGTATCAATCCAGTCCTGGGCTTCTCTTGGTTGGTAGGCTTCTGATGGCGTCTTCTATTTCATTTTCTTGAAACTGATCAGCTTAAATTGTATCTATCATCCTGACTCAATTTGAGCAAGTCATATGACTCCAGAAATTTGTTGATGCCTTCTATATTTTCTATTTTATTGGAGAACAAGTTTTCAAGATAATTTCTAATTATCTTCTGTATTTCTGCAGTGTCTGTTGTGATATTTCATTTTTCATCATGTATATTAGTAATTTGAGTTTTCTCTCCTCCTTCATTAGCATGGCTAAGGGTTGGTTATTTTTATTTATCTTTTCAAAGAACCAACTTTTTGTTTTGTCAATTTTTTCAATTGTTTCTTTTGTTTCAATTATAGATTTCAGCTCTAATTTTAATTTTTTCCTGGTTTCTATTGCTTTTGGTGTTGATCTGTTCCTCATTTTCTAGGACTTTGGGATGTAATGTTAAGTCATTTATTTGTTGACTTTTCTTTTCTTTTTCTTTTAAGGAATGAACTCCATGTAATAAACTTTCCGCTTTAGTACTGCCTTCGTAGTGTCCCAGAGATTTCAATGAATATTTTGCATACTCATTCACCTCTAAGAATTTTTCAGTCTTCTCCTTGATGTCTTTTGCAACCTATTATTCATTCAGTGGCATATTATTTAGTCTCCAGGTGTTGGAGTAGCTTTTATTTTTTATTATATCATTGATTTCTAATTTCATTCCATTATAATCTGATAAAATGCAGGGTAGTATCTCTACTTTTTATATTTGTTAAGAGTTGCTTTGTGACATAATATATGATCTATTGTAGAGAAGGAGCCATGTGCTGCTGAGAAGAAACTTTATTCACTTGTCGATGAATGAAATATTCTATATATGTCAGTTAAGTCTAAGGTATTGATTGTTTTATTGAGTTGTATAGTTTCTTTGTTCAGCTTTTGTTTGGAAGATTTATCCAGTGGTGAAAGAGGTGTGTTAAAGTCACCCAGAATTATTGTGCTGTGGTCTATTTGACTCTTGAACTTGACAAGAGTTTGTTTGATGAACATAGATTCTCCGTTGTTTGGAGCATGTATATTTATTATTGTTATGCCTTGTTGATGAATTATTCCCTTAAGCAGTATGAAATATGCTTCTTTTTCCCTTTTGATTAACTTTGGCTTCAAGTCTACTTTATTTGATATGAGCATGGAAACCCCTGCTTGCTTCCGCAGCCCATGTGAGTGGTATGATTTTTCCCAACCTTTCATCTTCAGTCTGTGGATGTCTTTTTCTGAGTTGAGTCTCTTGGAGGCAGACTATTGTTGGGTCATTTTTTCAATCTTACAGTCTATTTATTATGATTGGTGAGTTTAGGCCATTAACATTCAGGGTTATTATTGGGACATGTTTGTATTCCCAGGCAATTTTTTTTATTTTTGTTATTTAACTTGACTTGGTTTCTCCTTTGGTTAGTTTTTTTTTTTTTTCCCTTTAGTGCAATGCTTCCCTTTGCTGATTTTCATTGTTATTTTTTTAAATTCCTCTTCATGGAATATTTTTGCCAAATATGTTCTCTAGTGCAGGCTTTCTATATGTAAATTCTTTTAACTTTTGTTTATCATGGAGGTTTTTGTTTCATCGTCAAATCTAAAGCTTAATTTTGCTGTATATAAGATTCTTAGTTGGCATCCATTTTCTTTCAGAGCTTGGTATATGATGTTCCAGAATTTCCTGGCTCTGAGGATCTAGGTTAAAAACTCTGCTGAGTTACAAATTGGTCTCCCGATACATGTGATCTGATTCCTCTCTCTTGTAGCTTTTAAGATTCTATCCTTAGTCTGTATGCTAGGCATTTTTATTTTAATGTGCCTTGGTATAGATCTGTTGTAATTTTGTACATTTGGTGTCTTATAAGTTTCTTGTATTTCATTTTCCAATTAATTCTTCATGTTTGGGAAATTTTTGGTTATTATCTCATTGAAGAGTTGTGAATTCCTTGGTTTGAAACTCTGTGTCTTCCTATATCCCAATAACTCTTAGACTTGGTCTTTTGATGCTATCCCATAATTCTTGGATGTTCTACTCATGGTTCCTTACTATCTTTACTGTGTAGTCAACTTTATTTTCCAGATTATATACTTTGTCTTCATTATCTGATGCTCTGTCTTCCAAGTGATCTAGTCTGTTAGAGATGCTTTCTACTGAGTTTTTTATTTCGTTTATTGTTTCCTTCATTTCAAGGATTTCTGATTTTTTACAGAATCTCTATCTCTTTCTTGAGCTAATCTTTTGCTACCTGTACTTGTTCCCTTATTTTTTTATTGGTGTCATCAATGGTTGCCTATAATTTCTCTCTCATCTCTTTGTTGGAGTGATCAATTTTTGCCTGTATTTGCTCACTTAGATCATTCTTTAATTCACAGATCATTTTAATTATGAACATTTTGAACTCCTCCTCTGACATTTCATCAAGTGCACTGTCCATGGGTTCTGTTATTGTAGTATCCTGGTTGGTTTGGGGCACATTCCTCCCTTGATTTTTCATGTTATATATGTGATTTTCTTAATTGCAGTGTGGATATGAGTTATTACAGTTTCTACCATATAATCTTGGTTATCTGTGCAGATTATCTGTATCTCACCTTGGAATTGGACTTCCAGATACTGCCAACATCCCAGGATGGATGCTACTACAACTATAGGTGGTGGCAACAATAGCAGGAGGTACCTCAAGATAGCAGTAGAGATACCCCAAGATGGATGTCTTTCAGAGATGGGGCTGAAAGGGAGAGCCTTACACTGGCTTTGAGATGCCTACTCTAAGATGCAGCTGCTTCTAGGCCCTGTCTATTGTCCCAAGGTAGAGGCTACTGCATGGTGAAGGCTATTGCGATAGCTGCAGTGTCTCAAGATGGAAGTGGATTTGACCTGGGTTCTCAGATCATGGGGCGGAGAACCCAAGCTTACCCTGGGCCCTGGCTCCTGCACAGGTCAGCAATGTGGGGCTGGCTAAACCTGAGCTCTTATGGGAGTCTGCCTGTGGGCATAGGCAGTCCTGGGCCAAGCCTGAGCTCCGGCAGATGACTACCAGTGGCAGGATGGACTCGGGCCTACCCTGGGCCTGAGCTTCTGTGCAGGTCAGTGAGGCAGATATGGGCTAAGCCTGACTCCAGCGGGTGTCTACTGGTGGGTGAAGGCAGTCCTGGGCCAAGCCTAAGTTCCAGCATGTGTTTCTTATCCTTCAATTTTTATACACTGTTTTGAGACAGGCTAAAGCTAAGTTGCTTAGGGCCTCATTGGGTATCTGAAGCTGAATTTGAACTCATGATCCTCCTGCCTCAGCCTCCAGAGTCTTGGGGATTACAGACAAGGAATAAGGTATCCTACCATTTAAGATAAGTAAGGAAAGACTCTACCAAAATAGGTGCTATAGGAGCTGGTTTTTGAAGGCTAAGTAGGAGTCTTTTATGAGGCACAAAAAACATTCTTGGCAGAAGAATCTGTGTGGGCAAAGATTAATGATGTAGCTTGTTTTGATGAATGTCTCATGTTTGATAATGAATCAGCTATGGTGCCAGGAACACACAAGGAAACTAAATGTAACTGGCTTCACTTGGCATTCTCATAATGTCAAATAACCTTTGGCATTCTTGATTACACAATGATTTACAGATTTACCACAAAATATTAACTAACCATACTACAGAGTACCAAGCCAGGAACAAATTCCAGGGCTGGCCACTCACCCCCAAGAAAAGCAAACACAAGAGTGATTACGAAAAGCAAGACAAGAACTTTAATCAGTGTAGCCACACCATGAAAACAAGTTTTTAGGATGTCTTCAGAGTGCTGTCATGACCTGAAGATTTAAACAGAAGAAGAATTGGGACAAACAGTCTTAGCCAAACTGTGGTCTGAGGGATCATTATCTCAGTTCTAGAACTGTGAGGTAGCTCCTGATAAGTCCTAATCACTTGAAGAAGGTAAATTTTACTAATTGCTCAGGATGATCTACTAACTGACCTGGGATCCTAGAAGGGGCAGTGTAGGTCCCATGAAATGATTGCTCCTGTTGAAGAAACAATCTCTTTGTGGTATCTGTCTACAAGGCTGGAAGAAATTGAACAATGACTGATAACTTCTAGGCTTCACTCTGGAGCTCTGAAACAAGATGTTGTAAAAGCTGACAATTGAATGTCACTTCAATCTTGCCTCAATCTTCAAGGGGGTATCAGATAAATTAGGAAAATTTGGGGCTAAAAAATCTGATATTGTTAGTTTTTACATGAGTACTCCTTAAATGATTAACATGTCAATATTTAAAGCTGAGCAGTCAAAGTTAGTAAAGTATACCAAATGAAGGAAGAATGACAAGATTTATCCTGCTTTTAGTTACTCATTGGAAAACCGTGGGCCTAAGAGTCACTGCATTTACCAAAAAAACAGCTTCTTTAAGTCCTTGTTTTGAAAGGTCAGAGTAGGAGAGTGCATGATTCTTTGCCAGCTTCAATGAAGGCACCTGATGCCTCTGATTCCAGAAAATGCATACCTGGTCTTTCTACTGGCTGCATCCCTGGCCCCACCTCCTTTTCCAGCACATAAACTGGCCTCACTGAATCACAGCTTGGCACAGTTCTGCCCACATAGCTAAAAGGAAAGTTCAAAAGACAAAACTGCTGAGAAACTGACAATGGACCTGATCCCTAATTCTTCCATAGATTCCTGGGTCCTCCTAGCTATCAGCCTGGTGCTCCTCTATCTGTGAGTATCTGTTCAGCCTCCTCTCCCCTGGAACCCTTGAGTTGGGGGCCTAATCAGGTTCCTGCTTCCCTTCTCTGTTTGGAAGCTCAAAATAGATGATGGAATTCAAATTGCTATAAACACTTAAGAAGTTCCTCTTGACCTTAGGCAGATTGCTTGAGCTCCTCCCCACCCCCAAATCCATACCTGAGAGTAGGGGATTCATGATGAAGTTTGATCCTGGGGATGGTCTGATTGGCTCTAAATTTGAACTAGAATTCAACAGATAGAGCTAATGAATAAGTTATTACTACATGCATTAAAAAGCTCATCCTCATTCAAGCTTTGGGAATTCTGGGGACAACCAGGTTGCTTGAGTTTTATTTCTCTGTCTTCAGGGTTTTCTATCTTCTGAAAAAGACATGTAGGTGGACTTTCCCCTCTGTGTGTGTGTGTGGTGATTCTGGAACCCTGCAGCCCCTGGCACCACTTATACAATGCATCAATTTCACCTCAGACTCCCTGGAGTACTGACTGCACAATTTGCTCTTTTCTGTGAACCTCTCCTGGCAGTTCCCTCTCTCCTAAAACTCAACCCTTCCACCCTGCAATACACAGAACTTTTTACATCTAAATGATGAGTGTCAGGCTGGGTTTGTGGCTCAGCGGTAGAGCACTCGCCTAGCATATGCGTGGCCTGGGTCAATCCTCAGCACCACGTAAAAAGAAAGGCATTGTGTACAACTAAAACAAATAAATAATAAATAAATAAATAAATATTTTAAAAATAAATAAATAAATGATGAGTGTCTAGAGCAGAGTATATCTGAAAGAAATTTTTTAATTTTTATTTATAGTAGTATGTATTACAGGTCATACTATACATATACAGAATCTTTTTACATAAAACAGTTTGTATACAAAGTATATTCGCAGCATTCAAGTCTTCAATCATGCATTTAGAATAATGATATCCATCTTATTCAACCACTTTTTACCCCCTTGAAAGAAATTTTAAGACTTTTAATTCTTTTCTTTTGTATTTTTCTTCCTCTCTCTGGGAGATTAGCATCAGTAAAGACTTATTTCCCCAAAATATGAAATCTTCTAGCAGCCTGAAAAACACCCCAAAGTCAATTTGACTTTCCTTTCATTTATTTTTTTCTCTAAACTTCAGCATGAATGCATAAATCAATATCATCTAGTAGGGAAATTGCTTTTAATAATGGGATCCTGGCATCATGAAGCAGATTGAGAAGGGTTAATTTGATGTGTGGGTAGGAGAGATTCCAAACAGATCATGTTTGACTTCTGTCTCAATTTCACTGTTAAGAGAAGGAAATCACAATAACATAAAAAACAAAATATAGATCTAGCTTTGAATCTCTGAAATAAAAGTTGCTAATTTGAAGTATTGTGACAACATAATCCTTTCTCTGATGACATTTTCTAATGAATTGATGTAGCTCAATTTTACTGTATTTAATGACAGAATTTCTACAAAGTATATGAAAACTATACTACCTTAAACATTCTCCTCTAAAATGCAGCAACAACTTCTTATTGCAACTGTCTGTAATGCATTATGGATTCTTATTTTATGTTCCATATTTTCTACTCTGTCAACAAGACAGTACTCAACTTTGGAAGGTCTCCCTCCATATAGCCAAAGGGAATTGCAGGGCATGTTGAGCCATTTATACATACGATACTTTTCTCCTCTGCCACTATGGGGCCACCTTTGCAGAACTAGCTGTTTCATGATTAAAGCAGCTACCAGGATTCTCTTCTTCACCTTTTCTTCTTTCCCTAGTCTCTCATCTTTTAGTAATATTGGTGGAAGTGGGGTTGTAGAAGCCACAACCCCCAGGCATGAGACTGTGAACATGACACACCTGAGTTCCTGGCCAGCCAGCCGAAGGGAGCACCAGACTTCACGAGTTTTCATACAAAGAAAGTTGATGTGTGGGAGCAATAAACAAATTGCTTTGTGATTGACCACCTTGGTGAACATGAGCATGCCTGGCTCTGTGCATCACCAGTTGGAGGAACAGACTCAATGAGAAGAGGAATGGCCTGGAGATGATTCTTCGGTCCTTCATTCCTCACAGTAGCACTCAGAGGACATAAGGGAAATCAGCCTTCCCTATGGCTCAAGTCAACCAGATTGTCTGAAAACAGACTTGGGTGTCACTCAACAGGGCTCACATTTGTGTGAGGCCTATGGAGTCTCATTTATTTTTTTTAATATATATTTATTTGTTTTAGTTGTACACATGCCTTTATTCTTATGTGGTGCTGAGGATTGAACACGGGCCACGCACGTGCTAGGCAAGCACTCTACCACTAGCCACAACCCCATCCCCCGGAGTCTCATTTATTTTAAATGTCACATTTGTCATTCACTACAAATAAAAATACTATGACTGCTTCTCAGTATCCATGTGAAGTCAGATTTAAAGAACAGCTGGGTGCTGAGCAAGTGCATGGCATAGAGAAAGAAAAGAACAAAGGCTTTATGACCAAATTGCAATAAATACTGTCACCATAGCTCTCAGTGGATGCTCTGTGATTGAGTAGACGTGGTTACCCAAAATCTAATCATCAAAGTAATGTCAAAACATTGGCCAATATTTTTTTTTTAGATGGGGAAATTCTACATTAAGGAAGGGTCAACATACCAAATAGACATAGAAAATGAAATGCCCTGGCAGAATGCCAGCCTGGACCTCTCAGGAGGACTCAAGTCTGAGAATGGTTTCAAGTATGATCCCAGAATTGGGGCCATGAATACTCAACTTCTTTTACCTGATCATTGTGCCTTTGGGGTGGGGGCACATCTCTAACTGGAGTTGGAAAGGAGAGAATGTCCTGATGGAATTTTTATTGTTTTGTTTCACCTACATGTTTCCTCCCTCCCTGGCTGGTCCAGTTTCTGAGTCAGAGACTGGCCAGGCCCTTGTCTATAGAATGACAATCGTGGTGACCTGATTTTTATCTTTCACTCTATAGATATGGAATCTCTTCACATGGGCTATTTAAGAAGCTGAGAATTCCTGGGCCAACACCTCTGCCTTTCTTTGGAACTTTTCTGCACTATCGCAAGGTGATTGTGGTTGATCTCACTCTTTTTTTTTTTTTTTTTCTCATGGGTACAAATGCCAGATTAATGTCATCAGAAAAAATTTATCTTTTGGGGGAGGAAGTTCCCAATTTTCATCATTTCTCAAACAGTGGGCAGACTCCATCCTAAGCATGGCCAGGTTTTCCCTGGGGCTCTGTTGTCAACTCTTCAAGAGCCTCAGTGCAACAGCTCAGGTCTCTGGTATGTCTGTATTTCATGTTCATGTCTGTATTTCTTGTTAAGACTTTGTAGATATCATAAATGGGATGTTTAATTTGCCTAGTGTACATTTCTAGGAAGATTATATTGTACTTAATATTTGAGCAAATATCTGTGACAGAGGGCATGTTAAATACATTCAAACATTCCTATTTATAGCAGAACCTCATAAGTAGCTTTAAAAAAAATCCTCATGGATATTTTTGAACTTCTGTTTATTAAGCACTTCAAGTATTCATGGTTTAATACTTTGCACATAACTAATTTCTTAATGTTTAAATCCCCTGTGGCAAATTCCATGGCACTACCCAAGTTTTACTATCCATGATATGTTTGGAGAATTTGAGAGATTAAACAAGAACATTCTACTTTTTTTTTCCTTATCCTTCAAATGTAGCACCCTATTTGTGAGTCTGAGGAGGGAATAAATACAAATGAGATAAGACAGCACTTATCTATGGACTTCACATAATTAACCACAAGATGAGTTTTGCTTTTCAACAAAGGTAGAATCACTTACATGAGATTAGCAGAAATTAGATGATTTTAAAATTATTAAAATTTAAGTCAATTGAATGGAATGTTACATACTGTACAAGAAAAGTAAATTTGGGCCAAGCCTTTGTGGTAAACTCAGTTAGTGTTTGACTCGGGGCCTGACTCCTGACAGAAATTCATGAGTCCTAATCCAGAAGACCAGAACAAATCCTGCTCTCTTCTCAAATTTTCTCTCCCCAAAACCTGAGTCTTATTTATCAGATTTTAATTCTACAATTCTGAGACCTAATGACCACCTGAGAATTCCATACTGCTGTTCCTTCTGGAAAAGCAATCATTTCCACTTCACACTTCCTGATCAAATGTTTACTAGACAGCCCATTAAGATCCACATTATTAGTGCCTCCCTGTGCATCATGAAAACATCACCCCCTAAATCTTAGCAACAGAAGATTCATTTTAAAGTGTCAGAAGCAAAAATTTAGAGCAAGTATTTAATTTTCTAACTCCCATGTGTTGGAGTGACATCATTCCATCTTTTCCACACTGAGGTGGAAAACTAGAAGTTGACTCCATTTTGTCATTCCTCACTCATTTGTTCTCACTTAACAACATGCCTTAGAATCACTGTTATGGGGGGCTGGGCCTCAGGCTCAATAGTAGCGCACTTGTCTGGCATGTGTGAGGCACTGGATTTGATTCTCAGCACCACATAAAAATAAGTAAAATAAAGGCCTATCAACAAGTAAAAAAAAAAAAAAAAAAAAGAATCACTGTTATGGTTTAGATATGAAGTATCCCCCAAAAGCTCATGTGTGAGACAATGCAAGAAAGTTCAGAAATGGGTTAATTGGATTATGAGAGCGTTAATGATCCTAATAGTGCATTAATCCCCTGGCAGGGATTAACTGTGTGGAAGTGTATGCAGGTAGGGTGTGGCTGGAGGTGGGTCACTGGGGCCTGCCTTTGGGGCTTACATTTTGTCCCTGGTGAGTGGAGTCTCTGTCTGCTTCCTGGTGCTGTATCCTGAGCTGCCTTCTTCTGTCACACTCTTCTGCCATGTTGTTCTTCCTCACCTCAGACCAGAGCAACAGAGATCTCTGAAACTGTCAGCCAAATACATTTTACCTTCTCTACATTGTTCTCATCAGGTCTTGGTCACACCAGTGAAAAAAATAACTAAAACAATCACATAAACTTTGTAAACTTAAGGAGTTCACTGGTGCCTTTAACTTCCTAATTTCACCAGTATTCTAGGGAGATTCATTAGAGGAATGAAAAACAAATTGATAAAAAAAAAAAAAAAAAAAAGAGTGAAGTCTCCTTGTGAATGTCCCTGGGAAACACTCACTTTCACTCAGCTTTGATTTTTCCACATTCATGTGGAGGGAATAATTCAAGGCTTGGCAGGATTTCAGAAACAGTACACACACATGCAAAAATGCTGCAGAAAGTCAGAGTTGCTTCATATTCATACACAAGGGTAACTGTAGGCAATGGCACACTCCCAACTACTCTGGAGGCTGAGGCAGGAGAATCACAAATTCAAAGCCAGCCTGGGCAACATAGGGAACATGGCAAGACCTTGTCTAAAAAAAAAAAAAAAAAAAAAAAAAAAAGGATAATTCCTTCAATATGTATAATACAAGAAAATTCAAGATTCACTATAAATTCCCTTTTCAAATATCTCCTTTATTTTCTCACCTTTACCCTCAGATGTCTTAGAATAAGTGCTTCCCTTTAACTGCCAGCAATGGGTCATAAGTCTGATATCAAGGGATTGAAATCATTGGTTCCCCCAAATAGAAGCAGGGTTCACTATGTTCAAAATAAAAATATACATGATGTAGAGTCACACCATTCATGCAATTATACATGTATATAGGGTAATAATGTCCATCTCATTCCAACATACTTCCCAGCCCAATACCCCTACCCCTCTTCTCACTCCCCTCTGTACAAATGTATTCTGCTGCCATGTATAACTAATTGTAGACAATTTTTTAAAAAATCAATATAAATTCTTTTTTTTTTTTTTTTTCTCCTCCCAGGGTGTTTGGAAATTTGACACCCAATGTCATGAAAAGTATGGGAAAATGTGGGGGTAAGTATTCTGGAAAGCTCCCTTGGGTAGACTTGGCATGAGGCACCCCACTGAATGAGGAAAATGCCATCCCAGAGCTATTAATGGGAACTAACTATCATTAAGTTTTTGGAGGCTCCTCCTCCTCCCAATGGTCCATATGTCACCAGGTGTCAGGGTTCATGGCCAAGAACATCACACTTCAGATTTTTCTCAGGTTTTGAAGGCCCAGAAGCTCCTGGCCTCACCTCTCTCTGGTACCCAGCCACTCCCCTGTTTTCCAATTTTCCTTCCTTAGGTGCCTTTAATAATGCATTGGAGGCATTACTTCAGACCCCTCTAATATGTGCACCATGGCATGGCTTTATCTCCTTTCAAGATAGTTGCTTTGATTAAAAGTAAGAACACCTTCATATAAATTTGGGATTTATTATGTGTACATTTGAAAGAAAAGATGAGAAATAGAGATAAAAGATTGGAAATGATTTGTTCTCTGCTTTCTTTATTTTAACTTTCTCTGCAAGGGTAAAGTCTTTGGGGGGTTCATTTGTTTTTAACTGTCAGGAGTTTTCAATAGAAGTGTACACAAGGATTTCTTTGCCTACCTCATTCTACTGACTTTGAAGAATAGATGTCCAGTACATTTTAATCACTGTGTTATCTGTGGGCTTATGTACTTCAAGATCAGGTAAGGTGAATTCAGCTCATTTCAGCAGCTGTTTCCTTTCTGATGTTTTGTGAAAACAGCTCAAGAGGTATTAATATTGTTCTTGTATGCTATAATTGAGTGGAAGAAGGCTTTGCCTCTTCCCCACTCTTAATCTTCTCTCATCAAGTCCTCAAAAACTGCATAGTGGGCAACAGCATCCTGCCTAAATGGCATGGCCCATAAAAGCCATGTGGTCAAGGGGAAAGAGCACACAGGGCTGAATCTCCACTGATACAACTCCAGCTGTCTCTTGCATCTTAAGCACTTGTAAGGACTTAATAATTTACTTGCCTTAGTCCTGGAGATTCAGCTACAGCAATCAGATAGATGAAAGAAATTAAAAGGATATGAATAGGAAAAAAGAACTCTGTCACTATTTGCCAATGACATGATTCTATATTTAAGAGATCCAAACAACTCCACCAGGAAACTTCGAGAACTAATAAATGAATTCAGCAAAGTAGCAGGATATAAAATCAATACTCATAAATGCATTTTTATACATAAGCGATGAACCTGCCACATAAGAAATTAGGAAAAGAATACCATTCAAAATAGCCTCAAAAAAAAAAAAGTGGAAATCTAACAAAAGAGGTGAAAATACAATTAAAACTAGCCGGGCGTGGTGGCGCACGCCTGTAATCCCAGCAAGGATCACGAGTTCAAAGCCAGTGCAAAGTGAGACCCTGTCTCTATTTAAAATACAAAAAAGGTTCTGGGGATGTGGCCCAGTGGTAGTGCCCCTGAGTTCACTCAAAAAAAAAAAAAAAAAAAAAAAAAAAAAAACTAAGAGAAAGAAATTGAAGAAGACCTTAGAGATGGCAAAATCTCCCATTCTCTTGGATAGGCAGAATTAATGTAGTCAAAATGGCCATACTACCAAAACCGTTATATAGATTTAATGCAATTCCTATTAAAATTCCAATTACGTTCTTCATAAAACTAGAAAAAGCAATCATGAAATTCATTTGGAAAAATAAAGACCCAGAATAGCCAAAGCAAGCCCTCAGCAATAAGAGTGATGCAGGAGGCATCACAATACCAAACATTAAACTATACTACAGAGCAATAGGAGCAATAGTAACAAGAATGGCAATGGATTGGTACCAAAATAGACATGTAGACCAATCTTGCAAAATAGAAGGCAAGAGAGACAAACCCACATAAACACAGTTATCTCATATTAGACAGAAAAGCCAAAAACATACATTTGAGAAAAGATAGCCTATTTAACAAATGGTTCTGGGAAAACTGGAAATCCATATGTAGCAAAATGAAATTAAACCTCTATCCTCAAAAATCACTCAAAGTGGATCAAAGACTTAGACATTAGAACAGAGAACCTGGTTCTAATATAAGAAAAAATAGGCCCAAATCTTCATTATGTCGGCTTAAAAAGTGACTTCCTTAACAAGACTCCTAACGTGTGGAAGAACTAAAATCAAGAATCAATAAATAGGATGGATTCAAGCTAAAAAGCTTCTTCACAGTAAAGGAAATGATAATGTGATGAGAGGGCCTATAGAATGGGAAAAAATCTTTACCACATGCAACTCAGACAGAGCACTAACCTCCATGATAAATAAAGAAGTCAAACAACTTAACACAAAAAAAAACACAAATAACCAAATCAATAAATGGGATAAGGAACTAAACAGATACTTCACAGAAGAAGAAATACAACCAATCAACAAATATATTTTTTAAAAAAGTTCAACATCTCTAGCAATTAGAAAAATTCAAATCAAAACTACACTAAGATTTCATCTCACTCCAGTCAGAATGGCAACCATCAAGAATACAGGCAACAATAAATGTTGGTGAGGATGTAGAGAAAAGGTAACACTCATCATTGCTGGTAAGAATGCAAATTGGTGCAACCTCTGGGGAAAGCATTAATGAGAACCTCAGAAAACTTGGAATGGAACCACCATTTGACCAGCTATTCCACTCCATGGTTTATACCCAAAGGACTTAAAATCAGCATACTACATGATGCAGCCACATCAATGTTTATAAAGCCACTCAATTCACAATAGCTAAACCATGGAAACAACCTAGATGCCCTTCATCAGATGAATGGATAAAGAAAATGTGGCACATATACACATGGAATATATTACTCAGCCTTAAAGATGAATAAATTATGGCATTTGCAGGTAAATGGATGGAATTACAGAATATCATGCTAAGTGAAATAAGCCAATCTTAAAAAAATAATAAAAAATCCAATCTCAAAAACCCAATATCCATATAATAATGTGGAAAATCAGATGCTGATCCATAGTGGGGTGGAGGGGTAGTGAAGAATGAAGGAATTTTGGTTTTGTGTAGAGGGAAGTGAGGGTACGGAACGCAGTTTAGGGGATGGGAAATACAGTTAAATGAGACAGACATTATTACCCTATGTATATGTATGATTAAAAAAGAAATCAAAGGGACCAAAGGGGTAGGAAGCAGGGAGGGAGTGGGGAAATGCTGGGGAGAGTTACTGGCCAAATTATACTGTTTAGATTGTGTGCATGTACAAATATGTAACAACAAATCCCATTAATCATCAATATGTACAACTATAATGCACCAATAAAAAATTTTAAAAATTATTGCCTTCATTTTTAACTAATTTAATACCCTTTCTCACAACAACAACACACAAAAAAAAAAAAATCAAGAGCATAAAGAGAGAACCTACAGAAGGAGAGAAAATCTTTGCCACCTGCACCTCAGATAAGGCATTATTTCCAGGATATAATAAGAACTCAAAAAGCTTAATATGAAAAAAAAAAGCCGAATCAATAAATGGGCAAAGGAACTGAACAAACCCTTCTCAAAAGAAGAAATATAAATGATCAAATAATATATGGAAAAAAATGTTCAACATTTCCAGCAATTAGAGAAATGCAAATTAAAAATACACTAATTACAAACTATTTTTAAATACAAAAATTATTGAGAATGGAATAGGAAATATATATGCACTGTTTAGACTTCTCTGACCATGCTCTCTCCTTTGAAGAATTTTTCATCCTTAAATATTTCTTCTCTGGTCTAGCTATATGACCTTTATTTTCTGAAGACCAGAGTGGCTTCTATGGCCAGAATCTTGCTGTGTATCATAACCTAACTTGAAATTGTATCTAGTGTCACTGTGCATTGTACAGTTAGGAATATGGAAAAATATGGAACAACAGTGTGGATCCCTTTGGAGTTTCTCTAACTGCAGAATCTGGCTTATTAGGTTTAATGAGCTCTTCTTTCCCAACACAGGTTGTATGATGGTCGACAGCCTGTGTTGGTTATTGCAGATCCAGAGATGATCAAAACAGTGATGGTGAAAGAATGTTATTCTGCTTTCACAAACCGGCCAGTAAGCATTCACTTTTTTTCAAGTTTTTATTTGTTTTAATTAGTTATACATGACAGTAGAATGTATTTATGCACTTTGCTATATCATACATAGATGGGATATAATTTCTCATTTTTCTGAGTGTACATGTTTCTAGAATCATATTGGTCATGCAGTCACATATATAAGTAAAATAATAATGTCTGTTTCACTCTACTATCTTTCCTATCCCCACATGCACTCCTCTCTTCTCCCTTCACTTCCCTCTACCTAAAGGTAACACTATATTTGTATTTTTAAAAATGAATTCTTACACTAGAAAAGAACAGTGTAAGCATTCATTTTTAAAAATACAAATACTTACTGATTACATTTGTGTCTTGAAATGATTATAGCTTCACAGAAAGTGCTCCAAAAAATGTATGGGGAGGTTTCATATACATTTTCTCCTGTTTTTTTCAATCGTCATGTTTTGCATAGCATGTTGCTTACCTATGAATATAATCTATTCCTGTTACGAGAGTAACCAGAAATTGACATTGATACAATTCACAGAACTTATTTAGATTTCACCAGTTTTATGTGCCCTTGTACATGTGTGCCCATGTATGTCTGTGCAAATTTGCTACTGTGGATAGATTCATATACCATCAGCTAGGTGAAGATAAAGTGTTCCCCAAGGATTCCTCTTACTAGTCTTTTAGACTTATGGTGTGTAGCTTGTCTTTTCCTCTTAACAGGGTCTTATAAGAGCAAATATTGTCTTATTTGGAGGAGGCTAATACATCGATATTTCCTTGTGCTTTTGGCATAATGTCTGAAAATTCTTTGCCTCTGGCTTCTATGTTGTTCTTGTTTCTCTCCTAAATGTTACAGAATTTTGCACTTTATATTTAAATCTATGATCTATGTCATGTACACTGTTAAACATGGCAAGTGTTCGTTTTCTTTTGTTGTCTTGTTTTGTTGGCCTGTGGCTGTCCAGTTGTTCCAGCACCATCTTTAGAAAGAGTGTCCTCCCTCTGATGCAACATGTTTGAACTATTGTCAAGCATCAATTCATCCTGTTAGGGTGGGTCTATTTCTCATTCTGTTTTATTGATCACTGTGTCTGTCCCCCCCATCAACACCAGGCTGTCTTGTACTTTGTAGTACATGATAAGTCTTAAGGTCACATAGAGTGGTTCCTCCTGACACCAAAAATAAACTTCTGCCCCACTGACAGCAGACACGGAACAGGGTTGAAGGAGTGCAAATACAAAGGTGGGAGGAGGAGTCTGCTCATGCACAAAGAAACACAGAAATGATCCATAGTGTTAGTCTGGCTCCAATGAAGGACAGAAAGTGCATGACTTTTATGGCATCTACAAGGCAGTCAGGGTCCCAGTCTCTTGATGTCATCACACACAGAGTGGGACTCGAGTTTTGCCTGTGCTCTTCTCTCCACTGTGTTTCTTCTTGCAGTGAGTCTCATTACCACATTAAGCATCTACCTTTGGGGTGGTGACGATGTTAATAAAGCAGAGGTAAGAACAAGTTACCATCTTAACTCTTCTTTTCGTGCATTTTCCCCTCAGTTCCCAGAGTTGTGCCACATCATCTGGGGGAGTCCCTACTATTATTCTCAGAACAGGGCAGACTAGTGCCCTGTCTCAGTGGGTTTTATTCTGTGACCTTGTTTTGCCTCACTCTGGCTTGTTGGTGTTTCTGCTGACCACATATCCTCAGAGTGCTAAACTGACTTCTCAACCTCCTGTCTCCTGGTGTGTTAAATTGGCATTAGAGACTGGCCCACTTTTTAACTCCTAATTTTCTGTTATGTTTGTTAACCCTCTAAGACTGGGAGTCAATTTGTCTATCCCACTCCCACTTTATTTATTTTTTGTCCTTTACTTATTCATACATATTCAGAATAAGATTTTCTATAAAAATACTGGTGTGATTTTGATAAAAATTAAATCAAATCTGTAGATTAAATCTGTAGACAATCTGTATCTTTACTGGGTTGAGTTTTTTAATCCATGTATATAGCATGCCTCTCCATTGCTAGAGTTTTTCTTTAATCTCTTTGATCAACTTTTTCTAATTTTCAGCATAGCAATCCTGTACTTGTTTTTGTATCTATTCCTAATGTGTTTCATTTTCTTTGGAGTGACTGTGTATGGTGTTGTGTTTTTAATAGTTTTTCACATTTCCTTTGTTGTTATATAGAATGGTAGCTGATTTTTGCATGTTAATTGTATATCTTACCACCTTGGTGAACTCATTTATAGTTCTACACATTTTTAGTATATTCTTTGGGATTTTCCACATTAATAATTTAGCCACTTGAAAATATGGTCACTTCTGTTTTTCTTCCTCTCAAATTTACATGTCTTTTTAAAAATCTTGTCTTATTGCTCTAGTAAGGCTTTACCATATGGTGATATTGAATAAGGGTGATAAAAGTAGACAACTTTAAATTGTTACTGATCTTAGGAGAAAATATTCATTATTTTTGCCAGTTAGTGTTGTTAGCTTAAGGGTTTTTGATTTTTTCTTTTTATGGACATAGAGTGTCTTTATCAAGTTGAAGAAGTTTTCTTCTTTTCCTAGTGTTTTTGAGTTTTCATCATGAATGAGCATTGAATGTATCCACTTATTTAAAATATATATATATACAGTGTTGGAAACTGGAAGACAGTTTCAAGCAGATTGGCCAGTCTCAAATTGGGAAACATAATTATCTTTCCTTTTCCTTCTGACCCTCTGTATGTGTTTGTGTGTGTGTTGGAGGATGATTAAAAGAAAAGGACTTCCATATAATTGCATTATTTTTGGAATAGCAAATAAGTTCCTAATCTTTTAAGTTATTAACTATTTTTAAATGGCCATATTCTGGCATCCCTTTTGCAAGATATTCATGCTGTACACATATGTAAAAGCAGAACTGGTCTAAAGCAATATAGTTTTCCAAGGTTATCTGGATGACTGTCATCAATCATTTTCTATTATGTGCTGCCTGTGTAGGATGCTCTAGGTCATAATGTCCTCTGGAAGAATAGTTTCCCTACCATGAGGGGCCTTTGCATTTAAACAGCATCTGTAATATAAACACTGAACTTGCATCTGTGGCTGGGCGCTCCCTCTACCCTCACAGGAGATGAAGAATTTGGGATAAGTGTTTATTGCACATCTATCAAAGGAACAGCCACCTAGTAGACAGTCAGTAAATAACTGTTTACAAACTGATGCCTTTTTAACAAGTTTTCTACAATGTGGAGACCTCCAAAACTTACCTAATACAAAATGTCTTTTCTTTGAACTTCAGTTTATTTTTCCACTGGGATTTATGGAAAAAGCTGTCTTTGCAGCAAAGGATGAAGAGTGGAAGAGACTTAGAGCCTTGCTGTCACCAGCATTCTCCAGTGGGAAACTCAAGGAGGTAATAAACTAAGAGAACTTTAATTAGAAACTTAAATAATGGATATGGGGGTGGGGAGAAAGTGAGAATATCATCACTTTCCAAAGGATATTCCAGTGAGTTTGAAATTTCTAATTAAAAAAAATACAAATTAAATAGCAGAAAGATCATAGAGTAGAGGGAAGGAACAGAGGGAAGGAAGAGGGGAGGGAAAGGGAATTTACTGGGGACTGAATTAGAACAAATTTCTTTTCCATGTTTTTATGATCATGCCAAAATAATTCCTATTTTATGTATAACTAAAAAGAACTAATTAAAAATTTGAAAATGATTTTTTTTGTTTTTATGTCCTAAAAGAGATATTATCTGATTCATTATAAATGTCTCATACTTCTTCATCCTGGGAAGTCCATGGCCTCAGGGACGTGATTCTCCTAATGAACAATGGATGGTGTTCTTTTGTGCTTAGATGTTCCCCATCATTAACCAATATGGAGATGTGTTGGTGAAGTACCTGAGCCAGGAAGTGAAGAAAGGCAAGCCTGTTACCATGAAGGAGTAAGTAGCAGGGCAGATCTGGGGTTCTAAGCTCTGTTTTAAGACCTTCCAGCAGCCTTCCAGGGAACTCATTACCACTGTTTCAGCTACTCTTCTGACCAGACAAAAGCAGGTGTGTGGTGTCACAACCACAATGGGCCACCCAAGAAGGAGAGGCTCCCAGGAGATGGCAGGGCAGCTGGGACAACTCTGTACAGGAAACAGAATTTATCTCTTTGATAGGAGAACATGAGCATTCAAAATTGAGGGTAGAGCATAGGGAATGTTGGATGGGGGGAAGTGTCTGGTATGTATTGAGCAGGGTACAATGGTACAATGCAGGCTATGGAACAACTTAAATCTCTTCATGGTTCACTGAGTATATCTGCAGAATACAAAATATGAAATGTTCCTACCACTTCTTCCTCCAGTCTCAACAGAGATAAGGAACTGAAAGATACAGGTACAGCAACAATATCATTTGTTGTATAAAGTGGGACATTCTGACTCAAGCAGCCACCACTGAGACTGTCCTGGGAAAACTGAGGAAATATGTTCACCTGGGAAAACTGAGGAAATATGTATTTGTAGGATCATCCAAGTACATCTTGAGGAGGTTTTAAATGTTTTTAGCTAGGGGTATTCTTACTTTTTCCCCTTTTGCAGGATTCTGCCCTTGGGGAAACCTCAGGTCCTAGAGTGCAGGAGAGCCCATCTCTCAGGAGCTGTAACAGTGGGTGTGGAAAAGGAGGACAATGTTCCTGCCTATCAGAACAGGGTGTTGCTGTTATGTAATGTGCTGGAGAGGAATCAGCTCTGGGAACAGACTATGCTTATGCAGGACCCAGATCAAGGTCACCTTTCTTGAATCCCCTAGCAAGAGTCAATTATTCTACCCTGGTCCTGCTGAAGCTCCATATTTAAACATCTTTCATTATCCACACTTCGCTCTCTGGTGTAATTTGTATAATTATGGGTTTCTCTCTCTCTGTGACTCAACTCAGAGGTGTGTCTAACTCACCCTAGTTTCCCTGACTCCCCTGGCACAAGGGCAGCTGCCTCATGGCACGTGAAGGGAGCTGGAACTAGTCATTTGATCAACAGAGAGTTCTGACAGTGTGTGGATCTCTACTGGTCCTGTTTCTTGCTGCACTTTTAGCAGAAAGAGGGTAAAGCTTTGCAGATTTAAACATCCCTTGTGTTTCTCTACACAGAATGTTTGGGGCCTACAGCATGGATGTGATCACTAGCACATCCTTTGGAGTGAATGTCAATTCCCTCAACAATCCACAAGATCCCTTTGTGAAAAAATCAAGAGCATCACTGGTTCAGAAATCCACCATCCATTGATTCTTATAATTTGTATGTGGACTACCATTTCTTTTTCTCTATTAAAATAACAATTTATTAAGATATACATGTACTATATAATTCACCCCTTAAAATGAAAAATTTTCATAATTTTTAGCATGTTAAATGATATATGCAGCTATCACCATTATCAAAACTCAGAAAACTCATTATCTTTTAACTATAAGCTTCCAAAATCCTTTATCGTAAATAAACACAGCTCTATTTACTGTCTGTAGCTTGCATATTTGGGACACATTTTTTTTAAAATGGAGTTATGCAACATGTTCTTTTTTGATGCAAAATGATCATTTAACTTTTTGTTTTCTAGTGAAATATATATGAGTACTTCATATTTTATGGCTAAATAATACTCCATTGTATAGATATACCATGATTTGGTTATCCATTCATCAGTTGATGAAGGTTTGGGTTATTTCCACCTTTTGGCTAGTGTGAATGTTATGAACATTGGTGTAAAACTTGTTTGTGAACTCTAGTTTTCAATTTCTTCTGGGTTTATACTCAGGAATAAAATAGCTGCCTTAGAAAGTAATTTTGTGTTGCATTTAGTAAAGAACTGCCAAAACTGTTTTCCATAATAGCTGTACCATTTAAACTTCTCACCAAAAATGTATGAGAGTTCTAATTACTTCACATCCTTTTCTAACACTTTATGTTTCCATCTCTGATTTTAGACATCGTAGTGAATGTGAGATGGCATCTCGTGTGGTTTTGATTTGCATTTTCCTGTTGGTTACGGATACTGAGAAATGTTAGCCACATTTTTATTTGTTGTTTTTATGTATACATGACAGCAGAGTATATTTTGGCACATTTATACAAACACAGAGTATATCTTTTTCTAATTAGGATCCCAGACTTGTGGATGTACATGATGCGGAGATTCACTGTGGTGTATTTCATCTGTGTACATAGGAAAGTTAATTCAGATCCACTACTTTTAAGAAACATCTGTCCATGTCTTTTGCCCATGTCTTTTGGTTTTGAGGCTTAAGAATTTTTTATATATACTTCACACAATTCCTTATTAGATTATGATTTGCAACAGGTTTATCCTACTCTATAGATGTCCTTCCACTTTCTTGATATTGTCCTTTGAAGCACAAAGTTTTTAGTTTTTTGCAGTTTATTCATATCATGGAAACTACAACATATCCCAACCATTAAAATAAATGAACTGGATTTCAAAATCTTAAAATGTATTCATCTCAAAGTTGTAATGTTCACAAAAGAAAGCAATTGACAGAAGATGCATGCAATATGATGCCATTTGTAAAAATGTTTAAAAACTCAACATGTCATGGAAACTTATATTTGGATGATGTATGATTTATGTAGTTGCCTTTTATTGTTTGTGCTTTAAGTATCAAGTCTAAGAATCCATTGAAGTCATATGAACTTACACATTTTTTATGGTTTTCTACTAAGAATTGTATAGTTTTAGCTCTTATACATAGGTCTTTCAGCCATTTTGACTTTAGTTCTATATACAGGGTCAGGTAAGGACAATGCTTTATTCTTTTGCATATGGATATCCAATTGTTCTCTGTCATTTTTTGAACAGTGTCTGCCCCATTCAATGGCCATGGCACCTTCCTCAAAATTCCATGGGTCATAGACATGTGGGGGTTTTTTTTCTGAACTCTAAATCCTATTCCATTTATCTATATGATTAGCCATCTCCAGGACCACATTTCATTTTTGCTTTGCAGTTATGTTTTGAAATCAAGAAATGTGAATCCTTCAACTTTATTCTTGTTTTTCAAGATCATTTTGGCTACCTGGGTCCCTTTAAATTCTATATGAATTTTAAATCAGTTTGTTGATTTCTACAAAGAAGCCAGCTAAGATTCTCTTACAAAGAGCATTCAAATCTGCAATCATGATTTCAGGAGTATTGCCATTTGACAATATTAAGTTTTCTGATCCATGAACCTGGAATGCTTTTTCTAGTCATGTAGATCCTCTTTAGTTTATATCAACATTGTTTTGTAGTTATTATTGTGGCTGTTTAGCATTTTTGTTAAATTGATTCCTAAGTATTTTATTCCTTTCAATGATATTATAAATTATTTTCTTCATTTTCTTATTTTCTCTTTTGGATTGCTTATTACAGTGTGCAGGAACACAGTTTGTTTTTGTATACTGATCTTGTACCCTGAAATGCTGGTGAAGTCATTATTACTTTCAATACTTGAAGAGAAGTGGTGAGGGAGGGATGCTGTTCATGTTCCTGATTGAAAATGTTAAGTTATTTAACTACAGGTTTTCATAGAAACCCTTTATCAGGTTCAGGAAATTCTATCCTATTTCTAGTTTCTTGAGTGTTCTATCAAGAAAGGCTGGTTTTGAGTTTTTTTTTTTTTTTCAGGGGTTGTTTTGGTTTTGGTTTTTGTCAAATGCTTTTTCTGCATCTATTGAAACAATCCTCTTGTACTTACTATTTTTTTTTCATTTATATGTGGTATTACACAACTTTTTCTGTGTTGTCTTTGCTCTGTGTTATTATTAGAGTAATACTGATTTTATAGAATATATTAGAATTGCTCTTTCTCTTTATTTTGGAAGTTTTGGTATTAGATTTTTATTTTGCATAATCAATCATTGAATCTATCCAGACCTGAGCTTTTATTTGTGAATAATTTTCTATTACTAATGCAATCAAGTTACATGTTACTAGTCTATTCAGGTTGTATGTTTACTTCTCAATCAATTTCTGTAGTTTGTGTCTTTAAGGATTTTGTTCATGTGCACTAAGTTATGTAATTTTGGGGGTGTGGGGGTACTGGGAATTGAACTCAGGGACACTCGGCCATTAAGCCATATCCCCAGCCCTTTTTTGTCTCATTGAGTTGCTTAGTGCCTCACTTTTGCTGAGGCTGGCTTTGAACTTGTGATCCTTCTGCCTCAGCCTCCCCAGGCACTGGGATTACAGGTGTGAACCACTATGCCCAACTAACTTATATAATTTATGTAATCATTGTAACACTCAAATTGTTAGAATTCTTTTATAATTCTTTTCCAATGTTAGTAATAATTTCTCCTTTCATTGCACATGCTATTTATTTCATTCTTTTGCTTTAAAATATTTATTTTTAATTAGCATGTATGAATTATGCACATAAATAAGATTCCATGTGATGGTTCAACACATGCATATGGTACATACAAATGAAATACATCCTTTCTTTATCCACCCTTCCCAACCTTTAATAATCACTATTATACATTCAGGTCAAACTATTTAGCTTCCATATATAAGAAGGAAAATGTTGTACTTCTTGTCATGTGTCCATCATAAAATGAATGTGCTCTAATTCCATTTTTTGCTACAAAAGACAGGATTTCATTCTTCTTTATAATGAATGTTCCATTGTGCACATACATATGTGTATGTATATATGTATGTATATCACATATATATCATGTTTTCTGTATCCATTCATGCATTGAGGGACATCTAGATAAATGCAGCTGTAGAGAATAGTATACCAACAAACCTGGATGTACAGATGTTCCAACTATTCAGATGAAAAACAGATTGATATAAATATGTTTTAATATATAGAGTATTTTTATATATATTTCCATAGAGTAAAAAATTCAAGGGGCATTGTTACTCGCCTAAGCCCGGGTTCAATAGCACCATATAAACACATTGTTACAACTCCAAATAAATAAATTTTTTTTTTTAAAAATTTAAAAAACTTAACAACAAAAAAGCCAAGTAATTCAATTTAACTAATAGGCAAATGCTCCAAAGAGATATTTCTCAAAAGAAGAAATACAAATGACTTAAAAATACATGAAAAACTACTCAATATAACTAGCCATTGGAAAAATGCAAATCAGAACTAAAATAAGACATCATCTCATCCCAGAGAGAATGACTATTATCAAAAAAAAAAAAAAAGAAGAAGAAGAAAGAAAGAAAAGGAAGGAAAAGGAAGGAAGGACGGACGGACGGACAGACGGACAAATGCTGACAAGGATGTAGAGAAAAAAATTCTCTTAATATGTTGTTGGTGGGAATGTAAATTGGTACAGCCATTCTGGAAAAGAGTGTGAGGGACCCATAAATAAATAAAAGTAGATCTACCTCCTGATCCAGATGTCCTCTTCTCCTTTTTATTGAGAGGAATTATTATCATACAAAACTGTTATCACTTTGTATTTCTTGGTCAATCAGGCTAACGGTTTGGTGATTTTTATATTTTCAAAGAACTGACTTTTGTTTTCATCAATTTTCTTTCTTATTCTCCATTTCATTTGTTTCAACTTGGGTCTTTACAATTTTCTTTCTCATGCTTGCTTTGGATTAATTTTCTCTTGTTTTTCACCATTTTACAACTAAATTAGACTATTGACTTGAGATCTTTCTTTTTATAAAACTTATACATTTGTAGCTATATGTTTCTGAGTGCTGCTTTTGCTACATCTCATAAGTGTGGTACAACATGTCTTCACATTAATTCATCTCAAAACAACTTCTAATAGCCTTTTGGATACCATCTTTGATTCCTGACAACTGTATCTAGGAGTTTTTTGGTTCATTTGCACTTTTGTCTGTTTCCTGGTTTTCCATCTGTTATTGATTTCTGGTTTCATTCCTTGATAGCTGAGGAACATAGGCTGGATTGCTTCTATCCTTACTACTTTTCCTTGAGATGCATAATTAATTACAGCACAGACTATGATAGGTTTACCCAGAGACCCTATTCCAATACACAAAGGGTAAGAGATCAGGGAATTTAATTATGTTTTTTGCTCACTCCAATGGCATTAATGGGGCCACTGATCCCCTACTATGGTGGTTGTACCTCCATGTATGAAGGGCCTTTGCTCAGCCATGAACCACACCAGGTACAGGGCACAAGGGAATGGGCTGGATGAAAAAAACTGATGATTTTACTCTTCTGAATTTTTTAGAAAATGACCATTGCCCCAAGGATGTTGCCTTTTTACCAAGGTTTCTTTTTTTTTGTTGTTGTTTTTGTGTTTCACTTTTCCTCTAGTACTCTTTCCATTCCTTAGACCAGTGTTTCAGGCACTAAATATCTCCAGGTTTTCAAAACATACTCTGGATTTTTTTAAAAATGCTGTAATGAGGATGAAAGAAAGACGTCTAGAAGATAAACAAAAGGTAAAATCTGGTGGCGGTGACATGAGGATGTTCATTTTCTGATCATTTATTGGGATGTGTACATCTACATCTGACTTATGCATATATATATATATATATATATATATATATATAGTTTTGTGGGTGGTACTAGGAATTCAACCCCAGTCCTCATACATGCTAGACAAATGTTCTACCAGTGAGCTGCATTCCCAGCCCATCTCAGTATATTTTTAAAAGTTGATAGAGTACTTTAAGATTTGCACTGGAGAGTTTTTACATTTTGGATAAAATGAAGGTCAAATTTAGGAAAGACAAACTGAGCATGAGTTAGATTGACAATGTTTAACACAATATTAGAAATGACAGGGCTGGGGTTATGGCTCAGGGGTAGAGTGTTTGACTAGCACATGTGAAGCACTAAGTTCGATGCTCAGCACCAATAAAAATAAAAAAAATACTAATATAAAGGTATTGTGTCTATCTACAACTAAAAAAATTAAAAAAAAATAATACTACACATGACAGTTAGTGTGTCTTGGAATAAATATCATTTAGATAAAAATCATATCACTTCCCTTCCTTTCAGTAAATTGTCAAAATAAAAATTCTATTTATAAATGATTTTACTATTAAAAGGTATTTTCCCAGATCTAAAAGATTTCCCAGGTGAAGAATCATTAAATTCCAAGCCTTTCATGTCTTAGTTGGCACATTCTTCAAGGGAAGGTCCTATTGGGCACCTGGTGAATTATGGATATGTTTATTCTGATGCCTTTCCTTGCTCTGATCAGGCTTGGCTCTTGTCTGGGCACCAAGGCAATATGCCAACCCAGCTTTGCCTTCATGCTGCCTGGAAGTGGGCACAAGGCAAGTCAGGGGGGCAGGAGAAGGGACTCCAAGTGTCACTGAAGATTGAATCAAGTTCTTGACAGTAGAAAATTTGATGATGCACAAACTAAAGCTGGTCATCATCTCTGAAACCATCAGAGATTAATGTACATGGGCATTGAATAAGAAAGAATTAAGGCAGAAAAAAAAGAATAGAAGTCCAGAACTTCTTCCTGGGCAAGCAAGTGTAATAGGAGAAAGAGTTGGCTGCTCTGTGGCCAGGAGGCAGACAAACAGCATCAGGGAAAGCAAAGTCCAAAAGCTATTGGACACCATACTCAATTTAATCTCAGGAAAATATCCTGCTCTCCAAGGTTACTAGATGGACATTTTGTTCACTGGGGGGTCATGAAACTCTAGCCAGACTTATGGACTTAAAGGAGCCATATTCTAAGAAGGGAAGTGAAATGCTACATTCCTGATTTACTTCTGACTTCATGACTTTCTGTCATTTACATTACCCTTTCTGCTTCCAGCACCGTGTGGATTTTCTTCAGTTGATGATTAACTCCCAGAATTCCAAAAACAAGGAGTCCTACAAAGGTAACCAAGAGTGTTACATGGTCTATTGACAGGAAAGCTCAGAGGGAGAGGATTATCCTGAAAATATACGTGTATTCCAGGGAGATAATATTTTGGCCAAATTGCAGAAAGATACACATTTGGATATTACAAATGGTGCCCGAATGTACTTTCTAGAAACACACAGGTGTGAAAATGTTCAAACCTTGAAAGGAAACTAGCAGCAAACATTTCAGTCTAGAAATCAGTCAGTAGTCTTAGAACAATCTACATCAGAACAAATGCCGATTCTCAGCCTAATCCAGACCCACTGAATCAGAACCTGCCGGGATATTTGCATCTATGTACATCCAATCAGGAGGTGCACTGTCCCAATAGTGGTGATGCTCACTGGCAGTAATGAGTAAAAACATGTTCACTAGCTTCATCTACTGTAAAGTTTTACTTTTCCATTTGTAATTTATAATAAATTATGGGGAAAACCTCTGAATCTGTATAAATGTGCTGTTCCTCAACATATTTTCACCCAGTAGTTTTATTATCCATGGATGATTTTGACAGAAAGCATTTGAACTATGACAGTTACAAACTTCTGAATTTATTATTCCATCATCTATTGTACTTTTATGACTTGATATTAGATGGTAAGGGAGAGAGTTCCATTTTATTTATATCATTTGGATGTTATATACTATGAATTTATTTTCTTGCTATCATTTTTATTTTGATGGTCAAATTTTTTTGGGCTTGTCCTAGTCCTTTAACAATGTCCTCCTCCTCCTCTTTGTTGAACTAGGACACTCGACACACTGGGTCACATCCCCAGTGTTTTTTTTTTTTTTCTCTGTTTTTTTATTTCCAGACAGGCAATTAGCCATCAAACTGATTGCTGAAGCAAATAGCCAGTAGCAATGACGAGCACAAATTGCTGAGTTAGGGGAACACTTTGAGCTTTTTTGAAACACCCTCTCGTTTCTTTACGATCTATTCTATATCTCTGACGTTCTCAGGGCAACAAAGCCTCGTTTCCCAACTTTCTGAGTGCTGGGATAACATACCGGCAGTATGTTCACCAAGGGGGTGATGCGCCTCGTTTGCGAACACCTTCACCCATACTTTTGATAAACTACTTGTTTCTTCTCAAATTCTACACCTTCAGCAGAACGTTGTTTCGAGGACAAAAGCCTCTTTAACAATCTTGTTGTTCTTCTTCTGATTCTCTACACTCTTTTTCATCTTTTTGATGTTGTTGTTGTTGTAAAAATTGACTATTTTATATCAATTTGAGTTTCATAGCAAAACTGAGCAGAAGGAGTAGAGATTTCCCATATACATTCATTCTCTACATTCATATGTTACACCCATTACAAATATTCTTCTCCAAAATGGTATATTGGCCATAATCAATTAACCTTCATAGATAATCTCCTTACTCCAAAGTTCATAGCTTTACATAAGGATTCTTTATTGAGTTTGCTCATTTTATCAGTTTTGCTACCTGTATAATTATATACATCCACATTATAGAAACATACATAGTATTTCATATTCTTTTCACATATTATTTTGGGAGAACATTCTTGCCCAGTGGTGCATGAAATTCCAGGTTTCTCTTCTATTTTTCCTGTGATATACCAGGAACCACACAGGTAATCTCCAGGATCCCTGGCTCCTTTAATTAAAAAGATGATAGTTAGAAACCAAAATCTGGATTCTTGATGAGGTCATTATTACTGTAGTTTTTTCTATAACCTTTCTATAGACAGAACTAAGAAAATAAAACATATTTATATAGACTGAGAAATATAAAAGTTTCTCAGTGTATCCATATGCATGGTGTAAACAGCACTGCTTCCACTGCTTCCATTACAACTTTCTGCAATGAAGGAAATACTCCATACATGTATTGTTCATACAATAAGCACTAGACACATGTGGCTATTGAGCATTTGGAATATAATTAGTGTTACAGAAGAACTGACATTTAAATTATTATTTAGTTTTAATTCATTAAACTTTATATGTAGATAGTCATAAAAGGTTAGTGGCTACCAGAGGGGACTGCACAATTGTACCTAAATTTATAACTCTATTTCTATTCAGTATCATGGTGTTTATGCCAACAGGGGGTAAAAAACAATGGTTGAATTTTCCCACAATAGCATCTCCAAAGTCATGGGTAAGTCAGAGTTCCATGTAGATCTTTCTCACACTCATTTTGCATTGGTTTTTGTTATGAATTACATGGTTGGAGTCTATACCATGTTTCTTTCAGGTATCCAAATGCCAAGAGGTCATAATCATTTGTCAAATCAATGAGATGAATGCTCCAATGTGACTAGCTTCTCTCAGGAGAAAAATCAAGAGAGACAAAGGCTGTTGGATGATCATGAAGTTGAGGAAAATAGAGGGAGCATGTACTAGGGAAGATGACATTCAGCCTATGGTTGATAAGCAATGCTAATCCCACTCATTGAAACCCCATCTTCCTATGGTTTATTCTTAATGTCCTATATCAATACATTCTTTCTTGTGTGACTTTTAATACCACTCATTAGACTGTTTTTATTATTTCTTAGTGTTAGTCACTACTCTTCTAGTTTTTTGTTTTTATCCTCTGTAGTTTCTCAGCATCCAGAGGATCATCCGTTTTGAAGACTGGTGCCCCATGATATCAATACATTCTTCTATTACCTGACGTTTCTCTCTCAGAATCCAGGCATTTTTTGTGCAGATCTTCTAACAAATGACACACATCTCATGAAACTTCAGATTTCAATTGGGTAGCTCTAGTATGAAGTCTGAGGTTCTGTATTTCTAAGAAGCTCCTGTAGCTGTTGGTACTGCTGGGTCACGAACCACAATTTGAGTACCAGGAGTTTCTCTGTGGCTAGGTATAGTTTGCTTAAGTTCCTCAATCATGGCCTTTAATTTTCCTGCAAAAATGCCTTAGTATTGCAAACTTTTTCAAGGTTCTTCAACCTACATTTTATATAGAGTAACTTTATTTTTTCCTAGGGGGAGAGTGATCCACCATATATAGCTAAAGAAATTCATGATTATCCAAGGCAAATTTGAAAAACACAGTATGTTTGACATAAATACTGTCCCTTGAAATGACCCAGTTGTGTTGGTGGTGGGGATGGCATAATGAGGAGCCTTATGAAATTTTTCCTCCTTGGGTTTGAGATCATCATTTCAATTGATATTCAATCTAACCTGTAATGTCTACATTGACCTACTTAGACTAAATTGTGTTTCCTCTCCTCTTAGGTCTATCTGATCTGGAGATTGTAGCCCAGTCTATTATCTTTATTTTGGCTGGCTATGACACCACTAGCAGCACTCTTTCCTTCATTATGTATGTACTGGCCACTCACCCTGATGTCCAAATGAAGCTGCAGCAGGAGATTGATGCGGCTTTGCCCAATAAGGCAAGTGAATGGCGCTTGGAGAGGGAGAGGAGAGGGGAAGTCTCTGTGCATCTCAGTGTGCCATTGGGCAGGTCAAAGACATGATGGTTATTAAATGCTTTGTAAATGCTACGGTATTTTACCAATATGAGTTATTTTGGGAGCTCTGAAGACATCAGTAACTGTGTCAATAAAGTTTAAAGTTATTTCCAAATCTTATTTTATAATAATTTCTTTTTTGCCAGGCACCTGTCACATATGATGTACTATTTGAGATGGAGTATTTGGACATGGTGGTGAATGAAACTCTCAGATTATTCCCAGCTGTTGAAAGAACTTCAAGGCTCTGTAAAAAAGATGTTGAAGTCAATGGGGTGTTCATTCCTGAAGGAACAGTGGTGGCTATACCAATATATAGTCTTCACCAAAACCCCAATTACTGGCCAGAACCTGAAAAGTTCTATCCTGAAAGGTACGGGGCCTCTGAGAAAGGGAATCCACCCTTAACCAGGCTGATTCACACATATTCTGAGGTATCTTAGTGCAGATGACATAGATGTGATTGTAAAATTTTCTTGTCTTTTAAGAAGTCTTTTACAAAAGTGGTAATTGTTGAAAATTTATAAAACAAACATTAGAAAAAAAAACAAACATTAGAAAAAATTATAAATGTGGCCATTTACTACCCTAGAACTTCAAGAAAAGGCTTTTATCTTTTACTGGTTCTAACAACGATGATACATGTCCTAAAAATGGACAATTTTTTGAATGAATGTGTAGATTTTAAGAACAATTCAAAATCCCCAAACAGGGCTCCTGCTATCTTTATGGACATTTTTATATTTAGTTACTGCTATCACATTATATTTATTTATATATATATATATATATATAGTAGATATAAAAGTTTAATCTATAAACTTTTCTGTTAAAGTTTAACCACTATCTTATTTTAGATGTTTATATCTTTTTAATCTTTCAGGGTTTTTTTTTTCCTATTCTTTTATCTCTTTGAATTTACCACCAGCTTTTAGAAACATTTCCATCTTCCATTTGATTAAACATTGTTTCCTGGTTCCTGAAGTGTGATTATTTAATATAGGCTAAGGCCTGAGAATCCTCCTCCTCAATGGTTCAAGCAGCCTCACTGAGGATGGAGAGAGCTCAGATCCTCCCATTCCTGTCTCTGGCTGTGTTCTGGGCCAGCTTTCTCATTCTCTCCATCATTGATGACTGTTTTAAAGACAAGTAATCTGTCCCCAAGGCACCTGAGACTTCCTCCTTAGAGGTGTCTTCTGAAAATTTGGATCTAAAGTCACAGTTTGCACCCTGGAAAAAGTTACTCTTTTCCTGTTGTTGTATTGATAAGCAAAATAGAGAATAAAGTTTTTAGGGAAGTGTCTGGTGGGTCAGGTGGCATGGGATCAAGACTTTTCTTGGCCCTAACTTTACACTTCCTGATGACAGTGATACCTTGTCTTGTTGCTCATGGTGTCCCCAGTGCTAGTTTCCTCCAAGTTCAGCGCCACCAGCTTTTGACACTACCCAGACACAAAATCAGAAGCTGTACTTCTCTTTGATTCACTGAGGCATGAACAGATACTAAGTGCTTATGGTGCATCAGGGCTAGACCAAGAAGAGAAATATTACAAAAATGTATGGCATGGAGAGAACTGGGTATATGTGAGAAAATGAAATCTACAGACAGTAATCTAGCCCCTTTTTTGTATTTTTATTTAAAATGTCTTACTGAGTTTAATGCCTCACCATCTGCTGGCCTTGAACCCATCATCTGTCTCAGCCCCAAAGTGCTGGGATTACAGGCATGCGCCCACCAGGATCAGCAGACTTCCATCCATCAGCAGACCCTCACACCCTCACACCCTACCCCAAATTCCATGTTATTTTGAATCACAATCATCTATAAATATGCCAAAACATTCTCAAATATATAAGAATCCTTTTTAAAACAATCACAATGTTTTTATCACTTTCCCAAAATCAACACTTTCTCCGGAAATCTATCTAATAACTAGGAATCAATCTGAATAAAACAGATGTCTAACATTCAACAAATTATTTGTAAGCTGATAGGACAGATGGACTCAGAAATCAGTGATGATATTCCATGGGGAGAGAGTCAGAGATAAAAGAGAGGCACAGACAGAAGGAGAAGAATAAGGAGGAAGTAGAGGAAGAAGGAAGGGAGTGGAGGGAGGAAGGGAGAGAAGGAGATGAAAGAAGAGGAGTATAGAGAAGAGATAGATCATTATAGTTGGGAGCATTTTCTCTTTCTTCATCAGTAAGTATATGAGAAGCAGGAGTGGGAGATGAGGCAGGAATATACTTTTTCTTCAATTCTAGGCTCATTTTCTAGTTCTTTAAGAGTGTGATACATCACTGAATATAATCTTAGTATTTAAAGAGAAATTTTCTTTAAACCGCATTCATCACATCTTAACAAGACTGAGAGATCCTGAAGGGTAAGGGAAATTAAAAGGTCTGTAGGTTTCAATTCCTATAGCAACATCGCAGCAGGGTTTCAATGACCATTCTACAAAAGCATCCTGTGTATGGCTGCTTATGAATGTTTAAGAGACAACCCCAAATGTGCAGCTTTTATAGATTTATGTCTCATTAACTCGTTTTCATCTACTATTGTGGAATCAGGTTCAGTAAAAAGAACAAGGATAGCATCAATCCTTACATATACATGCCCTTTGGAAATGGACCCAGAAACTGCATTGGCATGAGGTTTGCTCTCATGAACGTGAAACTTGCTCTCGTCAGAGTACTACAGAAATTCTCCTTCCAACCTTGCAAGGAAACACAGGTCAGTACACTTTCTGAAAAAGTAAAGACTTATGGGTGGTTTCTTTTAGTTGAGGGGACTATTTACAGAAAAGTATATGGTAATTCATCTTAATACTTTGTTTTATGGCCAAAAAAATCTCTTTTGAGATATTTGTGAGATGTTAGGGTTCTTCCATTTTGGATTCTCTGTCTGTGACTTTATAAAGGTCAGAGTATAAAGATCAGGTAGAGTCAATGCAGATTACCTTGACATGATTATGTACAGTATTGTTGAACTTCACCAAAGTTTAAACTCAGTTCAAGTAAAATGAAGATGAAACGGCTTTGCACAATCGTGAACTGTGAAGGTCATGTTGTGGTGATGTTTGAGTACTGTTGTCCTCAACAGAAATTGCAGAAGTTTTGTGAGAGTGGTTCTCATTATTGGCTGGACATTGAAATCACCATAGAATTTTAAAAATACATGATGGTTGGGTCATCTCCAAATTCTAAAATCATTTGCCTACAGTGTGACTTTAATAGCTACCCACTGGTTCTCATTCTCAGATGAAGTTGAGAATCATTGACGTCAATCATTTCTTGAAGATATGAAAGATTTATGGAGTCCTGGGTTATCCTGATTGACCCCACATTCTAGAAGTCCCAAACAACTTCTTTTTCATTTCATGAAAGATTTATGGAGTCCTAGGTTTTCCTGATTACTAGAAGTCCTGTTACAAACAACTTCTTTTACATTTCTGTAAAAACTCTATGAATCTTATTCCTCTTTCTGCTCTTTCTATTCTCATCCTTCAAATTCTAGTATAATCCCCAATCTCCTCCAAGGAGTCTACCTCATCTAATGCAAGACCCATTCACTTCTCTGTTTTGTTATTGGTCACTGCAAACAGTTATCATCATCTAAGTTAATATTTTGTCATTAAAGCACCCCTTTGGAGCCTACTTTTTTTAATATTCTTAACAATATCATCCCACTTAACTACATCACCTTATTTTTTTGCCCATCATAAACTCCCAGTAGTGCCTTCTAGGGGATCCTGCCCAAGGCAAGCATTCAGGAAATATTTAGGGAGCTGTCAATTTTTGCTCTTTCAAATTTTAAAATTTTACAAATGACATTTTTCCCTCCTCTGTGTGTGTGTATGTGTGTGTGCATGTGCATTGTGTGTGTTTCTCTATGTGCATAAAATATTGCAACTATTTGAAATTTTAAAATATTAATTTGTTACATTTATGGAACAATGTGGAATCTCTCCTGTAAAGAATGTAAAGTTGTCATTTAGTCATAAACTGCAAATGCTATATGGCTTATTTCTAGGGATTGTTCATTTAATATGCAAATCTCCATCATCTGTTAGTTTTCCATATGGAAAAGGGGAGGAGAGATGTGGTTACCATTTTATTTTAGGATTCAGGGCAGCCATGTAGCTGTGCTTCAAGTATGTACAGGTAGGGAATTTATGTCTGAGAGAAAGTAGGTCTGTAGTACACCTGGGATAGGGCAGGTACTTTCTGCAAGCTCCTAGTCTTTCCCAGCTAAAACTTCTCAATCTCCATGACAATTTTCTTCCCTCCCTCTCCTGGGATCAGAAAATTACTCTGTTGGAGGAGGTACCCTCAACACCAAAGGAATGCCTCAGTGAGAATGGGGCTAAAGAGATACTCAAAACTCTGTAGGACGGGCAAAAGTGGCCACGCCTGTTTCCCAGCACTTTGGGAGGCTGAGGCAGGAATCGCGAGTTCAAAGCCAGCCTCAGCAATGGCGAGGCACTTAGTAAGTGAGACCCTGTCTCTAATAAAATACAAAAAAAGGGCTGGGGATGTGATCCAAGTGCCCCTGAGTTCAATCCCCAGTACCCCTCTGTAGGACTCAAAATTTCCCCATTTTCACTACACTTGGAAGCAAAAAGAAAGAGGAGACTTGGGGGTGGGGAAAGCATAGTGATGAAGGTCTTTTCCATCTTAAATTGATGGGTTCAATGAGGCATGACTGGACTCTTTTAGAAGGGAAGGACTGCTCATATGTTTCAAAGTATAAAATCCACTGAGGTATCCCATCAATGAAGGAACCTGAGAAAACATCCATAAAGTTCATTTTGTTTAACTTTATAAAAAGAGTTTGACATAATTCCAAAAATATGGTTAAATTTTTTTAAAATTCATCCATTTTTACTTAAATTTTTTTCTTTGTGTGTTGGGCTGGGGAACCCAGGGCCTCACAGATGCTAGGTAAGTGCTCAACCATTGAACCTCATCCTTAGCTTTCTTGCTATAAATTTAAATTTAAAAGAACACAAGCCAAAATGATTTTATCTCAGGCATGGTAGAGTATAGTGATCAAGAAACATTTTGTTGAGTGGACTGATGTATGTATGCTTTCACTATACAATCTTGACACAGCTTATAGAATAAATGCACGTAATCCCAGACACACGAGGCGAAAAGTAGTTTTCATATATTTGTACATCTTCATTGTCCTTAATGTACTTTTTCCAGTCCCTTCTGTTGTTGGAGCTTCATTTACTACTTCTAAATATGCTTACTTAATGTTCACAGATCCTCTGAAATTAAGCACAAAAATCATTTCTTAAACCAGAAACACCCATTGTTCTAAAGGTTGTGTCAAGAGATGAGCCTGTAAAGTAGAATCTGAGTCTCCCTGAGGATTTCTGCTCTGCTCTTAGAGGAAGATGTATCTCAGAACAAAAGACATCTTGATTTACTCCATGAATTTAAAAAAATGGAATTAAAGATTGATTTTTATGGGTTGATGCTGTTCTTGAGATACTAAGGATGCTGGACCTTCCTGGGCTTTCTCAGTGTCTGTGCAGAGTATTATGTGTTGTGTGATGGAAAGGAGATGACCACCTCAGTGCCAGACATGAAGACTCAGCTCTTTGGTTTTTTGGGGGGACTCTCTCCACCGCTCTTCATATCCTCACCTCTTTATTCCTTCCCTCACAAATTCTTAAACACTGACTCAAGGAACTATAAAGGTCTATGAAGTATAAAATTTTGTATTATTATCCTTCCTTTCAAAACACCCTTTACTTCCATGATTCTGATATTAAGCAACAAATTCTAATTTTACACTCCATAAATACCCTCTGGTGGCATGATTTACATATGTCTTGTGGATTAAAATAATAATAGAAAAGGTTTTATATATTAATCTTAGTATTTTTATAGTGTCACTGACCATTTCAATGTCTTCTTTTAATGGGATTTGTAAAGGTTTTTCTTTAATACTCTGAATGACCATAGATACATATGCAATGCTATTTGAGTTCCTGCAACTAAGTTAAAATAGTGAAGTCATACAAAACCACTTTATTCTTAGAGTAGTCCAAGAACATCAGGGATCTGGCTTCTTAAAAATTCTTAGAGGTTTACCTGGAATAACACTCTACATTTGCTTCAACTATGGGTGTAGTCATTGGGTGATAATCTCTCCTCAACACTCTCCTCAGAGCCTTAGCTACATCCTTATTCCAGAGAGTATAAATCAGAGGATTCAGTGTGAGAGTAATGATGCTAAAAAAACACAGAACCAACTTTGTCTGCAGTGTAGTGCGCTGGGACCTGGGCCTCATATATGAGAAGATGCAGGCACCAAACCAGAGCGAGACCACAATGAGGTGGGAGTTACAAGTGGCAAAGGCATTTCTCTTACTCCCAGCTGAATGCATCTCGATGACACTGTACAGGATGAAGCCATAGGATGTACAAACCAGGATGATGGGGGGAGGAGGAGAAGCACAATGCTGCTGATGTACACTGTGGTCTCATAGACAGTGATGTCACCACATGCCAACTTCACAACAGCTGGATACTCACAATAGAAGTGGTATATATTCCAAGTCCCACAGAAAGGGAAGTGCATCAAGATGAGTGTGTGAATTAGGGAGTTCAAAGATGCCCCTAACTATGACGTGACATCCATTATCAGTCCCACCTTCCTGTTCATGAGCACAGTGTAATGCAGAGGATGACAGATGGCAACATACTGTAGCTACCTGAGGCTGTTGCAGCTACAATACCATGGGAGGAAATTCGGTGGCAGGAATCTTTTATCTTTTTCTCTTTGCTTCTAAACTAAACTCTTTTCCTTATATTATACTTCTTTATCCCTTTAGCTTTCTCTTTTTCTCTCTAGCTTCTCTGGCTTTTTCTAGCTTCAGCAACCTCTCGAACTCTAAACTGCTCTGACTCTTTTTTTTTTTTTTTCTGACGTCTAACCGCTCTGACTCTTTTCTTCTTCTGACTACGTTCTTCTTCTGACGACGTCTAAACTTCTTCTGACTCTTTCTAACCGAACTCACCCGGTTATATATCTTTAGCTTTACAGGTGCGTCATGTGCATACTTTGAATAATGTATAGATATCAGGTGGAAACTAGAACATCTTTTATGGCTCCCAGCTAACCGCAATAGCCATCTCCCTGATTAGGGCTTCTTCATTTCCCCCCTTTTGTTTTAAAAGGTGCTTTAATTCTATTTTCTATATTTTATTTTCTTATCTCTATTTTCTATATTTTCTATTGCCTTTTGTTTTAAAAGAGGGGATGTTTGAGCCCTTTTTAAGGAGATGCTGCGGCTTTAAGGCAGCAAGCCTACTGCTGAGGAGCCAAGTTTCCATAGCGTAAACAAATCAGCTGCCCTAAGTTTCATCAAGTAACGCACTGAGTTTTGAATTAATGTTCAGTAAGCACAACTGAATGGGCAGCTTTGACTTTATTTTATTTTCTATTTTTTCTCTTTTTCTATTTTCTTGTGGCGTTTGCAGCTTCATGGCTTTTCGCCATGCTTCTCTTTTTCTTCTTGTCTCTGCATGGCTTTTCGCCGTGCTTTAATTTCTATTATTTTCTCTTTATGGCTTTTTGCCAAGCTGCAGTTTGATGGCTTTTGCAGCTTCTCTGCATGGCTTTTCACCGTGTTTTAAGCTCATGGCCTTTCTATTTCTATTTTTTCTCTTTTAGCTCTATATTATTTTCTCTTTATGGCTTTTCACCAAGCTGCAGTTTGATGGCTTTTGCAGCTTCTCTGCATGGCTTTTCGCCGTGCTTTAAGCTCATGGCTTTTTTTCTATTTTCTTGTCTTTGCATGGCTTTTTGCCATGCTTTTTCTATCTGCATGGCTTTTCGCCATGCTTTAATTTCTATTATTTTCTCTTTATGGCTTTTTGCCAAGCTGCAGTTTGATGGCTTTTGCAGCTTCTCTGCATGGCTTTTCGCCATGTTTTAAGCTCATGCTTTTCTATTTTCTATTTTCTTGTCTTTTCTATTTTCTTGTCTTTGCATGGCTTTTCACCGTGCTTTAATTTCTATTATTTTTCTCTTTATGGCTTTTTGCCAAGCTGCAGTTTGATGGCTTTTGCAGCTTCTCTGCATGGCTTTTCACCGTGCTTTAAGCTCATGGCTTTTCTATTTTCTATTTTCTTGTCTTTGCATGGCTTTTCGCTGTGCTTTTTATTTTCTATTTTTTTCTATTTTCTTGTCTTTGCATGGCTTTTCTATTTCTTTGCATCTGAATCTTCGCAACTTTTACTTTTGAATTCTCAACTGAGTCAGAGGCTATGCTTTCTTCCATTACTGCTTGCTTACTCTTGAATCTACATTACTACTCTTCTTGCTGGTCTTAACTGAGTCGGAGGCTATGCTTTCTTATTTTTCTTATTTTTATCTGCTGACCGAATTCCCCATATGGGCCACCATTTGTAGCTGCCTAAGGCTGTTGCAGCTACAATACTGCAGGAGGAAATTCGGTGGCAGGAATCTTTTATCTTTTTCTCTTTGCTTCTAAACTAAACTCTTTTCCTTATATTATACTTCTTTATCTCTTTAGATTTCTCTTTTTATCTCTAGCTTCTCTGGCTTTTTCTAGCTTCAGAAACCTCTCAAACTCTAAACTGCTCTGAATCTTTTCTTCTTCTGACTACGTTCTTCTTTTGACGACGTCTAACCTTCTTCTGACTCTTTCTAACTGAACTCACCCAGTTATATATCTTTAGCTTTACAGGTGCATCACGTGCATACTTTGAATAATGTATTGATATCAGGTGGAAACTAGAACATCTTTTATGGCTCCCAGCTAACCACAAAGCCATCTCCCTGATTAGGACTTCTTCAACATACCGATCATAGGACATGAGAGCTAGCAGGATACACTCAGCACCTCCCAGAGACAAATAGAGGAAGTGCTGGGTGGCACAGCCCACAAAGGAGATGGACTTATTGCCAGACAGGTAGTTGGTAGCCATCTTGGGGATGGTGGTGGAGACGTGCATGAGGTCCATGAGGGAGAGCAGGCTGAGCAGGAAGTACATGGGTGTGTGAAGCCCATGATCCACACAGATGAGGAGGATGGTGGGGGTGTTGCCACTCACTGCAACAAGGAAGACCACCATGGTCAGGCAGAAAAGGAAAAGGTGCATCAGGGAGTCATTGAAGAGCCCTTTGAGGATGAAGTCTGCCAGAGATGTCTGATTCCTCAGCCACATGTTCCCTTTCTCAGTCCCTAGGGGAACAGGGAATGGAGGCAAAGTGTGATGCCAGAAATATAGGATCCTGCATACATGGCAATAAGCATTTTTGATCCAAGAATACGTTTGTGAAGAGATTTTTTTTTCTATTTGTTATTATCTAGCAGCTGAAATTATTGAAATATACTTTTTTTAAAACAAGAGAAACCTAAAATCTGTCTTCACAATTATGATCACTCTGAAATTCCAAAATATCTAGGATCCATAAAGGACCAAAATTTATGTTTCTTCTCACTAAATATAGGTATATGCATATGTGTGTTTATGCATATGTATTGTGTGTGTGTGTGTGTGTGGTTGTTGGATTATGTTTCTTATTTTATCAGGCAGGATCTAACAAGAGCAGCTGAAACACTGAGATATTTCTATTTATATGCATAAGTGTTAAGGATTGTATTGCAGAACTTTGGCCTTATGCCATTTTGGAAGCTGGTTAAGGAGTTGGTATACTACTGTCATGTTTAAGTCTGATGTTGAAACTTAGAGTCCAAAGGACAAGCAGTAGAAAGAGAAGATAGTATAAAGCAGGGCAGACAAAAGGCAGACTAAATCCAATACTACCCACAGAATAGATCATCTTATCCAAAAAAGTGTTTACCCATTCTTTGGTTATCAGTCATTTCCTCACTCAGTCCTGGCATCTGACTACTAGATCAATGAACAAACCAACCACGGCAGCAGGGGTAGAGATTATCCCTGGATTCAGTACAGTGGACTTACACTCACCAAGGCCAATCTGCCTAAAGCCACTGCTGAATACCCACTGCCAACGACAAAGACCAGACCAGCCCTGAGTTCAAAAAAAAAAAAAAAAAAAAACATGGTGCCATTCCCTGGGGTGATCAACCAGTCACTTGATAGCACCTAGATCACATTGGACCACTTTTAACAAACAAAAAAAAAGGGACACTTTTTTTTTTCTGGAATGGACACACTCTGGATATAGATTTGGCTTTCTTGCCTAAAGTGCTACTTCCAGAACTACCATCTCTGGACTCACAGAATGCGCTATTCACCATAAGGGTATTCCATGCAGCATTGCTCCTGACCAATGAGTTTAATTCACAGCAAACAAGTGTAGAAATTTGTCCTGTGTTCATGGGATTCATTGTTCCTAACATAGGTCCTCCATTATCCCGAATTAAGGAACCTGACAGAATGGTGAAATATCCTTGTAAGACTCTGCCTCAGCAACACCTAGGTGGCAACACCTCTCATTGCTGGGGCAATGTTCCACGTCTGCATCTAATCTATGGTGCTGCTTCTCCCACAGCAAGGATTCAGAGAATCAGATTCCAAGGATTCAATGGATAGAAATGAGAGTGTGTTCTCTCCCTATAACATCGATGACTATGATCCAGCAACATTATTTCATTTTTTTGTTGCTGCACTTTTCAGTTCTGCTGGTTTAGAAAACTCTTAACTTCAAAGGGAGAGATTCTTCCATGCAGACACAAAAAGATTCCATTTTCTGAGAGTTGAGATTGCCCTGCTGCCACTTTAGGATCCTCATTATAACTGAATCAACAGGCAAAGAAGAAGGTCACACTATGGTATGGAGTGATTGATTCTGACTAGCAAGGGGAAACTGAGTTGTTACTATACAATTCAGATGAGAAAAATCAGGACATTTTATAAAGTGCCTCTTCATACTCCCAGGTCCTGTAATGCAGAGCAATAGGAAACTAAAGTCGAAGTCAGATAGCACTGATAAGGGCTCAGAATTTAGGAAGGAAGATTTGGGTCACCCCACCAGACTAGGAGCAATGACCAGCTGTGAACAAAGGGAATATGGACTGGGAAGTGAAATAGGATAGTTATAAACACCAATAATGACCATGTAGACAACCCTCAGGAGCACAAACTTCCATAGTTTGTGCATTTATTCCTAATGATGATAAGAATATTATCTATTAATATTATCTAAGTCAAGTGTTTATTTAATTTTCAGCCTCTTATCAAGCATAAGAGGTATTAATAAAACCCAATATCATATCACAGTATTTCGATAACTAGATATAAAAGGAGGAGTATGAATCAGTAGGAATAGAATAAATTTCACACAAAATACAAAAGGATTTTTGCCCTTTTATGGGGAAAGGGTTGGAATATTTTATATCCTCTTCTTGAAAAAAGATGACAATGTCTTAGGTTATACATAGAATAGTCATATCAGATTAGGTAAAAAGATATTTTATGTTGTCTTTATTTGACTATTGAGTATAATTTTTTAAAATTTGATTGAGTGTTGTGTTGACACAAAACAAAGCAACCGTACCTATGTCCTAGGTAGACTTGTGAGGATCATGACAATCATAAGAGTGAAAACAAATAATTAAAAATATGTGAGTACAAAAAAAAAGCAAAAAACACAGGACTGAATGCATTCTGATCAAATTTCAATTTTTCCAGGAAGAAAGAGCTCACATTTATTTTTCCTGTGCCCTACGGTCACCCTAGGATTTTTATGGCAGTCATGTTATACCGTTACTTCATGCTCAGCTTCTGTGGACTAAGAGAACAATTTCAACACTGCTCCCCCTGATTCCAACTCAGTCAAGATGATATACAAACATCCTTTCTACCTAGTTATCCTCTTTCTCCCTTAGGTAACCCCCCTAATAATTTTCTATTTTTACTTGTGACCCTTAAATTACATTTTTTTGTTTGGGTTTTTTTCTGCCTTCTCAGGAAGCATCCTCATGGGCTAACCAAATGTCACCTTGATTTAAAGGATAATCTCACAATGGCCTAGTTTCTAATAAAACCTCAAACCCCACCAGGCACAGTGGCACACGCCTGTAATCCCAGCACTTGGGAGGCTGAGACAGGAGGATTGCCAGTTCAAAGCCAACCTCACCAATGGCGAGGCACTTAGCAACTCAGTGAGACCCTGTCTCTAATAAAATACAAAAAAGGGCTGGGGATGTGGCCCAGTGGTCGAGTGCCCCTGATTTCTATCCCCAGTACCAAAAAAAAAATCCTCAAGCCCCAACACTATCTTACCTGGAATTTCCTCTGCAGAGATTTGTGGACAAAACAAGCACATAAGTGAAATGGAAAAGAAAGAACAGTCTTCTTGGCTATTGGTCTTCCACACAAGTACTTTCTGAAGTACTCCTTAGACTCTTCCTCTAACCCTGGAAGTTGTCATCTCCTAGCAGAATACCAGAGAGGACACTGGTCCAGCACAGTCATCATGGTTTGCACTAATTACCCTAGTGATAGAGCATCACAGAAACAATAAGACATAGGGTTCTGTGACCCTCTCAAAATCCGTGCTCATATTTTGAGCCCCATCAGCCCATAGCAGGACAGATTAAGTAACTGAATGCATTTTGCCCCTAGTAGTTGGTATGATATATATGTTTCCTTTGGCCCTGAACATATATTTGAACTGCCTTTCATTCTCAGATTGAGATCATGGGAAATAGAAAACTACCATTCATGTTACCTGAGTAAGATGCTAAACACAGTACTAGCTTAATCCTCAATGCTCCCAGAGTCCAACAAAAATCTGCTTGGAGTCTCTGTGGTTTGAGATCACTAAGGCACCCCCTTCATAGCTTTACCCTCATTCCCTAATTAGTAACATACAAATATGTATATGCTATGCAGTTACTAAACTCCTTCTGGACTGCACAGATATTTCCTCAACAGTAATCAAAGGGGTTAGAAGAGGCCAGACTTGGCCTGACATGAGCCATTCATGAGGGAAGAGGAGCATGCTCCAAGAGAGATGAAACATCCCCCAGGTCCTGAGGACCTATGACATCAGCAGAGGTGAACAGAGGCCTGAATTCCTGATGGTATCAAGGATTCCCACCCAGAACACACCCTGGATCTCTCCTGGTCACCATTACCCAAGATACCAATTACTCTGTGCTGTATGCACTGAGGTGAATATCCCAGGGTGCTGTACTTGAAGTTTGTTTGCAGGGATGGGGGAACTTGATAATTTGGGGAATCTGGCCTGAAGATAGCATGGGAATACTCTCTCTAGGGGCTAATTAACAATGCAGAGTAACTACTCCTATAGTCCCTTGTTAGCCGCCGGAAAGGGATTGCAGCCTGGAACGGCAGCGCCGCGGGAAGGAGTCCGGAGACAGGATGGAGACGAAAAAATTCTTTAATCTTTCTGTCTCTGTCTCTTGTAATTTCTAACACTACATACACACTCTCACAAGAAACCAACCACGTACTCTTACAAGAAACTACAATGTATCTATACAATAGCGATAACCCTGTCCTTTCACTCTCACAAGAAACCAAGCCACGTACTCTTACAAGAAACTACAATGTATCTATACAATAGCGATAACCCTGTCCTTTCTCTCTCTGGTCTCATCCCATGCGCCCGAGCAGGAATGGTGCTTGCTCGATCTGCCGAGTCACTCCTCAAATCTCTCGAGATCTTGGGCCAAGTCCCGTGAGACTACGGAAGGCGACAATGCCCAAAAATGTCAATCTGCTGAGTCATTGCTCAAATCTCTCGAGATCCTGGGCCAAGTCCCGTGAGACTACGGAAGGCGACAATGCCCAAAAATGTCTATGGCCCATAGTCAACCGCAATCTTAGCTATCTCCCCAAACAGGGCTCCTGCATTTCCCCCTTTTGTTTTAAAAGAGGGGATGCTCTAGGACGTCTATGTGCAACCAACATTCTTACCCGTCATTGGATAATCAAGGCTGTGCCCTTGACTCCTGTCTTAGGTTGATATGTCGGCCACATGAGACTGTCCCGTGCGACTGTGCCTGTCTTAGGTTGTCCCCCTCTGGGGATCTTACCCGTCATTGGCTAACCAGCCATCCAATGGAGCCCTTTAGGATCGACTGTGTAAGATGACTAACAGCCGTCCAATTGGGAGGAGATGCTGCGGCTTTAAGGCGACAAGCCTTTTGGTGACAAGTCAAATTGCATAGCATATCAAATTCTTTAAACAAATCAGCTGCCCTAAGTTCTATCAAGTAACACAGTGAGTTCTCTAAACAAATACCCGCAAGGTACTGTCCCATGAAGTCCCAAACAATGAAAGATCAAAATGTCCACTTGTTATAACACGTAGATCTAGGAGGCCCCATGCATGCAGAGCAGAGGCCACACTGCTGGTGAGGTTGTTTGACATTTGAGCAGCAGGGATGCTTGCAGCGACCGCGATCCCTGCAGCTGTAGAAGCAGCCGTCTTTTTTATGTCTAGACGATGCCACCGGCAAATCTTCAGGGCCCGCTATCTAGAGACTGAAGCATCAATTGTTAAAGGAAAGGCAGTGCTATTCCAGCACTGAGTCAAGAGGCGAGTTGTCAAACTAAATAATAGAATTATTAGATTGGAAAAATAAGTTGATTTCTGCTCACACACATTGCAGCCTGAGCTCCCACAAACATAAGCTGGCAAAATATCATATTTAGAACAAAACAAAGAAAGACTGAGGGTAATTACTGCATTAAAGATAGATTAAAGAAAAACTAAAAGCACTTTGGAGAAATAATTTGTTAGCTGGAACTCTCGAGTTTCTGCATACACAGCAGTCCTTTACCTGTTGAAATAATTGAAATTAATCATTTATTAAACAAATGAAGTTAATAACAAATAAGCAACCTCATGTCAAAACACCAAAATATCAGGTTATACAGCCCTAGTCATATTTTTTGCTAAAGAGAAGTCCCTGGGACACCTATAAAACAAAATTGAAGGTACCTTCACTTATTAAATTATTTACCCATTTTGAATACTCTTAAACTTAAATGAATTAGAGTTATTTGGATCCATATATATATATTCACAAGCGCTTTGTTATTTTTGATGTCACACTGGACAGACGCACATACAAACATATATTTGTGACGTCACATTAACATGAAATTTAGACAAATACACAAATAAACACATATATAAAAAGTAAAAATATATATATATATAATTGTGTGCACACTAAAGAGAGATCTCTTCGTCCCAGCTGGGAGGAATGACACTTAAGTTGTGACATATTTTGAAGGACTCTTTTAAGGGAATCATTCCATATCTTCATCATGGTCCTCTTGATTTTGTACCTTTTCTATTAATCTTGATTCCTCAACAACTTCATCTTGATCCTTTTGATGTGGTACCTGCTTTATTAATCTAGATGGTATCCATATTGGAGAGGATTCATGCTTTGGAAAGACACAAACAGATCCTCTCCCCCAAATTAATACTGGATCCGGACCCTTCCATGTACCTGAAAGAACATCCTTCCAGTAAACCAAAGGTTTATGTTGTTGATGTGGGTTCCAATGTCTGTCTCCAGCAGAATAACCATCAGAGTCTAAAGTTAAAAAATTTAAAGTAAACAGGGCAACTGCCAATCTGTCCTTAGGATTTTTCCAGTTTCCTTCTTTCTGTTTTAACAACATAACTTTTAGTGTGCGGTTTGCTCTTTCAATAATGCCTTGACCCTGAGGATTGTATGGGATGCCTGTTTTATGGGATATGTTGAATTTTGCGCAAAACTGTTTGAAAGATGAAGACATATAAGCGGGACCATTATCTGTTTTAAGCATTTTGGGGATGCCCAATGCAGCAAAAGCTTGTAAACAATGAGATGTGACATCTTTAACTTTTTCTCCGGAATGTAAGGAAGCAAAAATCATGCCTGAGCATGTATCTATGGTTACATGAATAAATTGCAATTTTCCAAAGCTTGGCTCATGAGTAACATCCATCTGCCACAAATGATTGGGCATTAATCCTCTAGGGTTAACACCAAAATGAGGATTGGGCAAATGTGTTATACAAGATTTACAATCTTTTACAATTGTTCTGGCTTGCTCCTTTGTGATTTTAAACCTACGTTGCAAGGTGGTGCTGTTGACGTGAAACTGGGAATGAAATAAAGTAGCTTGTTGTAGTGCTGAAAGTATAAATATTGTTTTTGTAAGTTCATCTGCCTTTTGATTACCTTCATGGAGGGGGCCAGGCAAATTAGTATGTGCTCTAATATGGCCTACGAATAGAGGTTCTTTTCTTGCCCACAAAAGTTTTTGTATCTGATAAAACAATTTAAAGGCTGGAGTATGAGGTGCTATTGGTCCTGCTAACTCTAATTTTGGGACGGCTTGTACAATATAGTGGCTATCTGAAAAAATGTTTATGGGCTGGTCTCTAAAATTTTCCAGAGCTCTTACCACAGCTTCCAATTCCACTAGTTGAGCTGATTTGTGTGCAGTTATGTAAGTCATATTTTCTTTTGTAGTGACTACTGTAGCAGTACCATTTGAGGACCCATCTGTAAATACATTAAATGCCTTAGGAATAGGTTGATTTTTTATTACCTGTGGAAATATAATAGGATGATTAATACAAAAAGATAATATAGGAGACTTAGGAAGGTGATTATCAAAATTTGCAGAGGTAGAGCATCTAGCTATAGCCCAGTCATTATCATTGAAGCATAAATATTCAATCTGTGACGATGAATAGGGAGTAATAATAGTAGCAGGGTGAATGCCAAATATTTTAGTAGAAGTTTTAAGTCCTTGAAGAATAAGTTTAGCCACCATGGAGGTATATGACTCAATTATGCTTTTAGGAGAGACAGGCAAATGTATCCATAATAAAGGCCCTTGTTGCCAAAATACTCCTGTCGGTGTATATTGTGAAGAAATAATAATCAATATCAGCGGTTGAGTTAAATCAAATCTGTCACAATGAGCTCCTTCTATGGCTTTTTCTACTGCCTTTAAAGCTTTCCTAGCATCAGGAGTCAATGTTCGCGGTGAGGATGGATCAGGGGCCCCTCGAAGGATATCAAATAAAGGTTTTAATTGGCCAGTAGTGAGGTTTAGTGTAGGGCGAAGCCAATTAATGTCTCCCAGTAGTTTTTGGAAATCATTGAGGGTGGTTAAATGTTCTTTATTTATTAAAATTTTTTGGGGTCTAACAAAAGTATCCATGATTTTAAATCCTAAATATAATATGGGAGATCTGGTTTGAACTTTTTCTTCTGCTATATATAATCCGTATTTTTTAAAATTTTCTACCATGTCACTGAATATATTAAATAAGATTTTTTGATTAGGGTGGGCCAGTAAAATATCATCCATGTAATATAGACACATGAGGTTTGGATATTTATTTTTAATGGGTTGGATAGCCTTGTCCACATATATTTGGCATATGGTGGGGCTATTAGCCATTCCCTGCGGCAAAACCTTCCATTGATATCTCTGATCAGGGCCATTATTGTTAATAGAAGGAACTGAAAAAGCAAACCTGGGGGCATCCAGAGGATGTAGGGGAATAGAAAAGAAGCAATCCTTTATATCAAGACTAATAACATGGAAATTTTTTGGAATAGCTATAGGATTCGGAAGTCCAGGTTGAGTAGGGCCCATGACTTGCATGGTTTTATTAATTTGTCTAAGATCATGTAATAATCGCCATTTTCCTGATTTTTTCTTGATCACAAATATGGGGGAATTCCAGGGAGAGGTGGAATGTTCTATATGTCCTGCTTTTAATTGTTCCTTAACTAGTAGGTGGGCCGCTTGTAATTTCTCTTTAGATAGGGGCCACTGAGGGACCCACACTGGCTTATCAGAAAGCCATGGTATTTTCAAAATTATTTTCTCAGTGGCCCCAAAGAAAAATGTCTTTTTCCTATATGATAATGATTTCTTTTAGGGTTAAGCTTGCCCTGTACTTTTTGATGATTTCTTTTAGGGTTAAGATTACCCTGTATGTTTTTACATTTAACACCTGCAGGTTTGGTTGCAAGGTGTACTCCCATTTGTTGTAAAATATCTCTTCCCCATAAAGTAACCGGTAGATTAGGTAAAACATAAGGCTGAAATGTGCCTTTATGTCCTTCATCATCCTCCCGTTTTAAAATTACCGCACTTTTTTCTGGGAGGTTATTATATCCCAAGCCTCTTAAACTGGTTGAAGCTTTTTGTAGAGGCCAGTGTTTGGGCCATTGACGTAAATTAATGATGGAAGAATCAGCTCCAGTATCTATAAGACCCTCCATTTCTATTCCTTGGATTCTTATTTTACACATAGGCCTCCTTGTACAGTCCCGAACCCAGCAAACCATGGGTTTCGAATCAGTGGAACAAAATCCTCTATTGTTCCTATTTAGAGGCATATTCATTTTAAATGAATTATGTAAATTTGGAAGGAGGAGCAGCTGAGCAATTCTATCTCCCTGATTAATAGAACTTATACTTTGGGGTGAGCTAAGCATTATTTTTATTTCCCCTTTATAGTCTGAGTTTATTACGCCTGGGGTCACTTGCAAACCTAATAAGCTTTCAGGACTTTGCCCGATAATAAGTCCTACAGTCCCTGAGGGAAGAGGTCCCCTGACTCCTGTGGGAATCAGTTGAACCCCCATTTCAGGTGTTAACACTATTCGGGCGGTGGAACAGAGGTCTAATCCTGCATTTCCTCCTGTTCCTCTGGCGAGGGAGTGGATGGGTAATAGGGATTGTGTCGGGGAAGCATCTGAGTGGATGCTTGAGGATACTCCTCCTCCAATGCCTCGTACATTTGTGGGCCCCGGGCATTGGGCCCCGTGCCCTGTTTTTTGAATTCCTGAACAAAGGATTTCCATGGATGTCAAATTTTGAATAGCATTTATTGGCCCAATGATTTCCTTTCTTACACCTGGGGCAGCAACCTGGAGTACGGTATGAATTTGGTCTTATTTCTCTTTGGGGATTTTGCCTAGAATAGCCTGATTGATTATGATAATTTTGCCTAGAATATCCTGATTGATTATAATGTCTATGTTGAGCCCTTGTAAAATTTTGAGGGGCAGCATCTCTCACAGCTGCTGCAATCACATTCCCTGTGACAAAGGCATCATTTACATCTTTACATAGTTGTATATATATGGAAAGATCCTTTTTATTTTTCCATGGCCTGATGACTTCCTGGCAATATTTATTAGCATTTTCGTACGCTAATTGAATAACTAATGGCATAACTTGATCAATGTCTCCAAAAACTCTACCTGCAGTTCTCAAAAGTCTATCAGCAAATTCAGCATATGGTTCATTAGGTCCTTGAATTACTTTGGACAAGCTACCTTGTAGATCCCCAGGTCCTTGTACAGTTTTCCATGCCTTTAAGGCAGCTGCATTTATCTGAGCATATACTCCTGGGGTATAATGTTTTTGATCCTGTATGTCTGCAAATTGCCCTTCTCCTGTGAGCATTTCTATATTATGGTCTCCAAACCCTGCATCTGCATTTCTTTTAGCTGTTTCTATACAAAGTTCCTGAAATTGCGATCGCCAAACCAAGTATTGTCCCCCACTTAATGTTGCTTTACATAGACGCTTCCAGTCTGCGGGGGTTAAGCTAAAGGTGTTAAGGGACTCCAGTATACTCAACGTGAAAGGAGCTTGGGGTCCATAAGTCATTACTGCCTCTTTGAGATTTTTTATTGTTTTGAAATCTATTGGCTGGTGGCCCCTCTGTCCATTTTCATATTCAAATACTGGCAGTTCCCAATGTATCTGTGAGTTACCCTCGAGAGCGCATAAGCGCTCAGAAAGACTTTTTATTTCTATTTCTAGGGTATGCAAACGTCTAGTGATACCCTTCATATTTTCTGTAATCGATTTCACCCATGGGGGAGTAGAGGACACAAGTTCCTCCACTTGATGATCCCTTATCTTGGTCTTCCTTAATTTCCTTTTATTCATTTTCTCAAAATCACCTTTAGTTAATTCCTCCTCACTACTACTACTCTCATTGGTCCTAACTGACTCAGTAACATCCTGAGTCCCAGGTTCAATTGAGACCATGTATCCTTGAAATATCTCTAATAAATCTTGAATAGCTTTAGCAGCTCGGATCTTTGTAATTTTGGGGACACTTCTAATACTCTCCTTACTGGTCTTAGTTGACTCAGCGGAATCTACGCTTTTATGATTGCCTTCACTGTTTTCTAAATCCTCCTCACTAACGACAGACTCATCCATATCAAAGAATTCATCAAGAGCCTCGTACACTTGGGTCTTAGTTATTTTCGAACCCATTTTAACCGCTCTGACTAGAGACTCCTGCGAGGTTTCTCAGTTCTTACCTGCCGTGCTGAATTCCCCGTACGGGCCACCAACTGTTAGCCGCCGGAAAGGGATTGCAGCCTGGAACGGCAGCGCCGCGGGAAGGAGTCCGGAGACAGGATGGAGACGAAAAAATTCTTTAATCTTTCTGTCTCTGTCTCTTGTAATTTCTAACACTACATACACACTCTCACAAGAAACCAACCACGTACTCTTACAAGAAACTACAATGTATCTATACAATAGCGATAACCCTGTCCTTTCACTCTCACAAGAAACCAAGCCACGTACTCTTACAAGAAACTACAATGTATCTATACAATAGCGATAACCCTGTCCTTTCTCTCTCTGGTCTCATCCCATGCGCCCGAGCAGGAATGGTGCTTGCTCGATCTGCCGAGTCACTCCTCAAATCTCTCGAGATCTTGGGCCAAGTCCCGTGAGACTACGGAAGGCGACAATGCCCAAAAATGTCAATCTGCTGAGTCATTGCTCAAATCTCTCGAGATCCTGGGCCAAGTCCCGTGAGACTACGGAAGGCGACAATGCCCAAAAATGTCTATGGCCCATAGTCAACCGCAATCTTAGCTATCTCCCCAAACAGGGCTCCTGCAGTCCCTGACTTGTTTTCTTCATTACAGAACCCAGATCTCTGTAGCCCCTTTCCGCGCTATCCTTTTAAGAAGACAGTATCTTCTTGCCCAGTGGCCACTTTTCTGTCTTTTCTCATGTGTCATATTATACAAATGATAGCAGGTAATTTCCACCCTCAGTCTTATTGGTACTCCAATTCTTATAAAGTACACTAAGTAACATGTCAGGAGATTTTGTATAAACAAATAAAAAGAAAAGTGCATATCCCTACATTTCATTTACTCCCATGTCTCATTCACTCCCTGCCCTCCTCTCATCATAAGGATATTTTTGGAATTTTTTTAGTTTTAGGTAGACACACAATATCTTTATTATATTTTTATGTGGCACTAAGGATTGAACCCAGTACCCCACACATGCTAGGCGAGCACTCTACCACTGAGCTCTTTAGGATATATACCAAAGAGTGGGATAGCTGAATCATATGATGGTTCCATTCCTAGGTTGTTTTTGGTTTTGCTTTACTTTTCAATTTTTTTCTGGGTTATTTTTTAATTTGTTTATTTATTCTAATTAGGTATATATAACAGAAGAATGCATTTTTCCCCAAATCCTTGTCAACACATTATTATTTGTACTCTTGATAATTGCTATTCTGACTGGGGTGAGATAAAATCTCAATGTAGTTTTGGTTTGCATTTCCCTTACTGCTAGAGATATTGAACATTTTTTCATATATTTGTTGTCCAGTTGTAATTTTGCTTTTGAGAAGTGTCTTTAGTTCTTTTGCCCATTTTTAATTGGGCTATTTAGAGGGGGTTTGGTGTCATGTTTTTTAAGTTCTTTATATATTATGGATATTAATGATCTATCTGAATACCAGATGGCCAAGATCTCCCAGGCTGTAGGCTTTCTCTTCACACTCTTGTTTCCTTTGCTATACAAAATTTTCTTAATTTTTATGCCATCCCATTTATTGATTTTTGGTTTTATGTCTTGTGCTTTAGGAGTCTTGTTAAGGAAGTCAGTTCCTGTGCCAACATGTTGGACTGTTGGGCCTACATTTTCTAGCAGTTGCAGAGTTTCCAGTCTAATTCCTAGGTCTTTGATCCACTTTGAGTTGATTTGTTCAGGGTTAGAGATAAAGGTTAACTTTCATTTTTCTACATATGGATTTCCAATATTCCCAGCACCATTTATTTAAAAAGCTATCTTTTTTCCAACAAATGTTTTTGGTACCTTTGTCTAGTATCAGATAATTGTATTTATGTGGGTTTACCACTCTGTCTTATATTCTATTCCATTGTTCTTCAGTCTTTTTTGGTGCCAGTACCATTCTGTTTTGTTACTATAGCTCAGTAGCATATTTTGAGGTCTGGTATTGTGATGCCTCCAGCATCATTCTTTTTGCTCAGGATTGCTTTGGCTATTCTGGGCCTCTTATGTTTCCAAATGAATTTTAGAATTGCCTTTTCTAGTTTTGTGAAGAATGTCATTGGTATTTTGATGGGAATTGTATTAAATCTCTATAATGGTTTTGGTGATATGGTCATCTTAATAATATTAATTCTGCCTATCCAAGAACATGGAACATCTTTTCATCTTCTAAGGTCTTCTTCATCTCTTTATTCAGTATTCTATTGTTTTCATTGCAAAGGTCCCTGACATCCTTCATAATATTTAGTCCCACTTTTTTTCAGGTTATTGTGAATGGAATAGTTTTCCTAGTTGCTTTTACAGCTAGTTCCTTACTGAAGTATAGGAAAGTGATTGATTTATATATGTTGATTTTGGATCCTGATACTTTACTAAAATTGAATCAACTCTAAAAGTCTTACATTGGAGTTTTTGGGGGTCTTCTAAATATATGATCATGTCAATAGCCAACAGAGATCATTTGAGCTCCTTTTCCTATTTGTATTTATTTAGTTTCCTTTTCTTGCCCGATTGTTCTGGCTGGAGTTTCGAGGACTGTGGTGAATAGGAATGGTAATAGCAGACATCCTTGTCTTGTTTCTGTTTTTAGAAGAAATGCTTTCTGTTTTTCTCTATTCAGTGTGATGTTGCCTTTCGATTTGTTATATATAGCCTTTACAATGTTAAGTTCCTTCTATCCCTACTTTCTCTAGTGTTTTAAACATTAATATGTGTTGTACTTTGTCAAATGACTTTTCTGCATTTATTGAGATAATCATGTGATTCTTGTCCTTGAGATTATTTATGTGGTGAATTACATTTATTGATTTGCATATATTGAACCAACCTTTCAGCCCAGGAATGAAACATCCTTTATTGTGGTGTACTATCTTTTTAATGTGTTTTTGTATCCAGTTTTCCAACATATTTGGGGCAGGGAGGGAGTACGAGGGATTGAACTCAGGGGCACTCAGCCACTGAGCCACATCCCCAGCCCTATTTTGTGTTTTATTTAGAGACAGGGTTTCACTGAGCTGCTAAGCACCTTGCTGTTGCTGAAGCTGGCTTCGAACTCATGATTCTCCTGTCTCAGCCACCTGAGCCACTGGGATTACAGGCATGAGCCACCCCACCAGTCTTTCCAATATTTTATTAAGAATTTTTGCATCTGTATTCATCAAGGATATCAGCCTAAAGTTTTGTTTCCTTGATGTGTGTTTGTCTGGTCAGGGTGATACTGGTTTCATAGAGAATTTGGCAGTGATCCCTCCTTTTCAATTTCATGGAATTATTTGAAGAGGATTGGTACTTATTCTTCTTTAAAGGTTTGGTAGAACTCAGCTATGACTCCATCTGGTCCTGGACTTTTCTTTGTGGGAAGGCTTTTGATAGCTATTTCAATTTCATTACTTGATATTAATCTGTTTAAGTTTTCTAGATCCTCATGGTTCATTTTGGTAGGTCATATGTCCCTAGGAATTTGTCAATATCTTCAAGATGTTCTAGCTTATTGGAGTATAAATTTTCAAAATAATTTCTGATGATCCTCTGGATTTCAGTGGTATCTGATGACATTTTCTTTTTTCATCTCCGATTTTATTTATTTGAGTTTTTTCTCTTCATTTTGGCTAACTTGATGAGAGGGGTTATCATTTTTGTTTATCTTTTCAAAAAACCAACTCTTTATTGCATTGATCCTTTGTATTTTTTAATTCTCAATTTCACTGATTTTTGGCTCTGATTTTCATTCCAGTTTTCCACTGACTTTGGTGTTAGTTTGTTCTTCTTTTTCTAGGAACTTGAGGTGTGGTGTTAGATTATTTATGTGGTGTATTTCCAAAATTTTAGTGTATAAACTCAGGGCTAAAAATTTTTCTCAGATCTGCCTTCATACTGTCCCAGAGATTTTGATATGTTGTATCACTATTCTCATTTGTTTACAAGAATTTTTTTTAATTTCTTCTCCAATTTCTTCTGCTATCCATTTATCATTCAAAAGTGTATCATTTAATCTTCTGGTGTTAGAGTGGTTTCTGTTTTTTACCTGGTCATTGATTTCTAATTTCACTCCATCATGTTCTGATTGGATAAAGGAATTATCTCTATTTTTTTGTATTTGCTAATATTTGCTTCATGATCTAAAATACTATCTATTTTAGAAAATGTTCCATGCACTGCTATGAGGAAGGTAAATTCAGTCATTGATGGATGAAATATTCTATAAATGTCTATTAGGTCCATTTGGTTAATAGTATTTTTTAGATCTCAGGAATCTTTACTTAGTTTTTGTCTGGATGACCTAACTAGTAGTGAGAGAGGTATGTTGAAGTTACCCAGTGTTACTGTATTGTGGTCTGATTTTTAATATTGAGAGAATTTGTTTTATGTATATTTATGTACCATTATTTGGGGCATAAATATCAAAATCATTACATCTTATTATTTGATGATTCCCTTAACCAATATGAAGTGATCTTCTTTGTCTCTTCTGTTAATTTTGTCTTGAAGTCCTCTTTGTTATGAGACACAGACCAAGTTAAAAAAAGGAGAAAAAGATGGTGGGGTGAGGTTGACATAGTAACAGACAGTGAGAGGGAGAATAGGAGGTAAGAGGGGCAAGTATAAACTAGAGCTAGTAAAACAAAGATAGGAAGAATGATTCCAATTAATGTTTTAACCCATTAGAAGAAATACATTCAAATGGGTTGAAGGCACAATGTTGGCTACTAGGGTAACAACTAACATTTAAGATAAAGAATAATATATATGACCAAAGTTGATATTAGAGTTATTTATAGTAAAACATGCCAAAGTGAAGAAAATTCTTGGTTCAGATTTCATTAAGATTGGGAACATTTAAAAGATGCCTGTTATTCTTTGGCTTTGGATCCTTCCAGAAGTGCTAGGGCACAGAAGCTACCACCCTAGCTGCTATGGACCTCCCACTAGCTGCTTCCGGTTTGTCAGCTCAGGGGCCTCTGGCTAACTGCTCGAAGGGTGTGGTTTGTCTGCTGGTTATTTCTATAGTGTGCAGAGGTTCAGGGTGCAGGCTCTGGGCTCTGGCTGTGATTGTGTGAGTCACCAGGTCCCTGCTCCCCTCTACAGGATCCTTTCTTAGTGCTGTAGAGTCTGATGGATGTCTATAAGCATGGGTTGTGGTTGTGGATTCTCCATAGGTGATCTGTGGTGTGGTAATGTTAAACCTGGCCTACACAGCTTACTGAAGTGCTGTCATTAGTACTGAGTAAAAGGACTCAGCTTGTTCATCTGGGTTCTAGTTTCCAGGTTATGAATAATGGGTGCAGATTCCCTCTGCTGATTGTGACTGATGCAGGTTCCAGCCAGTATCTCAACAGTGTCCTTTCACTCCACAGTTGTGGGCAAAGGTCAGGCTAGAGGCCCTTGCTTTTTGTTGCCTTGGGCCCAGGGAAATTTATACCTTGACTGACCTCCCAATGACTATGATGAAGGTCTGGGCACTTTTTCTTTAAGCTTCTGAGGGACTTAGGCACCTTCTTGTCACAGCTTTCTGCCAGCTGAGACCATGATCTGGGAATCTGTACTTCTGTGCCACTGGATATTCAAGAGCTTCTCTCCAGGTCAGCCACATGGAGGCCTGTGATCAGGGGTACAATCTCTCTTGGTTTCTTAGGACTAGCACAACTTCCCACATGTCTCCTTCCAGTGTCAGTGAGTGGTGGCAGCAGTTCTAAGGGCTCTCCTTTCCCCATTCCTCTGCTCAGATCCGAGCTCTATCACTACCCTGGATTGCAGGCATCTGCTCTATCTCTGCTGTGGCCTCAGCAGCAGCTGAGCAAAACACTAGGTTGTGTGAGCATTTCTTGAGCAGGGCTGCTTACCCTTCCCCCTTGTTCTCAGTGAGAGAGAGGGGGTTTCAGTGAGCTTCAACTAGTAGTGATCCTTCTACAAGTTCTTTCTAGCCATATTCTTAAAAGAACCCACTACAGGAGTACTCTGGATTAACCTCCTGCTGTCTGAAAGGTGGGAAATGCCATGTTGATTTAAAGGAGTGACAGGTCACTTGTGGGTTTCCCAGTATGGCTACAGTGTCCAGCAGGGCATTCTGTTCACAATTTGGTTTTATACTGCTTGATCTGCTTCAAGGAAACTGCTGTTTCTCTTACATTTTAATTTTTCCTAGTTTTCTTTCCAAACGTTGTTAAGGGGGCGAGCTTATGTGCTTTCCTACTCCCTCTTTCTCTCTCTCTCTGTTGCCCCTCCCCCTTCCTCTTCCCCTGGTCCAGGTTCAGGATTGAGGAACTCTGTGCTTGTTTTCTACTCTGGTGACCAATATTCAAATCCCTCCAGGTCTCAGAGTTTGTAATATTGGGTCTTGGTGCATTTACTTTGTCACTCATCTCTAAGATATACTGTTTCTTTGTCTTCTTTCTTGTTGTAATGAGGGGATCAGGAATCTCTGCCTAGCCCCTTTCCAATTTATTGTATCTTAATGAAAAAAATCACAGCAATGAGAATAGTATGGTTGATCTTAAAATCAGATAGATCCATGAATTTGAATGATGCCAGTACTTTTTTTAATCCACTTTTCATCTTGGCTTGTCTCTGTTCAATGTCATTCTCCCAGGCATTTCTATATGAAAGGCGCACATGGTATCTGGAAACTCTAAGGCCATATTCATGCCTTGAAACCCAATACTCCTCCACCTCCAGGTTAGAAAACACCAAGGAAGGAATTGGCACAACAGAACTTTAGCCGGATAGCCACTCCTTGAAGTAATCACTGTGCAATTAGTGTATTAAACTAGATCAAATGGAAAAACTCTTTTAAACAAGTGACACCTAAGCTAAGATTTTTAAACTGGATTAAAGTTTGTCCAGGTAATAAAAGGCAAAGAAAGGTCCAGGTAAAGGCAAAGACATAAACAGGGCATCTGTTAGCTTTGGGACAACATCAAGCCATCTAATATACATGCAATTGGAGTCCTGAAAGAGTAGAGACAGGAGGGACAGAAAAAAAATCTGAAAAAAATAATAGTATTATCCAGCTTTACCTAGGTGACACTTACCAAACACTCCACTCTAAAAACACAGAAAACATTTTTATATGTATGTGGAAAAACTTATCAACATAGGCCATATTCTAGGCCATAATAAAAGGAGCAATAAATTTAAACTTTAACTCATACAAAGTATATTCTCAGGCTACTACAAAATTAGAAATCAATAATATAAATATCTCCTGAAAATCCAAATACTGGGAGACTTCTATATTACCCACAGGTCAAAAAATAATTCAAAAGGAAAATTTTAAATGTATTTTGTTTTGTTCATTAACACCACTTTACTGGGCTGGAGTTGTAGCTCAGTGGTAGAGCACTTGCCTAGCATGTGTGAGGCACTGGGTTCAATTCTCAGCACTGCATATAAATAAAATAAAGGTCCATTGAAAAAATAAATAAGGGCTGTGGATGTGGCTCAGCGGTGGAGTGCTTGGAGCACATGCACAGCCCTGGGTTCAATCCTCAGCACCACATAAAAATAAATAAGTAAAGGTATTGTGTCCAACTACAACAAAAAAAATTTTTTTTAAAAAGAAAAGATAAATAAATAAAATGGATTCTTAAAAAAACAAAAACACTTTACTGGGCATTTGATCCCTAGCACTACATAAAAATAAATAAACAAAATAAAGGTATCATGACCATCTACAACTAAAAATATTGAAAATAATAATAAATAAATAAAACCACTTTACTGAGGAAGGACTAACATACAAAACATTGGACATATTTAATATGTAAAAGTTGATGAGTTCAGAGATAAGTATACTCATGAAGTCACCATAATCAATGCCATAACCATATCCATCACCTCCAAAACTTTACTCCCATTCTCTTTGAAATTATAATTTCTGTATGTAAAAAGAACATAATATAAGATCTACTGTTTTAGCAAATTTTTAAGTATACAAAGTACAATTGTTAACTATAAGCTCTATATACTGTATAGTAGAGATCACTATGACATATTCATCTTGTATAACTGTAAATTTATATACTTCAGCTTTGTACAAAAGCCTCCCCAGGCCCCTGGCAACCACCATTCTACTGATCCTATGAGGCTAGCTGTTCTAGCTTCCTTATATATATGTCATGTAGTATTTGTCCTTCTTTGGCTTATTTCATTTTGCATACTCTCCTCCAAGTTCTACATTTTTGTAAATGGCAGAATTTCCTTCCTTCTTTAGGGCAGAATAATATTCCACTGTATATGCACACCACAATTTCTTTAGCCATTATCCACCAGTGGACATTTAGGTTGCTTTCATGTTTTAGCCACTGTGAACAACTCTGCAATGAACATTAGAGTACAGATAATTTCCTCAAGATCCTGATTGCATTTCCTTTGAATAGACCCAATATTGGCATTATTGAATCATGGAATACTGATATTTTTAATTTTTCAGAGAATTCCCATACTACTTTTCACAGTGGCCACACTATATTATATTTCCATCAACATCACAAAGGGTTTACTTTTTTATATAGCCATCCTAACAGGTGTGAGGTAATATCTCATTGTGGTTTTGATATTCATTTCTCTGATAATTAGTGATGCTGAGAGTTTTATATACTTGTTGGTCCTTTGTAAGTCTTCTCTGGAAAAGATTTCTATACAGATCCTTTGCCCATTTTTAATAGGATTCTTTATTGCTTTGCTGTTCAGTTACAGGAGTTCCTTATATGTTTTAGATATCAACCTTTTCTTGAATAAGGTTTGCAAATATTTTCTCCCATTCTATAGGTTGCCCTTTCATTTTGTTTATTATTTCCTTTCCTGAGCAGAAAAACTTTAGTTTAAGAACTCAATTATCAGCCGGGCGCGGTGGCGCACGCCTGTAATCCCAGCACTTTGGGAGGCTGAGGCAGGAGGATCGCGAGTTCAAAGCCAGCCTCAGCAATGGCGAGGCACTTAGCAACTCAGTGAGACCCTGTCTCTAAATAAAATACAAAAAAGGCCTGGGGATGTGACCCAGTAGTCGAGTGCCCCTGAGTTCAACCCCCAGTACCACAAAAAAAAAAAAAAAAAAAAAAAAAGAACTCAATTATCTTTTTACTCTTTTAGTGGATTATAGTTATACATAATAGTGGGGTTCATTTTTATATAATCATACAAGCACAAAATACAATCTGTTCCACCTTAGTTCCCTGTAGTGGCCTGAGAGTGAGAGTATGTTGCCTTTTCCTCCCCTCCTCCCCTATTTCCCTTTCTTGACTCTATTTAAGTTTTCTAAATTAGTGCTTTATAGATTTTTTTTTCTTTTGTTTCCAGTGTTATTGATGCCATATTCAAGAACTCACTGCTGGGGCTGGGGTGGTGGCTCATTGGTGGAAAACTTGCCTAGCATGTGTGAGGCACTGGGTTCAATTCTTACCACCACATATAAATAAATAAAATAAAGATCTATCAACAGCTATAAAAAAAAAAACTTAAAAAAAAAAAAGAACTCACTGCAAAGATAGATATCAGGACGTTTTTCTCTATGTTTATTTCTAAGGGATTTTGTTAAACATAAGTTAACTGTTGTCTTGGTCCATTTTGTGTGTTGATATAAGAGAATGCCACAGACTGGATGAATTTATAATGAAGTGGGAATTTTTTGGCTCATAGTGCTGGATGCTGAGAAGTCCAAGACAGAGGTACCAGAATCTGGTGAAGGTCTTCTAGCTGCAACACCTCATGGTGGAATGAAGAAGAGAGGGAAAGAGAGAGTTGAGAGTAAGGGAGAAGAGGGGAAAAGGATAGCCAAACTAAATCTTTTTGTAATCAACTCAATCCTGTGATGATAACATTAATCCAATCACTCCACTAACAAGGCTTTAGCCTTATCAGTGTGTTAGCTTTCTGTTTTTGTGATAAACTACCTGAGATAAACAACTTTAAAGTGGAAAAGATTTTTTTTAATCACAGTTTCAGAGGTTTCAGTCCAGAGTTGCTTAATCCCATTGCTTTAGACCTGTATCAAGTCAAAACACAATGGCAGGGAGCACTTGACAGAGGCAAGCTGCTCACCTCATGGCAATCAGGAAACAGAAAGAGGAGATTAGACACAGCTAGTGTCCAAATGCGTCCTTCAAGGTCACACCCTTAATGACCTATTAACTCCAACTAGGCCCCACCTCCTAAAGTTTCCACCATACCTCAAGAGCACCACCAGCTAGTGACCAAACCTTCAACATGTATGCCTTTGTAAGACATCCCATATCCAAACTACAACATTCTACTACTGGGGCCCAAAAGCTCACATACATCTTATGATGCAAAATAAATTTAGTCCATTTCCAAGAGTCACAAAAGATTCAATAGTTCCAACATTGCTCAAATATCCATGCAAATTCTCCTCTAAGACTCAAGACAAACTTTTACCTGTGATCCCCTATACACATCAAAAATATTAAATAATTCCAAGGCATAATGGCACAGAATTAATACTCCAATTCCAAAAGTAAGGAACAGGGATACAGAAAGGAAGGGTTGGACCAAAACTCAATAGGACAAGTAATAAAACCAGTAGCTCCATTTCCAGAAGCTGGGGCACACAGTGGTGTAATGTGAGCTCCAACAGACTTGACAGCCCTGCCCCTGCAGCCTTGCTTACTGCAGCCCACATGCCACTCTCTGCTCATTACCTGTGGCTTTCCTTGGCCAACATTCCATATTCCTTGCATCCCTGACTTCCTGGAGTCTCCACTGTCACTTTGGATTCATTCTCACAACCTCACACATTGCTCACTCACTGAGCTGCTTAAAGGAACTGCAATTCTGTCACACACATTGGCTGACATTCCAGGTTTTCCTTTGAGATCTTGGTGGAAGACTCCCCAACTCCAGAACTCTTTCACTCCTCATGCCTGGGGGGGGGTGGATAAAAAGCACCTCATGAACAATGCCAAAGTCTGCTGCCAGCCTGAACTTTATTACTGTGGCCAGTGAAAGGAAATCTTTTGGGAAAAAAGTTCTTAGAGGTCCCTGTGAGAGCAAATGCCCCAAGGCTTTCTCCTCCAACAAAAGTCTTTTATGTGAGTTTATACTTGTATACCCTTAAGCCTGCTACAACTGGGGGTTCTTTCTGACTTCTGAGATGCCATCAAGCTATCTTTCTTATTGTCCTGGTGCAGTGTACTTGGCTTCTTTCAAATGGCATTAATCTCTTCAACAACCATACCTTCCTTGACCACAACTTTTCACACCATTTTCTGGCCAAACTGAAAAATTTTAAAATCTTTCCCCCTGCATTTTGTGCTTGATTCTCAATATAAATCTGACTAAAATGAGTCATTAATACCCATGCAACAGTCTGAATGCTGTGCTACCTTGAAATTTCCTCCACCAGATTAATTAATCCATCATCCTTAAACTCAGCCTCACACAGTCTCAGGGTATGGACAAAATGTAGATAAGTTCTTTTCCAGGATATAATATGAATGGCCTTTAGTCCAATTCCCAGTCAAGTCCTCATTTCCATCTGCAACCTCATTAGAAAATTCTTTTCTCTCTGCATTTCTATCAGAAGTCTTGTCTTCTGAGTCCTCAACAGAATTGCCTATTAAGCTTCACTTCCAGAATTCTAGAGCTTCACTAGCCTACAATTCCAAACCTTTTGAAAAATCTTCCACAAAACAATTCCAAAAGCTTCTGAACCACAGCATGAGGTAATAATCATAACTATGACCCCACTACTGAATACCAATTTCCTGTGTTAGCCAGCTTCATTGCTGTGACAAAATTCCTGAGATAAACAACTTAAAATGAACAAAGATTTATTTTGACTCACAGTTTAAGAGGCCATTATCTATGGTCCCATTGCTTTGCACCTATGCAAAGAAAGAATATCATGCCAGTGAGTACATGACAGAGGAAATCTGCTCACCTCTATGAAAGCCAGGAAGCAGAGAGGGAATAAGGAGCCTGTGTCCCCATGTACCCTCAAGGGCATTCCCCCAATGACCTACTTCCTCCAACTAGGCTCCACCTCCTAAGTATCCATCACCTCCTAATAGCACCATCAGCTGGGGCCCAAGCCTTCAACACATAAGTCTTTGAGGTCATTGCAGATATAAACTATAACAAATAATACCAAAAATGGAAACAATCAAAGTATGTCACTAGAAAAGAGAAGTCATCAAAACATTAGGAAAAAAAATCTACAAAGAGAGGAATCAAAGAACTAAAAAAAAAAAATGACATAAGACAATTTTAAAATGGTAACAGTAATCCTTACGTGTAATGGAATTAACAATCAAAAGACCTAGAGTGGCTGAATGGATTTAAGAGAACAAAATCCAACTATATTCTGTCTACAAGAGATTATCTTTGGGTTTCAGGCACACAGGCTGAAAGTAAAGGAAAAGAAAAAGATATTGCATGCAAACAGTAACTGAAAGAAAACATGGGAGGTTAAACTTGTAGAAGACAAATAGAAAAGTCAACACTGGCATTAGAGACAAAAAAAAAGTGTCATTATATAATGATTAAAGGGTCAATTCAATAGGAAAATGTAACAATCAAACATAGGTAGGCGGGGCTGGGGATGTGGCTCAGCGTAGAGCACTCGCCTAGCACATGCGCAGCCCAGGTTCGATCCTCAGCACCACGTAAAAATAAAACGCATTGTGTACAACTAAAAGCAAATAAGTGAATATTAAAAAAAAATAGGTAGGCAACCAACATCACTCTATCTAACTTAAGGCAAACATCGAAGATCGCATCACAACACAATAACAGCAGGAGCCATTAATATATAACAGAAAAATCATCTAGGCAGAAAATCAATATGGAAACAGAAGACTTGAATACAATACACCAAATGGACCTAACACAATGCAAATACAATTGGAAGGACACAGGAACCAAAATGAAGGATTCCTAATGGACAAAGCTGGAATAATTTGACCAAAAGACAAGTAATGTGACACTGGATTACAACCCAAAGAATAAAATAAATCTCCAAGAGCTCATTTTGGTATAAATAATTAAACAAAAGGAAGAGAATGGAAGTCTTCCACTCAGAAGCATTACAAATAATTTAAGTAAACACTTATTTCCCCCGCTTTTGCCACCAGGTGCCACTTGGCTCTGCCCCCGCCCCCAATTTCATTCTCCTAACTGCCTCCCCAGCCCCTTGAGCTGGACTAAGTAACTTAGTAATTTAGTGTCCATCTACTTAGTAACTATCTTAGCAACTTAATAACTTAGTGTTTATCTACTTAGTAACTAAGTAATTTAGTGCTAAAAATAAGTTGCAGATGGGCACAATACCTTTATTTTATTTTTTTTTTTAAGTATCTTTTTTTTTTTTTTTTTTTTTTTTTTTTGTGGTACGGGGATTGAACTCAGGGGCACTCGACCACTGGGTCACATCCCCAGACCTTTTTTGTATTTTATTTAGAGACAGGGTCTCACTGAGTTGCTAAGTGCCTCGCCATTGCTGAGGCTGGCTTTGAACTCGCGATCCTCCTGCCTCAGCCTCCCAAAGTGCTGGGATTACAGGCGTGCGCCACCGCGCCCGGCACCTTTATTTTTTTATGTAGTGCTGAGACTCAAACCCAGGGCCCCACAAGCTCTACCACTAAGCTACAACCCCAGCCCAGTAACTGGATTTTAAAGCACAAACAAATAAAGTAAAAATGTAAATTTTACAAGTTTATAAAAACAACTAGCTAACACGGCCTTAACCTCCGGCCGAAGATTAACAATGCCAGGGAAAAGCCTCACCCTCCACAAGAGCGATCCGGGCGCTCCCAGCCACCCAGACTGCACATCCGTTCCCTCACCAGGATCCATCCGGTCGGCACATCCGGTCTCCCCTTCTAGGAACCACCAGGTCTCCAGAGTGCACCGAGTTCAGGTTCCGACCCACCCTTCTGGAGACTGGTCTGAGGAATGGGCCTGTCTGTCTTCCTCAGCTCAAGAGCCCCTCTTCCATCTTTAGCACGTGGCAGAGAGCACCTTAGGGTGGGAAGACAACACTGAGGTCAGGGCCAGGCAGGCTGGCAGTGCCAACAGGAGGATGCGCATGACCTCAGAAGGCCAGGGCGGTGGGAGTCTGGCTCTCACTGTGGATATGAGGGGTTGAGATCCTATATGGTCCACGTGGGGCCTGAGAAATTGGAGGATAAGTAGGGATGGCCAAACTGTCTTCCAGGAAGTCCTAATCACTGTACCAAGAACAATAGCGTCTGTGGTGAAATATGCTGAATTGCTGCCAATACTCCTCCTAAACCGGGCGTGGTGGCACACACCTGTAATCCCAGCACTTGGGAGGCTGAAGCAGGAGGATCACGAGTTCAAAGCCAGCCTCAGCAATGCCGAGGCACTTAGCAACTCAGTGAGACCTTGTCTCTAATAAAATATTAAAAAAGGCTGAGGGTGTGTCCCACTGGCCTAGTGCCCCTGAGTTCAATCCCCAGTACAAAAAAAAAAAAAAAAAAAAACCTCCTAATGAGTCATACCACACATTAACATAGAAAAGACTTGCAGAAGTCCCTAAGTAAAATTGAAAATTGGACATTCAATTCTTTCTCAATACTGTTTTGAACACCAACAGCATCAAAGGAGTTAGGTGTTTCAGTTTGTTGTTTTGTTATTATTATTAATTACAGACACTTAGATCCCATCCATACCTGATGAGCACAGAAGGGTCAATATGAAGACCCACCAAAAAAGAGGAAAAGGACTGTGAATAACATGGGGTGAGGATAACAATGTGGCTTTTTCCCCCTCAGGTGAAAATGTAACTTCTTCCCAATTGTGGGAAAACGTTTGGAACTGTTGCCACCAGTGATTTAAAAGGAAGGCAAGGGATGGAAAAAATAAAATTTGTTTATCAGGTCCACTTGATAGCAGAGCAAGAATTTGTAGCAAAATCAATCAGCCTTGCAACAGCCCACAGGAAGAATGGGGGAAAGTATTGATGAGTTTCCCAATGATAAAAAATTAGCAATGTGGGTACTGGAAGAAGTCCTGATAGGAGAGTGTATTCATTTCTTAAAACTGCCAAACAATCTTTAGGGAAATCTTTAACCAAGGCAAAGTGTAGAGAATCAGAATAATGGCTGCAAGTGTTCTTGCAAACAAGGCGCTTGTTGCCATTTGGTAGGACATGTCTGCAAACTGGACGTTCTGCCAAGAAGTCTATCAGAAGTAATGGCTGCAGGCGTTCTTGCAAACAAGGCACTTGTTGCCCCTTTGGTGGGATATGTTTGCAAACAGGATGTTCTGCCAAGAGTGTTGGAACAGATAGAGAAGAAACATTGCTTGCAAACAAGGATGTTTCTCTGGTCTTGAAAAGGAGTAGAGCTTGAAATGTTCTAGCCCTAACCAGTTTAAGATACCTTAAGTGAAAGTTTATCTGGCTGTTTGCAGATTCACAAATTTGCATTCATCATTGCTGCTGACTATTTGCCTTCTTTGTCTGTGAATGTATAAAAGGCTTAGTGAGATATAATAAAGAGATCACTGCATGCTGACCTGTATTGGAGATTGAGTCACTTCAGCAAAGAGGACTGTGTTTTCTTACCTTTCCACTGTCCCTGTGTTCTCGGTTCCAATATAGCTGCTGACATCAGAAATGGTAAAAATGTATATATATTTTTAAATGTTATTTTAATATTTAAAATATTAATATTTAAATATAATTAACATAAAAATATTTTTCATCTTTAAATATTACCTAGATGCACCTTGGAAAATTTTCTGTCCTAGCTCCACTGGCCATAAATACCTCAAATGAGACTGCATCTTCTGAAGCACATGGAGAGTGGATATTAAATAGTTCAATTAGGAAGACCCAGAGGAGAAAAAAGTGGGTGAGTGGCCACTGGAAAAGTGACCACTGGAGCCTACCATATTTGTCTATGTGCACCTTATGCAGAGAGATGAATGGAACATGAAATTGAAATATGAATGGACAGTATAGATGGACTACCCAGAACATAAATGAAGGGGGAAAGGAAGCCAAGGAATGTGTGTCTGAGCCAGGGTTCAAGGAGGGAATTTTCAGCAAAAGAAGAATAGCTTTATTTTCTATGAGTCACTAATGGCATAACTAAATATGTTACTGGACTCAAACAAAGACTATAGCCAGAGGTGTGAGACAAAAGGAGAAGAAAAAGTATCAGATGTACTCTGTGCACAGTGCTATAGTATAAGACCTCATGAGCTAGGTATACCCCACCCAGGGAAGAGTTGTATCTCCCTCGGTAGGGACAAAAGGGAGACTTGCTAGAGTCTTGCTACAGGCCAGCTGAATTCCAATAATTAGCCCAGATTTCTACATAGGGAGGTGGGTATTTTTTAACCTCCAAGATGTCCTCCTAACATACTCCCACAGCAATCTTCAAGCTATCTCTGCTCTCCATTTACCAGTAGTGTTACCCTGAAGAGAAAATGTTTTTTCTCCAGAGAACGTGGTGTCAAAATCTGTTTATGGTGTTCTGAGGATTCCTTTATCCAGACAATAGCATGAAGATTGAAATGGGGGAAAATATAGAAATATACTATTATGTAATTTCTATTTGTGAAGTTGTATAATATCACTTGATGGTAGACTGATAAAGATATATGCTGAAACCCTTAAAGCAACACTGAAATAAAATCGTTATAGCTAATAAATCAACAAAGGAAATAAAGTGGAATGATTTTAAAATCTTGATTTATCAAAAAGAAGGTGGGAAAAGGAAGAAATATGACAAAAAGCAAATAGCAAGATAATAGATGCCAACCTCACACTATATTAATAATCACATTAAATATAAATGATCTGAGTAAACCTAAACCAAAGGCAGAGAGTTTGGTTGTGTCATCTTAAAAAGCAAGACCTGCATATGATCATTTTATATGAAGACCCATATATGTTTAAAGTAAAAGAATTAAAATTATATAAGATGTCAATACCAAAGAAATCTAGAGTGACTATATTATATCAATATAGATTTCAGAACAAAGAATAGTGCCAGATATAAAGTTCATTTCCTAGTGATAAAGGAGTCGATTTTTGTCATGCATTTCACCTGTAAATACACTACAAATCCCACAATATGCTGTTTTTTTGTTTTGGTTTTGGTTTTTTCATTTTTTTTTTTTGTTTGTTTTGTTTTGTTTTGTTGGGTTTTTTTTTGTTGTTGTTGTTGTTGTTGTTGTTTGTTTTTTTCATACCAGGGATTGAACTCAGGGGCACTGGACCACTGGGCCACATCCCCAGCCCTTTTTTACATTTTATTAGAGACAGGGTCTCACTGAGTTGCTAAGTGCCTACCATTGCTGAGGCTGGCTTTGAATTCACAATACTCCTGCCTCAGCCTCCCAAGTGCTGGAATTACAGGCATGTGCCACCACACCCAGCTGTTTTTGTTTTTTAAAATAGTCAATTACTGTCCTATCATGGTTCTCCAAAGAAACAGAACCAATGGTATGTCGTTTATATACATGTATGCATAGATGTGTGGGTGTGTGAGATTTATTATAAGGAATTAGTTCACATGATTATGATAGCTTGCAATTCAAAATCTGCTATGTGGGATGGCAGCCTCAAGACCCAGAAAAAGCTGATGTTCCAATTCAAAGGCCATCAGGCAGGACGGTCCAAGATGGCTAATGAAGTCCAATGCTATAGAATTCCCTCCTGCTCTAGGGAAAGGTTATTTGTTTTCTATTCAGATTTTCAACTGATTGCATGAGGCCCACCCACATTAGATAAGGCAATTGGCTTCACTAAAGGCTACCAATTTAAATTTAATCTCATCCAAAAGCATCCTTACTGAAACAAATAGAATAATTTTTTATACTGTGCACCCTGTGACTCAGAAATATAACACATACATCTACCATAAAAATTACTTTTTAAAGAGATTTAAATAACGGCAGATATATTCATGCATTGCCATTTCTGGTGCTTTTTTATTCCTTTGTACAGAAAGAGATTTTTATCTGGTGTCATTTTCTTCTGCCTAAGGAACTTTAACTAACACTCTTGAAGTGTTGGTCTGCTGCAGATAAAATTTTTCAGCTATCTTATACCTGAAAACTTCTTTATTTAAACTTTTTTGTTTTTGAAAAGTACTTTTGAAAGTTGTAGAGCTCTAACTTAAAAGTGTTTTCTTTCAGTATTTTAAAGATGTTTCTCCCTTACATTGTTTCCAATGAGAAATGCAAGGTCATCTTTGTCTTTGTTCTGCTGTAAAAAATCAACTCAAAACCAGAGACATAAATGTTAAAGCTAAAACTATAAAACCCTTACATGGCAGCACAGGTGTAAATCTTCAGGGCTTTGGATTAAATAATGGCTACTTAAATATGCAGCAAAATCACAAAGAACAAAAGAAAAAATGAATAAGTTGGATTTCATCAAAACTAAAAACTTTCTTTTTTGTGGTGCTAGGGATTGAACCCCGAGCCTTGTGCATGCAAGGCAAGTACTCTACCAACTGAGCTATATCCCTAGCACCAAAATTAAAATTTTTGTGCATTTATGAACACTATCAAGAAAGTAACATATGACCCACAGAATGGGAGAAAATACTTGGAAATAATGTTTCTAATCTCAATAAATCTGTGTTTAAAGGAGCAGCATAAGGAAGAATAATAATGGTATTTGGGTTTTGTTCCTTGGTCACCATATCCAGGCTCTAGCTATAGCAGATAAAGGATTCTTGTGAAACACTTTTGTAACAGGAAAAAAAGTTGTTTTTCTAGTTGTTACCATATGATCTGTTGAGGAACCAAATCTTTCTTTTAAAATAGGTCTTCCTGACATAGTTGGGGATAACTTAAGAAAAAGAAGAAAAAAAAACAGTAGCTATACATTGTTGAGACTTTGTAGGTAAGAAGGAACTGCAGAGAAAGAGGACTCTGTAAAAACACGGTGGCGTGAACCATTCTCCAACAGAAAGAAGAGTCAAGAAACCTAATACTGAGATTTAAAGGATCTATTGAATCACACTGTGATATAAACCTCCCTGGCTGATAGTTCCAAACCAGCAGGAAATCTCTATCGCTGAGCGATATTGAGGGTTATGAGTTCAAAAAGTAGGAACACGGTCCTGCATTTGAGTTGCTGCTGCACCAGAGACTGTGGATCCGATGCAGTACACCAAGTGAAGAACAAGAATTGAGTATAAATCAGAGCCATCTACTGTCTTTCCTATTCCTATACCCCTCTCTTCCCTTTGTTCCCCTTTGTCTGATCTTCTTCTCCTCCCTGTCCCTTTATTGCGACTTAGTTTCCACATATCAGTGAAAATATTCAACCTTTGGTTTGGGGATTGGCTTATTTCAGTTAGCATGATAGTCTCTAGATCCATCCATTTACTTGCAAATGTCATAAAGTCATTCTTTCTTGTGGCTCAGTAATATTCCATTGTGTATATATACCAAAATTTCTTTCTCCATTCATCTGCTGATGGGCATCTAGGTTGGTTCCATAGCTTAGTTATTATGAATTGTGCTGCTATAAACATTAATGTGGCTGAGTCACTTATAGGATGCTGATTTTAAGTCCTTTGCCCACAAGAATGGGGTCCTAATTAGAATAAGATATATTCCATGCTTGTATCATTTTATCAAAGTGGATTCTACTGGCATGTTTAATTAAGAAGAATCAATTTAAAAATGAAGAAAATAATGGCTGGTTGTGGCTCAGTTGTAGAGTGCTTGCCTAGCATGTGTGAGGCACTGGGTTCTGTCCTCAGCACCAGATAAAAACAAATAAATAAAATAAAGGTATTGTGCCCATCTACTATATATAATATTATATCTATATACATATATATATGCAAGAAGGAACTGCATATATTATATATTATATGCATATATTATATACTATACATATATGTATATGTATATTCATAGCCATCAATGGTCAGTGGTCAACAAGGCATAAACATCTGAATTCTCAGTAATCTTCCAAGTATGTGTCTGTGTGACTGGATAGTCTTGATATTAAGGGAGTTTGGATTATGTAAATACTTGGAAGGCCAAAGTTTCTAGCTATGACATATGCTTCAGGGCTGGGTAGCATTCAAAGATAGTAAGACTTTGAAGCTAGAGAGGAGCATGGAACATGGAACAGAAAAGAAATAAGTGGAGTATCTGAGACAGGAAAGAGCATTGTCTTTAGCAACAGGAATACCAATAATAGTCATCAATATTTATTGAGTATAGCAAGGGAAGTTTGTGGTTTAAGGAGGCTTTTTCTGACTGATGTTTGAACCAAGCCCATGAAAATTGTGGGAATTCTTCAAGGTAATGTTTTCAACAGCATGAGCCAACATGGCCCTTTGATATCCTTCAAGAGCCTCTAACTTGTCATGGATGTGAATTCCCCACTAACAGGATGTTTCAAAGAAGATCCAACCATAGGATTTCCTTCAGGCAAGCCAGGTGTCTTTATAACTCTGCAAAGTAGAGATCAAGCAGAAGCTGAGACATTTCCTAAGTGGGAACACTGAAGGGCAGGCAGTAAAGGGACTGGTACTCACATCCTGGTCCTTGGGAGGAATTGTCCAATTGATCCCCATCAATGGGCACGGGGGGATGGTTTGGGGGAAGTGGTCATGACTCATCTGCCTGGAGACTGGTTATCTACTTGGAACGTGTGGAAGCTGTGCTTCCCAGAAGGGTGAAGGATTATTTGCCCCAGGTAGACAGAGACATCAGGGACAGGAAGTGAGAGGGTCTTTAGGGTCCTTCTCACCTGCTTCTAGAAACTGCTCTTTTGTTTCCACCACTGGGACGCTGTCAGTTGGTTCCTTGTGTCTTGTAGTGCTCTCTGAAGTTGAGGAGGAAGATTTGTGCTTCAGGATCATCCACCATCTCCCCAAACCCAGAAGCACCAACTCCAAAAGAGTAAACAAGAGACAGAGGCCAGTGAACCCAAACATGGTCTTTAGGAAGATGGTCTTCTCAGACGGGCGGGACAGATTACAGGTCACACTGCCAATGCAAGGCTCTTGGCGACATGAAATGGAGCTGGGAATGTTGAACCCATACAGAAGGTACTGCCCCCCCAGGGATGCCCCTTCAAGGACCAGCCGAGCACCCAGCTGTGCCACATAGACCCAGAGCAGCTTGAGGCTTCTTGCCGCTGAGGCCCTTCTGCTGCTGTCCCCTTTGTGGATCAGGATCTCTTCCTTCTTCATCACCTTTCCTGATTCTTCCCAGTGCCCAATCACATGATAAAGGATAAAGCCCAGATAGAGGGCACTGGGTACAGCCACCAAGGTGACTTGGAAGGCCCAGAAGCGCAGCGGAGAGAGGGGGTGGAAGGCATCATAGCAGGCCACCTTGCAGCCTGATTGCTGAGTGTGACACACAAATTCACTCTGATCATCACCATAGACCCCAGGCCCACTGGCAGCCAGCAGCACAAGGCGAACTCCTAGGAGCACAGGAAGCAGGAGGCGTCCCACAGGGGTGGAGTGCTGGCTCTCCTCAGCCAACAGCTGCCTCAGGAACCTGCCACACATCCTGTTATGGAACAGAGGACAATGATCAGTGCAGGTGTTGCTCATTGCCCTTAAGAGGGAGCTTGTCACTCTTGACTCTGTCACTGCTAACTTGAGGATCTGAAAAGCCTTTCTGCTCCTCTCCAAAGTCTGGTTGATCAAATATAACATTAGTCAGATTTGCATGCCTACAATACAACACCTGAGGTAATTAACTCTATAAAGAGGAAAGGCTTATTTAGCTTACAGTTTGGGAGCTTCAAAGTGCAAACAGAATAGCACAGGTTTGTTGAAAGTCACCCATTGAATACCTAACTTCAGGTCTTGGATGGAAATGGCAGAGACTACATGTGAGAGCCAAATGCTCATATAGGTAATCTAAGGAGAGGGTGGGAATGGGTGGGGACCCACAATCCTTTTCATGAGCATCTCTTCAACGACCTAAAAAATTCCCACTAGGCCCCACCTCTCAAAGCACCACCCAATACAGTCACCCTGAGGGCCAAGCCTTTATATATGGACTTTTGGGGGAATATTCATACAAATACAAGATTCTGCACCTATTTAACTAATGGAATCATCCATGTAAGATAATGATACAGTAAAGAATGTGTGTAGGCAATGGAATATTATTCAGCATTAAAAGAGAATAAAATCATGGCACTTGCAGGTAAATGGATGGAGTTGGAGAATATAATGCTAAATGAAGTTAGCCAATCCCAAAAAAACAAATGCTGAATGATTTCTCTGATTTAAGGATGCTGATTCATAATGTGGGAGGAGGACATGGGAGGATTAAATGAACCCTAGATAGGGCAAAAGGGAGGGAAGGGAAAGGAAGAGGCATAGGGGTAGGAAAGATGGTGGAATGAGATGGACATCATTATCCTAAGTACATGTATGAAGATATGAATGGTGTTACTCTACTTAGTGTACATCCAGAGATATGAAAAATTGTGCCCTATATGTGTAATATGAATTGTAATTCATTCTGCTGTCATATACAACAAATTAAAATTTTTTAAAAAAAGAATGTGTAGGTAAGTGTGTGTGTGTGTGTGTGTGTGTGTGTGTGTGTGTGTGTGTGTGTGTCCTGCCTTCCACTTCTGTATTCCTAGAATGGAGAACTGATAGTATGAGAATATCTCTGTCCTTCTTTTCCTCCTTTCTTCTCTCCCTTTCCCAAACACTAATAGTAAGAAACTAGGGTGCATTTTTATTTCTCACCTTTGAAAACTTTTATACTAGGCCTGGTGCCACTAACAACATCATCTTAACCATATCAGTGCTGACACTGGGAGGGATGGTGCATTCTCTTGCCATCTGCTTTTCTCTGGTGCTGTGCCACTGGGTGCTCACAGGGGCATTGGAATGGTCTCTACTCCCATCATGGTAGCCAGACTAGAGGAGGATAGTTTAGGGAGCTAGATAAGGATGGGATGAAATAAACAGATTGATGTCAAGGCTTGGTTTAGTCTGATGTTCTTTAGACCTTCTAAAGAAGAAACAAGAGAATGATTTGAAAGTAACCCATGAGAATCTGCCATAATTAAAGGCCATTGGGATTTGGGGCCAAAGCCAGAAATGAGAGCATAGAAATTCATTTTTTTTTTAACTCTTCTTTGCCATTGGTTTTTGGGTATATATCTCCCTCATGTTAATGGACAAGTTTCAGAAATGCATTAAGTTCCATGACCAAAATACCATCATGCTTCAAAACCAAGTTTGCCATATTTATCTCTGCCCTAAACCAAAGCTTTTCTCAATGCCCGGAAGCTCTTTCCAACCATTTCCATTTAACCCAGATCCTTACAAACCTGGTTCTTCTCAGTGCCAGAAGACAATGTGCTATGATCTGAATAGTGGTATCCTCCCAAAATTCATATGTTGGACCCCAGTACCAATGTAGCAGCAGTAAGAGACAGGACCCTTAGGTCATAAAGGTTCTGCTCTCATGGGATTAGTGCCTTTATAAAAGAAGCTTGAGAGAGCCTTTCCATCCTTCCATCACGGAGGACACAGAGAAGGCACCCTCTGTGAAGATCAGGCCCTCACCAGATGCTATATCTGCTAAAACCCTGACCTTCAACTTCCCAACCTCTAGGACTTGGATAAGTACACTTCTGTTGTTTATACATTACATTAAGCCATTTTGTTATAGCAGCCTTAACAGACTAAGATACCATACAAACTTTCTATTCCACGGAGGAAATAGAAACTCTCAAGTGAAATCCCACAGCTACTACAGCTTATTAGTAAGATAAAAGATGTCTTAGAGAAAGAGATGGCCCTAATTTGCTTAATGCTATTCTCCCAAATCTATGTCCTCAGGTCTCTCCTTTCCTGATTCTTCAAGGATTTGATCCCCAAATTATCTTCCCTGTAATTCAGACCTCCAACCTCTTGTTCCCTTTCTGGCTTTGAATATGCTTAGATATCTCCCTTTAACTCTAATAGCAATTACCTGGATTTCTAAGTTAACATGACAGCAAATGAGACATATCTAATTGTCTCATATCAGTTTCCAGATTATAATACCAAGTAATATACACAAAACAACTTTAAATGAAGATGAGTATTATAAACTATATATAAGGAAAAGCCATGTGCCAAAGCTTAGGCCAAAAGGATGGACTGAGATGCTTCCAAGGAACCATTCCAAGGGTCTTAGATTGACCAGATAAATATGTCTACCAGATGGGACAGGAAGGTATTTTCAGCCACAGGAAGTCAGAGTCTGAATCTCTGCCTTCCCTCAGGCCCCATACTTCTACCTTCATCATAAACTATTAAACATATGATGGATATATCAGAGGTATATCAGGTCACTAAGATTTTTCTATAAAAATGGATTAAGATTTTTTGAAGTGTTCCATTTTTAATCTCTAGAAAGAAATTGCTCTAATAATTAAAGATGGCATATTAAAAATATTTATTTCCAAGACTCCTCAAAAATAAGAATAGAGTCAGGTGCAGTGGTGCACACCTATAATCCCAGCCTCTCAGGAGACAGGAAGGAGGATTGCAAGTTTGAGAGTAGCCTCAGCAACTTAGACCCTAAGTAACTTAGCAAAACCCTGTCTCAAAAAATAATAAGGGAGCTGGGGTTGTGGTTCAGTGGTAGAGCACTCACCTAGCATGCATGAGGCCCTGGGTTCCATCCTCAGCACCACATAAAATATAAAATAAAAATATTGTGTCCACCTAAAACTAAAAAATAAATATTAATAAAATTTAATTAATTAATTAATTAATTAATTATAAAAAGGGCTGGGGAATGTAGCTCAGTGGTAAAATGCTCCTGGTTTCAATCCCTGGTACCAAAAAAGAGAGAGAGAGAAAGAATAAATGGATTTTTTTAATGCATATATCCATGGGAAACAAATATACAAACTGAGAAATTTAATTAAAAAAAATACTGCAAATAGAATAAGACAAGCATCATCATATAACACAATTAAAACTTGAAGGCATGGGGCTGGGGCTCAGTGGTAAAGCACTTGCTTCGCATGTGTGGGACACTGGGTTCGATCCTCAGCACCACATAAAAAATAAATAAAGACACTGTGTGTTCATCTACAACTAAATAATATTTTTTTTAAAATTTGAAGGGAATATATGAGATTTGGGGGACAATCAAATTGGGATACTGAAAAACAGACTTGGGAAACTCTTAGAATTGAGTAGAAGGAAATGAATAATGAATGTAACAAAAAGTAAGCAAATATAGGAACAAAATCTTTTTTTAATTCAAGATAATAATAAAATAAAATCACTATATGTTGAACACTCCAACCTAAAAATCTAAAATGCTCCAAAATCCAAAACACTTCGAGTACCATCATGATGTCACAAGAAGAAAATTTCACACCTGACTTCATCTGATACATCACAGGCAAGTGCTCTAAAAATATCGTATAAAATTATCTTCAGGCTGTGTGAATGTGTATAAAACAAATGAATTTTGTGTTTAGAGTTGATTCCCAGGCCCATGATACCTCACTATGTTTATGCAAATATTCTAAATTTTGTGTGTGTGTGTGTGGTACCGGGGATTGAACTCAGGGCACTCGATCACTGGGTCACATCCCCAGCCCCTTTTTGTATTTTATTTAGAGACAGGGTCTCACTGAGTTGCTAAGTACCTCGCCATTGCTGAGGCTGGCTTTGAACTCGCGATCCTCCTGCCTCAGCCTCCCAAAGTGCTAGGATTACAGGCGTGCGCCACCGCGCCCAGCTAAATTTTTTTTTTTAATTCCAAAATTCAAAACACTTCTGACCCCATGCATTTCAGAAAAGGGATACACAACCTGCAGCTGACTTACTATAGGAGAAGAACTTAGTGAAGTGCCTGAAAAAAGTCATTCCTCCAAAAATGTTTGACTGTTTTGTTTGGGTTGAACTTGAGCTCCAAAGAAGACCAAAAGGAAGGTCAAGTTCCAAAGCTGGTGCTAGGTTGCTCAACCTTGGCACTATTTGGAACCTAATAATTCTGTTTGCCCTCTCTGCACAGTGGAAGATGTTTAGCAGCATGCCTGGTGTCAACCCACTAAACACCAGCAGCATACTCTTCCCAACCAAAAATGTCCCCAGATGCCACTAAATGTCCTAGGGGGCAAATTCACTCCCCTGGTTAAGAAGCGCTGCACTGACCTATCATTTCTCCATTATTGACCTCAATTAACAACTCTATAAAGTAGATTGTCTGTAGACATCTCAAAGACCTTCTCAAAGGGCTTTTCTAGCCTTCCATTTGATATTCAGCCCATCTTCCAGGCTGGCTACAAATCTTCTCTCAACCAATCCCTTTTGTGAGAATACCCCTGTCCCACCTTGTAAACTACAGGTCCTTGGAGTTGAGGAGATAGCCCCAGGGATCTGAGATTATCTGCCCTGGCTTTCTTGGAGAGTTATAGGACTAAATACTAATTCAATAAATTCTCAAATTTTGGTCTCAGCCTCATCTTATTTAAAAAAGCAGGCCCAATATGTCAGGGATGCCAGACCTGATTACAAAATGAAATTATAAGAATATTATGATGAAGAAGCAATGCTTGGGTACAGGGTTAATTATCTCCCCTCCCCTCTGTCAACCTGCCTTCAGGGAACCTAATTAACCATAATTAGCCATGGGTCCCTCTCTATTGCATTGTAAATAGCTGTCTCCAGGAGTCTGAGGACTCCCTCTTGAAATGTAAACACCCCTATTCCAGGTTTTCAAGGCCAGAAATTCAACAGATGCTTGTGAAAAAAGTTGTTTCTTCTTATACTTTATAACTTTCTGAATCCTGTAGGAATTACTTAATTGCTAGTATAAATTGTAGGCTTCTATGCCAATTAACTGCTGTCTAAACTAGAACCTCAGAGGCTTAGTTCTTAGTAATACAGCTCTTAGGGAGATGAACTCAAGTCATCTTGAGTTACTGCCACCTGTGGTAAAGGCCACTTGGTGATAACACTCGCACATGTTTTACTGTATTTCTTCTACACCTGTGAACTACTTATGATAAATTCCCTGTTGCCTGGTCTTTGGTCACATAGGCCAAGAATTCAAACCCACCAATGTTGTAATGGTTAAGAAATGATGTCAAGTTTCCTATAAAAGTTCCATGTCACTGCAGCTCAGGGCCCAGAACATAAAAAGAACTCATCTAGATCCTCTGCATAAATAACCCTCCCAGTGGTGCTTGGTCTCTTACTGAGCATTATTTCCATAACACCAGCACCCACATAAATGCACTCCCAGCAGACCTGGAATGTAATAAGGGGCAGGCCTAACATGGTCCAAGCTCAGGAATTCAAGCACTTCCCAGAGTCTCCATCTCTGATTTCCTTCCCCAAGCCCTCTCTCTTTCCTGTACCCACCCTAGGCCCATGTCAGACACCCAAATGTTCTCTCAGAGGCTCTCTAAACTGAAGCCTCCAGAGCTCTCACCTGCAAACCCATTGGTTTGAAGCCTCCATATCTCTTCTGAGACATTCTTCCTTGCCTTCACCTGCAAGGTTATCATCAAAATAACACCTGCTATACACAAATGCAGGGCCTCTTGGAGGGTTCAGACAAAACCATGCTCCATCTCCCAAAGTCTGCAGACCAAAAGGAGCTTCTTCCTCTACAACAGCTTTTCCCCCTCCCATATCCCTGCTTTCCTGAGATGCTGTGATCTACCCCATCTGGTCCAGCTGTCCCTGTCCTGTCTACTTCACTCCCAGATATCGGCATCCCCCTCTTACAGACAGGAATGCACCTTGGCATCCAGATTGAACTTCGGGGCCTCAGGAACTGAGACAGAGAAGGAAAGGGAGCTGTTACCAGAGCCCCAACTCCACATTGTTGACAAAGCTCTCAGCTAAAGGGAGACTGCTGCTGTGTTTCTAAGAGTGGGGGAATAGTTTGCAAATGAGTTTGGGAGTTGGCAGAATCTGAGCCCTGTCTAGATTTTAGTGAAGCATCACCTGTGAGTTCAAGAGTTGGGAGAAAAAAGAAAGCCCAGACTTTGAACAGATTTTCAAGTAGCTAAAACAAATTCTTCAAATTCCATCATGATTTTGGAAAGAATTTTTCTAAGCATATTTTTTAAGTTCTTTTTTTTTTTTTTTTTTTTTTTTAGTTAGGTGGGGGGGGTTCCACTAGTGGCAGAACCATCCCAGAGAGTTTAGGAGGGAGGGAGGAAATGTCCATCAATGAGGGAAGGACTTGTCAATGCTCACCCAGGTTCATTGCTCCCATCTCACAGCTTTCCTGGAATGTTTTCCAATTCCAGATGCTTCTAGTCATCTTTTTTATTCAGATTCTATTCATATTCTAGTATGGCCATGAAGCAGCAACACCAGCATCAGCAAGAATGCATAATTTCCTGGCACATATCCAACTTCTAGATCATATCTGGATCAGTAATATTCCCAGGTGATTTGTGTGGTCAGAGCTGGAGAAACATGTCTAGAGACCAGCAGCCTCCCACCACCAACAACTACCAGCAGGCCCTGTGTGACTGGCAGCTCTTCACCCATTCACTCACCTGACTCACCTGGAAGATCTAGGCAGAAGCACCAATCTCTGGGGAAAGAAGCAGAGAGAAGAATCCTCAGGCTGAAGCCCTGCAGGGTCCCAGCTCTTCCCTTGGCCCTGCCTCCTGGCACCACCCACTTCTTCCCCCTCCCCTTGTCATTCCTGGCAGCTTCATTGCAGAGTGAAAGAATTGCAGCTGGAGGAGCAGGCACAGCCCTGCTGTTAAGGCATGAGCTCTGGAGAATGACTCTCTGTTGTTGAGGGCGAGGAGTGTGCTCTCTAACAGAACAGAGACAGGGATTCTCATACCCTGAAAGGGGAGCCTCTAGCATATTTCCATGGTGGGGCCTTGCAGACAGCAACAGAGAGCATTGCCAAGGATTCAGATATGTACTCAATCCCCTGCTCTCCTGCCCCAAGTATCAAAGCACAAGTTCACCCACAGAAATGTGTGTGTGTGTGTGTGTGTGTGTGTGTGTGTGTGTGTGTGGTCTGCTGCATTTCTTCCTCCTAGAATTCATGGTGACTTTACGATGTCCTCTCATCTTGACTGAGAGGAATAACACAGACTCCACACCCCGTATGATGGGAATCTGCTCCATGTCCCCCACCCCCAGCAACCCAGGGAACCCAGCCCTTCTCCACCAGGTCCGAGGAGAATTGTGACATGCCCATTCCTGCCTCCATTGCTAGCCACAATCCCCTCCATGGGAAGGGGCAAAGCTGGGCAAGCAGATGGCCAGTTAAGAAAGTAAATATGGAGGCTGTGGAATGTGCAGTAAGGGACTGGTCTAGGCCGCTGCCTTGTTGTGGGAAACAGACCCATCAGGAGGAACAGGCAGCACTCAGACGAAGGAGAACTCCAAACTTTATTTTATGCCAGCAGGCCCAGAGGAGAACAAACTCCAAATTCTGAGCTATGATTCAGTTTCACACATTTATAGATTATTTGGCCTCATCTTGGACCCATTCTATCACTGAAGGTGTTTTTTTTTTTTTAAAAAATTCATAGCACTGGGACTATAGCTCAGTTGGTAGAGCTATAGTCTCATGGTAGTGCATGCCTCACATGCACAAGGCTCTGGGTTTGGTCCCCAGCACACACACACACAAAAAAAAAAAAATCATAATCTACATGACTGAAGGCCTTGGGGTGGGTGTCTCTAATATAAAGTCTGTTTATAGAAACAGATAAGAAGGAATGGCAGGGCTGGGGTTGTGGCTCAGCGGTAGAGCGCTCGCCTAGCACGTGTGCAGCCCGGGTTCGATCCTCAGCACCACGTACAAACAAAGGCATTGTGTACAATTAAAGCAAATAAATAAATATTTTTTAAAAAAAGAAGAAGAAGAAATGGCCCTTTTCACAGGCATCTGTTAAATCTTTAGCCTTGAAAGGCTCACAAAGGGGTGTTTATATTTCAAAAGGTTGAAAAGTCAAACTCTTAGAGACAGTTACTTATAGCCCAAAATGTAAGGACCCATGGTTAATTAGGTTTCCTGAAGAATGCCTCTCAGAAGGGGAGGGGAACTGAGTTCCCCTAAAACATTCTTGTAATTTTGTTTTACAACCAGGTCTGGTTTTGCCATCTCATTCCTCTCTTTGATGGCCTCTTAACCTTTTTAAGGGGCATCACCTCTGTCCATGTTCTCTAGGCTACGCTGTTGATAACTCTGGAGGACCATTTGGAAGTTTATGGCCTACAGGTCAGGGGATACAAATTGGATCAGTATGTTAAGGTTGCAGAGACTGAACAGAGGTGCCATAAGGAGCATCACAGTAAATAGAGCAATACAGACAATGAGAGGAGTCAGTTTATCCCTAGCAATTGGTTCCTCAAGCTTCAGCCTTGCATAGTCAGCTCCCAGGGTGACTAAACCAGGGCTGTTGTCCTTGGTTCCCTCTGGAGATGCCCTTGTTTATTTTGGATGTTCAACTTGCCTTGTGCAGCTGGATCAGGAACGTACTCCCAATCATATGAGTCTGGTTTTACCCTGCTGTGATGAATCTAAGGGGCCACTTGGCCATCTTCACTGTAGTAGGGATAGATAAAATGACAGTGAATGGACTCCTCCAAAGAGCCTTTAGGGACATTTCATTCTTTTACCCAAATAATATCTCCTGGCTTAAAGGGGTAGGCATAATTTTGTTTAATTTTTAGATCTTCTCATATACCTCCTATAATGGGAGGAGGATACCCATAAGGAATCTCATAACAGGAGAATACTGTCTAATAGGGCTAGACCTAGTCATGAACAAAGCAACTGGCAATATTTGATACAGTATAGGTGGGTTTCCTGATACTTTGCTAAGTTGTAACTTCCAGGTGATCTTTAACCCCTTTGCCACAAATTGTACCACCTTAGGCATGAACGCTGGCCCATGCACAGCTGTGCTTTGGTTATAACTCTCCTGACAGATGTTCAAGACAAAGTTTGGTCAATATTGGACTTGCCCCTATCTACTATTAGAATAAGCTGAGAATCCTCAGGGGTTCACTCTTGGGAACTTGTGAGAAGCCTCTTAGCTTGTCTAGTGCCATCTTCTAGGATAGGACAGGGTCTTGCTGACCACGTGTTGCTTCCCTCAGAAGCATGAATAGTCCCCTCTCCAATGACCCTCCTCTGTGCAGAATGTGCACTGGTTGGCTTCTTGTTCTCTAGGATCCTGTTGATCCCCATGATTTGGAGGTCATGTGACACAGAGTTATAAAGCCCTTAGGGAAGTCCCTGTCATTCCCTGGGCCCGAGTTGATCTCAGAGGGGCATTAGTTATTTTCCTTAGCCTTAATAGTTTGGTTATTTTCCTTCCTAGTTATTTTCATTAGTTATTTTCCAATTAGCCTTATCAACAAACAAATTAAAAAGTTTAAAAAATTAGTTTATATAAAATATCTATGAACCAAGAAACATACTTTTTATAATCCTCAACCTTTACTTAGTTATATATTATATTCCCTGTTTTTCTAAAAGCCACTTTAATCCTTATAACAAAAATTGAATCTCTTTTGAACTTAACTTCAAATGAACTTGAGTGATTATCCAAATATGGAATAGGATGAGTGGCAGAGTCTTAACTAAGGTGAGATAGCTTCTTGACAAATCTTAGGTAAGATGCTTTATTTCTGAAACTGATCTTTACCTCTTTCTCAAATATTATTTTAGAAAGTTTTCATCTATTGTTTCCTGAGTCTATATGATTATTAGTTAACATAATTCAACACTACTCTGAAACATGGATTAAACAAGCTAAGAGAGCTTTTAACCCCTTTTGTGATAAAGTGGCAGAATGTCTTCATATCCCATATTGTCAACCTTTAAATGAACCAGGCAGGCTCTCCTTATTGCCTTCCAAAAATTCATTCAAGTTCCCACCTTAGTGTAAAGAGTAACGCAAAATAATATAACTTGCTGATATATGGTTTTTTTTCCAATTACAAAATATTAAATCATAAATTTCCAACTAAATTTGTTATTTTTATATAAGTCTGTAAGAGACTACTGCTACAGAAAACTTCAGTTTGGAAAATACCAGCTTGGTAAAGTGTTCTCCTAAACCTTATATTTTAAAGACTTATATCCTTGGAGGACATGAATATATCTAATACACAAGGAAGCTAGTAACAATATCCCAACTACATGAATGTACTTATATTTACCAAATTTAATGTTTAAGAAAATTTTAGAATCTGTAGTATAGTGTAATAATCTAAAATGACAGTTGTTTGTCTAAACAGAGTTGTAAAAACCTTAATCTTTTAAAGATTAGTTCCCCTAAATAATAAAGCCTAACAGATAAAAGAAAATATCTTGATAGATAAGAGCAGATTAATGTTTTCAGGAACCCTTGTTACTTCAACACATAGAGAATTAAATTCTGGTTTATATCAATACATTAATATTTGACCCCAGGATTAAATAACTTCAACTTATTGTGCTAATTATAGCCAACTTATCACACACATACCTCTGGAAATTTACCCTCCACAAACCTTGTGTAACTTACTTAGACACTCTACAATTTGTTTACTTTACCATACAAAAGACTTCCTTATCCAGAAACATTTTCTTTCTCTTCTAACTTTTTTATATTTCCATACTGAGAACGTTCTTATATCTCTTTCCTAATGCTGGCCCTTTCTTAAAATTTACATCCTGAAACAATCTCCATGAATTTCTGAATTTTTCTCATTACTCCATTTTAATAAGATGAAACACTTTATGTTATTTACTCAACTAAAACTTTTTTGCACTTTTTTGCATATGGAATTATACATGTTAGAATTTTAACTTAATAACTGTGTTTGTAGTGAAGACCCAGAAACAAAGCAATCTTAAACCCTTATCTGTTTGACCAACTTAAATTGAACTTTTTTTTAAATGTTTAAGTCATGTAGACTAAAAATTATTTGGATTTCATTTATTAAATTTATGAATTCTCATTTATCTATAAACCAATTTTGATACCATGTACCTAATATATGTAGACACAACATATAATACACAAATGTATACAAATATACATAAAACCAACAGGAAATACATAAAACCTACAGGAAACAAAGATTTCTTAGCTTTTCCTTCAATAATTGACCTCTGAACAAAGACAGCAGGAAAAACAGAGGGCTAAAAATTCCAGTTGGACAAAACAAGACTAATTGGAATACAACATTAATTTAGGCACACAGGACCAAATGTGAATTTATCACAGAAACCTTGAGTTTAAACAAGCCAGAGATTTTTGAAGAAAAAAGTGACATGGCCATAATGACTCCCAAACTGCCATTGTTCTTTGAATCATTTCTTGTTCCTCCCCAGTATCCTTTCATAGTTGCTCTGATTCCTTCCTTAGCTGGGATAGTGAAGGACACAGGGCAGGTGGAGGAGTGGGAGCCACCACAGCTGGCTCAGATTTTTTTCCCCACCTCATTGTTGGCATCATTCCTGAGACAGAAGTCAGGGAGTTTGGTCCTTGAAGAGGCTTAAAGTTTGAGTCAGACTACTGAAGGCTTTAGGATAGCTTCCTAAGTCTAAATAAAATAACAGTGTTTTATCATCTTTTGAGTTCTTTTTCCTTTTTATCATAGGTCTCTTTCTAATATTGTAACATAAGACCCAGAGGGCCATCTGGGGTAATTTTGGTGTATTTTCCCTGCTGGCCTCCTCTTTCTTTAGACTAGAGGGGGGTTTGTTTCGCTTTGTTTTGTTTAATTTTGTTTTAAATTTGGAGTCTCAACCCCCAACAGGTGGTGCAGGAGCCCTGTTTGGGGATTGGCTTGAATTGCGGTTGACTATGAGCCGTGGAGATTTGGGCATTGTCGCCTCCCGTAGTCTCACGGGACTTGTTGCGGGATCTCGAGTGCCTTGGCCGAAATTGCTGATCGGGTCAGCGCTATTTTTTGGTGTGTGTGGCATGTGTTAGTCGTTGTTAGAACCAGAGAGAAAAGTTATCAGAATAAAAAGCTGTTCGTCTCCAGTTCGCCTCTGAACTTCTTCCCGCGGCTCCATTGCTCCAAGCGCTTCAGGCGGCAACAAGGTGGTTTCTTGCAGTCTTCCCCATCCCGCTCTCCTGAGTGTGGTCTTGTGTTTCTGAGTAAAGGTTTAATTCCCCCTTATGCCCAACTGGAGAAAAGAGGGGAAAAAACTGCAGGAAGCTGGGCATCCCCGGATATTCCTGGGTCTGTCAAGTTCTCTTATCAGGCATTTGCAGAAAATTACAGAATTAATCCCTGCAGTTTGGGGCAATGCATGTCTTGTCCTAAGTCAGGATGCAGACCTCCAAGCATCCTTAAAAGGTCCAGGACCTGGTCTAGTTGACCTTTTAGATCCCCTCCATTTGTTCCTCCTGCTTTCCAACATTAGGGAGGAACTTGGCAGAATCTCAGAGCACAAGAACAGATAAAACAACCATTTATGCCCCCCAGCAGCTTGGATTTAAAAGTGACACATTTCCCCCCCTCTGGTCTGAAACTAGTTCGGGCACCTGCCCATGTAATTCTTTATGAAGTGACCCCTCAGAGAGTCAGCTTACTCTGAATAAAGGCCAATTTATTTCACAGAAAGTTCAGAGTTTTCTGGGAATTAATTTAACCCCATAGTCTCCAAACTGCCCCTTTCTTAAAGTTCTTAGCCACACAGTCTAAAACCATAGAATTAGAATGGATTCCCCCCAGGTTCCACCCGGTACTGGTGTTGCAAGACAGACAAGGGGGGTGGTCACCTAAAAGCACCTACCTGGCCACATCCTAAGGGAGCTTAAGTGCTTCTTGGCTGAAGGCTTACCCACATAAACCCTGGGCGTGGACAGATGTCCTGTTACAGGACATGAATCACCATTATGCCATTAAAAGTCACCAAGAAACCACAGGTTAAGACTCACTCATACTCCATAGACAAAGTCGTGGAGCCACAAATAGTTTTGCATTCATTCACACATGCACTCAGAAATTTAAAATGTTGTCTCCCCCATTTGGGAGTCCCCTATAGAGGTGACCCCTTTGCAGGAGTCCCTGATACTGATGATCCTCTTGTGAGAGTCCCTGATACTGATGGCCCCCTTGTGGGTGGCCAAGGAAGGTGATCAAGCTCCCCTTCTGTCCCATGGACAGGCCTGACTGAGGTCTTGGGTCCCAGGATTTTACCTGTATCCTTATGGGGAGTCTGGGTGGCAGTCACTGCTGCAGAGGTTCAGGTCCCCCAGACGAAGGAGATCCCAGAACTATCAGGTGGCACTGTCTCATTTAGTTGGGCACCACACACTCCAGCATAAGTGGCCTGTTGCACCAACGGCTCAAAGTGTCAGCATGATTATCACTTCCCAGTCAGGGAACCAAAATTTTGTTGGAAACAGATCAGTCAGGAGGTAGTGAGGAGAAAAGGAGAACTCCAAACTTTATTTTAGGCCAGTGAGCCCAGAGGAGAACTCCAAATTCTGAGCTCTCATCCACAATCACTCACAACATTTATAAGTTATTTGGCATCATCTTAGACCCATCTTATCACTGGGTTTTTTTTTTTTTTTTCTTTTAAAAAAAAAATTCTTAATCTATGTGACTGAAAGCCTTGTGCAGGGTCTCTAAAATAAAACATGTTTACAGAAAGATAAGAAAAAACAGCTTTTCTTACAGGCATTTATTAAATCTCTAGTCTTGAAAGCCTCACACAAGTGTGTTTACATTTCAAAAGGGTGAAGTCAGACTCTTAGAGACAGTTACTTACAATCCAAAAGATGGGGACCCATGGTTAATTAGGTTTCCTGGAGAAAGGTGGAGAGAGGAGAGGAACTGACACTCTCCCCAGACATTGGTCTCTTACCATATCTTTTTATAATTTCATTTCATAACCAAGTCTGGTTTTGCCAATCACAGTTTTCCCTTTGAATGTCCACAGACAGAGAATGATAAATTACAGTCTTCTTTTACTAATATATTCCTATCTCTCCATCTATCTCCTGCATCTCTATTATAAATAAATATATATTGTTACTATATTTTTGCACAATTATAATAAATCTATTCATCCTAAGTTGCACACTTTATTATAAAGTGTTCTTCTTTACCTTACTTAGTACAATTTAGTTTGATGTTATGAGCCTAATACCCACTTAATTATGATTTCATTTTGCTTGGTAAAACTTTTGTGTATCACTTGTGTGTGTGCACACATACATGCTTCCAGTTCTGGAATAAAATAAAATACCCAAATAAGTTTTTCCTCCTCAAAGTTGCTCTCATCAGGTGTTTTGGTCACAGTGACAAAAAAGCTGACTAAGATAGCAAAAGATAGGAGAACCAGCAGGTGAATGGAAGGTGATGTGGCCACACTGAAATTGGCCTTCTGCCCAGGTAAAAAAGTGTGATACCAGTAATTTTACTAGATAATTTTATCCCAGACAAGCTGCAAGTCAGGCATAAAATTAATAGGAAAATAATTTGAATATGTGAACTCAGAAAATTTCGTTCCTGTGGCCCTTCTTAGAAAAAAAATTAGAGCATAAACTTTGGTTTATCATAACAAAAGGACTGATGGTCAATAGTATAGTATAAACCAGAGCAAATGGGAATATAATGTTTGCAATAGAGAATATAATACATATAGCATAATATAATATAATATAATATATCAAATGTTATAACTATAACAACTTCATGGGAAAGGGAGAGAGGAGGTGATAGGTGAGGTAAAGCCTGTAAATCAAGGAGTGAACTGTAAGCAAAAACTACAGTTGAATTGGCAGTAAAGAAGAAGGAGATGAGATCATTGCTTAGTGACACTGTCTAAGGAAAAAGAGGTACACATATTCTGTGAAGTTCAAGTTAGAAGGTAACTACTAGATAAAATACAGACCTTCTAAAATATCTGGTGCAGTGGTGCATGCCTGTAATCCCAGTGACTTGGGAGGCTGAGGCAGGAGGATCATAAGTTCAAGGACAGCCTCAGCAATTTAGTGAGGCACTAAGCTACTTAGGGAGACTCTGTTTTAAAATAATAATAATAATAATAAAGGGCATTTTCACCCCCTTCATCTTTGGAGAACTCACAGCACACCTTCCCCAAAATTATCCACTCTCCAAAGTCAATTCCCTCTCCCTCTAATTTCAGACAATCACACCATTTTATGCAACTTTGACATGGGTTTAAGGCTTAAGAATGGCATAACATTAATATTTGTTGTTTGTTTAAGTTTGTTGTTGTTGTTGTTTTTGAAACATTGCATCTCAGACCAGCAAGTCACTTTGCAATATATGATATAGAATTTCCTAAGCATTGCATCTTGAAATCCCAAGTGTTTCAATGTAATATCCAGTTTCACTAATGTAATTTAGAGTTTTAAAATAATGGATATTCGGACTGGGGTTGTGGCTCAGCAGTAGAGCACTCACCTAGCACGTTCGAGGTCCTGGGTTCCATCCTCAGCACCACATAAAAATAAATAAATAAAGGTATTATGTCCAACTACAACTAAAAAATAAATATTAAAAATAAATAATGGGCTGGGGCCATGGCTCAGTGGTAGCACACTTGCTTGGCATGTGTGAAGCACTGGGTTCAATTCGCAGCACCACATATAAATAAATAAAATAAAGGTCTACCAACAACTAAAAAGTATTTTAAAAAATACTAATTCATCAATCCACTTGGAAGGCGGAGACAGGAGGTTAGCAAGTTCAAGGGCAGCCTGGACAACTGAGTGAGACCCTGTCTCAAAATAAATAAAAAGGGCTGGGAAAGAGCTTGCGGGTGGAATGTTCTTGAGTTCTATCCCTAGTACTGCAAAATAAAATAATGGACATTCTAAGTGTTATGTGGGTGTTCCATCACCCCTCATAGCACCCTTGTGATGTAAGGTGATCTCCTTTTACAGAGAAGAGAAATGAAAAACATAGAGTGACTTATTCAAGAATTGAGAAGTTGGGATTTGAGCAAGCAATCTGACACAGATGACAAATCTCTAAATACCACCATATTGTTAGCCTCCACATTATTCATATCACCAGCCTTACAAAAGCTCCTAACTGTAAGCCCGTTGTAATTTCACACTTAAGAAAATTAAAGTCCTCTATTTACATATTTCATATCTTTTTTAAGTTGTATTTCATTTATTTTATGTGGTGCTGAAGATTGAACCCAGTATCTCACATGTGCTGAACAAGCACTCTACCACTGAGCTACAGCCCCAGTCCCTACATATCCCATATCCTAATTACTAAGTCTACTATTCACCCTGTATCCTGTGAGAAATAGAAAGTCCAGGGTCCATTTTCAGAATACAGTATATAGCTTTAAATGTGAAATGACTTGGGATTAAAAAGGCAGCTGAAGGGGGGGGGGAGAGCAGAGTGAAAAGTGACAAACACTTAATATCAGAGTGTGAAGATTCACAGCCTCTTGACAAACAGGTGAGAAGGAAGCCCACACACACTCACCTCACCAACAAAGAGAAACTCAAAAGACACTCAATTCAAGGGGACTTTCCCTCCACAAGAGAACAAAGTGAGGTGGGAACAACTAAAGGTATGTTTCTTTAAATAGCCCAATAGGAGTCAGTAAAACCTAGGTGACTTTCTAGGGAAGATAGTATGTTGCCGCCTGAAGCGCTTGGAGCAACGGAGTCGCGGGAAGAAGTTCAGAGGCGAACTGGAGACAAACAGCTTTTTATTCTGATAACTTTTTCTCTCTGGTTCTAACAACGACAAACACACGCCACACACACCACCAAAAATGGCGCTGACCCGATCAGCAATTTCGGCCAAGTCACTCGAGATCCCGCAACAAGTCTCGTGAGACTAGGGGAGGCGACAATGCCCAAATCTCCACGGCTCATAGTCAACCGCAATTCAAGCCAATCCCCAAACAGGGCTCCTGCAATGGTACACCCCACAGTCCTCAGCCAGTGAGAAACCAGGGGAGGGATCTTGTCGTCTAAGGCATAAAACACTGCTTATACCCAAACTGGGAGTCCCTGACCATTAAGCAACCGATCTTGCAAGACTATCATTAAAGTAAACCTCGTTTTTTTGCTGTGCCTTGTGTCTCTGAGTCCATTCTTTGGTCTTGGACAGGTGAGCATGCTTCTCACAATCCCAACCCCAAACTTGCTGACATCCTTGACAACTTCCCCCCCCCCCCCCGACTACATCTTATTCCTCTCCCTATTGTGCCGATTCTACACCTTGAATTCAGCACCTGCCGACTTAGTTCAAGACTTAGTTCAAGACAGGACTACTGGGTCATCATCATCCTAGTGTCCGTGTCTCCGGATTTGTTTGCCTCTAATCCACTCTCAGCATTGCCAATGGAATATTTAAGTCCATTCTTATTTAGATTTGCCAACATATTTACTGGCTTATTCCCTCAATGTTGCTTCTTAAATTTCACACCTTTTTCCTGGGTTAGGTTTTCTTCCCCACATAGGTGCCACACCCCAAATAAAGCAAGAACTGTCATACCATAAAACACCAGGAGTGGCTACCTCTATAGGAAGGAAAGGGAGGCAATGAGGAGAGGACTCAAAAACTTTTGTAAAACTGGAAATGTTTGACAAACATCTTCATTTATCCAAACTTTTTTTTTTTTTTTTTTTTTGTGCGGGGGGATTATACTCAGGCACACTTAACCACTGAGCCACAATCCCCAGCCCTTTTTTGTATTTTATTTAGAAATAGGATCTCATTGAGTTGCTTAGGTCTTCACTAAGTTGCTGAGGCTGGCCTTGAACTCACAATCCTCCTGCCTCAGCCTCCTGAACTGCTGAAATTACAGGTGAGCACCATGGCACCTGGTTTATCCAAATTTTTTGTTAGCTCCTGAACCTTCTCCTAGGTTATTCCATGCACTTTCTTATAAAATAGAGTTTTAGTAGCCTGCATAAGTGAATTTAGCAAGAATTCCCAACTCTTCCTATCTGATCAGGCTCCATCCTTCACACCCAGGGTGATGCCTAATCTCCAGGGCTTTCAGCAAGACTCCTATAGGTGGGTTTAAGAAATACCTGCTGTCTCCTCTTAGTCATTTTCCATCCATTGACCCCCACCTTGCCCCTTAGCTATGAATTACCACTGGCTTATACTGCATTTGGAGTTCTCAATCTCTGTCCCCACAGCAAAATTCCATCATATTGACCTATTGCAATAGTGCCCCACCTTGCATGAAATCTTCTTCCCAGTGCTTTAAAAAGTGTCGTTGATTTTTTTTTTCCTTTAACATGTTCTGCTCCTCAATCTGAGCCCTGTTTATGCAAGTGTTTGCATTATAATCATTTGCTCAGTGATAGATTTAAATTTTATACAGCTTCCTCTATATGTGTTCTTTTTCACTATAAAAGGGAAAGAAGGAAATGGAGGGAGAGAGAAAAATAAGACCCAGAGGAGTGAAGTGTCCTTCCCAAAGTTGCACAGCAAATCTCCTGACTTAACCCTGGGGTCTTTTCTCCTCCCTTACAGCTGACTCAGGACTGGGTGTCTTCTGGGCTCCCAGAGCATATATAGCACTAGATCCTTGTCCTCATTCTTCTAGAAAGTTATGCAAGGGCAAAAAGTGGGCACAGACTGTAGGAGGGCAGAGAGCATTTAAAATTCCTCTCTCCAATTAAAATCAAGGCATGAAGGCAAGCTTAACACACTATGAGTCTTCCCATGAGGCTCAGCCAGCAGCAGGTGACCTTGCATTCCTAGTCCCCGTTTCCAAATACCTCTTCACTGGTCTGTCAGAGATCTGAATCCAAACATTTGGTCCCACTCAGAGAGTGAACACTGCCCACTGCAGCAGTCTATTATAACTTTCCTCCAGGAAAGAGCAAAACTAAGATGTGCCAGATACTTTTCTAAGCATTTGTCCGATTCTAACTCATTTTGTTACCAGCATCCTAGGCCGGAGGCCTGACACCAGGAATCCCAGCAAACCAGGTCCAGCCACTCACCATTTAAAAAAAAAAAAAAAAAAAAAGGCAGAATAGGTCATGATGAAAAATAGGAAAGAAAACTTTAATCCATATGACCATATCAGGAAGGCAAAGGGAGACCTAGCATCCCAGCCCTGTTTTTGGGGTGCTGACAGGAGCTTTAGGTTTAAGTAAAGGAAGAATTAAGATGGGGCAAGCCAGGCGCGGTGGCGCACGCCTGTAATCCCAGCACTTGGGAGGCTGAGACAGGAGGATTGCAAGTTCAAAGCCAGCCTCACCAATGGCGAGGCACTTAGCAACTCAGTGAGACCCTGTCTCTAAATAAAATACAAAAAAAGGGCTGGGGATGTGGCCCAGTGGTTGAGTGCCCCTGAGTTCAATCCCTGGGACCAAAAAAAAAAAAAAAAAAAAAAATACAGGGGCAAAAGGTCTGCATAATTAAGTAGTCTTGGTTAAACTATGGTCTTGTTGATTATTCTCTCAGTTCTGTATCTGCAAAGTAGCTCCAGAGAACTCCTTAACATCTGAGGGGGGGGATTTCCACTTGTTGCTCAGGATGTTTACCTGTGATCCTGGAAGGGTCAATTCAGTTCCTGTGAGATGCTTACTCCTGGAAGGTGAAGGACAAGGACTCAAGACTTCCAGGCACCACTCCAGGAGCCTGAAACAGGATGCTACAAAATTTCCCTGCAAATTTGACCTCATATGCCAAGGGAAATGAGGTATCTTGGGTAAATCCAAGGCTAATAAACCTGTATTATGGCTGGGCATGGTGGCACACACCTGTGATCCCAACGGCTCAGGAGGCTGAGGCAGGAGGATCGTGAGTTCAAAGCCAGCCTCAGCGATAGTGAGGCACTTAGCAACTCAGTGAGACCCTGTCTCTAATAAAATACAAAAAAGGGCTGGGGATGTGGCTCAATGGTTAAGCACCTCTCAGTACAATCTCTGGCACACAAAAAAAATCTGTATTATTTGGGGTTTGGGGGGAAGGGAATGCTGGGGATTGAACTCAGGGGCACACAACCACTGAGCTACATCCCCAGCCCTATTTTGTATTTTATTTAGAGACAAGGTCTCACTGAGTTACTTAGCACCTCGCTTTTGCTGAGGCTGGCTTTAAACTCGCAATCCTCCTGCCTCATCCTCCAGAACCACTGGTATTACATGTGTGCACCACCATGCCCAGCATTGTATTATTAATTTTTATATAAACACTTCTTAAATGATTAGCATACTCATGTGCATAGCTGAGTGGGAACCTGACCCAAAGTTTAAGGTCATCAAAGAGACAGATACAAAATGAAGTAAGAGATGCCAAGCTTTATTTATCCTGCATTTGTATATCCACAGGGCACCTGCAGGCCTAAGAGTCACTGCTTTGAGCAAAGCCATCTTCTCTAAATTCCTGTTACAATTCGACCCTCATTATAATCCTTGAAAGTAGGTATTAACGGTATCCTTGTGTTATAGATGAATGAGGAAACTAAGGTGCGGCGAGGTGAAATCACCTGCAAAGCCCAGGAAGATGGTGAGTGGAAGAGGCAGGATGAGAACCAAGGATGGTTCAGGAACTGTATTCTCCCCCTCCACTAAACTGCTTCTCAGGGAGGAGCCACTGAGTCAGGTGTGGCCTGCCAGTTTCTGCTCATGGCTTAGAATCATATTCTTGGAAACCTAGAGCTGTGACCCCCCACCATTCAGTGCTACACAGATGGTCCAGCCAGAGTGACCAAAGTCCTTGTCTAAATGTCTGCAGTGGGGGCAGAAAGTGGGGAGATGCACAGGGCCCAGTGCATAGGGACATTTTTCAAAGTTGCATGAAATTCTCCTGATTCCTCAATGGCTCCATTTATAAATGTCCATAGTCCGGGTCAGTGTGGGTATCAGGGGAGGAGGCCAAGGTTGGTCCTGAGATTGGGGGCAGGGGGCTCTGCCTAATGATTTCTAAGCTGCTGTCAGGACCCTAAATCACCAAGACAAACTTCTCTTTCACAATGACTTTCTGAGGCTTCGTGCCAAGAAGGAAGCTCCCAGGGGTAGAAGGAGTTCTCATTCCACTTCTTTATTTCACCAACAATGCCCTCCTTGTCCCTTCTCTTCCCACTAGAAGAGACCAGCCTCCTCCCACGGCCATATGTTGATGATGTGTGCCAGGACCTGGAGCAGCTGGGCGGGCACCCAGGGAGCAAGCACACCCAAGGGGAGGGAGTAGAAAGAAGGACAGCAGTTCAGTATCTCTGCACCCCAAGAACAAAGGGAGGAGGGATCTTTCTTCTCTCCCTCCCTCCTTCTTTCCGGCTTCTGGGTGCATCAACCTGGCTTTAGGAAAAATGAGAGACAATATGGAAGAAGGCTTTAGGTGGCGTCAGTAGAAGGAAATCAGAAACTGCAGGAAAACAGCTTCCCACAAAACTGGATACCTGGGACACAGGGGGACATAAAGAGAAGAGATCCAAGTTAGTCCTGGGCCAATCATCACACGGAAATTTGGAGGGAAACAAAACTATATTCAAATGATTGCTTAATATTGTGCAGGTTTTAAATGTGCAATATTTACAAACAGCATTTGTTCCCACGCTAGCAAAGATTGATCTTAGCAACAAGTTCAACTCAAAGAACCAGGGTGCAGAGGTAGTATTGGTTTTATTCCATGTTGATCCCTTCCTTATCATTACCCAAATTTTCTAGTAACTGCTCCTTCCTGCATTTTCTATCCTAAAGGCAAGTCCTTCTGCCTGTGTTAGCACACAGTGCTGGGAGGCCAACAGAAGGGAACAGCTAGATGCAAGAAGGCAATGGGCAGCTGTTGACCTCAATGACCAGACTGTTCCCTTCTGCCCAGCAGTGGGACTCCCCAGCTGACCCCACACCTCAAAGTTCTCTCCACTTTCACAAATCCTTAATCTGTGACTACACCAGACAGTCCTAGCTCTAGGTTTCAGACCACTGGCCACCCCCAACAGCCAGGCCTTCTTTCTCTGTGATTCTAAAGGCAGAAGGTTGAGCCCCTGGGATCCCAGAGCCAGTAATGGGAATGGGGGATAGGAAGACAGCCAAGTCCAGAAACGCAGGAAAGAATCTTCACAGTGAACTTGAAAGACATCAAGGACTCTTCCAAAGGCCGAGACGGTCAGTGGACTGAGGTTTGTGGTTTTCACAAGCTCATGGGGTAGCCACCAGTGCAGGTCAAAAGGAGTAAGCAGGAAGAAAATATCAGAGCCTCAAAGAGATGTAGAGATCCCACTTGACATGACAATAATCTTCTTTATCATAACCACATCTTGCCCACCAGGTGACCCTGGCACACACCCCAAGCCCGACAGGACAAACAAAGCTACTGAGATAGTCAGTCAAATATAGTGCTCTGGCCCCTTGTTCTAAACTGACCTTGGACATGTTAATAGCTTTTTTAAAAAAATATTTTTAGTTCTAAATGGACATAGTAACTTTATTTATTTTTGTATGTGGTGCTGAGGATCGAACCCAGTGCCTCACATGTGCTAGGCAAGCGCTCTACCACTGAGCCACAATCCCAGCCCATGTGAATAGCTTTTGAGAAAGGCAAGGTACATTCTGGTTGCCCACCTTTAACTAGCTTAGCATATAAACCCTTTCTCCTGCCTTTGGGTACAGGGGTCCACCTGTCTCACACTGCCCAAGACAAGCTTCTGTCCAAAAGTTACCAATAAATTGCACTTTGTGTAATCCACTATCTGCTTCCTTCTTCAGTCTTACATCTTTTGCATTTGACAGCTGGTTCTTATACCCTGGGACTGGATTTTTCTGAAACAAAAGGAACCAAAGGCAACAGTAGACATGCTCAAAATTTAGAGACTCTGACTTCAGAGAGAAAAATCAAGAAAAAAGCCAAGACTATCTTCTAAATAGAGGTAACTAAGACACAGAGGATCCTGGGGGACATTGGAACAGAAAACTTGTGGGCAGAATTCATGAGTAATGGAAGAGGTCTGCACTAGGATTTTATAGTAGATGGTATTTATTGAGTAAGTATTATGAATCACTGAATTCTCACCCACCCACCCCCGAATTAAAAATAAAAACCTTCAGGATAATACTATTAACACTATTACTATAATGTCCATTTTTTAGTGATGAGGAAAATGAAACAGAGCAATTAAGTCATTTTCTTAAGGTCACAAACTTAGCAGATAGTGATGGAGCTGGGAGTCAAACCCAAGCACTGCTTCCCTGTGAAATGTGAATTTGCCAAAAATGCTCACTGTACCAGGTAAAATCCTAGTTAAGAGGATTTCAAATAATCAGAACGGAGATTGAAGTCCTAATAAGGGTTGCACTGATCCCAGAAAGTAGGAGTTCAGAAAGGGGAAAAGGGTGGTAAATTGTTGAAAATGGATGGAGGAGATAGAGACATCAAGAATCAGGACATGGAGCCGGGCGCGGTGGCGCACGCCTGTAATCCCAGCACTTTGGGAGGCTGAGGCAGGAGGATCGCGAGTTCAAAGCCAGCCTCAGCAATGGTGAGGCACTTAGCAACTCAGTGAGACCCTGTCTCTAATAAAATACAAAAAAGGGCTGGGGATGTGGCCCAGTGGTCGAGTGCCCCTAAGTTCAATCACCGGTACCAAAAAAAAAAAAAAAAAAAAAAGAATCAGGACATGGCTGGGCCCGGTGGCACACGCCCATAATCCCAGTGGCTGGGGAGGCTGAGGCAGGAGGATCCTGAGTTCAAAGCCAGCCACAGCAACGGCAAGGCACTCAACAACTCAGTGAGACCCTGTCTCTAAATAAAATACAAAAAAGGGCTGGGGATGTGGCTCAGTGGTTGAGTGCCCCGAGTTCAATCCACCCAAAAAAAAAAAAAAAAAAAAAAAAATCAGGACATGAATGATAAAAGCAGGATAGAGAAGTCCTTTTCAATCATCAGGACAAAACCTTTGCAATCACTATACTAAGCGATGAACCCAGTTCCCTGGAAGTTAAATGGCAGGCTTAAGGACCAATTCCACCTGGACTTTGAAAGATCCATTCTTTAACAAGAACCACTTGAGGGACCCAGGGGGTAAGCGAGGTGCAGGATTAGGGAGCCTCTCTTCCCGTGGCGCGGAGTCCAGCTGCGCTCTCAGACTCCGCACACTGGGGGCCTGGGACCTCTGAGACCCCGCTGGGGAAGCAGGGGACACCGCGGTGACATTCCGTAGACACATAGGCTGTGAACAGGAAGGATCCAGATCCGGAAAGTAAGAACTGAGCGTGAGCAGGGCGCGGTGGCGCACGCCTGTAATCCCAGCAATTGGGAGGCTGAGGTAGGAGGATCGTGAGTTCAAAGCCAGCCTCAGCGATGGCGAGGCACTTAGCAACTCAGTGAGACCCTGTCTCTAATAAAATACAAAAAAAGGGGGGGCTAGGGATGTGGTCCAGTGGTCCAGTGCCCCTGAGTTCAATCCCCGGTACAAAAAAAAATATATATATATACTGAGCGTGAGTACCAGTGGGCACAGCAGAGGATGCCGGCTGCGAAAGGTTCTGCAACTTGTCCAAGGTTTATCTAAGGCTTAAGTAAGTCCTACACACCATCACCCGCGGAGGCTTCTGAGGTCGCCCAGTGTGGATCCCGCAGCTCTCCCACCTCCAGTATCGAAATTTGGTAGGAGAGGGCGGGAGTAGAGGCACCGAGGTGAGCAGGACAATTGTCCACGACCCGAGACACTGGAAACGGATCCATCCCGGTACCGCAGTGATCGGAGGCCACCTAGCGACCACTTTTTATATCGTTGCTCCTTGGCTCTGGCCCAATCATCATGGGATTAAATTTGGCTCTGGTTCCAGGAGGCCAACAGCGAGGGCAGATCGGTCTGGCCTTTAGCCCTGCAAATGGTGAACCGCCTTTCTGGAAACCGTACAAGCACGCTCAACCTAGTGGCTGTCCTTGCTCAAACCCAATTCTAACCCTAGCTCTTAACCCCATCCTATCGCAGGTGGGTTGGTTGGCTCAGCACACAGCTGGAACCCTAATGCAGCCAGGAGATGATGTAAGGCCCACCCCTGGGGCAGGTGATTGCCCAGGTCTAGAATTTAACCCTATTTGCAAACCAAGGAATTAGTCCCTTGCTTTTTTTTCTGGATGCTGGTGGAAGACAGGAGAGCTCTGAGAGACAAAAGGCAGTTGATCATGGAGCAGCCAGCAGTATGAGCATCTGCTGGTGAAAGTTCCCCTGTGCCCCTAAATCACAGATGGTGACTCTGAGCAGCCCAGGTGGACTTGATTGTGGGCAAGAAACACTGAGCCTGAGGAACGCATGGGGTTGTAGTGAACTAAAGGCAAGCCTGCTCTTTTTCCAAAGGGGGTCAGTACCTCACTGCAAACACCATCCTGAGAAATGGCCTAGAGGAAGATTAGACAGGGCCCTGCATTCTTTTTTTATTTGTTCTTATTAGTTATACATGACAGTAGAATGTATTTTGGCATGTTATGCATATATGGACTATAACTTCTCATTCTTCTGGTTGTACCTGATGTAGAATTACATTGGCCATGTAATCATATGTGCACATATGAAAGTTATGTCCAATTCATTCTACTATCTTTTGTTGCTTCTTGACTTAGAGCAACAACGCTGCGGGAGAAAAACTCGGAGGCAAAATGAAGATGAAAGAAGGTTTTTTATTCTTTGGCTTTAGCAACCTCTCAAACTCTAACCTGACTCTTTCAGCAACCTCTTGAACTCTAATACTGACTCTTTACTTCTTCTGACTACTGACTCTTTACTTTACTTCTTTACTTCTTTACTTTACTTTTAGAGAGAGAGAAAAAGAGAGAGAGAGAGAGAGAGAGAGAGAGAGAGAGCTTCTTCTTTCTTCTTTCTTCTTCGGCAGCCTGGGCCTGACTCCAACCAGCAACTACTACTTCTTCTATCTCTTTGGTTTCTCTTCTGACCGAACTCTTAACCGCTCTGACTCTTATTTCTTCTTCTGACTACGTTCTGGCCGCTCTGACTCTTTTCTTCTTCTCCGACCCGAACTCTTCTTCCGACCGACTGAGCGACTGAACGACTGACTGAATGAATGCCGCTTCTGACCACTTTCACCCGGTTATATACCTTTAGCTTTGCGTGTGCATCACGTGCATTTACAGGTGCATCACGTGCATACTTAATGTATGATTATTATCAGGTGGAACTTATGGCTTCCAGCTAACCGCAATAGCCATCTCCCTGATTGGGGCTGCTTCAATCTTTCTTATTCCCATTCCCCCTCCCTCCCCTTCATTCCCCTTTGTCTAATCCAAAATTCTCTGTTCTTCCCTACCACCCCCTTATTGTGAGTTAGCATCCTCATATCAGAGAGAACATTCAGCCTTTTGTTTTTGTGGCATTGGCTTATTTCACTTAGCATGATAGTCTCCAGTTCCATCCATTTGCCTGCAAATCTGTAATTTCATTTCTCTTAATTGCTGAGTGTATTCCATTGTGTATATAAACCACATTTTCGTTATCCATTCATCTGTTGAAGGGCACGTAGGATGGTTCCATATTATAGCTATTGTGAATCGAGCTGCTATAAACATTGATGTGGCTGTGTCACTGTAGTATGTTGATTTTAAGTCCTTTGAGTATAAACAGAGTAGGATAACTGGGTCAAATGGTGGTTCCATTCTAAGTTTTCTGGAGAATATCCATACTGCTTTCCAGAGTGATTGCACCAATGTGCAGTCCCACCAGCAATGTATGAGTGTACCTTTTCCCCCACATCCTTGCCAACATTTATTGTTACTTGTATTCTTGATGATTGTCATTCTGACTAGGGTAAAATGAAATCTCAGTGTAGTTTTAATTTGCATTTCTCTAATTGCTAGAGATGTTGAACATTTTTTCATATATTTGTTGACCAATCATATTTCTTCTTCTGTGAAGTTCCTGTTTAGTTCCTTTGCCCATTTAGTAACTGGGTTATTTGTTTTGTTGGTGTTAAGTTTTTTGAGTTCTTTATATATCCTGGAAATGAATGCTTTGAGATGCAGTTGGCAAAGATTTTCTCCCATTCTGTAGGCTCTCTCTTTCACATTCTTGATCGTTTACTTTACTGTGAAGAAACTTTTTAGTTCGATTCCATCCCATTTGTTGATTCTTGATTTTACTTCTTGTGCTTTAGGAGACTTGTTAAGGAAGTCAGGTTCTAAGCCAACATGATGCAGATTTGGGCCTACTGTTTCTTCTGTTAGGCACAGGGTCTCTGATATAATAGGGCCCTGCATTCTTGACATGCCCAACAAGAACACACAGCCCAAGGCCCATGGGAGATGCCTCTCCCTGCCATCAGCATCTTCCCCAGTCCCTCCCACACCTATTTTTGTGCTGGGTGATGAGTTGTCCAGAGGGCTGAGGTGTAGTTTGTAAATTGACTGTTCTTGTTGATTGGAGCAAGATTGCATCCAAATGGTCCACACTGATTTTTTTTTTTTTTTTTTTTTTTTTTTTTTTTTTTTGGTACTAGGGACTGAACTCGGGGGCACTCGACCACTGGGCCACATCCTCAGCCCTTTTTTTTTTTTTTTTTTGTATTTTATTTAGAGACAGGGTCTCACTGAGTTGCTAAGTGCCTCACCATTGCTGAGGCTGGCTTTGAACTCACGATCCTCCTGCCTCAGCCTCCCAAGTGCTGGGATTACAGGCGTGTGCCACCATGCCCGGCCACACTGATCTTTGATAACTCTGATGGACATGGAACACAGGACAAGTTCAGGGTTATAGGCTATTTTGTGTGTCTGGGGCAGGGGTCAGAACTTCAAGTGCTGCTTTAGATCTAAAGCATGAGGGTAGGAGGGACAGTGGCAGGTGCCACCATCCACACCAACCCCATCTGTCAAGTGCAACAGGAGGGAAAGAAGCCCACCTAAATCCCTAACTGAGCTTTTGAGATGAATGAAGCCACAGACAACAGGAAGATTAAGGAACAGGATGGTCTTCCCTCCTTGCTGGCCCTGGAGAGTCCCAGGTGGTCCATCAAGGGCTGGAGCCAGAGTCAAGCCAGCAATGAACCCATTTCTGTGTCCTGGCTTCCTCTGGAGAATTTTATCATCCCCAGTGGAGAGGACCTAAAGATAAAGACACTGAAGATCCCCAACTAAATGAGCAAGCAGCTAAACCTGTGGTGATTATTAATTCAGCAACCTCCTGCATACACTTAAATTCCTAAAGCAGGTTTTCTGCCCCTGCCTCCTCACTCTTAAACACGAGCAGTCACCTGAGGGTTAAGAGACATCAGATGGGCTGGGGGAGCATGAGAGGAATGCAGGAACTTTAAATAGATCAAAGGGGAGGAAGGGAGAGGGAGGGGGCTAGAGGGTAGGAATGAGTTAGACATTATTACCCTAAGTACATGTATGAAGACACAAATGGTGTGAAAACACCATGTGTAGAACCAGTGACTTGAAAAATTGTGCTTTATATATGTAATATGAAAAGAATTGCATTCTGCCATCATGTATAACAAATTAGAATAAATAAATAATTTAATTTTTTTTTTTTTTTTTTTTTTTTTTTTTTTTTTTTTTGGTACTGAGGATTGAACTCAGGGGCACTCAACCACTGGGCCACATCCCCAGCCCTTTTTTTGTATTTTATTTAGAGAAGACAGGGTCTCACTGAGTTGCTAAGTGCCTCGCTGTTGCTGAGGCTGGCTTTGAACTCGCGATCCTCCTGCCTCAGCCTCCCAAGTGCTAGGATTACAGGCATGCGCCACCACGCCTGGCTCTCATTTAATTTTAAAAATGCTAAAATTAAAAAAAAAAATCAGAAATAGGCCTCAGACAAGAAAATATAGACCTAAGAATGAAAAAAAAAAAGGTAAATAGCCAGAAACAGAGCTCAGTCAGAGAGAACACAATTTTAAAAGACTAAAGGCTGGGGGTGTGGCTCAGTGGTCAAGTTCTTTCCTTGAATGCATGAGGCCCTAGATTCAATCCCCAATACTGCCAAAAGAGACCAAAAAAAAAAACTAAAACTTAGAGAATACTCTTAGAAATTAAACATATGACAGCAGAATTTTTTAAACTCTGTAGTAAAAATGTTAAAATATATAGTTTAGGAAATGTACCAGAAACTACAGTAAAAAGAAAAAAAAAATGGAGAAAACAGAAAATTCAACAACAAAAAAATCCCAGCCTGAGTCCTCTTGGACCTAGAAGCCTTGGACCCCAAACAGAAGTGGGAGGAAAAGAGCATTTAAGTGAAGCAAGCTGAGGCCTGCCTGGAGGAGGAGAGTCCTGAGGTGCTGCTGAGGGATCTCCTGCCACTGGACTAAGGGCTCACTGTTTGTTTGTTTGTTTGTTTGTTTGTTTGTTTGTTTTGTTTTGTTTTTTGATGTTCTCCTCACCAGCATGGAGGAAGACACGGACCAAGGAACCTAGAGGAGAGGGGACCTAAGAGGATAGATGACCCAGTGGAAAGAGGCAGGCTTAGAGGCTTAGAATGGTGTCCTTCAGAATCCTACTTAACCCTTTGGAAGTATTCACAAAAGCTCCAACTTTATCACAAGGCTGAGGATTGAGAAAGATATTGTCAGCTTACTCCTGAGACCAAGGGAAAGGGCCTAAGTTCTGATTCTGTGCTTATTTCAAACTGTTTCAGTGAGAAGTTGGCCCAGATAAGCCCTATTGTCTTTCCTTCCTTCTTGTTCATATTAGTATTTTTTTTCCTTACACAGTGTCAGGTGGGCAATGGGTTTAAATGCTGCCTTTGACAGGGTTATTCAATTTACTTAGGAAAGAAAAACAAAGAACTCAGAAGGAGATAACCCAGCCTGTGATATTTCAAAGCGACTCCTGATGCTTTGAACAAACAAAGAATAGCACGTAACAGAATGGAAATTTCAGATCATTGAGGGAACCAAATAGGCCAGGACTAAGGAGATGGGAATGTGAAATCCAGCCCCACCTATAACAGGAGAGAGGGTGTCAAAAGAGGAGGAAACCTCGGAAGACCAAATGTCTGGGAGGAGGATGGGGACACAGAGCCACTCAGAAACCCAGATACAACTTCCTGGAGGGAGTGAGATTGCAAAGGAGGTGTGACAGTTTAGACAGTTGGCCAAGTCCTCAAGAATGCAAATAATAATAAATGCTAAAGAGGATGCAGAGAAGCATCACTTTTATACTGTGGTGGCATCATAAAATAGTACGACCACTGTGGAAATTGGTGTGGAACTTCCTCAAAAGACTAGGCATGGGAGTCACCAGCCCACCTGGCCACTGTCTCACGCCGCCACTGCCTCCAGGGCTGGGAATAGCAGTTCCCCGCTGCAGAGAGGGCCTGACCAGAGGAAGGGCCTGGTCCATTCCCTGGGGAACTGTGACCTGCCCAGCTGCTACCGGAACAAGCGGTACACACCCACAGGAAGGAGTGGCCCAGCCACCAGCCCACCCGACCACTGGCCCACACCATCACCAGGACCAGGAACTGCAGGCTCCACCCTGTGGAAAGGCCCTGCTGCCCACTTGCCCAACCCCCACCAAAACAACTAGACTGGAAGAGACCCAGGAGGAGGAGAGTGGGGAGAAGAAAGCCAGACTGCCTGCTCCACCACACTGCAGCCAGGAGGAGATCTGGAGAGAGAGGCCTGTTCCATGCCCGCAAATTAGAGAGGCAACCCGTGTCTGTTCAGAGAGACACACCGCACTGGGATTCCATAGCTACTCAACCCAACACCAATATAATTATAGGCCTGAGGTTGCCACTGCCACAAAACTGAGTTAGCTACTCTACTACCAAGGAACAACAAAAAGGTCCAAGTAAGACATAACTATGGTCCCTAGGGACCAGGATGCACCAAAAGGTGCAAACAGTTATGCTGTTGTGAACTAACAGGGAATCTTACACAGGGTTTTCTATCTCTTGCTTCTTCTACTAACAGCCAAATTCTATGATTATACTCTCACTAGTCAAATAATCTAATACCTCTATTTTTCTCACATCTTACTTCATAAACGTTTAAGCCAACCTCTAAGTCCCCCCTTCTACCATTAGATACTGTAAACCACCACGCAAACATAGAGACTATATGGTATAAGATAACTGATCTCATCATTTCTGTTTATAGTGACAAAACTGTAAATATGAAAATAGAAATTAACTGATATATGGATGCACATTGGGTACATTGAAAGCCCTAATATTGATATTTCCCTAAAAAGTGAGGTTTGGGGTACCTGGAGGGACCTTATAAGACAAAAGGGCAGAAGCTGTAATACCTCAGGCTTACCTTGCAAGAGAGGAAAATACATAGACATCATGAAGAAACAAAGGAGGAAAATGCCCCAAACAAACCAAGATACTACAACAACAGAAACCATAGAAAGCACAGTAGGCGAAATGTCAGAGAATGAGTTCCAGATATACATAATTAAAATGATAAGCGATTTTTAAAATGACCTAAGTGAACAGATACAGGCAAAAATTGAGCTCTCCAATAAAGAGATAAGAGATCAAATACAGGCAAACATCGATCACACCAACAAAGAGATTAGAGAACAAATCCAGGTAGCAAAAGAATACTTCAAGAAAGAAAGAGCTTGAGAAAAGAACAAACAGAAATCCTTGAAATGAAAGAAACAGTAAGCCACTTTAAAAATTTAATAGTGCCGGGCGCGGTGGCACACGCCTATAATCCCAGCACTTTGGGAGGCTGAGTCAGGAGGATTGCGAGTTCAAAGCCAGCCTCAGCAATGGCGAGGCACTTAGCAACTCAGTGAGACCCTGTCTCTAATAAAATACAAAAAAGGGCTGGGGATGTGGCCCAGTGGTCTAGTGCCACTGAGTTCAATCCCCAGTACCAAAAAAAAAAATTTTTTTTTTAATAGAAAGCATCACCAACAGATTGGACCACTTGGAAGATAGGACCTCAGACAATGAGGACAAAATATATAATCTTGAAAATAAAGTTGACCTCACAGTGAAGATGGTATGAAACCATGAACAGAATATCCAAGAACTATGGGATACCATCAAAAGACCAAATCTAAGATTTATTGGAATAGAGGAAGGTGCATAGATTCAAACCAAAGGAATGCACAATCTCTTCAATGAAATAATTTCAGAAAATTTCCCAAGCAGGTAGAATGAATTTGAAAATCAAATACAAGAGGCCTATAGGATGCCAAATGTACAAAATTACAACAGGTCCACACCAAGGCACATTGTAATGAAAATGCCTAGCATACAAAATAAAGATATAATTTTAAAGGCTGAAATAGAGAAAAGTCAAATTACCTATAAGGGAAAACCAATTCGCATCTCAGCAGATTTTTTATTCCAGACCCTCAAAGCCAGGAGAGGCTGGAACAACATATACAGGCTCTAAAGGATAAGGGATGCCAACCAAGAATTTTATATCCAGCAAAATTAAGCTTTAGATTTGAGGATGAAATAAAAACCTTCCATGATAAACAAAAGCTAAAAGAATTTACAAAAAAGCCTGCTCTACAGAACATTCTTGGTAAAATATTCCATGAAGAGGAAATAAAAAATAATAATTAAAACCTGCAAAGGGAAGAACTACAATAAAGGGGAAAACCAACCAAAGGAAAAACCAAGTCAAACTAAATACCAAAAATAATAAAAAAAAAAATTAAAATGACTGGTAATACAAATTATGACTCAATAATAATCCTGAATGTTAATGGCCTAACTTCACCAATTAAAAGACATAGGCTAATAGATTGGATTAAAAAAACAGACCCAACAACACGTTGCCTTCAAGAGACACATCTCATAGGAAAAGATGCCACAGACTGAAGGTGAAAAAATGGGATAAAATATATCACTCACATGGTCTATGTAAGCAAGCAGGGGTCTCCATCCTCATATCAAATAAAATAGACTTCAAGCCAAAGTTAGTCAAATTAGATAAAGATGGACATTTCATACTGTTTAAGGGAATCATAGATCAACAAGATATAACTGTTATAAATAAATATGCCCCAAATAATGGCGCATCTACATTCATCAATCAAAATCTTCTCAAGTTCAAGAATCAAACAGACCACAACACAATAATTCTAGGTGATTTTAATACAACTCTTTCACCACTGGATTGATCTTCCAAACAAAAGTTAAACAAAGAAACTATAGATCTCAATAATACAATTAATAACTTAGATTTAACTGACACATATAGAGTATATCATCCATCAAAAAGCCAATATACTTTCTTCTCAGGAGCACATGGATCCTTCTCAAAAATAGACCATATATTATGCCATAAAGCAACTCTAAGCAAATATAAAAAAAAAAAAAAAGGTAGGGATACTACCCTGCATTCTATCAAACCATAATGGAATGAAATTAGAAATCAATGATAAAAAAGAAAGAAAAGCTATTCTAACACCTGGAGACCAAATATTATGCTATTGAATGATCAGTGGGTTGCAGAAGACATCAAGAAGGAGATTAAGAAATTATTAGAGGTAAATGAGAACAACAATACAACATACCGAAATCTCTGGGATATTCTGAAGGCAGTACTAAGAGGAAAGTTCATTGCATGGAGCTCATTCCTTCAAAAAGAAAAAGTCAACAAATAAATGAACTGACATTACATCTCAAAGCCCTAGAAAAAGAATCAACCCCCAAAAGAAGTAGAAGATAGGAAATAATTAAAATCAGAGCTGAAATTAATGAAATTGAAACTTAAAAAATTGAAAAAATTGACAGAACAAAAAGTTGGTTCTTTGAAAAAATAAATAAAATTGATAAACCTTTAGCTATGCTAACAAAGAGAGAAAAGCACAAATTACCAATATCTATGATGAAAAAGGAAATATCACAACAGACACTACAGAAATACAGAAGATAATTAGAAATTATTTTGAAAATTTATACTCCAATAAAATAGAAAATAACGAAGACATCAACAAATTTCTAGAGACCTATGATATGCCCAAACTAAATCAAGATGATATACACAATTTAAATAGGTCAATTTCAAGCAAAGAAATAGAGGATGCCATAAAAAACTTACCAACCAAGAAAAGCCCAGGACCGGATGGATAGACAACTGAGTTCTACAAGACCTTTAAAGAAGAACTAGCACCAATACTTCTCATGCCTGTGAACACTGTGTGAAGCACCTGTAAGCTCGAGCTGTAAGCACTTGTCCTTGTTAAAGCAAAATGTATTTAACCAGGTGAGGGTTAGTGGCTAGTGGTTGGAGTTAGTGTGGTTGGTGGTTGGAGTTAGAGAGGGTTAGAGTTAGAGTTGTGATAGTAGTTGGAGTTGCGGTTGGAGTTCGAGAGGTTGCTGGAGCTGGAGAGAGAAGTTAGAAGAGAGAAGAATAAAAGAACTTTCTCATTTCCATCCTGCCTCCAAATTTTCTCCCGCAGCATTGTTGCTCCAAGCAGCAATCGCTCCAGGCAGCAACAGAACCACCATTTGACCCAGCTATCCCACTCCTTGGCCTATTCCCAAAGGACTTAAAAACAGCTTACTACAGGGACACAGCCACATCAATGTTTTATAGCAGCACAATTCACAATAGCTAGATTGTGGAACCAACCCCGATGCCCATCGGCAGATGAATGGATAGGGAAACTTTGGTATATATACACAATGGAACACTACTCAGCTCTAAAAGAGAATAAAATCATGGAATTTGCAGGTAAATGGATGGAGTTGGAGAAAATAATGCTAAGTGAAGTTAGCCAATCCCAAAAAACCAAAGGTTGAATGATCTCTTTGATAGGAAGATACTAACTTATAAAGGCAAGAGAGAGGGGATGAGAGGAATGAAAGAGCTTTAAATAGAACAAATTGGGGGAGATAGGAATAATGGCAGACTGAGTTATCCATGATTACCCTAAAGACATGTATGAAGACACAACTGTTGTAAAAATACTTTATATAAAACCAGCAAAATTGTGCTCTTTATACATGAGATGAAATGAAATGTACCTGCAAACATGTATAACAAATTAGAATAATAAAAAATTTTTAAAAAAAAAAGACTAGGCATGGAAACACCACATGACCTGGCTATGCCAATCCTCAGTATTTATCTGAAAGAATTAAAGTCATCATACTATATCGATATGATAAGTGCACACCCATGTTTACAGTAACACAATTCACAATTGCCAAACTATGGAACCAGCCTACGTGTCCATCAATGGGTGAATGGATAAAGAAAATGAGGCATATTTACACAATGGAGCTTTTTATTTATTTTTTAGTTGTAGGTGGACACAATATCTTTATTTTATTTTTGTGTGGTGCTGAGGATCAAACCCAGTGCCTCACGCATGCTAGACAAGCGCCCTACCTCTGAGCCACAACCCCCAACCCCACAATGGAGTTTGATTCAGCCATAAAGAAGAAGAAAATTGTATCGTTTGCAGGAAAATGGATGGAACTTGAGAATATTATGTTAAGTGAAACAAGCCAAACTCGAAAGGTCTAAGGTTGTATGTTTTCTCACCTATGTGGAAGCTAATAAGGAGAAAGAACAGAAAGGTGGTAGGGGTTGGGGGATGGGTGAAGATCTCATAAAATCAGGCAGAGATCAGTAGAGTACAGGAAAGGTAAGGGATGGGGGAAGGAGGAGAAATCTGAGGGAAATGCTGAGGAGTGATATTGGCCAAATTATGTTTTATATTGTGTGTACGTACGAATGTGTAACAACAAATCCCACCATTATATACAACTATGATGCACCAATTAAAAAGTGATAAAAAATAATAAAATAAAATGGGAGTTGGACAGCTTTCTGAAAAGAGGTCAAAAGATTGCTCCTGCTAGGCATGGTGGCACACACCTGTAATCCCAGAGGCTGAGATGGGAGGATCGAGAGTTCAAGGCCAACCTCAGCACTAAGCAACTCATTGAGACCCTGTCTCTCAATAGAACACAAAACAGGGCTGGGGCAATCCCAAAATACCAAAGGCTGAATGTTCTCTCTGATAAGTGGATGCTGGTCCATAATGAGGATGGGGTGGGGAGAATGGAGGAACTTTGATTGGGCCAAGGGGAAGGAAGAATGAGGAAGCGGTTTGGGGGGTGGCTTTAGACCTTGGCCCCTTAATAAGTAACGCGGCAGGTGGCGCCCAACATGGGGCAGGCAAACAAAAGAGAATTATCGACAGGCCTAGCAATCGGTTAGAGACACAGCGTCTCTCTGGCAAAAGTATCCCCTAATATGGGGCAAGCTTTAATATTTAAGAAATCTCAGGACCCAGCCCTCGAGGCATGGCGATGTATTTTAAGGAATCAAGGTTTCCAAATTTCTGATTCTCAAGCTGAAAAAATTTGGAGCTCATTAACATGGGTGGCTCCCTGGCTCCCGAAGGCTGATTATAACGCATGGAAGACATGGCACCGTGCAGAACAGCTTTTAAGGGAGAGAGAAAATGAATATGGAGAAGTTCCACCTCCGGGAGTTTATCCAGCACTATCCGCCCTGAAGGCATGCTCTCTCATGCAGCCAGTAAAAGGATCTTCAGAGGCCACAGAACAAGCGCCTCGGGTTATTAGAATTGAGGTAACAGAAGAGGCCCTACGAGAAAATAAAAAATCTAAATCTCATCTCTCCCAGTCCGCGGAATTAGACAGCCCCTCCTGGCCCGCGGATTTAGAGAAGTCTAACCGCTCCCTGGAAGTAGAAAAATCTGGCCTTCTCTCCCGCTCCATGGAATTAGGAAGAGCTAACAATCAGGGACCTACAGCTCCTCCTTTCAAGAGCCCTAAAAAATTCCCTGAGGACAAAGGCCATCGGCCACATGACTCACCACCCTGCAAGCAGGATCCGCCATTTTACAGCCTACGCAGACAGTACAAACAATGCCCTCAGGGCCATCTGCGCCACCACTTTTCCAAGAAGCGCTGGTTTCACAGAAGCTACTGCCGCCCCCTGGAGGGCTTTTCACCTGTAATGGCGTTCCCAGTTAATCTAAATCCCGGAGGGAATAGACCAAATCTGTGGTAGCCCTGGGAGACTCAAGAATTAAAAGAATTTAAAAAGGCAGTTTCAGAAGACGGTTCTAACTCCCCATGGGAAAAATGCATTTTATCAAGCCTGGCACATCAACAATGCATGACAAAGGACTGGAAAGACTTGGCTAAAGCTGTGCTTCCAGGTCCTCTGTTCATAAAGTGGTGCGCATATTTTACTGATGAGTGCCATATGCGGGCAGAGAGAAACTGCTCTGTTAATCCTCCCATGCCAATAACTTTTGGGATGTTAGCAAGAGTTAATGACCAATATGCCATGGGCATTCAACAGGCAGCAATACCGGCCCCTTACCGGGAGCAGGTGCGGGCTTTAGGGCTGGCAGCATGGAAAAAGCTAGAAGAAGGCCCTACAGAGCCTCCTATAGCTGGAATCACTCAAAAAGTTAATGAGGATCTGGCCACATTTATTGAGAGAGTGGAAAAAAGCCTTCAAAGGAAATTTCCACCCGGTACTCTGAGAGATCAATTTGCTAAAATGCTGGCTTGGAAAGGAATGACTACAGATCACAAGCTAGCCTGTGCAAGATTAAAAGATAGATCGATGGGGAGATGGATTATAGCAACCAAAGATATCAGTTCTCATACCCATCAATCTCAATCTTTGGCTACTGCTCTCCAAAATCAGCAAACACAATCCTTAACAGCAGCTCTTAATGCCCAAACTGAGGTACTAGCAACAGTTTTAAAGGGAAAAGGGACCTGTTTTAAGTGTGGACGACAGGGCCATTTTAAAAAGGACTGCCCCAATGGCCTTGGTCGGCCTCCAGAATGCTCCCCTGGCCAGACTCAGAGTCCAGCTGCCCCTAGAACACTTTGTCCTAGAAGTAAAAGAGGGTATCATTGGAAAAAGGATTGCAGATCTAAATTTGATATTCAGGGAAACCTTTAAACTCCTGAAGGGGCATCCTCCAGCCCCGTTACACCAAGGAGGTTCCCCTGCTCACAGTGCCCCTAAGGTCCATTGGACAGTTCCTATTGTTCCAGGGATTAGACCAAAGATGGATATTTATATATCAGGAAAGAAATTTCGTTGCCTGATTGATACTGGGGCAGATGGTACTATACTAAGGAAGGAAGAGATCCCACCTCAGTGGAAACTAATTCCAGGGCCCCAATTACTCGGGGTAGGTGGAAACACTAATTCAGAGGAAACCAGAGATTGGCTTAGATGGAGAGACATAGACGTAAATCAAGGGGAAGTTCGCCCCCTTGTGGTCCCTGTATTAACCTCTAATTTATTAGGCCAGGACATCTTAGGAGAAGCTGAAGCTTACATTACTACAACCCATAGAGAGATTCAGGATGATATATTAATTGAAGATACAGGGAGGAAAACTTCCAACCGCCAAGTAGGGTCTCACCCCCAATCCTAAGGGCCACTGCTCCCCAAGTTCCTGCTATTCAATGGCGAGATGGCCCCCCAATCTGGGTCAAGCAGTGGCCCCTTCCTACTAAAAAACTAAACCATTTGAGGGCAGTTGTCCAAGAACAGTTAGCCCTAGGACACATTAGACCCTCTCTTAGCCCATGGAACAGTCCTGTTTTTGTTATACAGAAGGCCACAGGGAAATGGAAGATGTTACAAGACCTCTGGAAAATTAATGATAGGATGTTCATTGTTGGCACACCTCTGCGTGGCCTCCCCTGGATCCCTTATATTTCAAGAGATTTAACCTTAATTGTGATTGACATTAAAGATTGTTGTTTTTCTATCCCTCTACATTCGGAGGATTGTGAAAAGTTTGCTTTTTCTGTCCCTTCTATCAATTTTCAAAGGCCAGATAAACGATATGAATAGATAGTTCTCCCTCAAGGTATGGCTAACAGCCCAGCTTTTTGTCAACATTATGTTTCATGTCTCCTGTCACCATTAATGGAAAAATCGCAGCTCACCCTATATGTTTATATAGATGATATCATCCTGAGAGCTGCTGATGTCCAACAACTGGGCTCAGCTTACCTGGCCCTTTGAGAGCTCTTAGAAAAAGGAGGATTACACATATCCAGTGACAAGGTCCAAACTGTACCTCCCTTCAAAATATTGGGGACAAAAGTTAGCCTAGACTCGGTTTGTCCTCTCAAACCTCAACTAGTCATTCAAAAATCTTATTCCTTGGCAAAGTTACAGAAGCTATTAGGAGAGCTAAACTGGTTAAGACCATGGCTTCATATCTCTACTAAAGATTTATTACCTCTTTTTGAGTTGCTATGGGGAAAATCACCCTCTGATGTGATTATACTAAAAGAAGGTCATCTGTCAATATTACAAAAAGTCCAAGATACCCTCAATTCAGCCCAGTTGGCTCGGTACCAACCAAAGTAACCTCTATATCTGTGGATTTTCTCAGGTGCTAAGCTCCTTACAGCTGTTCTCACCCAGATGGGTAACCCCTTACAGTAGATACATTCCTCTGTGGGAGGAGCACCTTGAGTTTATTCCCAATTAGATCAATTAGCAGATCTTATAATAAAAGAGAGAGATACATCATTGAGGCATTATAGAAAAGACCCAGATGTTTTAACAATTCCTTACCATTTGTCAGACTTTGAGTGGATATGGAGAAACAACCCTAGAGTCTCCTATGCTTTAGAGAGATTTTTAGGAAAGGTTGACTGTCATTATGGGTCAACCAAATGGACCTCTTCTTTTCCCAAGCTAGAGTGGACTCCCCCCATCCTTTTGTCCATCAAGCCACTCCCCAAGGCAGTAAATGTCTTCACAGATAGAGGAAAAGAAGGGTCAGCAGTTGTAGTTTTCACCCATCCTCAGGCCAAAGGACACAATACTTTGAAGCAGTTACTAGTTCTGCTCAATTTAAAGAATTATATGCTGTTGCATTAGCCTTGACCCATGTCCAAGAGCCTATGAATCTCTTCTCAGATAGTTTATATGTAATTAACCTATTACCTACTCTAAATGCATCATATATAAAGATAGATAATAATCCTATAACTCCTTTAATGATCCAGGTACAATCCCTGTTAAAGGGGCATAATGAGCCTATTTTCCTCCAACATCTTAGGGGACATCAAGGCTTATCTGGGCCCCTCTCTGAGGGAAATCAGGCCGCTGACCATTTGGCCACCACAGGTGTATTAACAGTTACAGTCCCATATCAACAAGACCTTCAGTTAGCCCAAGGTCTTCACAACCTTACTCATTTAAATTGGAGAGGACTACATCATAAATTTCCTTTGATTCCTATAAAAGAGATTTAAAAAAGACAGCCGGGCGCGGTGGCGCACGCCTGTAATCCCAGCACTTGGGAGGCTGAGGCAGGAGGATCGCGAGTTCAAAGCCAGCCTCAGCAATGGCGAGGCACTTAGCAACTCAGTGAGACCCTGTCTCTAAATAAAATACAAAAAAGGGCTGGGGATGTGACCCAGAGGACGAGTGCCCCTGAGTTCAATCCCTGGTACCACAAAAAAAAAAAAAAGATTGTAAGAACATGTAAGTCCTGTTTGCCCTTCTTACAGGTCCCAACTCTCCAGTCCCCTGGGGTAAATCCCAGAGGCCTACGGCCTAACGCTGTCTGGCAGACTGATGTAACCCATTATGCACCATTTGGAAAATTAAAATATATATTTATGTCCATAGATACTTATTCACATGCTTGTTGGGCCATGGCGCACTCTGGAAAAAGGGCTAAACATGCTGAAAGTCACTTTTTACAATGCTTTGCTATTCTTGGATTGCCAAAACAGGTTAAAACAGATAATGGACCCTGTTTTGTGAGCAAATCATTACAAAATTTCTTCCAAAGATGGCATATTAAACATACCACAGGAATCCCATATAACCCAAAAGGACAAGCCATCATAGAGAGACACAATAAAACCCTAAAGGACCAATTAATAAAACAAAATGGGAGAAGCAACCCCCATGACCAGTTAAAAACAGCTATGCTTACTTTAAATATTTTGAATTTTTCCAAACAGCAGCCTCTGTCTGCGTTTCAAAGACACTGGTCTAACCAAACGCCTTATGTAAAGGTTGAGGTCCAATGGAAGGACCCACTGACTGGATTCTGGTGAGTTCCATATCCGTTAAGTGCTGGAAGAGGTTTTGGATGTGTCTTTCCAATTGGAAAACAAAACCCTATATGGGTGCCTGCCAGAGATCTCAAATACTGCCAATCCAACAAAAATGACTACCCAGGAGCACAAGCTCTTGAGGGGTGATCCTTTCTTTTTCCACAGAAAGGAGAAGAAAGAAAAAACACTGTGACAGATCTCCTGTCCTGTTGTGATTAAACTTCTCATCACATTGATTCCAAGATTCATCAAGAACACTGTCTTGGACTCCTTCTTTGTCAGTATTTCAACCCTCTGCGATGAGAGAAGAGGGACTATGCTATTCCTGTGACAATTGTCTGGACTTTGTGCCAGACGGCTTCCTTTAGACTGAACTGAATGGGTGGATCTTCTCCCTTTGGTGAAATCCCTGATTGTCATTGTCTTTGTGTTCACTTTTGGACCCTGTGTAATCAACAAATTTATTCAACTCCCTTTTGACTGACCAGATTGATACAGCTTGGTGGTCTGCTGTCAGCGATGCTGAGCTAGAGCCCTACAGGCTTGGCCATGGTCCTTAACAGGATGCGGAGGTTTAAACCAGCCATCCTTGAAAAGCCTTCCCAAAGGTGACTGTCCTGTCCCATGTCCTTCCCCTGGCCACTTGCTGGCCCTGGGTGTGTCCACCTGAAGTGCTAGGGTGGTAGCCAATGACGGGTAAGATTTTTCCCAGAGAGGAAAAGCAACCTAAAGCAGGCACACTCTCAAGTGAGATGGACACCCTAATTTTTGAAATACAAAATGGGACATCCCATATTTAAAATATAAAGTGGAGAAGCCCCATTTTAAAAAAACGAAAACGGGGAAATGTTGGGACATTCCAGACGCTGTCTGCCAAGGGGATGGAAAAAACTCTGGCTCTGGTTGCTTACCACACCCTGTGGAGAACCGGGGCTAAGCAGGGGGCGTGGCTATGAGGTATGGTGAGAATCAGAACCGCCATGCTGGTCACTGATTGGTTATGTTTAGGCCTTTATAAGTACAGTCCACCTTTTAATAAATTTGAGTTCTGGCACTGCTTCCAACCAAACTCCCCGAGTGTGACCTCGTGTCTGTCAAACAGGTGGGGGGAGAGGGCACTCCGGAGACTTTTGCCCTCTGGGCCTGTATTCACCAGGTAGGCTACCCCAACCCTTCTCTGCCGGTCAGAAAGGGACTTCTTTGGGGCCCAAAAGGAGGGTGGCTTTAGACCTTGGCCCCTTAATAAGTAACGTGGCAGGGTAGGAAATATGATGGAATGAGATGAACATCACTACCCTAGGTACATGTATGACTGCACATGTGGTGGACTCTACATTGTGTACAATCAGAGAAATGAAAAATTGTGCTCCATTTGTGTACAATGAATCAAAAGCTTTCTGCTGTCATGTATAACTGATTAGAACTAATAAAAAATAAATTTTAAAAAAACTGGTGATTTCACAAAAACAAAAAACAAAAAATAGGGCTGGGGAGGGGAGTGTGGCTCAGTGTCCGGGTGCCCCTGAGTTCAATCCCTGGTATCAAAAAAAAAAAAAAAAAAAAAAAAAAAAGATGGCTCCTAACCAGTTGGGTGTGATATGAGACTGATGACAGGGGGAGGGTCACAGGGTCTGACGAGGCAAGTGACATGAGAGTAGACTATGGATCTTGACTGGGCACACTAAGAGGACAGAGGGTTCCTGGAAATCAAATATAGGTCACTCCCTACCTACCCAACAAAAATTCTCCTGCAGGTAGAATCAACTTCAAGTTCAATCAGAGAATGTCCCACCCCAAGAGAGTTTCACTGCTACAAATTATCTCCTCATGTAATAATTCTTTTTTTGCATATCATTTTGTACTTGGGGACCCATCTGCAAACAGCCCATCAGGCCAGAGTTTCATGGAAAGACCTGGTTAACATTTAATTGGCTTCCTCTGTATCCAGTATATTTTTTGTTTTATATGCAAAAAAATTATCTTGAGACTGGCAAAGGAGAAGATGACACAAAGAGATTGACAGCTGCTGACCTATAGAAATGGGGCGCCAGAGAACAAAGGCTCTGAGGGAAAAGGCATCATGGAATGTTCCTCATTCACTGGGTGGTGGGGGACATTCACTGCATGAGGAAAATCTCGGAAATCTGATTGCAATATCCCCATCTACCCAACCCCTCAATCATCTTCATAAGCTTTTTTTTTTTCCACCAAGGTGGTCTCAGTGACCCTCAAATATGTCTGCTGCTGCTCTTGGTGTCTGCCCATTTACCCATTGATCTCTTTGTGTGTTTATCGATTGTCTTCTTTCTGCCAAGCACTAGGCTAAGAAGGAGGGACAGAGAAAGGAATATGACAGACACTATCCCTGCCTTAAGAAAATGTGCCCCCTCTCTGCCAACAGAAACTCTACTCCTGTCCAATGTCCTGCTCACCCAGATACCCACCAGGAGGTCTTTCCCAGAGCCACTCCAGATTTGAGATTTTTGGCATGAACCATCCTACAAAATTGGTAGGGATGCCTGGATCACATTTTGTTATTAGATTTGAGTAATTAGATTACAAAATCTAATTTTTTTGTTATCATATTTTAATAAGTAGGCATTTGTAGACTTTTTCATCTGTTTCATACTTGCAGCTGCAAAAGACAGATTATCTCTGCACTCTCATAGAAAAGGCCTGATTTTCAGACTGCAGTTTGACTAGATAATTTCAGATACATATATTTTGAAGCCAGGGGCAATTTACCGCTAAGCCACATCCCCAGCTCTTTTTAGTTTTTATTTTGAGATAGGGTTTCGCTAAGTTGTTTACGGTCCCACTAAGTTGCTGAGACTGGCCTTGAACTTGTAATCCTCCTGGCTCAGCCCCCTGAGTTGCTGGATTAGAGGTGTGTGCTACCGCACGAGGCTAATAATTTCAGCTTTTGAGTTTATTCTTTTACTCTATCTTTCCTGCCACTTTAGGGCTCAAACGTCCATTCCTTCAATCCTTGGATTCCTCATGTCCTTCACACTGTCCTGTAGTATCACCCCCCAGGGAGTTCAAATGTTGCCTGATGACCGTTGCTCCTGTCCACCACAAGAGGGAACTCAGTCCACAGTTTTAGCTACCACTGCATACCAGGCCAGCAAAACTTCCCCAAGTCCTCTGTGTTTTCACTGCCTTCAGCCCCAGTCTGGCCCCTATAACCGATCTCAGATTCCCAGTCCTCCAACTGCCTGAGAGACTGTTGCCTGAAAATAATCCTGGTACCTTCTGTATCTGTCAGGATCCACCGTTGCTGGAAACAGAACTGAGTTCTGACTTTAAACAGATTATGTATTTATTGGTTGGTTGGTTGGTTGGTTGGTTGGTTGGTGCTCAGAGTCCACAGAAGGGCTGGAGAACCTAGGTACAGAATTAAGCAGAAGCAACACAGTCAAAATCACTTCTCGAGGGCTGGGGATTTTAGCTCAGTTGGTAGAGTGCTTGCCTCGCCTGCACAAGGCCAGGGGTTCAATCCCCAGCAAACACATCAAAAAAAAAAAAAAAAAAAAAAAAAAAAAAATTACTTCTCGAACGCACTGCAGCTGCCAGCAGAGGGCGCCAGATGCCACAGTTTTGACCGACGAAACGATCACGGACTAGACGCCCACGCCAGCATAGCCACCGCTGCTCGGGATGCCACAGGAGCTGGGTCACTGTCAAGACCCACCTGGAAGGGATGTCCACTGCGCCTCAACGGTCAGGACAGGAGCAAGTGCTTGCTGAGCCTAAGCCATGTGCACGTCTATTTCTGGCTGTTTCTGCTTCCTTGATGGAAGGTTGGGAATTTGCCAGGGTGGAAAGGGAAAGAGGTGGAGATGTCCTCCAGGCGCTCTGGTGGGGGGGCAGGATGAGGGAGAATAATGGTTGCCCCCTTGTGCTGCCAAATCAGGCCAATTTTGCATCACCCCCGCCACCACCCAGGCCCCACACAGCATGCCCATCAGTGCGAAAGAGTTTTGCAAAGAGAGTTTATTCACAAGTAATTGAGTGCGGAGGGCGAGACCCAGATTTCAAATCCTCCTACTGACGAATAGGATTTGGGGATATTTATGGAGTAGGGAAGGAGGAGGTTTTTGGGGGTGAAGCGATCAGTGGTCTGCACATGCGCAGTCAAACGTTATCGCTCTTTCCCGGACTAGTGTTCCCAAAATGACAACACATGATTGGAAGGCGGAGTTTTCAGCCTTCTGCCATCAAAAGGTCACCCATCGAACACTTGTGCAAACCCAAGTGAAAAGTCAGTGGCTTTCAAGTCCCTGTAAAGTAACCTAGGCTGCTGTTATCATCATGACCCACATGTCAGAGGTGTAAACTACAGCAAACCTGGTGGGAGATTAATAATAAATTGCTCAATTGTGACTTCCAAAATTAGTGGTTTTTAAAGTCAAAAGCAGGTGACATTAGAGGGTCAGTTTAGGTTTTCCCTTGGTTTCTTCCCCCCCCCCATTATATTTTTTTTATTCTATTACATATTTCTCTCTCTATTCCTTCTTTCTTCCTTGTTCCCTTCCTTCTTCCTTCCATCCCTCTTCTCTCTGTCTTGATCTTTTTTGCAGAGCCTCACACGTGTAAGCAAGTTCTTTGCCACCAAGCCACATTCCCAGCTCTTGCCAGTTTTTTTGGCTTCCTCTGTTCTCTTGCCTCAAAGTCCTGTCTATTTTCCTGAGCAATTCAACTCAGCATTTCTTGTTCTTTCCCAGAGTATCCTGCTGGGATTATGTTCCTTCTAAATGTTCATTCTTTAGATGTTCCTTTCTTAATTGTTGATGAGTGGTAAACTGTTCAGTTTTTGTTTTACCAAAATTCCCTTGGTTTCTCTAGCTGGGGTTTACCCAGGCTCCAACATGTAGAGAATTTTTCCAGAGGGGAGGGGTGAAGTATGGTCCCACAACACCCCAACCCCCCCAGTAACCCCAGGGCAGTTGTGTCACAATAAACACACATCCCAGATATCTGCCACTGTCCACGCACACCTCTAGCCCACTGGCATTCTTTCCCCCAAGGAATACAGAGTCCAGGTCCTGAGATCAGCTCTCTCAGCTCTGTTTGCAGAGCCTGTGTGTAGACCCCCTGACCACACTCTGCCAAGCTAGTTCATGAATCCTTTTTTCTCACTGTTTGGGGAGGAACCCATCCTGGCTCCCTCATTGGCCTGTGAATTCACCTCCCCTGGGCAGGTCGCCAGGACCCAAGAAAAGAGCTGTTTCCTGTCCAGAACCTTCCAGCCAGTTACAATGGTAACAATGGTACCTGTTCTGCTGTCTCTGCCACTCCTCCTGGGTAATGCAGTCCCCCAGGAGACCCAAGCTGGTGAGTGGGGAAAGCAAGGGATAGGTGCTGAAGAAGAATGGTGGGAAGGCAAAGAACAAGACAGAAGGGCAGGGAGAAGGGCCCCATGTGGCTGGGATTGCTGGGCATGTCATGGTCATGGGTGCGCAAGGCCGTCAACTAACGCAGCTCACACTTCTGGAAGCATTCAGGGAGCCTCTGGACTCAGGCTCATTAAGAACTTAAAGAATCTGAATCTAAAACATAAATGAAAAAAAAAAAACCTAAGACACGGAAAGGCAAAGTGACTTTCCTGGATTAAATGGCAGGATGAAGCAGAAACCACACGGAGAGAGCTGTTTCTAACATTGTCCCCTCCTTCTTTCCAATGGACAGGCACACCTGCCTGACTCAGAGGGAGGGGGTGCTCCCCAGGGGCAAGCAGGAATGCGGGTAAGCAAAAGGAAACCCAGGACCTCACCCCATCCTGAGCCGTCTGGAAGCCTAGGGGCTGGGACAGAGGACAGATGGGGACACTCAGGGAAGTCCAGAGTGGATTCTACAACAGGGAACAAGGCTGTTCATGGCTTCAAGGGTTCAGGATGAAGAGAGATGAGCTAGGGGCTTCTAACCTATGCAGGTTTAAAATTCCTTGCAGTCACAAATTGTCAAATAGGTTTCTTTTATGTTTGTTTTATAACAATCACGTTTACAATGTTAAGCACATTCTATACCAAAACCCAAATTAGTCAGGGTTCTCCAGAGAGACAGAATAGGATGGAGGAATGGATGGATAATAGATAGATTACAGATAGGTAGGTAGGTAGGTAGATTTTTTTTAAAGGGGGAGAAAGAATTTTATTTTAAGGAATTGGGTACACAGTTGTAGGGTCTGGCTTATCCTAAAATCTGCAGAATAGGCCAGCAGGTTGGAGACTCAGGCAAGAGCTAATGTGCAGTAGTGAATCCAAATACAGTCCAGAGACTAGATTCTTGTTTCTTTGTGGGGAAGGGAGAGTCAATCATTTCTCTTGAGGCCTTCAAACAGTTGGATGAGACCCATCTACGTTATGGAGAATAATCTGCTTAACTCAGGGTTTACTGATGTATTTAGTCAGCTTTTTCATCACTGTAATGAGATAGCAGAGGTGGGACAACTTTATAAAGAAAAACGGTTTATTTTGGTTCATGGTTCTGGAAGTGCATGGTTTTAGAGGCCTAATCTGAGGATGACCTTCTTGCTGGCAGTGTCCTGAGGCAACACAAAGCATCACATGGCAAGAGACAGGGAGTGCAGATATATGTCTGGTTTTTCTTAACTTTCTTAACCTCTTCTTAACTTTCCACCCCTAACTCCCAAGGTTTCATGCCCTTCTCATATTGCAAAATATGTAATCATTCATCCCCAGTAGTCCCAAGGTCTTAACTCATCCAGCATTAATTCAAAATCCAAAGTCTCAACTGAGACCCAAGGCAAACTCCTTGCACTTTTGAACCTGTAAAATCAAAACAAGTTATCTACTTATGATATACAATTATGGGGCAGACAGGGTATACAGTCCCATTCCAAATGGGAGGAATAAGAGAGTAGAAAGGAGCCATTGACCCAAAAGAAGACCAAACCCAGCATGGCAGACATTAAATCCCAAAGTTCCAAGTCTAGCATCTTGTGCACAGTGCTATGAGAGGTGAGTCCCCAAATCCTGAACTGTCCTATCCTTCACATTTATATTCAACACCCTAATGGTTCTTTCTACACCTGCAAGACGATGTTGGTGGCTTTGCTGGGTAGGCATGGCAGTCGCTCTACTTTTCTGGGGTCTCCACTGAGGTTTCACCTCCACAACTGATTTAAATGTTAATCACGTTTATTATAAACTAATTAGGAAGAGTAATTTTAGTACTAGAACTGGGAATCTGCCATATGACCTCAACATTATTAAAACCCATGTGAACTATATATCATGAACCAAGTATGGAATTCATTATGGAAATGTCTCCCTCTTCTAGTTGCTGCCTGATACCAAAATGCAAAGTACATCCCTCAGAATTCTGAGATTCATCATGGTCTTGCCCTGTACTGACCCATCCTGGGTCATTTCTTGGACTTTCTAGTAAATTCTCCTTCCCATATTTTCTAGCTATATGTATTTGTCAGGTTACCATTAAGTTCAGTACAGATGAAGCAAATTTCCTCTCCTCCATAAAGTGACTCAGGGATCCAGGCTGTGTGGTCTCCATAGTCATTGCCTAAAAGGAAGAGAGAAGGTACAAACCAGCTCATAGGACCAGAAGAATGAGGTTACCTCCAGTCACTTTCTCTTTTGCCAGAACTCAGTCACATGGTCCCAATATACCCACAAGAAGGTTGAGAAATATTATTTTACATGCCAAGCAGAGGAACAATGTAGCAAAGACATAGAATGGTCTCTAAAATGTCAGCCCCAGAATAAGAAGCAAGTCCATTCACTTGTGCAAACTTTCAGTGGTGTGAGGCAGACAACAGGGTCGAGAGAGCTGGGAAGAGGCCTCACGGTCAGGAGTTCCCTCCTGGTGCACAGTGGGCTTCCCATGTATGGACCTCACCCCTCCAAGTCTTCTCATCTTTTACAGGTCCTTATTCTCTGGCCTTTCTCTACACTGGGGTGTCCAGGCCGAGTAAAGTCCTCCCCAGATTTCAGGCCACTGCCTTCCTCAATGACCAGGCCTTCTTCCACTACGATAGTGAGGGTAGGAAAGCAGAGCCCCTGGGACCATGGAGCCAAGTGGAAGGAATGGAGGACTGGGAGAAGGAGAGCCAACTTCAGAAGGCCAGGGAGGAAATCTTCCTGGTGACCCTGAAAGACATCATGGACTACCACAAGGACAGCAAAGGTCAGTGAACTGCAGGCCACTTGGAGGGTCTTAGCTCAAGAGGCAGCCCTACAAGTGTGAGTGGAAAGGGGCAACAGGTTGGAGACAGTTCCTCCCCCAAAGGAGGAACAGGAGGCACAAATAGAAATACAGAGACACATCTGGACCCAATGCCCCCTGCCATGGCGTCCTCCTTCCATACAGCCTCCCATCCTTTCTCCAGGCCTCAATTCACACAGGAAGTGAGGTTCACTCCTGTTCAGGGATGTTGAGTGGATGGTGAGTAACTTTAGAGTCAGTCAGAGCTTAGTTCCAGGGGTAAATTCCTCCGGTCAGTAGCTGCTTGATAGTGAACAATTTCTTATTTATCTGGAGGATAGAGACCTGCATCCACGAGATTCTATAAAATTTACCTACATCAGTTGCAGGACGAAGGCAGCATGTGTCTTGCTCTCTCTTCCCTACAGCCCCAGGGCCTATGACGAGGTACAGCCAATACTATTTGCTCAACTGAAATATATTAAATGAATAGAGAGAAAATACCTAGCAAAAATCATGGTCAATACAGGCAGCTCAGTAAGTGCTGGGTTCAAAACCACAGACTGTTAGTGTTACATGAACTCATGAAGATCCTCAGGGCCAGGGGGAAACCACACTGTCTACCTACCAAGGCAACCAATCTCAGGCCTGATGAACTGCTGATATCAAATAACTATATAAGATAGGATATCAAGGCTGGGCTTCTAGTCAAAAAAAAGAAATCTCCAGGAAGCCATCTGGAATCTAAAGGTTTTCAAAAGGAGGCAAAAGTTAAGTATAAATCTGAAGGATTTGGCATGGGAAATCTTGGTAAAGAAAATGGCCTGCGCTGTGTGTCACAAATAAGAGCAGGAAGGACACCAGAAGACTGTAATAGAGATGTTGAAGTGAGTAATTATGAGAAAAGAGGATGAAAAGAGAAAAATATGAGCACAGTATTAGAAAGTGATGGTGGCTAACTTTTTATTGAGCACGTTTTATGTGCCGGGCACAGATATCAACACACCTCATGTTCAAAATAACCTCCTAAAATAGCACTGTTATCATTGCCATTTCAAAGATATGAAAAGCATATCTCAAACTCATGAGCTAGCCAGTGGGGTGAGAAGAAATCTAGGATTTTCACTCCCAGAGCTGGGGCCAGCAGCACCACTCAGGACTGAACCTTCCCTAAGAAGGTCAGTTTCTGAGAGTTGTTGTGCATAGACAAGGGGATGAGGCTTTAAAAACTCAGAAGAAAAATGCCAACCACTGGAAAAGAGGGGGAAAGGGATCAAATTATGTTTTCTTAAGTGGGAAGATGAACTTCACCTAGAACTGAGAGGAAAGGAGAAATCCAATCGTTTTTTTTCCTATTTGGTTGCAAAGTGTGTAGGAATGACAGTCGGCTGGATTTGGCACCAGGCTGACTGGCTCCCTCTGGGGTCGGGGGAGGCTTCAGGGTCTCACACCTTTCAGGGAATGTTTGGCTGTGAGATCCGGAATAACAGAAGCAGCGGGGCGTTCTGGAGGTATGCCTATGATGGACAGGACTTCATTGAATTCAACAAAGAAATCCCAGCCTGGGTCCCCTTGGACCCAGCAGCCCTGAACACCAAGAAGAAGTGGGAAGCAGAAAAGGTCTATGTGCAGCGGGCCAAGGCATACCTGGAGGAGGAGTGTCCTGAGATGCTACGGAGGTACCTGAACTACAGCAGGACACACCTGAACCAACAAGGTATTCGGCCCTTCCTGTGACCTAACCCCAGTACTGAGCTGAGAAAGATGATCTCAGGCTGGGAGCTCAGGGGATCATCTCAGGCTGCTTCCATCCACCCCTGGGAATCCTTTGGTCCCCCACTTTTCACTTCTTAGAATTCATTTCTTCTCTGGGAGGATAATAGGGGAGATCCAAAACCAACATTTATCAAAATTTCAAGTTGGATGAACCAGGAAAAAACACTGTTTCAATGGTAACCTTCCCTAAATAACCCCCCATTTCACAGATGAAGAAATTGGGGTTCAAAGAGACTAGGTTAATACTAGCCATAACAGACAGAATCAGGTTTCAAATTCCGTATTTCAGAGTTCAAATCCCACAGACACTTCTTTGTACTCTGATGCCTCTTTTTTTTTTAATATGTTGGTGGACTGCAGGAGCCCTGTTTGAGCCTGTAAGTCTGCGAATTGCCCTTCTCCTGTGAGCATGTCTATATTATAGTTTTCAAACCCTGCAGCCGCGTTTCTTTTAGCCGTTTCTATACAAAGTTCTTGGAATTGCGATCGCCAAACCAAGAATTGCCCCCCGCTTAATGTTGCTTTACATAGACTTTTCCAGTCTGAGGGGGTTAAGCTAAAGGTGTTAAGGGACTCCAGCATACTCAACGTGAAAGGAGCTTGGGGCCCATAAGTCATTACTGCCTCTTTGAGATTTTTTATTGTTTTGAAATCTACTGACTGATGGACACTCTGTCCATTTTTCTTTTCAAATGCTGGCGGTTCCCAATGTATCTGTGAGTTGTCCTCGAGAGCGCATAAGCGATCAGAAAGACTTTTTATTTCTGTTTCTAGGGTATGCAAATGCCTAGTAATACCCTTCATATTTTCTGTAATGGATTCCACCCATGGGGGAGTAGAGGACACAAGTGACTCCTCTGCCTGACGGACCTTTTTCTCGGTCTTTTTTAATTTCTTTTTCCTCATTTTCTCAGGATCACTTTTACTAGATTCCTCACCACTGCTAATTTCACTGACAGCAATATCCTGAGGCCTAGGTTCCAGTGAGAGCAAGTATCCTTCAGCTTTCGCCAATAACTCCCGAATAGCTTTAATAGCTTGGATTTTTGTCATTTTTGGGTCTCTTCTAATACTCTCTTTACTGGTCTCAGTTGGCCCAGTGGAATCTACACTTTTTTGATCACTTTCACTTTTGTCTATATACTCCTCACTGAGAACAGAGTCAGGTATATCAAGGAGTCTTTGCATAGCCTCTATCACTTGGGATTCAGTTATATTCGAACCCATCTTTAGAGACCTTTCAGTTCTTACCTGTCCGCTCCGAAGTTCCCCATACGGGCCGCCACCTGTTGCTGCCTGAAGCGCTTGGAGCAACGGAGCCGCGGGAAGAACTTCAGAAGCAAACTGGAGACAAACAGCTTTTTATTCTGATAACTTTTCTCTCTGGTTCTAACAACAACTAACTCACGCCAAACACACCACTAAAATGGCGCTGACCCGATCAGCAATTTCGGCCAAGTCACTCGAGATCCCGCAACAAAATCCCGTGAGACTACGGGTGGCGACAATGGCCAAATCTCCACGGCTCATAGTCAACTGCAATTCAAGCCAATCCCCAAACAGGGCTCCTGCAGTGGACCTTTATTTTATTCATTTCTTTATATGCAGTGCTGAGAATCAAACCCAAGCACCTCACACATGCTAGGCAAGTGCCCTACCACTGAGCCACAACTCCAGCCCCCATATTCTGATGCCTCTTGTCTGGTTTGTGGAGAGATGTCCATCCTGGAAGGACAGGGAAGTGTGAACAGAATTAAGTGCCACAAACTGGGGCTTTGATTGGAGAGGTAGAGAGAGGACTGCAGTGGAGCAGGGAGGAGTTTGATGGACAGATCCGCAGGAGCTTGGCCAAGACTAGAGGAGGAGGGAGCTACAAACCCCACTGAGATTTGGGAGCAACAGAGAAATGTATAGGGAATTCACAACTCATTGCCCTCAGAAGTCAATACACAGAGGGATAGGAAGGAGGGTAAGAGAATAGCCACAGACATTCCATAACGCAACAGGGAAGCCTCAACCTTCCCTGATCTTCTTAGAGATTTCTTAGGGGAGGTAGATGCACAACTTAGAGATCTGCTGATAGCAACATCTGGGGATTTGGGGATGGAAGGGACACGACAAGGGAAAAGTCCACCTCAAGCCCTCAGTGTCCATCTCCTGTCCCTCCACAGATGCTCCCTCTGTGTCAGTCACCAGCCATGTGACCCCAGGAAGAAACAGAACACTCAAATGCCTGGCCTATGATTTCTACCCACAAAGAATTGGTTTGCGTTGGACTCGGGGCGGCGAGGTGCAGGAAACCGAAGCAGGAGGAGAGATCCTTCCCAGTGGAAGTGGTACTTACCTGTCCTGGGTGGTGGTGGGAGTCCCCCCTGAGGACAGAGCCCCCTACCTCTGCCTCGTGGAGCACAGTGGCCTGGTCCAGCCCCTCGCGGTGCCATGGAATGGGAGGCAGAAAGCCAGGGCTGAAGGTAACTCGGGGACTCAACCTCAGTAGTCACATAAGATAGATGAACTTTAGAAATCATCATCAAGTCACCAACAAGGTCCCGGGAAAGCAGTGCAAAAGGTGATATGAATCCAGGTGCTGGATTTGGAGACAGAAGACTTGCCACTGAGTCCACTCTGGCTGCCACATCACCTCACCTCCTAAACTCTCCGTGGTCTAATCTGTAAAACCTCACCCACAATAGTCCCCTTGCCTGGCCCAGCAGAGAAAGATGTTTTCAAACTGTGAACCGCTATAAAAATGTGAGTTGATTGAATCATTCATTCCGCCCCTTCCCCAAGCACTTGATTCATCTGCAATTCTTGGTACCCAACTGAAGTAATGTTTCATCCTTGGGCATCTGGACCTTGGGATATCCCCAGCATGGTTTAGACCACCCAGTGCTGTGACATTGTTATGGTGTCCACTGCTGATGTCCACAGATGAGGCCATGGCCTCAGTGGCTGTCAAGCCCTCAAAATCTGTAAAACCAAGCATTCTGTACCTGTTTTTCCAGCACTCCCTTGCTCCCTGTGAGACATGGTCCCCCACTTCAGCTACTCAATCTTTCCCACATACATTGGCCCTGAACCACACACAGCCAGAACTTATTTGAGAGGCCTCCTCTCTCCTCTCCCCAGGCAAATAAAAAGTAATAGGATAAACATTGTAAATCAAAGAGGAAACCAAAATCAACTCCCAAGGAAGCAGGAATTGGCCTTGATGTTCTTGGACTCCCTCCAAGTCCATCTGAGTGTGTTTTTTCAACCAAGTCACCTCTGCCATCCACCGGTTTAATGCCAAAGGGCAGAGCAGAACGCTCACACCTGACCTTTCTATTAAGCCTTACCTACCATGGCTGTGTTCTTCCTTCCTATACGGCAAGAACTTTCTTTATATACTGCCCCCAGCATCCCAATATGAAGTACCCCAAATTCAGGCCTCCCAGTTGTAAAGTAATCGGAAGCTGCCTTCCAAACTCTGAGTCAACAGGCTCCTCTTTCTTGAAAGTCTAAATTTGAAGGCTACATCTCTGTTTTGTTTTTTTCCAATACTTAGGGTTCAATTTGAATATCAAAAACCAAGAAATTACTTCCTTAAATCTACAAGAAACCAGAGAGAGAGACCTATTTGAACAGTAGAGAGTTGCCAGGAAGGAAATCCAAATGGTCAAGAGAGAAAAATACAGCCATTGATACTTCAAACTATAACACCTTGAACAAATAAAAAGTAATAGGATAAACATTGTGAATCAAAGAGGAAACCAAAATCAACATAAGTAGGATGGGTTAAGGAAGACTGGACTGTAGGATCTGATCCAACCTGTGACAGGAGAGATGAAGGGGTAGACAAGGAGGAGGAAGCCTCAGTAAATATAAAGTTGTGGTCAGGCATCCGGGTGGAGGAGGAGAGGGATGCGGAGCCACTCAGAAACTCAGGGAGAACTTCCTGGAGGGAGTCAGATTTCAGAGGTACAAAAGAGTGTTCCTAACCAGTTGGGTGTGAGACTGCTGAGAGGGGAGGGTCACAGGGCCTGATAGGTAGGTGACCTAGGAGTAGTTCATGGACATGGACTGGGCATACCAAGAGGAGAGAGGAGTTCTGGAAACCAATCACGGGTCACTGTGTGCCTGCTCAACAAACATCTCGTGTTTCCACCTCCCTTTTTAAAGAGATGTGGCCCATTTCTAAAGAAAGATGATTTAAAATTAATTTCTTTTGAAAATTCAGCAATTGCCGTTGATGTAACTGATGTCATCCTGAATGTACAACTAGCCATAAAATAAGCTCAGAATCACTGGTCTATGCTGGGCATGGTGGCCCATGCCTGTAATCCCAGCGGCTCGGGAGGCTGAGACAGGAGGATCACGAGTTCAAAGGCAGCCTCAGCAACTTAGCGAGGCACTAAGCAACTCAGTGAGAACCTGTCTCTAAACAAAACACAAAATAGGGCTGGGGGTGTGGCTCAGTGGTTGAGTGCACCTGAGTTCAATTCCCAGTACCAAAAAACAAAACAAAAAAAGCAGAATCACTGGTCTTTGGGCAGAGTGGGTAAAAGAACTAGAACTCCCACTTGGTACACATGAGGCCACCCCCAGTGTAAAACCGCTTGCAGAGCTCACTGTGTCAATAGAATTTTCTCATAAATGATTTGGTTTTTATTAATGAGATTACACAGAGAGAGAGAGAGAGAGTAAACTGTTCCCACGAGCATATGTTCTAGGAAAAGCACTAGTTCAGGGAAAATCTAATATTTGTCAACAAGCACCTTATAGTACACTAAATTTTTGAACCCAAATACAGGATAGAGACTCTAGCACTTCATTGAGAAAACTGGACCCATCAAACTAAACACCCCCATTCCCATCACTGAAACCATGATTCCCAATGGTATATGTCCCCATCTTCTCTTCCCTGCACTTATTTCACCAGGGGAAATGTCTTTCCTCCTATAGAAGAACTATCCTTCCCCATGTACTCTGGACCCCATCCTCTCTCTCCTACTGAAGGACCTGTTCTCCTATCTCTCTCCAATATTGCTAGAATCTAACCATGTCATAGTCTCTCCCATAACAAAACAAAACCTCCCGTAACAGCACCTCCCCTCCAGTTGTCACTCCATTTCTTTTTCTTTCTTTTTTTTTTTTTTTTTTTTTTTTTTTTTGGTACCAGGGATTGAACTCAGGGGCACTGGACCACTGGACCACATCCCCAGCCCTTTTTTGTATTTTATTAGAGACAGGGTCTCACTGAGTTGCTAGGTGCCTTGCCATTGCTGAGGCTGGCTTTGAACTCACGATCCTCCTGCCTCAGCCTCCCAAGTGCTGGGATTACAGGTGTGTGCCACTGCGCCCAGTGCTGTCACTCCATTTCTTTCTTTGCTTCACAGAAAAATTCATCACAAGAGTAGACCACGCCCACTGTCTCCATGTCATCACCTCCCATTCAGTCTCCAACTACACCAGTAAAGCATTCACTATTTCCACTGAAATTGCTCTTTCGGCATGTCTATAGTCCCAGCTACTCAGGAGTCTGAGGCAGGAAGATCCCTGAGCCCAGGAATTTGGGATCAGCCTGGACAACATAATTCCATGTCTTTCTTTCCCCCATATTTTTTATTGGTGCATGATAGTTGTATATAATGGTGGGATTTGTTGTTACATATTCATATATGCACACTATATAACAATCTAATTTGGCCAATATCATTCCCCAGTATTTCCCTTTTCTCTCCCAGAGAGACTCCATGTCTTAAAAATATAGAGAGAAATTGTTCTTTCCAAGGTCACCTGGGAACTCCACACTCTCAATGCCAAAGTCATTTACCCATCTCTACTCTAATCTTGTTCAGACTCTTAGCAGCTTCTAACACTTGGACCCCTCCTTTCTTCCTCTTTTCATGGATTCAATAAATATTTAGTGAGTACTTATCATATGCCTCATCTCTGTTCTAGTAATATGACAGAGAATGAGACTTAATATGTCCCTGATTTCATGGAATTTATATTCTAGAGGATAGGTCCTGGCCATCAGTATGTAAGCCAATACATAAAATGCTATGGAAACATAAAACAAGGTGACAAGGCAAAGGGTGACTGGGAATGCAAGGAAGAAGTGGCCTTTCTAAGGAAATGATATTTGAATTCACATCTAAGGGATGAACAGGAAGAAGTCATGGGAAGATCTGGGGAGAGCATCCTGGGCAGAGGGCATAGCAAATGCCAAGGCTCCAGGATAGGAAAAATCTTGGAGTGTTTGAAAAACACAGTAGAGACCGGTAGGGCTGGAGTATCATGAACAAGGGAAGAGCAATCAAAAATGGTGCTGAAAGGCCAGCAGAAGCCAGATCATGCAGGGCCTTGTAGATCTTGGTAAGGAATTCAGATTGTTAAGCCTTTGAAATGGAGAGCGTTGGTTTTGGTAATAGGTTGGCCTTTCCCGGGTAATGCATGGACCTTCCCCCTGCTTCTGTATATACACCTTCCCCTAGGATTTTCACTCCTTTCTCATGAATTTAAAAACCATCTATCTGATCTTCAATCCACACTTCTCCTGGGAACCAGAACTAACTTCTCAGATCTCTTTTACCTTACCCACCATGCCCACTCCATCAGGAGTCCCATCCACCCTACTTCCCCCATCATTCCTGTCCTCGCCTGGGGAGAGTGGTGACAGAGAATGGGAGAGCAGTGTCTGATATTGGGGTCTTGGATGACCTTGGGAATGTTCCTGTGCAAAGGTACAAGTAATTGTTATACTACATTGTTTGGGGGATGATGGTAAGGGGAAAAGATCTGTATGTATTCAGTAAAGACTTTTTTTTCCAAGTATTTCCCATCCACAGTAGGTTGAATTCACAGATGCATAACCGCGGATACAAAGGTCAGACAGTATTTTCAACGCTGTCAATCTCTGCCTGGATTCCCAGAGTACCCAGTCCCAGGACCAGCCTGCAATCCAATCTGTGATATTCCTTTCTCTACACCCTTCTTTGTTCTCTTACAGCTCAGATCGACCTCTTGCCCAATATCCAAGGTCACACGCTAAATTTCCAGTTAGGCCCCACTTTCCACATCCTCTATTTAGGCGGCCTGACCCACCTCTGACCAGACCTCAACAGCCAGGCCTCCCACGCCCACGGTTGTGGCAGCTCCCTGGGCGCCCCCTTGTGGCCGGAAAGCAAAAAAAATGCTGGCTGACTCCTCTCACCTGGGCTGGGACTTTTCCAGATAGTGTGTCTAGAAATCCATTGACTATATAAGCCCTTAGACTAGTACATTTAGGTGCAAAGCCTGCTATCACTTCCCCTCTCACCTTGCAGGAGTTCTTTCTTTTCTTCTGGCTTAAATAAATCCTACTCTGTTTGTTCTTGCCTTCCATTATTGTCCATGGATTTTAGTCTTCAAATTTGCGGGATAAGAACCCAAAAAGAAGTTGGTGAAGCAGAGAATCTAGTTTCATCTCAAACTCTGGTTTCACTTTCAGCTGCTGTTGTTCTCTTACATCCTATAGTAGTTTGCTCAGGCTGTCATAAGAAAATACCACAGACCAAGTAACAACAGAAACTTATTTCCTTACAGTTCTGGAAGCTAAAAGTTCAAGGTCAAGGTGTTGGCCGGGTTGATTTCTCCAGAAGCCTCTCTCCTTGGAATGTAGATGTCTGCCTCTTTGCTACCTCTTCACACACTTGTCCCTCTGCATGCACATCCTTGGCATATGTCTTTCCCTCTCTTTTTGTTGTAAGTCCCTCCCCCACCTCTACCCCCCCCCCCCCCTTTTTTTTTTGGACCAGAGATTGAACCCAGTGGCACTTAACCACTGAGCCACATCCCCAGCCCTTTTTATTTTTTATTTTTGAGAGAGAGCCTCACTAAGTTGCTGAAGTTGACCTTAAACTTGTGATCCTCCTGCTTCAGCTTCCCAGGTTAATAGGATTACATAACCCGATAAAGTTTTCTCTTCTGACGAGGTCAGGGTGGATTAAGGTCCACCCTACCATTATCATATTAACTCATTCACCTCTTTAAAGACCCTGTCTCCAAAGACAGTCACATATGGAGATACTGAGTGTTAGGACTTCAACTACAAATTGAGGGTGAGGTGGGGAGGCCCAATTCAGGCCATAACAATTCTCTTGTATTACAAGCTCCCACTCCTCTGCCTGAGTCTTCTCTGCTCTGGGCTGATGCTTATTTTATACACTGCAAAACTATAAAGCCTTTCAGGATGAAAGTGTGCTTTCTCAAGGATCCTGAGGAATGGAGAATAAAGTTCTGAGTATCTGTATTTTGATATTGCAGATTATCCTATGTAAATGCATTGTGATTATAACTGCTCACTTTCATTTCTTTTTCTATTTTTTCCCGTCTACACTTTCATGGTACTTTGAACTTACCAGGTGTGAGGCACAGGCTAAGGAGACAATGGTCAGTGAGAAGGACACAGTCCTGTCTTTGCAGCACCTGTGATATTGCAGAGCTATGTCCAGTGACATTCTTTGGTGGCAAGAAGCAGACCATCACTGGCTAACTTAATCCCAGCTCCCCACTCCTTGCCCCCCAAAAAGGACTTCATTTGTAAATTTTTGAGTCCTTCACAGATTTCTAGGAAGAACTGAAGAACCCTTCTTGAAGGGGCAGACACAGGGATCCAGCCAGCAGGGATCACCAAGAGGACACTCAGATAAATCAGCTCCAACCATGTTTGTTTGCTGTTCCTAACAGTCACTAGACTCAGAGTCCTGGATTCAAAGTCCTGGAAGAGAGACTGATCAATCAGCCTTGTTTGCATCACTTTCTCTGTGGCTGCCAAAGGGGTTGATGGTCCAACTGAAACCTCTCACAAAGAGAGTAATTCTCCATGGGGCTGGGGGAGCTGGGCATGGTGGTGCACACCTGTAATCCCAGCACTTGGGAGACTGAGGCAGGAGGAGCGCAAGTTCAAAGCCAGCCTCAGCAATGGCGAGGCACTTAGCAACTCATTGAGACCCTGTCTCTAATAAAATACAAAAAAAGGGCTGGGGATGTAGCCCAGTGGTCGAGTGCCCCTGAGTTCAATCCCCAGTGCAAAAAAAAAAAAAAAAAAAAAAAAAGAATAAGAGTTCAGGTAACCAAAAAAGTACTAGGAGGGGACACAATGAACCTATTGCCACAAAAGGCTGCAAGATAATTCACTTGATAAGGGGATTACAGGTTACTGGGAATATACAGTAAGGTTAGCTCACATCAGCTAGAATCAGAGAAAGAGTGGAGGGAGATGTTAGCTGGACGAAGAGAGCTTGGGTAGGTGAGAAACTGAAGGCTCTCTATGAGGCTAGGGTCCACGATCAGGGTGAAGTGGTGGGAAAGGATAAGAGATAAGTTAAAGAGACCAGGTTCAGACCGCAGAGGCCTCAGGAGGCTTGCTGAGTAGCAGAACACAAGCAGCCCTGGAGGGTAGAGACCCAGGAAGAATCTGGTGTATGGCCACCTGTAAGCTAACCACACAGGAAATTTTGTGATATATAAAACTGATAAAAAGATTTACTACCCAAATGTATTTCCAATCTCCTACAAGTTAATGAGAAAGGCAAAGGGAAACAGGCATGTATTATGAACAGGCAATTCACAGAAGAGTGAATTACAGTAGCAACAGAGATAGGGGAAGATTCCCTGCCAGATCAAGATAGTATAACCTTGGGCATACACTGAGTGCCCAGTGAACTGTGCCCTGGGGAGTTGAGTGCACTTGCATTAAACTTCTCATTCCTATGATGCACTCATCCCCTGACCCTCTCCTTGAGCTGCATGCTAACCCTGATGTCCTGTGGTGCCTGCTAAGCTCTGCTGCAGAGAACTCACACACTGTTAAACCAGGATTCTGGAAGCCTCTGATATCTAATTTACCTGAGGTTTCTCAAGTGGGATGGGCTGGATTTGAACCATAATTTCAATGCTTCCAGTTTTTTTAATATTTATATTTTAGTTATAGGTGAACACAATATCTTTATTTTATTTTTACGTAGTGCTGAGGATCGAACGCACATGCTACGCGAGCGCTCTACCGCTGAGCCACAACCCCAGCCCCTAACAAATGACTTAAGATCTCTTTGTTTGGGCTGGGGATATAGCTCAGTTGGTAGGGTGCTGGCCTCACATGCACAAGGCCCTGGGTTCAAAACCCAGCACCACAAAAAAAAAGAAAAAAAGATCCCCTTGCTTCAGTTTTCTCATCTGTAAAACTTCCTCCTTCATAGAATTGTCATGTGATTAAATGAGTTAATACCGGATAGGTGCCTGGGAATGAAATTGACCAAATAACACTATTAGATTGTGTGCATGTATGAATATGTAACAACAAATCAAATCCCACTGTTATGTTTACTTAATACACCAATAAAAAAGAGAAAATAAATAAAAATAAAGTGCATTTCAGGGAGCTAAGTTAGCTCAGTGGTAGAATGATTGCCTAGCATGCATGGGGCCCTATGTTCAATCCCCAGCACTGAAAAAAAATAAATTACACAATAGATATAGATACAGCTTAGAGCAGTGCCTGGCATACAGTAAGTGCCCAAAGTTTGCTGATCTTTTTGCCACTGTGCTACACCAGTACCCACACACACTTATTCCTGTCTCAGTTTCTTCATCCCTGGTCAATGTGCTCATTGCTCCCATTCTAAGAAAGAGAAAAAGAAAAAAGAAAAAAACTCCTCCACTTTTGTGTCCTGTTCCACCCTTCTTCCATTCACAGCCCACAGCTAAGCCTTTTTTTTTTTTTTTTTTTTTTTTTTTTTTTTTTTTTTTTTTGTATTGGGGATTGAACCTAGGGACACTTAACAACTGAGCCACATCCTCAGCCCTTTTTAAAAATATTTTTAAATATTTTTTAGTTGTTGATAGACCTCTATTTTATCTATTTATATGCCGTGCTGAGAATCGAACCCAGTGCCTCACACATGCCGGGCAAGTGCACTACTGCTGAGCCACAGCCACAGCCCCCTCAGCCCTTTTTTCTTTTTTTTTTTTTTTTTTAATATTTACTTGTTTGTTTTAGCTATACACAATGCCTTTATTCTTATGTGGTGCCGAGGGTCGAACCTGGGCCACGCTCGTGCTAGGCTCTACCCCTGAGCCACAACCCCAGCATCCCCTCAGCCCTTTTTATTATATTTTATGTTGAGATAGGGTCTCACTGAGTTGCTTAGGGCCTCACTAAGTTGCTGAGGCTAACTTTGAATTCACAATCCTCCTGCCTCAGCCTCTAGAGCCACTGAGATTACAGGCGTGTGCCACTGCGCCCAGCTTCAAAGCACCATCCTCACTCCCCCAAGCCCACTATCCAAATTGCTCTCACCAAAGGCACCCTGGCATTTGACACATCCCTAATCACTCCACCTGGGAAACCCTCCTCTCTTGGGTTTCAGGATACCTTCTGCTCTTCCCCCAGGTCTGCACCTTAGTCATCATCACATTATTTTCCTGTACCCACTCCCTAAATGCTGGTGTTCCTCCAACTATTTCACTCTCTCTTCCCTATCTCTACCTATCTCTCTATATATCTATCTATCTCTATCTATATCTATATCTTTATCTCTATCTCTCCCCGCCCCCTACATCCCCCTCTCTCTTCCTGGGCTTCTACCTTCACAGATGACTCCTGAGTGCAGATCCCAGTCTGAGCTGCCTCTTGAGCTAAGGCTTTAAAATCCGTCTGTCCACAAGCTATTTCTCTCAAGCGGTTTGTTAGGTACCCCCTAGACTCACAGCACCTGCTCTGGAAGCAGTAGATTTCTCTGAGCCCTTCAGCACCCAACCTTTCTGAGCAGATCTTAAACCACTTAGTGCAGGTCAAGGTCAGATTTCCTTCTAAGGCTGTCTCAGGATTCAGGTAACAAGATTTCTGTCTTGAGGGTATGCTCAGTGCACTTGCATATTGTTGCCACAAGATGGAACTATGTATCCTGCCAGAGGATTCCTGGAGCTTCTAGATGCTTTAATAACCTGTGGGGAGAATACCTAAGATCTACTCTCTTAGCCATTTTCAAGTATACAATATATTAACTATAGCTACCATGCTATGCAATGAATCTCCAGAATTTATTTATCCCATCTAAATAAAACTTTATACCCTTTGACTAACATCTTCAAAAACTAATGATGAATAAATGAGATCTGGAGAGGCCCGGCCAGGCAGATAGATTGCTTGTCTATTGTATGGAGGTAAAAGTCAAAACTACTGCACATGCCTTAAGTGCCACCTATTTGGGTTGGTGACGTTGACATATTCTTCAAGAAAATAAACAGTGTTGCTACTGCCAGACAAGGGACTGTGTTTATTTGCCCAGATAAACTCTTTGGAAGCTCTAGTATTTGTTAAACCCTGAATAGGAATCCCTTTTAAAGAAGGCTTCTGGGTTCCTGCCGCAGTCCAACTCCAGCAGGGGGCTCGGGGAGTCACCAACAGATGGTGAGGAGTCAGCGGAATGGCGAAGAAAAATACCACCCAAACACACAAGTCAGGGGCTGAATCTTTTTCTCCTTTATTTTTACTTTTTAGCAGGGTCTATATAGCACAGCAAGCCTTTGAGGTTACATCAAAAGAAAGTCATGGTTATACAATTTAAAGAAGTAAGCATTCATTTTTAAACATAGGCTACTGATTAACATTATCTGTTTAGAAAGATATATGACATAGTTATTACCAAGCAGGGGCATCTGGATGGTCCTTGAAAAAAACATTCCTTTTAACATTTATGATCCCTTCTGTCCGGACCTTGAATTGCACCTTAATCAATCATGATTTTGAGCTCTGTTACCCTTTAAACCTATGTAACTTTTAACCCAGCTCAGATTCTTTGGCACCTATTGTTTTTCTGTAATGGTTTTGTTTTAAACCCAGAGACAGGAAACGGAGGCACAGCTGTTCTCAAGTAAAGGATAAAGAAATCTTTTTACAATCTAAATGTATAGGTCTAAAGTCTCTTATCTTATGGGGAAACTTATCTATGAAAGAAGCACATTTCTATACTAAACTTATCTATAAAGGAATGCAATAACCTTTAGGAAGCCACAGAGGAAGTTCTTACCATAAAGCCCACACAGGTTTTTGCAAGGAAGGTCAAATTGGGGATTTTTCTTTATAGCTCTCTATCTGGCTCCAAATGCCTTAACCCACTGCAGGTTGCACAACTATTACATTAATTTTTGGCAGTCATATAGACTATAAGAAAAATAGCAAGAATACAGAGAATAAAAATAAGCCATCCTAACATTATCTATATGCCACGTCTCCCCTGGGGAGGGTCAGTTTGCACCAGCTCCGTCTGGGAGAGTCCTTGCTCATCTGTAGACTAGGGAGGGGGACGTGGCAGATTCCAAAGGTCCCTTCTGCAACCTCCTTTCCCAGGGCTGGATGGTGCAGGTGTTTGCTGGGGCCTCCTTCTCAATTTCTGTTCTTTGAGGTAGCTAAAGGAATTAAGAGACACAATTCAGGCCATAACACCATTGTATCTCACTCTCTAGTGCAATCCCTGAATTCAACCAGATCCTGTCAAGATATGATCTGGGGGCTGGGTTGTGGCTCAGTGGTGGAGCTGGAGCGCTCACCTAGCATGTGCGCGGCCCAGGGTTCGATCCTCAGCACCATGTAAAAACAAACGCATTGTGTACAACTAAAGCAAATAAATAATTTAAAAGAAAAAAGAAAAAAAAAAAGATATGATCTGTCCCACCAAGATTACATAACCTAGGTGTTGGTTCTAGGCAGAAGGCCGCGCCTCCCAGGCAGAAGGCCACACCTTTCCAGGTGCCTTGTGAAAAACTACGGCTCCCGAGATCCTCAGCGTGACCAAAACCTGATCAGCAAGTCCCTTGTCCACTACCACTACCTCCCCCCATGACCTCTGCTGGCCTATAGGACAAGGACTCACTCCAAGGGGGTTTTATGGCCCCTACTCTATTTAAGCCAGCCCCGGACTGAACTCTGCCCTTTTCTTGTTCCTGCCGCCTTTTGTTCTTGCTCTCTGTTCCTGCCTGTCCCTATTCCCCTCCATCCCTTCCCTACCCCCCCTTCCCTTCCCTACCCTTGCCCCATGTGGCACCTCAATAAACCCTTTTATTTCACTAACACGGTGTTCCCAGCTAAGTTAACTATGTTTCAGCAGTTTTCTAACACTAGGAACGTGACTATAGGGAACAGGAGGAGGAGACCATGGTAATACAGGAAGAGGGGCTGTTTAAATTTGTACCTATCATGATAGTAAAACAAATTGGAAAAATGCAAGCAATCTGAATAGCAATGTGTTATGGTTTAAATATGAGGTGTCCCCCAAAATCTCATGTGTGAGACAATGCAAGAAGATTTAGAGGTGAAATGATTGGATTGTGACAACCTTAAGCCAATCCGTGAATTAATCCCATGATAGGGATTAACTTGGTAGTAACTAAAGGCAGGTAGGGTGGGACTGGAGGAGGTGAGTCCCTGGGGGTATGCCTTTGATATTTTGTCTTTCTTAAGCAGAGCGTGTGCGCTCCCGGGCTCTCTCTCTCTCTCTCTCTCTCTCTCTCTCTCTCTCTCTCTCTCTCTCTGCTTCTTGATGGCTGTGTCCTAACCTGCTTCCTTCCACCATACTCTTCCACCATGATGTCCTGCCTAACCTCAAGCCCCAAAGAATGGAGCAAGCTGTCTGTGGACTAAGACCTCTGAAACCATGAGCCCTAAAATAAACTTCTCCTCCAATTGTTTTTGTCAGGTCTTTTGATCGTAGCAGCAAAAAAGCTGACTTAAACACAGTGTGAGTGGGCTTCCCAGTCTTCCCGTCAAAAAATGGGTTTATAGTGAGGACCTGGTGAGAGACAGTCTCTCCTGCAGCATCTGTCTCAGTTGCCCCCAGCATGAGTGAGCATGGTGGGGACCAGAGCCCCTTCCTTTCTACAGGACCCTGCATGGGCAGTCTTGGCCTGAGTCCCACATTGACTGCCCCTAACTGTACCCTCAGGCTCTTCTTGCTCCCTTCTGCACCCAGCAGAGCTGCAAGTCAGCCTCTGTCTTCTACTGCACTTACCTGGCTCCCTTCACAGACATTTCCCCTAATACATCTCTTGCACTGCTCTTTTCTTCTCATAGGACCCAAAGGAATACAGTGCCCTTAATGGGATGTGGTAAAATGTTAATCACCAAATCTATGCGACAGCAGCACATGGATTAATCCAGAATTGGCTACAAGACCCAAATATTTTTATAAATTAACCCAGCTTTAGAGACAAAGTCCCAACATGTGGGAAATGATGGGACAAAGGGATCGACTTCTAAAATATACTGGAATAAAATAAACCTTTAAATCAACTACTTCTTCAGTCTCCAAAGTCCACTTCTAACTAAGCAAAATTTTGCTTGAATTTAATTTTATGACTAAAACTCCCAATTTAACAAAGGACCTTCTGTTGGTTCTAGGCAGAAGGCCGCGCCTCCCAGGCAGAAGGCCACACCTTTCCAGGTGCCTTGTGAAAAAACTACGGCTCCCAAGATCCTCAGCGTGACCAAAACCTGACCAGCAAGACCCTTGTCCACTACCACTACCTCCCCCCATGACCTCTGCTGGCCTATAGGACAAGGACTCACTCCAAGGGGGTTTTATGACCCCTACTCTATTTAAGCCAGCCCCGGACTGAAATCGCCCCTTTTGTTCCTGCTCTCACCTGGTTCCTGCGGCTCCCTGCTCCTGCTCCCCGCTCCCGCGTGCTCCAGCTCCCGTCCGTTCCCCGCGGTTTGTCCCCATCCCCTCCACGTGTTTCTTTGGTAATTCAATAAACCCCTTTCCTTTTCCTATACGACAGTTCGAGCCTCGGTCCCTTCCTGCAAATTCCGCTAACACCTTCATCCACTAGAAAAATATTCTCTAAGGAATATCTAATAAAACCGGGGACTGGTGTTTTAGCTCAGTGGTGGATCCATTGTCTAACACACACAAGACCCTGGGTTTGATCCCTAGTGTTAGAAAACTGCTGAAACATAGTTAACTTAGCTGGGAACACCGTGTTAGTGAAATAAAAGGGTTTATTGGGGTGCCACGTGGGCAAGGGTAGGGAAAGGAAGGGAAGGGAAGGGGGGTAGGGAAGGGATGGACGGGATAGGGACAGGCAGGAACCGAGGCAAGCTTGAACAGAGAGCAGGAACAAGGGGGGGATTTCAGTCCGGGGCTGGCTTAAATAGAGTAGAGGGGCCATAAAACCCCCTTGGAGTGAGTCCTTGTCCTATAGGCCAGCAGAGGTCAGGGGGGGTGGTAGGGGTAGTGGACAAGGGACTTGCTGGTCAGGTTTTTTGGTCACGCTGAGGATCCTGGGAGCTGTAGTTTTTCACAAAGCACCTGGGGAGGTGTGGCCTTCTGCCTGGGAGACGCAGCCTTCTGCCTGGAATCCAACACCTAGGACAACAAAAGTAATGAAACTGGTGTTCTAGTTTCCAAACAAGGCTCTGTGACTTTGGTTCCTGAAAACTTGTCTGAAGCAGCCTAATGTAGTGACTAAAAGCACAACTAGTCTAGAATTACTCAACTTCAGAGCTGCACTTGGCTTTTCCTGTCCCTGTGTGACCATAGGCAAGTTATTTATCATGCTCATGTGCTTCAGTATCTTCACCTGTACAACTGGGTAGTCAAATTACTACTTACCTTCTAAGGATGATTTATAAGTCAAAAAAATGGTACCACACATACAGTGTCTGCCATCAATAAGTGTGCAGGGTTCCTTGTGACTGCTGATTGTCAGTCTGATTAGCCTAAAATGAGAACCAAAGCAATTAAAAGATGATGTGATCTCATAGAAATAGAATGCAAACACATTACATTTTTTTTTTTATTTTCTAGTAGTCACATTTTAAAGAGTAGAAATTAACTTTCATGTTTTATTTAACCTCAAGGGCAACTTGCCTGAGGCCACTCTGGTTCTGCCAGACTTAAGTCAGTAGAATACACTACATTCCTCAGCAAACAACCTGTTATATGCAGGAATGCAGCTCCAAAAAGATTCTGTTCTGCACACTAAGAAGAACACACATTACCCTGAAGGGAAGGCAATTTGGTGACCTTTACACAGACCAGATTCCAGGACTCAGGAAGACAGGATAATCAGAAGCAAAACCCCTCAACCATAAAATCTGTAAGAACAAGTTCTAATTAGAACTGGTTAGATTGGGACAAGCTGACTCAGAGTTGCCTTAGATCTTTAGCATGTCATTACAGAGGCAAAAATCTTCCCCCATAGGGTAAAAACATGTGTAGTAGGGAGTTGAAAGTTTGATGCAATCCTGCTAGCAGTCAAATATCAAGAGGTGGACCTGGGCAGAACTCTGGAAAATTCTTTGGACCCCCCAATACAACAAGAAGGCAGAAAGGGTGTGTCATCCCTCTCTTCTCTGAGAGGACGCACTCTCTCCCTTGAGAGTATTCACTTTTTCCATTTTTCCCCTTTCATATCTCTTCTAATTAACTCATGTCTGCTGCTATAATATGTGACTCAAGGACATCCACAGTTGCTTTGGCTCTACAAATGGTCTTGCTCTGCAACTCTAATCAATATTTTTTTTTTTTTTTTTTTTGGTACCGGGGATTGAACTCAGGGGCACTCAACCACTGGGCCACATCCCCAGCCCTTTTTTGTATTTTATTAGAGACAGGGTCTCACTGAGTTGCTAAGTGCCTTGCCATTGCTGAGGCTGGCTTTGAACTTGCGATCCTCCTGCCTCAGCCTCCCAAGTGCTGGGATTACAGGCGTGCGCCGCCGCGCCCGGCTCAATATTTTTAAATTATTAATGATATATTATAAAATTTTTTAGCACTAAGTCTTCAAAATCCAGGGTATATTTCACATTAAGACACATCTCCATTTGATTTGCATGTTTCAGGTGCCATACCTGGCTAACACCCTATTGGAAAGAGCAGAATTAAAATTTTAAACTAGGGCTGGGGTTGTGATCAGAGGTAGAGGACTCGCCTAGCATGAGTGAGGCACTGGGTTCAAACCTCAGCACCACATAAAAATAAAGATATTGGGTCCACCTATAGCTAAAAAAATAAATTTAAAAAATTTTTAAACTAAAGATGACTCTTAGAGTAAAACCAAATCCTGGACCTTAGAATGATTGCTGCACCTTCTTTGCTGTACATCGTGAGTGCTACCTAAGCGTTCACCGCTATTAGGGTTGTTGCTTTTCCATGATTAAGACTGTGTTTACCAAGTCAGGGAGTCACACCCTTCCTTAGCAGTCAATTCCCCCCCTAGAAAGAGTCACTGCCTTGATTGTGACATTAACTCTCCACTCCTCACTCTCCCCAGCCTCTGGTAACCACCATTTTACTTTGTCTCAGAGAATTTGTCTACTCTAGGTACACATGTAAGTGAAATCATACAGCCTGTCCTTTCACAAGTGGCTTGTTTCAGTCAGCATAATGTCCTCCAAGTTCATCCATGTTGCAGCATGGGTCAGGTGTCCTTCCTTTTAAGGCTAAATATATAGACCACATTTTGTTTATCCATTCTCAGTTGGTGAACGCTTGGTTTGCTTCCACCTTTGACTATTGTGAAGAGTGCTGCTATGAATAAGGGTATATAAATATCTGTTAAAGTCCTCATTTTTAATTCTTTGATGCGTATGCCCAGAAGAGGAATTGGACAATCATGAGGCAACTCTATTTTCAATTTTTTTTTTTTTTTTTTGGAAGCATCATACTGATTTCCACAGGGGTTTCATAGCAATGTACAAGATTTCCAAGTAGTCCATATCCTCACCAACACCTGTCATTTTTATTGTTTTTGTTTTGCTTTGTTATACTAACCACCCTAATGGACGCGGATTAGTGGTCTCTGAATTCTTTCACAATCCATTTGTCAGCTTTGAACAGTTTGAAAGCATTAGCTTAGATTTTTTACTTTTCTTATTAAATTATTTATTTATTCTAATTTGTTATACATGATGGCAGAATGCAATTCGTTTCATATTACACATATAAAGCAAATTTTTCAAGTCACTGGTTGTACACAAAGTATTTTCCCACCATTCGCGTCTTCATACATGCACTTAGGATAATGATGCCTAACTCATTCCACCGTCATTCCTACCCCTTTGCCCCCCTTCCTTTCCCTCCCCCCCTTGATATATCTAAAGTTCCTCCATTCCTCCCATGCTCCCCCACCCCACCTCCATTATGAGTCAGCATCCTTATATCAAAGAAAACATTCATCCTTTGATTTTTTGGGATTGGCTTACTTAGCATTATTTTCTCCAACTCCATCCTGTTGGATTCCGGGCAGGGAAGGCACGCCTCCCAGGTAGCTCAACTAGCCATACCCCCAGGCGCCTTGAGACTCCCAAGCACCCCAGGTCGGCCACACTGCAGGCCACGCCTCAGGTTGACCATGTCGCTGACCACTCCCCAAGTGCCTTACTGAGCCAATTGCAATATATGGGCTTGCCTTCTGACCCCCAGCAGCCTATGGAACTGGGGCTCCCTCTGGGGGGTCCCTCAGACCACCGGTTCACTACTTAAGCGCTCTCCAGACTGAAACCTGCCCCTTTTTTCTTTTTTTCCCCTTTTTTCTTCTTCTTCTTTCCTTTTCCTGTTCTGCCCCACCACACACACACACACACACACACACACACACACACACACACACACACGCCGATTCTCTTTTCCCCCCACGTGTCCCTTCGGCTGATTAATACCCCCCCCTTTTCTATACGGCGGTCCCAGCGTGTGTTTCATCTACCCTTCACATCCATTTACCTGCAAATGCCATGATTTTATTCTCTTTTAATGCTGAGTAATGTCCCATTGTGTATATATACCACAGTTTCTCCATCTATTCATCTATGAAGGGCATCTGGGTTAGATTAGATTTTATTAGTGTTCATTTCTGATGACAGACAGCCTGGGCAATGGAAAGGTACAGGCCATGGAAGGACAAGTCCTAGGTTCTGGCCCAGCTGTGTCACTGAGAGACCCTGAGCAAGGGGAAATTCCTCCAAGCCTGTTTTCTTGTCTTCCGCCGGGAGGAGCATGATAATCACCCGTGCTCCAACTAGTTAGCTGAAATTTAGACCTAAATAGATTTCAAGTGGCGTTCTTTATACACACGTGAGCTATTTAATTCCATTTTCTTTTGGTCTATTTTTCTGCTCCTGGGGTTGGACTCACACCTGGGGAACTGGAGTCCTTGAACCTAGGGAACCACCGAGATGCAGAACCTCCGGGGTCCCAGAAGGAACGCCTCAGCTGCGGCCGCCAACAATATTTCCGGTCTTTGTTTGTCGGCTGCTACGGCGGCTTGCTGGGGTCAGGCGGATTCTCGATCCCGCCGCTCGGCCGCCAGCACTGAAAGTCCACCCCAAAGCACCGAGTGCACTTCTCCCTGTGGGGCCCGGGCGCCGCATTTCCTTCTCTCCCACATTTTTGGCCTCACCCTTCCTTTGTTTCCCCAGCCGGCCGGGAAAATTAAAGGCATGAAGGGTCAACTGTTCAACCCCTCCTTTCGAACGTCTTTGGAGCCAGCGTGGCTTCACAATTCAGACCACCCCTGCGGCTGCCCGTGGAAGCTCCTTTTGAAAACGACCTTGGAAAACGTCTGGGTTGTTGAACTAGAATACGCACCCTGGATCCTCGGCTTTGTGCGCTTTTCATTCTTCAATGTGCACCTAATAACCCCAGCGTAGGGCTAAGCAGAGAAGAAATGAAGTGTCAGACAGGGTTCCTCCCTTTCCCAGGAGATGCTCTAGTAAAAGTCCTGAGGCGTGTTCTTAATACACTCGGAGGTAGATTTCAAGGAGCGAGTGGATCTGCAGATATGCTCTGCCGTCCAAGAACACTAAAGATTAAAGAATGTGTGACCGCAAATCCCTGCTCTAGAGTTTTTTAAATCCCTTCTGCAAAAAATAGCCAAGCCGCTAAATAAAAAATATCTCTGGGTTTTCTACAGATAGAAAACAAGCAGAATGAGAACTGAGTGCCATTTGTTGGCCAATTTACTTAAACTTTCTGGCCCTCAAATTCCTTGTTGCTAAAGGGAAAAGGATAACAGTTCCCTTAATAGGAATAAATGAGGTTAATACTTGAAAAACACCCCGACACCGGTACATGATAGGTACTACTAGTGATACCTTTATCATGGCTTTGACTATTTAGGCAGTCTCCTCTCCTACTAGAGCCTCTTTTTTGTGTCCAGTGGGCAATGTGGGAAGAGGAAGAGAAGAATTCTAGAAGGTGACAGGAAAGATGTATATGGAAACAACATTAACCCATTCGGTCTACCCAAAATTTGAATGGGAGAGCCATGTACCTTCTCTCTCTCTCTCTCTCTCTCTCTCTCTCTCTCTCTCTCTCTCTCTCTTTTTAATATTTATTTATTTGCTTTAGTTATACACAATGGGTTTTTTATTTGTACGTGGTGCTGAGGATCGAACCCGGGCCGCGCACGTGCTAGGTGAGTGCTCTACCACTGAGCCACAACCCCAGCCCTACCTTCTCTTATTATATCTGTAGCATGTAGCATTTTTATCTGGGTGGAATCGAGCATGATAATTGTGTACTTGTTAAAGAAAAATATGCATTTGTAAGCCTCTATGCAAAGTCTCTGTTGGTGACTTTTTTTTTTTTTTTTTTTTTTTTTGGTACCAGGAATTGAACTCAGGGGCACTCGACCACGGGGCCACATCCCAAGCCCTATTTTGTATTTTACTAGAGACAGGGTCTCACTGACTTGCTGAGTGCCTCGCCATTGCTGAGGCTGGCTTTGAATTCGTGATATTCCTGCCTCAGCCTCTCAAGTGCTGGGATTACAGGCATGCACCACCACGCCCAGCTTTGTTGTGACATATTTTTATGTGATTTGGAATTTATGCCCTCCCACAGACCCAAGACTCATATGAATTTAAGTCCCACAGAAAATGTTCTGAGAATCACTGAGACAACCAAAATCATCAAAATTTATAGAACCTCTGCCTTGTTTTCCCCTTCTTGGAAATTGAAAGAAACTATTTTCTCTTTTCTTCCTTTCTTTTGTGTCATTGGATTCTTCTGGGAGAAGAGATGCAAGAGAGGATCCCATAGGTATTTTTTTGTTGTTGTTGTTGTTGTTGTTGTTGTTGTTGTTTCTTTCCCCTTATAAACAATTATTTGGGCTGGGGTTGTGGCTCAGTGGTAGAGCGCTTGCCTCGCATGTGTGAGGCACTGGGTTCGATTCTTGACACCAAGTATAAATAAATAAAGGTCCATCAATAACTAATAAAATATTTTTAAAAAACAATTATTTAACTCATCTTCCTTGTGAAGTGTTTTTCTCTGCCCTGACACTCAAAATAAGACCAAGACTGATAGAGTTTGCACCAACTACTCAAAATTTTTGTAACCAGAACTTCAAGAAAAACAACAATAATCTTGATTAAAATGTTAGCTGTTAAAAAGACACCAAATTCCTAATAAATAAAGGAATACTCAACATAATGAAATTTACCTTAAAGATAAAAACAGGAGGAAGGAGCTTGATGTTAGGGCTGTGTGGAAATGTTGCGTCAATTCAGATAGGAGACATGAGCAAGTACACAAAAATGGGGGAGGGGTCGGTAACTGCCCTAAAACTTTCCAAGGGAAAGCACATGGCCTTCTGAATTAACATGAGGAAAGGTGAATGTATACAGTGCTAGATTGCCCCAAAGCTTGCTGGATTCAGCTTTGCCCCTGGCCTTTGCTTTCAAGGTACTGTTGTTAGTGGCACAAAACATGAACATATTGAGGAAACCTCTGCATGAAACAGCAGGACTTCACCTGTTGACCAGGTGTATACAAGCTCATTCACACTCTGCAAACAGATATTCTGGCTAAATAGATCATATCTGGGATTGTTTTCTTTGGGTCCTTTTATCATGCCTGAAGCTACATTTTGTTTTCTTAATTTCTCAGGAGATGATATGTGCGTAAACAGTTTTGTTCCTGGATCAGAGATGCAGTTATCAAAAACTGAAGGGAACTGGATGGTGTGGTGCACACCTGTGACTCAGGAGGCTGAGGTAAGAGGATCACAAGTTTGAGTTCAGCGTGGATAACCTAGTGAGACTCTCTCTCAAAATAAAATATTAAAAGGCTGGGGATGTAGCCCAATGGTAGAGCATTTACCTGGCAAGTGCAAGGCCTGAGTTTGATCCCCAGTACAAAAAAAAAAAAAAAAAAAAAAAAAAGCTAAAAAGGCCCCCAAGGGCAGGGGGGAGGGGGCCATAATGTGGGTGAGATTTAATTACATGCAATGCAGTGGTCCTCAAGTTACTAGTACCCAATTTACAAACATTCTGTAATTATAATGGCCAGCTGCACCTAGCCACCTTCTCTCTCCATCCTCCCTGACCACCTCACAATTCACCATTCCTGAAGGTTCTGACCAGCAACCAAGAGTTAAGGCTCAAGGGAATTCCTGGTCTGGCCTCTCTTCATTACCATTTTTTTCCCACATTCAGCAAAGAAATCATGTACTTGTTTCCCATACTGCTCACCACTCTGTTAATCCATCCCAGGTTCTCTTCCACACAGATACATATAGCGCAACCTCTTTGTATCCCTGCCACAAGTCTCTTTCATCACTTGTCTTAGGAATCTGACTCTACCTTTCCCTCTCACCCCCATTTGTGAATTTTAAAATGACAGTAATCAGGAAATCAGTAGGGAGTATCTTCAAAAGTCTAGGAATGAGATTGTCATGTGACCCAGCTATACCATTCCTCAGTATTTTTCAAGAAGAACTAAAGTCAGCATGCTGTAGTGATACATGCATACCCATATTTATTGCAGCACAATTCATAATAGACAAGTTATAGAACTGGCCTAGGTGTCCATCAACTGACCAATGGATAAAGAAATTGTGATTTTATATATGTATATGTGTGTGTGTGTGTATCACAGATGTATATATATCGCAAAATGGATAAGCAGATGGAGAATACATATTATTTATATTTTATATATGTGTGTGTGTATATATATCTCACAAAATGATGGAGAACATCATTTTGAGCAAAATAAACCAGACTCAGAAAGTCAAGTGTGATTCATACACACTTGTTTTCCAGTGTCTTCTTTCATATGTGAGAGCTAGGGAGGAAAAGTTTTTTTAAAAAAAATGGATCTCCTGAAAAGAGAGGGAAGACCAGTATAGTTGAGGGAGGGAATCAGGGAGAGGGAGGATGGGAGGGCAAGGGGAGGTACTGAGAAATGGAATTGATTAAATTATGTTATGTGCATGTATGAATCTGTCACAATGAATCCCACTATTATGTATGATTATAATGCACCCATAAAAAATAAATAAATAAAAAGAAGGAGGAAAATCACAATAATCACTGCGGTAGATTTGAGCAACAATAATCCAGAAATAGAACTGCATCAAGAAAAGAGGAAATCACATGGGTGCTACTAACATCTTGATCACTTGACACAATGCCTCACATGGAATCCCCGCTACACAATCTCCTCAGTGATCTTCTGCTCTTCAAATCCTAGATCCCAAAAGGAAAAAACAAGAGAGTTTCTAGACTTTGGTTTTACTCTTTTCCTTTTGTAATACTGTTATAGATCAGAGATAACCATACATGTTTGCATTTTAGTCTCCTGGTACTCTTTGGTTGTAAAATAACTTTTCTTCATCCTACCTGTATTTATTGGCCCTTGCTCATGTTTTGAAACATAATGCTTTTCCCCATTTTGCATAGGAATCTTTCTAAAATATAAGTCATCTTCCTGCACGTGTATGGTTTAACTCCTTTTTACTGACCCTGTTAACATTATAGACATCCTACACACAGTGAGGCCTCTGCAACCTCATAACACAAATGCTCTCACTGTACGTTTCTCTTTTTTTAGTATTTTTTAGTTGTAGATGGACACAATACCTTTATTTTATTTTATTTATTTTTTTATGTGGTGCTGAGGATCGAACCCAGTGCTTCATACGTGCGAGGTGAGTGCTCTACCACTCAGCCACAACCCCAGCCCTGTACATTTCTTTCTAAACAAAAAGTAAACAGAATCCTCATATACTCAGATAATTTGCCCAAGTAAAAGTGAATCCTGGGGCTAGGGATGTAACTTAGTGGTAGAGTGCTCAGCATGCACAAGGCCCTCGGTTCCTTCCCCAGTGCCACAGGAAAAAAAGAATCCTGCTTTCATGTCACTCATTATAATAATCTGTGAATTTTTTAATTTATAGTAATTTCCAACTCAAGAAGTCTGAAGTTGATAAAATGCCCTCCTTGGAAAACTCTGTAAGTCATTTTTTAAAAACATGGCTTAAAACAAATGTTTACTTTGAAATGTTAAAAGAAGAACTCAAAGCCTATTTTAAAATAAAAACAAACTCTATCCTGTCCTTAGGCCTTAGCCCTTATTTCTCAAACCTTATTTCAGACTACCCTGATAGTTCTTACTCCATTTACGTAGCAAATTTATTTACAAGAATGAATTGATTCATACACACTTGTTGTGTAATTTCCTTTTGGCCAAAAGCTATAAAACATTCAGTTTATGGATATGTTCTGTCCACAGTCATTACTTTTACCTCCCATCTCACAGCAGTAAAAGGTCCTTTTCATGGGAGCAAACCTGTAATTACAGTCTGGTCCCAACCACATGTTTCTGCAGCTGGAATGCCGGGAACTAACTGTCTTACATTTTTCTGCTGCTATAACAAAATACTTGAGACTGAGTAATATATAAAAAACAGAGATTTATTTGGTTCTGGAGGCTTGGAAGTCCAAGAACATGGTGCTGCCACCTGACTAGGGCCTTTGTGCTACATCATAACATGGCAGAAGGCAGAAGGGCAAAAGAGAGTGAGAACAAGACCAAGCCATTCTGGTGATAACTATTCCACTCCCCCAGTAACAATACTAATTTGTTCATCTCTTATTAGGCCCACCTCTCAACACTATTGCATCTGGAGATGCCCAGCTTGCTAAGTGTTTTCTTCTGCTCCTTGCATGGTCAAGTTTCCAACACACGATCTCTTGGTAACACACTCAAATCATATCCTAGCAGTATCATACAAAACCCAAGGAATTTCCTTGACCCCGCCCCCTGTTGATCTTTTGCTTCTGAATCTCATCTCTGTGCTTGCCTTGAGGACACCTCTCTTGGTGGGACATATCTTTCAATAAGCTTCCTGAAACAGTGCTAGAGGAGTCAATATTTTGAAACTGAGCATATCTGAAAATATCTCTTTTGCTTCCCTCACTACTGTTTTTCATTTGGAAAATAAAATGGAGTTTGGAAAGTATCATCCTTTGGAATTTTGCCTCCAAACTTCCAATGTTGCTGTTAAGAAGTCCAACAGCCCTCTGATGCTTAGCCCTTTATGTGAGACCTCTTTTGTTATTCCTGGAAATGTTTGAGTTCTAAAATTTCATATCGACTGAGTTCTTTTTTTGTTTCTTTGTTGTTTTTCTTTCCCATTCATTTTGGGAGAGCATTCAGTGGACTCTAGATGTCTTTTGTTTTTGAGAAATTTTCAATTTGGGGTGCTAGAGATTGAACCCCTGAATTCACACATACCAGGTAAACACCAAACACTACCACTGAGCTACACTTCCAGCCCCACCCCTACTACTACTTCATTTCCTCTGTTCTCTCTGAAATTCCTACAGTTCTGATGTCCTCTCCTGGGTTGATGCTCCCATTTCCTTATGTTTTTCATTCACATTATTAAACTCTTTACTTCTTTCTTCTATTTGCTAAGATGTTCCCTTAACCCTCTCCTCTATTTAATTTTTTTTTTTACTTTTGCTCTTGTATTTTTCTATTTCAAAGACATTCCTTTTGTTTTCTAAATGTTCCTTCTATGGATAATCCTGCAGTTTCTTCTCAGATCTCAGAGGACACTCACTAACCGCAGTGGGTTTTGCTAAGTGTTTTCTTTCTTTCTTTCTTTCTTTTTTTTTCCTTTGGTATCAGGGATTGAACTCAGGGGCACTTGACCACTGAGCCATATCCTCAACCCTTTTTTGTATTCTATTTAGAGACAGGGTCTCATTGAGTTGCTAAGTGCCTCACCATTGCTGATAGCTGGCTTTGAACTCTCAATCCTCCTGCGTGAGCCTCCCAAATTGCTGGGATTACAGGCATGGCACCACCACGCCCAGCTTGCTAAGTGTTTTCTTCTGCTCCTTGCATGGTCATGGTTTCCCTGTTTTTCTCTCCTTGTGGCCTGTGTTATGTAAACCACCCAAAGATGGCCCACGTGTTGTTTTTTATTCACAGCAGGCTGTGAACTTAGCACAGAGCCCACCAGCCAGTGCTGAGCTCAACTTCTTACACATTCAGTTGCTTTAAATATATCCTGAATAAGCATATGTTTAGACATTTAGAGCATGCCAGCTTTGCACACCCTGCAAAAATACATCCAACATCTTCCATCCAGAGATAAGATAAACCCCAGGGTGCAGGAGCCCTGTTTGGGGATTGGCTTGAATTGCAGTTGACTATGAGCCGTGGAGATTTGGCCTTTGTCGCCACCCGTAGTCTCACGGGATTGTTGCGGGATCTCGAGTGACTTGGCCGAAATTGCTGATCGGGTCAGCGCCATTTTTAGGGTGTGTTTTTGGCGTGTGTTAGTCGTTGTTAGAACCAGAGAGAAAAGTTATCAGAATAAAAAGCTGTTTGTCTCCAGTTTGCTTCTGAAGTTTTTCCCGCGGCTCCGTTCCTCCAAGTGCTTCAGGCGGCAACAGGTGGCGGCCCGTACTGGGAACTTCGGAGCGGACAGGTAAGAACTGAAAGGTCTCTAAAGATGGGTTCGAATATAACTGAATCCCAAGTGATAGAGGCTATGCAAAGACTCCTTGATATACCTGACTCTGTTCTCAGTGAGGAGTATATAGACAAAAGTGAAAGTGATCAAAAAAGTGTAGATTCCACTGGGCCAACTGAGACCAGTAAAGAGAGTATTAGAAGAGACCCAAAAATGACAAAAATCCAAGCTATTAAAGCTATTCGGGAGTTATTGGCGAAAGCTGAAGGATACTTGCTCTCACTGGAACCTGGGCCTCAGGATATTGCTGTCAGTGAAATTAGCAGTGGTGAGGAATCTAGTAAAAGTGATCCTGAGAAAATGAGGAAAAAGAAATTTAAAAAGACCGAGAAAAAGGTCCGTCAGACAGAGGAGTCACTTGTGTCCTCTACTCCCCCATGGGTGGAATCCATCACAGAAAATATGAAGGGTATTACTAGGCATTTGCATACCCTAGAAACAGAAATAAAAAGTCTTTCTGATCGCTTATGCGCTCTCGAGGACAACTCACAGATACATTGGGAACCGCCAGCATTTGAAAAGAAAAATGGACAGAGTGTCCATCAGTCAGTAGATTTTCAAAACAATAAAAAAATCTCAAAGAGGCAGTAATGACTTATGGGCCCCAAGCTCCTTTCAAGTTGAGTATACTGGAGTCCCTTAACACCTTTAGCTTAACCCCCTCAGACTGGAAAAGTCTATGTAAAGCAACATTAAGCGGGGGACAATTCTTGGTTTGGCGATCGCAATTCCAAGAACTTTGTATAGAAACGGCTAAAAGAAACGCGGCTGCAGGGTTTGAAAACTATAATATAGACATGCTCACAGGAGAAGGGCAATTCGCAGACTTACAGGCTCAAACAGATTATGACCCAGATATATATGCTCAGATAAATGCAGCTGCTTTAGAGGCATGGAAAACTGTACAAGGACCTGGGGATCTACAAGGTAGCTTGTCAAAAGTGATTCAAGGACCTAATGAGCCGTATGCCGACTTTGCTGATCGACTTTTGAGAACTGCAGGTAGTGTGTTTGCAGATGTTGACCAAGCTATGCCATTAGTTGTTCAATTAGCTTATGAAAATGCAAATAAATGGTGCCAAGCAGCCATCAGGCCATGGAGAACTAAAAAGGATCTTTCTGTATATATACAACTATGTAAAGATATAAATGGCGCCTTTGTCACAGGAAATGTGATTGCAGCCTCAATGAGAGGTGCTTCCTCTCGAAATTTCACAAAGGCTAAACGTAGACATTATAATCAATCAGGATATTCCAGGCAAAATTATCATAACCAATCAGGCAATTCTAGGCAAAATCCCAAAAGAGAAATAAGATCAAGCTCATACCGTGCCCCAGGCCGCTGCCCCAGGTGTAAAAAGGGAAATCATTGGGCCAATAAATGCTATTCAAAATTTGACATCCATGGAAATCCTTTGTTCAGGAATTCAAAAAACGGGGCACGGGGCCCAGTACCCCGGGGCCCACAAATGTACGGGGCATTGCAGAAGGAGTATCCTCAAGCATCCACTCAGATGCTTCCCCGACACAATCCCTACTACCCATCCACTCCCTCGCCAGAGGAACAAGAGGAAATGCAGGATTAGACCTCTGTTCCACCGCCCGAATAGTGTTAACACCTGAAATGGGGGTTCAACTGATTCCCACAGGAGTCAGGGGACCTCTTCCCTCAGGGACTGTAGGACTTATTATCGGGCGTAGTCCTAAAAGCATATTAGGTTTGCAAGTGACCCCAGGTGTAATAAACTCAGACTACAAAGGGGAAATAAAAATAATGCTTAGCTCACCCCAAAGTATAACTTCTGTTAATCAAGGAGATAGAATTGCTCAGTTGCTTCTCCTTCCCAATTTACATAATTCATTTAAAATGGGTATGCCTCAAGAAGGGAACAATAGAGGATTTTGTTCCACTGACTCAAGTCCCAAGGCTTGCTGGGTTCGAGACTGTTCAAGGAGGCCTATGTGTAAAATAAAAATCCAAGGAATAGAAATGGAGGGATTAATAGATACTGGAGCTGACTCTTCCATTATTAATTTACGCCAATGGCCCAAGCACTGGCCTCTGCAAAAAGCTTCAACCAGTTTAAGAGGCTTGGGATATAATAACCTCCCAGATAAAAGTGCAGTAATTTTAAAATGGGAGGATGATGAAGGCCATAAAGGAACATTTCAGCCTTATGTTTTACCTAATCTACCGGTTACTTTATGGGGAAGAGATATTTTGCAACAAATGGGAGTACACCTTGCAACCAAGCCTGCAGATGTTAAATGTGAAAACCTACAGGGTAATCTTAACCATAAAAGAACTCATTATCAAAAAGTACAGAGTAATCTTAACCCTAAAAGTAATCATTGTCATAAAGGAAAAAGATATTTTTTTTCGGGGCCACTGAGAAAATAATTTTGAAAATACCATGGCTTTCTGATAAGCCAGTGTGGGTCCCTCAGTGGCCCCTATCTAAAGAGAAATTACAAGCGGCCCACCAATTAGTTCAGGAACAATTAGAAGCAGGTCATATAGAACCTTCCACCTCTCCCTGGAATTCCCCCATATTTGTGATCAAGAAAAAGTCAGGAAAATGGCGATTGTTACATGATCTTAGACAAATCAATAAAACCATGCAAGTTATGGGGCCTACTCAACCTGGACTTCCTAGTCCCGTAGCTATTCCAAAAAATTTCCATCTTATTACTCTTGATATAAAGGATTGCTTCTTTTCTATTCCCCTACATCCTCTGGATGCCCCCAGGTTTGCTTTTTCCATTCCTTCTATGAACAATAATGGCCCTGATCAGAGATATCAATGGAAGGTTTTACCACAGGGAATGGCTAATAGCCCCACCATATGCCAAATATATGTGGACAAGGCTATCCAACCCATTAAAAATAAATATCCAAACCTCATGTGTCTACATTACATGGATGATATTTTATTGGCCCACCCTAATCAAAAAATCTTATTTAATATATTCAGCGATGTGGTAGAAAATTTAAAAAAATATGGATTATATATAGCAGAAGAAAAAGTTCAAACCAGATCTCCCATATTATATTTAGGATTTAAAATCATGGATACTTTTGTTAGACCCCCAAAAATTTTAATAAAGAAAGAACATTTGACCACCCTCAATGATTTCCAAAAACTACTGGGAGACATTAATTGGCTTCGCCCTACACTAAATCTCACTACTGGCCAACTAAAACCTTTATTTGACATCCTTCGTGGAGATCCTGATCCATCTTCACCACGAACATTGACTCCTGATGCTAGGAAAGCTTTAAAGTTAGTAGAAAAAGCCATCGAAGGAGCTCATTGTGATAGATTTGATTTAACTCAACCGCTGATGTTGATTATTATTTCTTCACAATATACACCCACAGGAGTATTTTGGCAACAAGGTCCTTTATTATGGATACATTTGCCCATCTCTCCTAAAAGTATAATTGAATCTTATACCTCCATGGTGGCTAAACTTATTCTTCAAGGACTTAAGACTTCTACTAAAATATTTGGCATTCACCCTGCTACTATTATTACTCCCTATTCATCATCACAGATTGAATACTTGTGCTTCAATGATAATGATTGGGCTATAGCTAAATGCTCTACTTCTGCAAATTTTGATAATCATCTTCCTAAGTCCCCTATATTATCTTTTTGTATTAATCATCCTATTATATTTCCACAGGTAATAAAAAATCAACCTATTCCTAAAGCATTTAATGTATTTACAGATGGGTCCTCAAATGGTACTGCTACAGTAGTCACTAAAAAAGAAAATATGACTTACATAACTGCACACAAATCAGCTCAACTAGTGGAACTGGAAGCTGTGGTAAGAGCTCTGGAAAATTTTAGGGACCAGCCCGTAAACATTTTTTCAGATAGCCACTATATTGTACAAGCCGTCCCAAAATTAGAGTTAGCAGGACCAATAGCACCTCATACTCCAGGCTTTAAATTGTTTTATCAAATACAAAAACTTTTGTGGCAAGAAAAGAACCTCTATTCGTAGGCCATATTAGAGCACATACTAATTTGCCTGGTCCCCTCCATGAAGGTAATCAAAAGGCTGATGAACTTACAAAAACAGTATTTATACTTTCAGCGCTACAACAAGCTACTTTATTTCATTCCCAGTTTCATGTCAACAGCACCACCTTGCAACGTAGGTTTAAAATCACAAAGGAGCAAGCCAGAACAATTGTAAAAGATTGTAAATCTTGTATGACACATTTGCCCAATCCTCATTTCGGAGTTAACCCTAGAGGATTAATGCCCAATCATTTGTGGCAGATGGATGTTACTCATGAGCCAAGTTTTGGAAAATTGCGATTTATTCATGTGACCATAGATACATGCTCAGGCATGATTTTTGCTTCCTTACATTCTGGAGAAAAAGTTAAAGATGTTACATCTCATTGTTTGCAAGCTTTTGCTGCATTGGGCATCCCCAAAATGCTTAAAACAGATAATGGCCCCGCATATACGTCCTCATCTTTCAAACAGTTTTGCGCAAAATTCAATATATCCCATAAAACAGGCATCCCATACAATCCTCAGGGTCAGGGCATTATTGAAAGAGCAAACCGAACACTGAAAATTATGTTATTAAAACAAAAAGAAGGAAATTGGAAAAGTCCTAAGGACAGATTGGCAGTTGCCCTGTTTACCTTAAATTTTTTAACTTTAGACTCTAATGGTTATTCTGCTGGAGACAGACATTGGAATCCACACCAACAACATAAACCTTTGGTTTACTGGAAGGATGTTCTTTCAGGTACATGGAAGGGTCCAGATCCAGTATTAATTTGGGGAAGAGGATCTGTTTGTGTTTTTCCAAAAGACGAATCCTCTCCAATATGGATACCATCTAGATTAATAAAACAGGTACCACATCAAAATGATCAAGATGAAGTTATTGAAGAATCAAGATTAATAAAAAAGGTACAAAATCAAGAGGACCAAGATGAAGGTATAGAATGATTCCCTCAAAAGAGTCCTTCAAAATATTTCACAACTTAAGTGTCATTCCTCCCGGCCGGGACAAGGAGATCTCTCTTTAGTGTGCACACAATTGTATTTTTTTTTCTTTTCTTTTTATACATGTCTTTATGTCTGTACATTTGTCTACATTTCATGTTAATGTGACGTCACAAATATATGTTTGTATGTTTGTTCGTCTGTTCAGTGTGACGTCACAAAGAACAAAGCGCTTATGAAAAAGAAAAAAAAAAATATATATATATATATATATATGGATCCAAATAACTTTAATTCATTTTAGGTTAAGAGTATTCAATTTAGGTAAATAATTTTATAAATGAAGGTACTTTCAATTTTGATTTATAGGTGTCCCTGGGACTTCTCTTTAGCAAACAATATGACTAGTGCTATATAACCTGATATTTTGGTGTTTTGACATAAGATTATTTATTTGTTATTAACTTCATTTGTTTAATAGCTCATTAATTTCAATTATCTCAACAGGTAAAAGATTGCTCTGTATACAGAGACTCAAGGGTTCCAGCTAACAAATTATTTCTCTAAAGTGCCTTTACCTTTTCTTTAATCTATCTTTAATGCAGTAATTACCCTCAGTCTTTCTTTGTTTTGTTCTAAATATGATATTTTTCCAACTTATGTTTGTAGAAGCTCTACCAGCGATGTGTGTGAACAAAAATTAACTTTAATTTTCTAATCTAATTATTCTATTTTGTAGTTTGACAACTCGCCTCTTGACTCAGTGCTGCAATAGCACTGCCTTTCCTTTAATAATTGATGCTTGAGTTTCTAGGTAGCGGGCCCTGAAGATTTGCCGGTGGCATTGTCTAAACATAAAAAAGACGTCTGCTGCTACAGCTGCAGGGATCGCGGCCGCCGCAAGCATCCCTGCTGCTCAAACATCAAACAACCTCACCAACAGTGTGGCCTCTGCTCTACATGCATGGGGCCTCCTACAATGACATGTTACAACAAATGGACATTTTGATCTTTCATTGTTTGGGACTTTACGGGACAATGCCTTGCGGGTATTTGTCTAGAGAATTCAGTGCGTTACTTGATGGAACTTAGGGCAGCTGATTTGTTTAAACAATTTGATATGCTATGTAATTTGGCTCATCACCAAAAGGCTTGTCGCCTTAAAGCCGCAACATCTCCTCACAATTGGACGGCTGTTAGTCATCATATATAGTCGATCCTAAAGGGCTCCATTGGATGGCTGGTTAGCCAATGACGGGTAAGATCCCCAGAGGGGGACAACCTAAGACAGGCACAGTCGCACGGGACAGTCTCATGTGGCCGACATATCAACCTAAGACAGGAGTCAAGGGCACAGCCTTGATTATCCGATGACGGGTAAGAATGTTGGTTGCACATAGACGTCCTAGAGCATTACCTCTTTTAAAACAAAAAGGGGGAAGGAAATGCAGGAGCCCTGTTTGGGGATTGGCTTGAATTGCAGTTGACTATGAGCCGTGGAGATTTGGCCTTTGTCGCCACCCGTAGTCTCACGGGATTGTTGCGGGATCTCGAGTGACTTGGCCGAAATTGCTGATCGGGTCAGCGCCATTTTTAGGGTGTGTTTTTGGCGTGTGTTAGTCGTTGTTAGAACCAGAGAGAAAAGTTATCAGAATAAAAAGCTGTTTGTCTCCAGTTTGCTTCTGAAGTTTTTCCCGCGGCTCCGTTCCTCCAAGTGCTTCAGGCGGCAACACCAGGGCTATAAAGCCCCCCACCTGTTGTGCTGCAGAACTGTCTCACCCAGAGCCTCCCTGCCTTGCTGCTGAGTGATGTCCCCTAGACACCTAAGCCCCCTCTCTGATTGCTTCTACCCTGACTATTCCCATGTTCTCCTCCTCTTCAGGGTCCCTGTAAGGTCTCCTGCTGAGAGGATGTCTTCTTCTTTGTGTTCCTGTGAAACCTTGCCCTATAAAGTTTGTGTGCAGGGCTGGTGGCAAACACCTGCAATCCCAGCGGCTCCGGAGGCTGAGGCAGGAGGCTCAAAGCCAGCCTCAGCAACTTAGCAAGACCCTAAGCAACTTAGTGAGACCCTGTCTAAAAATAAAAAATAACATAGACTGGGGATAGCCGGGCGTGGTGGCGCACGCCTGTAATCCTAGCACTTGGGAGGCTGAGACAGGAGGATCGCGAGTTCAAAGCCAGCCTCAGCAATGGTGAGGCACTTAGCAACTCAGTGAGACCCTGTCTCTAAATAAAATACAAAAAAGGTCTGGGGATGTGACCCAGTGGTCAAGTGCCCCTGAGTTCAATCCCCGGTACCCAGAAAAAAAAAAAAAAAAAAAAAAAAAAAAAATAGACTGGGGATGTGGCTCAGTGGTTAAGTGCCCCCAGGTTCAATCCTCACCCCCCCCCCAAAAAAAAAGACTTGTTGTGTGATACTGCCACATTGTGGCCCTGTCATCTTCCTTAGCGAGCCCCAAATCCTCAAACTCACCACTCCTACCCAAGAGGTTTTCCTCAAACGTCTGGGCTGTCCATTCACATGTCAATGTGGGGCTCTGGGTGTGGACGGGCTTTGTCCACTATGAGCTTCCCTGAGATGATCTGGTGGGACTTGGACTCCTGGCTGTCAGTATCTGTAGATCTTGTATTTTGGTCATTTTCTTCTGACAAAATTTCTGTCTCCTTCCTGAGGGTTCCAAGCCCGGCTCTCACTCTGGATGCTGATGGAGGAAAGGACTTGACCCTTAAAGATGGAAGGGGTAGCCGGGCGCGGTGGTGCATGCCTGTAATCCCAGCACTTGGGAGGCTGAGGCAGGAGGATCGTGAGTTCAAAGCCAGCCTCAGCAATGGCGAGGCCCTTAGCAACTCAGTGAGACCCTGTCTCTAATAAAAATACAAAAAAGGGCTGGGGATATGGCCTGGTGGTCGAGTGCCCCTGAGTTCAATCCCTGGTACAAAAAAAAAAAAAAAAAAAAAAAAAAAGATGGAAGTGGGGGACAACAGGACTGAGATTCCAAAGCTTTCAGGTCAACACCCAGGCCCAGCTGGACTGGGAAGGCACCAAGCACACTGGTGGAGAGCATTGATGCTGTACAGAAAACAAGGGGATTAAATAAATATTCACCTCCCAGATGTTGAAAACTCCTCCACTCCTGCCCAGATGTCTGCTTGTTCATAAAACAGGAGACTGCAAACCTTTTCTATAGAGAGCCAGGTAGTGACCACTGTCAGCTCTGCAGGCCACACAGTCTGTGTCAACTACTCAACTCTGCCATCACAGCGCAAAGCAACTGTTGACAACATGTAAGTGAAGGGGCATGCTGTGTTTAAAAAAAAAGTGTATTTAAGAATGCTAAAGTTTAAATATCATTTTATTTTCACGTGCCATAATTTTTTTCAACTACTATTGGAAAAGTAAAATTCTTAGATTGCTGGCTGTACAAACAGGTAGCAAACTGCAATTGTCCCAGCAGTACCTGTCCTACACCATCATGGAGAATGCATTGTCAAAAGGCCTCTGAGCCTTTTTTAAACTTCCCAGCACCAAATTTTTTTTTTTTTGCAGTTTTTTAAAAAATTTTTTTTAGTTGTAGTTGGTACAATATCTTTATTTATTTATTTTTATGTGGTGCTGAGGATCGAACCCAGTACCTCACACGTGCAAGGCAAGTGCCCTACCACTGAGCTATATAGCCCCAGCCCCATGCACCAATTTTTGTCTGTGGATCAAAGGGTTACTTTTTCTTTCTTCTTCATGCAGCCTCCGCTACATGCCATGGAAATTTAGACACTTATGAATTGCCTTGGAATGGAAAAGGTAGTAACAGCAATCCTAAGAGTCTCTGCCAAGTCCTACCCTGGGTAGAACAAGTTGTTGATTGTTTCATTTCCCTGGGTTTTAACCAAAGTGATAAATTAATCCAGTGGGAGGAGATATCTGGAAAAGTGGAGGCCCTGAGACACAAGGTTGACTCCCGGCCTCGAGTTTACCCAAATCAGAGCAATAAAAACTCTTATCAGGGGCTAGGGTTGTGGCTCAGTGTGGTAAAGCATGTCTAGCACATGTGAGGCACTGGGTTTGATCTTCAGCACCACATAAAAATAAATAAATAAAGATATTGTGTCCATCTACAACTAAAAGAAAAATTTAAAAATAAAAAAATAAAGGTTTTATATCCATCTACAACTAAAAATTACATATTTTTTTTTTTTTTTTCAAAAATCTGATCAGTAGAGCAGTCCTCGGCTACTCACAGCTTGAAATGATCAAAGAAAAAAATGCCACCTCTTTTAGTTGCAGGGGCAGAATTAGGGTATCCAATAAAAAAGAGCTGCTCTGGCCACTTCTGACCTGGGGGCAGGTCAGAGAGCTAGATAGGCCTCAATGTCTCAATCTTTTTTTCCCCCCTTTGGTACCAGGGAGTGAACTCAGGGGCACTCAGCCACTGAGTCACTTCCCCAGCCCTATTTTGTATTTTATTTAAAGACAGAGTCTTACTGAGTTGCTTAGGGCCTCGCTAAATTGCTGAGGCTGGCTTTGAACTCGCGATCCTCCTGTCTCAGCCTCTTGAGCCGCTGGGATTACAGCTATGTACCACCACACCTAGTTTAATGTCTTAATCTCTTAATCACTCATAGTCCCTAGCAAATTAGGTAGATTAATTCAATAACATAAAAAGTACCAGGATGGGGGCTGGGGTTGTGGCTCAGCGGCAGAGCGCTTGCCTCACACGTGCACGGCCCGGGTTCGATCCTCAGCACCATGTAAACATAAATGCATCGCATTATGTACAACTAAAGTAAATAAATAAATATTAAAAAAAAAAAAAAAAAGTACCAGGATGGGTGTGTGGTTCAGTGATAGAACAGGGTCCAGCATGTACAAAGTCCTGGGTTTAATTCCAGCACCACAAAATAAATAAACAGATAATTATAAAAGTCCCTGTCCTGGCCGGTCACGGTGGCACACACGCCTGTAATCCCAGCACTTGGGAGACTGAGGCAGAAGGATCGTGAGTTCAAAGCCAGCCTCAGCAATGGCGAGGCACTTAGCAACTCAGTGAGACCCTGTCTCTAGTAAAATACAAAAAAGGGCTGGGGATGTGGCCCAGTGGTTGAGTGCCCCTGAGTTCAAACCCTGGTACCAAAAAAAAAAAAAAAAGTCCCTGTCCTGATAAGGGTGTTCAGCAAGTGGCAGATATTATTCTAATTTACCTATACAAGGAAACTCAGAAAAGTTAAGGCAGCATGCAAAGGGCACACAGCATGTTCCACGTGGAAGCAGAAATACAATGTATTTTCTTGTCTTTCTATCTAATATCCTTTCTTCTACCCATACTGCTGGAAGAGGAAGTCTTTATTCTCTTTTACTGCATTTGACATACTAAAGTAGGGATGGAGTCAGGGCTGTGATATATTAGGAAATAAAGATTCCCTTTTTGACAACCCCCATCCCTGGCCTGGTGATAGACCCTCTTATTTCAGGGTCAGACACCAGGCACAGTTGACCTCTCTGCAGCTTAGGTATAAGAAGGATTGGTAGGGCCAGACGCAGTGGCCCACACCTGTAATCCCAGCGGCTCAGGAGGTTGAGATAAGAGAATCGAAAGTTCAAAGCCAGCCTCAGCAATACCAAGGCACTAAACAACTCAGTGAGACGCTGTCTCTAAATAAAATACAAAACAGGGCTGGGGATGGGGCTCAGTGGTGGAGTACCTCTGAGTTCAATCCCCACCACCACCCCCTCCAAAAAAAAAAAAAAAAAAAGAAGAAGGATTGGCAGGATTCCCCCCTCATTTCCACTCCTCCTCCCTGGTCACCCTGCCCTACCCTTGCCACCTCCTGATGAAGGCTCTCTTGCCTGGGCAAGCCTTCCCTGCCTGGACAGTTACAAAGATTCTTTGTAATATGTTTACAGGAGAAAGGGTGAGAGCCTGGGTCTGGATGTACTCAAGCCACAAGGGCCCACCAGCCCTGTTTACAGAAGGAGAGCAGGAGCCAGGACAGATGACCCTGTTGCTGAGGGGCCAGGATTAAACACGTCCCTGAAGTCCAGAGCCTGCTCAGCCTCCTCATTTCTGGGCTGCACCACCAGAAGCAGTGCAGAGGAGTCTGTTTACTTGGCTAGGCAGGAGAGGTTTGCACAGTGAGGGTGTCAGCAGCGGCCATCTGGCTCTTCTCCAGCTAAAAGCAGAACATTTGCAGGTCAGGTCTCCTCTGACCTCCTGTCCCAGCCAGCACTGTGTCTGAGATCCTCACCTCTTCTTTGAGGGTGAATGTTGACAATACAGGAGAAATTTTCTTTCTTTTTTTTTTTTTTTAAGAAAAGCCTATTTTTATATTTTCCCCCATTTAATTCATACCAAAACAAAACAAAAAAAAAAAAAAAAGAAAAGAAAAACTGTGTAGAATGTTTCCCTGTTTTAATGCAGGGTGGTAACACAAGCAGTTTTCTGTGCTTACAGGATGGTGAGGTGGGCTGGGGTATAGCCCAGTAGTGAAGGGCTTGCCTGGCATGTACAAGGCCCTGGGCTTGATCCCCAGCACCAAGTGGGTACCTCTAAAGTAGCTTGCAGTTTAGAAAGCATTGCCATTTGCACAATTTCATATGATCCTCAAAAGGGCTGCATAAGTCATTACCCTAAGTACATGTATGAAGACACAAATGATGTGACTACTTTGTATACAACCAGAGATATGAAAAATTGTTCTCTATGTGTGTGATGCGAATTGTAATGCATTCTGTTGTCATATATAATAAATTAAATTTTTTTAAAAAGGCTGGGTAGGTAGCTATCACCAAAATCATTCCTAATTTACAGATGAAGAGAAGTCAAGTCACTCCACAAAACCACACATCCAACAAGAAGGTAAGGCAGAAAGTGACTCCAGATTGTATGATCTTTCCACTCTGTCATCCCTCCTCCCCATTTGGCTGAAAGCAAGGCAAACAAAGAGCCTGTTCCCATACCTTGCAGATGGCTCCCTGGAGAAGAGCCTCACATCTCAGGGATGTGGTGGAAGCCCAGATGGTGAGCCAGAAGGGCACCCTCCAGGGTCCTGGGGTCCAACGATAGATATCACAAGAGGGCATTCCCCACAGGCCAGATGAACCCTTCTGTGAGGAGACTGAGACCCAACCTTGTGAAACAGCAGGTAACACAGAGTGTCCTGCCAACCAGCTGAAATCACAGAGGTGAGGGAGTCCACGAGAGACAGAATCATGGAAATTTCCTTCCAAGTCTTGCTCCTGTCTCTCTGCATTCAAACCTGCACACATCTACTTATGGCCATTGCCTGAGTTCCAGCAGCCACCATAGCTACTTCTTCCTTTTATAACCCAAAACACCAAACCCACCCAATAGGCATCTTTCCATGTTCTCTCCTTTCTCTCTCTACCTCTGTCCCTGGAATCCAGCTCCATTGCCCAGTCCAAGTTGCTTGGACCAGTGTGGCCAGTTAGAACCTCTCTGACCCCTCAAAGGCCTTGGCTCTGATTCAGCATCCATAGTCCAGCCAGGCTCTCCTCTTTGTTCTGCCAAAACCTGGTTCTCCTCTCTTTCCCCAATTTCTCCCTCAGTGATCACCTTTCTGTAATAACAAACATGTTATTGTGTCTTGCAGTTTTCAAAGTACCTTTGCATACATAAGTCTAGACATACATTACCACACATCTTTTTCAAGATGCAAAATCTCTATGCATCTCCCCCTTAAACTATTTTCTCTGTCTTCCCTTTCAGCGTGCCTGAATTGTGCCTGTCACCATTCTTGTAACCAACCCACGTTCAGCTGTTTCATCACCTTCCTGATAAAATGCTATTTATAGTCTTTCAAATACCCTTCCCACTGCAAGGCCTCCCTCCCTTCAAAAGTCAGACTAGTCTTTCTCCTTTATCTTTTTTTTTCCTCTACTTATGTTCAAGGACTGTCATAGATTGACAAAATCACACCATAACCCCTGGAACCAGAAGCTCTTGAGATCTTGTGGCAGGGAAATGACAGTTCAGTCCATAGCCAGTCCACCCCATGCTGCCTGGATATGTTTGTGTTCTGTCATGTGCTGCCTCGTGCTTTAAGCCCCTTAGAGCTGTGATGTGTGATGTTCCTCCTTTCTTTCTGGTGCTGGGGATTGAACTCAGGGGCACTTGACCACTGGGCCACATCCCCAGTCGTTTTTTTGTATTTTATTAGAGATAGGGTCTCACTGAGTTGCTAAGTGTCTCGTCATTGCTGAGACTGGCTTTGAACTCGCAATCCTCCTGCCTCAGCCTCCCAAGTGTTGGGATTACAGGCGTGCGCCACCACACCTGGCTTTTCTTTTCTTTTTTTTTTTCCTTTTGGTACTGGGGTTTGAATCCAGGGGCACTTAACCACTGAGCCTCATCCCCAACCCTTTTTGTATTTTATTTAGAGACAGTGTCTTGCTGAGTTGCTTAGGGCCTTGCTAAATTGCTAACGCATGCTTTGAACTTGCAATCCTCCTGTTTCAGCCTCCAGAGCTGCTGGGATTACAGGCATGAGCTACCATGCCCAGCTCCTCTTTCTTTATAAATTACTCAAATGTTCAGAAGATGTTGTGGATTGGTTCATCAGCTCTCTAGATTCCACCTCAATTCTGACACATGCTCCCTGTCCTCTGCCATTTGGGGTAAGCCAGAGGTAAAATTGGAGAGGGGCACATGCCTGTAATCCCAGCGGCTCAAGAGGCTAAGGCAGGAGGATCACGAGTTCAAAGCCAGCCTCAGCAAAAGCAAGGTGCTAAGCAACTCAGTGAGAACCTGTCTCTAAATAAAATACAAAATAGGGCTGGGATGTGGCTCAGTGGTCGAGTGCCCTTGAGTTCAATCCCTGATACAAAAAAAAAAAAAACCTGGAGAGGCATTGATATGAGAACTGCCAATTACTCTGTGATTGAAACCCCAAGGCTGGGGTTGAGGCTCAGTGGTAGAGCGCTTGCCTAGGATGTGTGTGAGGCACTGGGTTCAATCCTCAGCACCACATAAAAAGTAAATAAATAAATAAATAAATAAATAAATAAAGTTATAAAAAATGTTAAAAAAAAAAAAAAAGAAAAGAAAGAAAGAAACCCCATGATCAGAGAAGACTTTGTAGATTGCCATCAGGGGCTGGGGATATAACTCAATTGGTACAGTGCTCGCCTCGCATGCACAAGGCCCTGGGTTCAATCCCCCAGCACCACCAAAAAATTAAAAAAAAAAAAAAGTAGATTGCTATCAGGGCTCCATCTCCTGGATGACAAACAGCAGTTATCAAAGCCTTATGTTGGTTCTAAATGGACTAGTGCACTAGGCAAATGCATAAATTGAAATATCAGGCACAGAGAAAAGGTAGGATTCCAGAAACAGGGACTAAGGAATAAGGTGGAAAAAGACTTGGTCTCTCAAACCAAACAGAAGTTCAGATATGGACCTGGTGCTACAGGTGAGGGGCAGCCACCTGTGGATGGACTAATGGTCCCAGCTGACAGGACCCAAGTAGAACTTGACTTTTTCCTCCCTCTGGATCACCTTTCTGCACTCCAGTAACTGTTGCTTTCTTATACTTACAACTTAAGGACAGAATAAATAGCACCCCAGTCCAAAACCATGATTTGCCAGATCTGATATTCTGTCATTATGAGGGATATTTTTCTAATTGTGAACATATATCCTGAAAAAAACAAAAACAAAAACAAATGTATCCTTAGCTGGGCATGGTGGCAAGGAACTGTAATCCAGCAGTTTGGGAGGCTGGGGCAAGGAGTATTGCAAGTTCAAAGCCAGCAATTTAACGAGGCCATAAGCAACTAAGGAAGACCCTGTCTCAAAATTTTAAAAAATAAATAAAAGGGCTAGAGATATGGCTCAGTGGTTGAGCGGCCCTAGGTTAAGTCCCCTGTACTTAAAAAAAAAAAAAAAAAAAAAAAAAGTATTCTCAAAACAGCTAGATTGATTGATTGATTTTTTAATTTTTTTTTTATTTTGGTACTGAGGATCAAACCCAGGGGCACTCAACCACTGAGCCACATTGCCAGCCTATTTATTTATTTATTTATTTGGTACCAGGAATTGAACTCAGGGGCACTCGACCACTGGTCCACATCCCCAGCCTTTTTTTGTATTTTACTAGAGACAGGGTCTCACTGAGTTTCTGCGTGCCTCACCATTGTTGAAGCTGGCTTTGAACTCACGATCCTCCTGCCTCAGCCTCCCAAGTGGCTGGGATTACAGGCGTGCGCCACCTCGCCCAGCAGCCTTTTTTTTTTATTTATTTATTTATTTATTTGGTTCCGGGGATTGAACTCAGGGGCACTAGACCACTGGGCCACATCCCCAGCCCTTTTTTTGTATTTTATTAGAGACAGGGTCTCACTGAGTTGCTAAGTGCCTCGCCATTGCTGAGGCTGGCTTTGAACTCGTGATCCTCCTGCCTCAGCCTCCCAAAGTGCTGGGATTACAGAGCCTTTTTATTTTTTATTTTGAAACAGGGTCTCACTAAGTTGCCTAGGGCCTCACTAAGTTACTTAGGGCCTCACTAAGTTACTTAGGGCCTCGATAAGTTGCTGAGGCTGGCCTTGAACTTGCAATCCTCCTGCTGGAGCTGTTGAGATTACAGGACTTGGCAACAGCTAGATTTTTTTTTATACAATTCACTAGAGATTTAGGAGTTCCACTCCTCATCCTGTCCAGGTGCTGGTCAGTATCAAGGAAACTCAGATTTATAAATGCATCTTCCGCTGAGCTACCACAGCCCTGATAAATGCACCTTAAGGGATCATCTAGTGTCCCTTTTTCTCTGATACAACATTCCCAACAAGAGAGGACCCCTCTTTTTGACCATCTTTGAAACCATCCCTCCCAAAGGCAAAGCTTTGTCTTATATTTCATAAAGCTTTTCCTTACATGGAGCCAGCATGTAAGGTCTAGAGGTCTACACATATGTCTTTGCTCTGCCTCCTGCAGTCACAAAGAAGAAATCTATTTTCTTTTCTACACATACGGTCAAGACTCATAACCTATTCTGAGCCAAATTGCGCCTTCCCCTCAAATTCACATGTTGAATCCTAACCCCCACTACCTCAAAATGCATCTATATTTGGAGATAGAGCCTTTAAAGAAATCATTAAGTTAAAAGGAGATAATTAGGGTGGACCCTAGTTCCACATAAAAGGTATCCTCACAAGAAGAGGAGATCAGGACACACACACAGAAGAAAGACCATGCGAAGGCCCAGGTTGAAGATGACTATTAAAAGCCAAGCAGAGGTAGCCGGGCGCTGTGGCGCACGTTTATAATCCCAGCACTTTGGGAGGCTGAGGCAGGAGGATCGCGAGTTCAAAACCAGCCTCAGCAATGGCGAGGCACTTAGCAACTCAGTGAGACCCTGTCTCTAATAAAATACAAAAAAAGGGCTGGGGATGTGGCCCAGTGGTCGAGTGCCCCTGAGTTCAATCCCCAGTACCAAAAAATAAAAAATAAAATAAATAAAAGAATTCCAGGCCTTGTTCACTAATATTGCTGTCAAAAAGTCATATCTCCCACCTATAGTAATTTCATACTCATTTTTTCTAGACTGATGCCTGTCTGGAGCTTGTTAGCATAGGCCACCCTCACAAAGATTTGAGGCCCAAAATCATATGATCTGAGTAGACCAAAGGCTCTCCAGCTAAATTTAGTTCTTAGCACATAACAGAGTCAGACAGAAATTCTCTCTGTGGGCTTTGCCATAAATCCAGGGCTCCATGAGCTCCCACAGAGAGAACGCCAGGGAGCCTAAAAAAAAATAAAAGGCTCACTAGATTCAAGAGGAAACACACCCTTAGGGTCCCTGGAGTGTTAGCAACAGAGTCGGTCTGCTTCCCTTCAGTATTAACTCCACCAGCTTTTGCAATACTAAGTAAAAGTTGAGAGCTTGTGGTTTCTAGTGTGTCTTTCAGGAACTTTTGTTTATTCAGAGCAACCTGCCAGTCTTGAAGCAGTGTATCTCTTTGTTATGGTAAATCATTATGTTTCATAATTCTTTCAACACTTTTACCTTTGAGTTCTTTCAAAATTCTTGGGCAGATGCCACCCAAGCTTGTTAGCTGAGCTTGTTTGCAAACAGGTCTAGAATCTCAGGGTTACCAAGAGTATTTCCTGTACCCCCTATGACTATTCTGGAACAGCAGCCTCATTTCTTGGAATCTATCCTTAGGAAACAGCCAGAGATGTCTATAAAAACATCTTATTGGGCACAGTGGCGCATGCCTGTTAATCCCAGTGACCCAAGAGGCTGAGGCAGGAGGATCACAAGTTTGAGACCAGCCTCAGCAACTTAGCAAGACCCTAAGCAACTTACTGATAGCTAGCAATGAGCAGTGAAATGGAGGCCAGGTCACAAGGGTTCTTTAAATTACTTTGGGGTCTGCTTTAAACTACTTCCAAAGTAGACGAAAAAGCAAAGGGTGGTAGTTAATTTGTAGAAAATAAACAGAAGCCAGGGAGCTAGTTGAAAATCACGTCAAGAGAAAAGGATTCATGGGACTAACTCTTGACAGAGTCCACTGAGGTTGAGGTGAAGTTAGTGTCATAATTCTGGCTACAAGTGTCTCCATTCATCTGGGAAGGAAGATTCCTTTAGTAGCACAGGTGCACCAAGGTAACTTCTAACCAGCTACTGACCTCAGTACTCACATTAACATGCGATTGACTTATAGATGAGGCCCCCCCTAAATAGGATGGCCACCAAGACACTTCCAGAGAGGACCAACTAAGGTCAAAAACTGCACCACCCAATGTGAAGGAGGAGTTGAACACCTGATTGGCAAAGAGTACAGAAGGTGGTCCCCAGTTCTCCTGGTAAACATCAAACAGTAATAAAATTTGGGGACAGCATTGTCTCCTTTGTCGTTCTTTGCTTGGAGAAGGCCCACTCTCTCTTGACAGTGCTCTCTGCTTAAGTCTCACTTTTATTTTACTTTAGTTTCACCTCACTTTCACTTACAATAAAGTTCTCTTGCATGGCTTTTGGTGTCTGACTATATTATTTTTAAATAATTAAGTAAGCATTTATTTTTATGTTCTTTTTTATTACAGGATAAGAAAGTGGACTTGATTTTCTATTTTTGTCTCTGAATAGAATTTTCTTTTTCTTTTTCTCTTTTTTTTTTTTTTTTTTTTTTTTTGGTACTTGGGATTGAACTCAGGGGTACTCGATCACTGAGCCATATCCCCAGCCCTTATTTGTATTTTATTAGAGACAGGGTCTCACTGAATCGCTAAGTGCCTCACCATTGTGAGGCTGGCTTTGAACTCACGATCCTCCTGCCTCAGCCTCCCAAGTGCTAGGCTAGGATTACAGGCGTGCGTCACTCTGCCTCAGCCTCCCAAGTGCTAGGATTACAGGCGTGCGTCACTGTGCCCAGCTTGGTGTCTGACTTTAAATTTTCTTTCATTAGAACACAAAAATTGAGGTTTGGAGTTTCAGCTCCCTGCTTTCCTATGACAGAGACACTGTCTCAAAATAAAAGAATAAAAAGGACTGGGGATGTGGCTCAGCGGTTAGCCCAGGGGTTCAATCCCTGGTACCAAAAAAAGTCTTGTAATGATCAAATGATAGGTCATATCGGTGTTTACTGTATGCCAAGCATTTTGCTGGGAACTTTATACACATTATGTCGTTTAAACTCTAAGACTTTTTTTTTTTTTTTTTTGGTACTGGGGATTGAGCTCAGGGGCACTCGACCACTGGGCCACATCCCCAGCCCTTTTTTGTATTTTATTAGAGACAGGGTCTCACTGAGTTGCTAAGTGCCTCGCCATTGCTGAGGCTGGCTTTGAACTCCCGATCCTCCTGCCTCAGCCTCCCAAGTGCTGGGATTACAGGCGTGCGTCACCGCGCCCGGCTCTAACTCTTAAGACTTTTTGATGTTAGTATGCTGATCATCATAATCAATAATTACCAATTATTAATTATCGCAATGTGATGATTTAGATGTGAGGTGTCCTCCAAAAGCTCATCTGTGAGACAATGCAAGAAAGTTTAAAGGTGAAATGATTGGATTATGAGAATTTAACCTAATCCATGCATTGCTCCATCTGAATGGAGTAGCTTCATGCATGCAGGGTGTGGCTGGAGGAGGTAGGTCTCTGGGGAGGTGCCTTTGGGGCATTTATTTTGTCTCTGTACTTCCTTGTTGCCATGTTCTGAGCTGCTTTCTTCCTCTACACTCTTCCACCATGATGTTCTGCCTCACCTCAGGCCCAGAACACCAGAATCAACCATCTATGGACTGAGACCTCTGAAACCGGGAGCCCCAAATAAACTTTTCCCCTTTTGTGTCATTCTTGTTGGGTCTTTTTTTAAAAAATATTTTATTTATTTGTTTTAGTTGTACACAATGCTTTTATTTTTACGTGGTACAGAGGATCAAACCCGGGCCGCGCACGTGCAAGGCCAGCGCTCTACCTCTGAGCAACCCCAGCCCCTCTTGTTGGGTCTTTTGGCCACAGCAATGGAAAAGCTGACTGAAACCCTCCATTTTACAGATGAAGAAACTGAAGTCGTTTAAGTCATTCCAAAGAACAGGCAGTATCTCTGAAAAAAAGATTCTAGATCTCGTCCAGTGTGGCAGACATGTTGGTTAATCTACTTAAATCAGTGCCCCTTACATATGTATAAGCCAGAGGTTGGGCACACTTTATGTACAAAGCAGTGACTTTTTTTTTTTTTTTTTTTTTTTTTTGGTGGTGGTGCTGGGGATTAAATCCAGGGCCTTGTACATGTTAGGCAAGTGCTTTTCCACTGAGCCTCAAAGAAGAGTCCTGTTCAATCGTTTTCGATGGAAAGGAGCCAACACTTCAAACAAAGGACTTTTGACAATATGTTGTCGGTTTCCCATGATATGGTTTATTTTAACATCATTCACTGTATATCACTCTGAAGTATACGTTGTGCCAGTGTCCTCACTTGGGACAGCTATTTTGCCCCATTGATAATTTGAAACAGAGCACATTTCCTCAAAATAAATGACTGCTTAGTTCTACAAAATACTTTGACAAATACATTTCTTATATTACATATCGTCTATGTATGTAATATTTTGTTCAGTTGAACATTTAGTAGACGTAAATTTCACAGCAGTTTCTTATGCCATTCTCATAAAAAATTAAAAATATTTTCAAATATTCTAATCATTCACCTATTACTTTTCTCAAAAAAAAAAAAAAAAAAAATAGGGGCTGGCTTCATGGCTCAGTGGTAAAGTGCTTGCCTAGCATGCATGATGCACTGGGTTCTATCCTCAGCATCCCATAAAAATAAAATAAAGATATTGTGTCCACCTAAAACTAAAAAATAAATATTAAAAAAAAAAACATAGCCCCCTGGGGCTGGGGCTATAGCTTAGTTGGTAAAGTGCTTACCTTGCATGCACATATCCCTGGGTTCAATCTCCAGCACCACCAAAAAAAAAAAAAAAAAAAAAATAGCCCTCTATGGGCTGGGGATGTAGCTCAATGGTAGATTGCTTATTGGGCATGCCTGAGGCCCTGGGCTGGATCCTTAGCATGGCAAAACAAAACCAAAACACACACACACACACACAAATTATTTCAAAATTACTGTAAGTGCTATATTTTTTTGTTTAGCTTAAGTTTTTGTTATTTTATCCCACATCTGGAACAATGGGTTGAAAATAGTTAAGCTGAGACTGGTATTTCCAATTTAATATTTCCTTTCCTAATAGATAGGTTTATGGATTTTTTTTTTTCTTCTAAGCTGGAAATTCCAATTCTTCTTTGTTTCTTATGGTTTCTGTAGAACGTGTTCCCTATCTTTGGCAAAGAGGAAAGAATAATAGAAATGTGACCTATCAACCTGAACCCCCAACCCCGCCCATCCCTCATCACACACACCTGACAGGTGTTCCAGGAAGGCTCTTTTCAGCCAAAGCCACATTACCGCAGTGCAAATCAATATTTGAATAGCACTTATCAGCAGCTTTCACGGGCACTAGCTCATCTTGTCCTGGGTGATAAAGAGGGGACTGCAACATTGTTCGGTTCATTGTATTAGTAACCTACTGCAACTGGGCAAAACAAAATGATAGAGAAGGATTACACAGTCAGGCAGTGTTGACTCAGACCTGTCTGAGGTGTCTTTGCCCTGGACTTTTTCTCTGTCCAGATAGCCCATCACTGGAACCTTCTGTGGCCTGCTTTTTCCTGCTCCAGGTATCCACCTTGCCTGTGGAGTATCAGGCCTCTTGCAAGCAGGGCCAGTGGACTATCACAGATGCCATGTGAGTCACTACCAATCCCAAGGTGCTGAGGGCCAAAAAAAAAAAAAAAGTGTTGGGAAGTTTTGATTCTGGTCTAAGGATTCTGGTCTAAGGCCCAAGGATTGAGAACAAACAGCTGCATCTGTCAACTTTTTTTTTTTTTTTTTTTTTTTTTTTTTTTTTGGTACCAGGGATTGAACTCAGGGGCACTCGACCACTGGGCCACATCCCCAGCCCTTTTTTGTATTTTTTTATTAGAGACAGGGTCTCACTGAGTTACTAAGTGCCTCGCCATTGCTGAGGCTGGCTTTGAACTCGCGATCCTCCTGCCTCAGCCTCCCAAAGTGCTGGGATTACAGGCGTGCGCCACTGCACCCGGCTTATCTGTCAACATTTTGATACCGCCCTTTACCCAGACAAGTCCTTGCTTCCCCAAATATTAAAGTATAACACCAAAGAAGCACGCAGAAGCAAGTGTAGAGTGGAAAGTGAAAGTCTTTATTACAGGATAGAAGAAAAAAACCTCCCACTCAAACTTCAGAAAGAAGGGGACCCTAAAAGCTGAATCTGTGGGAAGGGGCGGTCTTCTCCCTTTTATATCTAAGGTCTTCTTCTGTCTTCCTACCTTCCGGTCCTTTATTTCACTTACCTCCTTCTATCCTGCACGTGATGGGGGATGCGGGTGGGAAGGCCGAAAGGTGGGAGACAGGTGGGCAGATGGGGTGGGGAAGGGTGGGTGGGGGGAAGTGATCTGGTCAGGAATCTGCTTCATCAACAGTTCTTTAGGATGGGCCTGGGCCTTGGGGACATTAACATTTCAATCTCCCAGGTGTTGTTCTGGTTTCCCGGGCTCATATCCACTCCATTTTCTTTATGGACTCCATTTTCTTTATTAGACTCAATATTAGACCTGATTTACCTAATTACTCTAACTACCTATCTTTAAATCTGGCTTCAATTTCAGGGCTGAAAATTTCCTTCACTGAAAATCTCTTGAGCTCACTTTCAGGATGCACAGAGAATTTCCTCCTGCAACTTGAAGAAAAAAAGCCTCTATTATCAGAAAGGGTAGGAATTGCAGTCCATCAATTCCTTCCCTTTCTAAGAGGAAAGGTAGAGGGAAGGTCAGGATCACCTGGTGGGCAGGTGGCTCTTTGTTTACAGAATCCCTTAAAGGACTTGGTTTAATAGAGGAGAGGGCCCCTCCTTGTGGACCTCTTTAGACAAGAAGTAGAAATTGGGCCACTCATTCACATATTGTCTGCATGCAACAAAACTCATTTTCCTGGAGCAGAAAAAGGCACAGTCTACAGAAGGCGCCAGGGATGGGCAATCTAAACAGATTAAAAAGTCCAGGGTGAGGAAACCTCAGCCTGGTCTCAGTCAACACTGTCTAAATGTTTAATCTTCCCATCACTAGGGAAGATCACTAAAAAAATATAGAGGGAGTGTATGTGTTTATGTGCCCTATGAAAGTGCACCCCTGGTTTGTTTGCTAAGTACTATTATTTAATTATTCATTTATTGTGTGTGTGTGTGTGTGTGTGTGTGTGTGTGTGGTGCTGGGTATCCACACTATGTCCTTACTCATGATAGGCAAGCACTCTACCACTAAACCACACCCCCAGCCCTGCTGAGTTAAAATGTTAAAATGTGAGAAATTCTACCTAAAAATCTGAGGGCTTTTTTTTTTCCTTCGAAAACTATGACTGCCAGGAGCCGTGGCGCACACCTGTAATCCCAGCACTTGGGAGACTGAGGCAAAAACTCTGTTTAAAAAATAAACAAGGAGCTGGGCACGGTGGTGCACACCTGTAATCCCAGCACTTGGGAAGCTGAGGCAGGAGGATCACGAGTTCAAAGCCAGCCTCGGCAATGGCGAGTCACTTAGCAACTCAGTGAGACCCTGTCTCTAATAAAATACAAAAAAAGGGCTGGGGATGTGGCCTAGTGGTTGAGTGCCCCTGATTTCAATCCCCAGTACCAAAAAAAAGAAAGAAAGAAAAAGAAAAAGAATATATATAGGCATATATATATATTTTTTTCTTTTCATATTCCTGGGCCTAGTCATGTACACAGGAAGGAGAAAGATAAGGGGAAGAGGGTAGGAGAACAAAGGAAGCCTAAAACATATAAAAAGGGCAGAACACCTTGCTACTGAGGATACCAGGATACCAGCTATGGCCCCCTTCTCCTTCCCAGGAGAAGTCTATGTTACCCCTTTTTTAAATAAACTCTACTTTATATGCTTGCCTCCGTGCTTCTCTAATATTCAAACTTCAACATTTGAGGGAGCAGAACTCATCACTGATAACTGGCAGTATCACAGTCACAACCACTGAAGCCTGTGGTCACCTTTAGACAAGGCAGAGCCTTATTCCTGATTCACACCCCCCTACACACACACCCAATGCTCCCCCAAGGGTAAAGGTGCTAATTGTTGTAAGCTGGAAAGCACCTTGAAGGCAAAAGTGTCTGTGATCACTCTGAACACTCCTTTTAAACTGCTCTAATGGCATATGCCACATAACCAAAGCACAGAACCTTTATAACTAGCTTGTTTGTGAAAAGATGTCCTTTGTCCACAGGCCAAGTTTTGGAAAACACCACCCACTCTATTGGCATACCTCTCCAGGGCAGCTTCTTGAAACCAACCACCCCTAGCTTCGCTTTGATCTTTCTCTGTCTACACCCTTGCTCCAGTTCCTCTGCTACACACATCCAATTACTCAGTATTATTATTGCTTGATAATAACTGTAATTACTACAACGACTACCAGAAACGGAAAAGACAGGAGAAATCGAATACTCATATGTTTGAGCTGGAGACTCTTTGTTTCAGGAAAAGCCTGCACGCCCCTCCCATCCGTCCTCGCATTAACTGGAAGTAGACTGGCCAAGGGGAATCCCCTCAACTCCGACAACTAGACCTTTCAGGGGCTGGAACCAGGTCTAGCGCTCCAGGAACCGAGATGCAAAGTCCTCCCGCGCTCCTAGAGCAGACCCGGAAGTGCAGCGCGGTCCCGGAAGGCAAGGTGCTGACATACTTCCGGCCTTTGTGACTCATTGTGTCTGTGTGGAGGCGTCGGGAAGGCCTAGGTCTGTGTGCGGTGCCCTTCGGCCGGCCTGAGCCCCAAAGTCAGCTCCCCTCTCTCGCCCAGCGCCCCCAGGCCGCTCCCGGGGCACACGGTGAGACTTGGGGCCGGCTTCTGGGGAGGGCGGGCGGGCCGCAGGGGGGTGTGCATGGGGTGGGCGCTCCAGCTGCGGCCCGGGGATCCCCTCCGGCGGCCCCGGCGGAATGCGAAGCGAGTCCCTGCCCCTGCCTCCTCTCCAGGCCCAGCCGTAGGAAGCGCTGTCTCCGAGGAGACGCCCCCTCTCCACCCCCAGCTCCCGGCGAGAAGGGGTCAAAGGTTTCAGTGGCCGGGTCGCTCGGAGACCTGGGGAGAAGCTGTGGAAGGGCCCCTTCCGGGCCCCTAGCCCGCAGTATCGTCATCCTCACTTGATGTTTCTAAGGACGGGGTCGCTAGCGAACTGACCCTTGTCTGATTTTTTTTTTTTTCTCTCTCTCCGGTCGTCGCCATTTGCTTTGATTCCGGTGAAGGGTTTGGGGGTTGGCTCTCCCCTCCCCCTCTGGGTCCTTGAGGACATTGAGGTGAAAAATGCGGAAGGCCAAGAGCTGGACACGTTTTGAGATGCCGCAGATGTTTACAGATCACCTTCTTTTTGCCCATTCCCCCGACACTGAGCTGTGATTAAAGAGTATTTGAAGCCTGGCGAATAAAGACCTAGTAGCGATTATAGACAAACTGCTCTCTTAGGTTTATGGAATGCTTGAAAGCTCTAAAAAATGAGTCGTCAGGAGGGTTGGTGGATATTTCAGTTCATCCTGCTTGATTTGGAGTGGGTGAGGAGGGAAGAGAATTTGTGGAAATCACACTGAGCCATTAGGAGACTGATTCGCTGAATGACCTTGGATAAGATAAAACATCAGGGCTTAATTTTGTCATCCATAATAATAGATTTTCTCAAAAGGTCCAACTTTGAAATGATTTGATTTGGTCAATGGAATTGAAAACATTCAGCTACATTTTAGCCTGACACTTCCCCCTCCTTCTCCCTTTCCTGCAGTGCCTTCAGTACACAAAAAGATACTTTCATTATAGAGAGTGGCTGTTACATGGACTGGAACCAAAGAAAGCATTTATTGTACCGGCCAGTGCTAGGCGGATTGGAGGCGGTCAATAAATACTTGTTGAATTGTGGAGAATTCATTGTAACCACATCAACAAAGCACTGTTAATATATATGCTGGCCAAATGTAGAGAAATAGCTTTATTAGGTAGGGAATCACAATGAAGATTTGCCCCAGAATGTTTTTCCCAGGTTTATATCCTTTCCTGTATCACTACTCCATATTGTTCATTTTTTCAGATAGTTTTTCACCAATCTCAAAATGCAGACAGGGAAGCCGGCTACTTAATACTGTCATCTCTTGAGGATTCTCTGCTTGACCTAAGCATTTAAATTTTTTCAAATATTTTATACTACATCTAACTACAAGTAGATTAATATTATGCTAAATGTTACATTTTTATTCTGTAGTAGAATCCTTTGGATACCTAGTAGTCTTAATGGCAGCTTTTTCATATTTTAAAGCATTTGATATCTGTTAAAAAGCCAGGTGGAGGAGCAGTTTATTGAAACTTTGAAGATTGTGCCCTGGAAAAGATACTGGGTGGTTGAGAAAACAGCCTTTGAAATAAACTGAGCTTGTAACCCAAGATATTTTTGTCGGAAAATTGTTTATTTTTATCCTTGGTGAAAATTGGTTGCTGAAGGTAATCTTATCTAAAGAGAACTGTGTGTCAGAATATTGTTCATCTTAGAGGGGCTCCAAATGTAGTTTTCTACTCCTACCCCTCTCACCATTTGATAATACTAAATGGCAGACAAAGTAAATAACTCACCTAGGAATGGGTGACTTATGTGTGGGAGACCACATTCATTTTGTTTGGACTGTGCTGCTTTAGGGTTTCTCCCATTGCTAATCTTTTAAGCAGGCTGAAAATTGGAATATACAGTTATATCTTAACTTTATTTATTTATTTATTTATTTTGGTACCAGGGATTGAACTCAGTGGCACTTGACCACTGGACCACATCCCCTGGCTTTGAACTTGCCATCCTCCTGCCTCAGCCTCCCAAGTGCTGGGATTACAGGTATGCGCTACTGCGCCCGGCTCTCTCTTAACTTTATTTTTTAAAATTAAAACGTTTCCAGGGCCTACTAGATGCCAGACACTGTTTAAAGTGCTCTACATATGTTAACTCATTCACTTAATCTTCACAGCTCTATGGGACAAATGCCGTTTTTTATTCCCATTGTACAGATGAGGAAACTGATTCATAACAAGGTTAATGTGCCTTAAGATCAACTAAATGGGGAAAAGCTAACAAACTCTTCCAAGTACCCTATAGAACAAATTTGAGGGAAAAATTGAATGCAGAATGGGCAAAAAACAGTAATATTTAAATTCAAGTATTTTTTTTTAAAAAGCACTAATGCTTTGCAAGAAATCTTGCTAAGTGGCATAAGTAGGGAAAAAAAACATTCTTAGCAATGGTCTGGTTGAGGGGAAGGCAAAAATCCTATTAGAGAGAAAGAAGCAGCATAAGAAATTAGGGAGCAAATGCTTGGTGAAGACTTAGGACCTTTTTTTTTTTTTTTTAATAACTTTATTTTTTTATGTGGTGCTGAGGTTCAAACCCAGTGCCTCACATGTGCGAGGCAAACGCTGTGCCACTGAGCTACAGCCCCAGCCCAAGACTTAGGGCCTTTAGAGGCTGAAGAGAAGTGTGTGCTCAGAAAAAAAACACCTTCCACAGCTGTTGGAGCTCCTCTCTGGCCCAGAGTAGGAGAAGAGAAATATTGAAGGTAGAGAAGAAGACCTGTCCCAGTTGGGAACAGAGGGATTGGGATTGTGCCCATTGTCCTTGTCTCTGTCCCTTTGGTTTCACATCCTCCTCAGAGTCTCTTCCTATTGATTGCCAATGACCCAAGCAGTGTCCTTCTCCATAGCTGAAATAGGATAAAACTTTCACAGTAGAGCTTTCTGATAGCTGGTCTAACTAACTACCACACTAGTTCCACTACCTGGTTATCCCCACTTGCATCTCCAGCTTTGTTCCCTCTTAGGGCCTCAGTCACACAGTGACCCGGTGAAAATAGTGGATTGCAGATGAAGTCCTGAGCAGTCATTCTTCATACTCACCTTCATAGGGTTTTGTTTTAGAAAAGAAGTATGTACCCGGAAGCCCTTCCTTACAAAACATGTAAAAATGTTTTAATAGCTTGCACTTAGGAGTCAGACTTAATTTCAAACCCTGTCTTTGCTATTTACTTACTTGCTCTGCAACTCCTGGTGAGTTATATAATGTCAGTAAACCTCAGTTGTGTCATCAAGTGAGGTGATGACTGTGACCACTGTTCAAGATTGTTGGGTGGTCAAGTGAAGTGCTTAATGTAATGGTATCAGGAAAGCACTCAGTAGTGCTGGCTTTTACTATTATAGCTACTAGAAGGTTCTTAAACAGTCATGAGGGCCAAGTGGTATTTCAGCTTGGCTTTGAACAATAAGTAGAACTAGGAAAGGCAGAGAGGGGGGCTGGGGATATAGCTCAGTTGTTAGAGTGCTTCCCTCATATGCACAAGGCCCTGAGTTCAATCCCCAGCACCACAAAAAAAAAAAAAAAAAAAAAGAAAAAAGGCAGAGAGGACTGGGAGGAAATTCCAGCCAGCCTTTGAGTATGATTCAAGGAAACAGTGGCTGCCAGAATACAGGGCATCAGCAAGACCTGCTGATTAGACTCATTTTGCTGGACGGGAAGGGTTCTTGAAGTGGGGAGAATGAGAGTAAATTAAAAACAGCTACTGGAGCACACCGTCTGCAAGGCTAAAGAGTAAGGTAGCCAATGAATTGTGGGAGAGTAGGGAGAAAATGAAGACAGGGAACCAAAGAAGAATGCTGGACTTGAGACTGGATCAAACATTTAGTATAACAGAGACTTCTCCCTGGCTAGGAGAATGGATGCGTAGAAGGAGGGAAGGAATCAAACATCTGTATAGAATTAAATTACCAGGTTCTCTAGGAAATAAATACAAAGAAGACAAGAGTCGCTGTCCTTGTCTTGGAGGGCTTAGTTGAGAGGTGACAGGAAGTGCAACTCAAATAATGAAAATAGAAACTACTAAGGATGTTCAAAGGAAGAAAATACTTATTTGATTTGGGGTATCACGAGAGATTTGTGCATCTTGGACAGTGAGTAAAAATTCAACCAGTAGAGTTGGTACAGTGGAAGATTGTTTTTAGCAGAGGAGTGAATGTAAAAGATCATGGCCAGTGTTTGGGGAGCATTGTTGGGCCACAGAGGCTGAAACACGGGGTTAAAGTTGGAAGAGGAGTGGATTGTGTTGTGAAGGTGGAAGCTCTTGAACACTGCATTGGTAGCAGTACTATACAGATCTTTGTGTGTACATTGTGTGTATTGGGACAGTGAAAAATTGGAGGTGGAGAAGCTATATGGAGCCCAGGTCCTAATTTAGGTGAGATAGGAAGCCTGAATCAGGGTGGTAGAAAGTAATTCTCGGAGGCACAGCAAAAGAGTCTGCTGTTCAGAATGAATTGAAGAAGAAACTAAGGCTTCTAGGAAACATTTTGCCTCTGCTTGGAAAAAGCCAACCAAAGGAATGATCTTGGGCAACTCCAGTTACTCACTGCCTCTTATAGAAGTGTCCTGTCTAGTCTCCATGCTCTAGGGAACCTCCTCCTGGTAACACCTTTTTTCTACACCTATCAGTTCTCATGGTGCCCCTAGCACTTGTATTGAAACCTTGGAACATTCTACTTTTTTATTTGCACAAGAGTCAGAATCATGTTCCTCATCTTTTTATTCCCTTCAGATTTAGAGGACACTTTGCAGATTATTTAGGAAGTGGAATAATTACAGTTTCAAGGCCTTTAGAGGGAAAGCTGATCTGGAGTTGGAAAACCAACTATTTATCCCAGCGGGGAGGGTTGGGTACACAACGGGTCTTAAGGCGTCAGTGGGAAGGGCTAGAAGGTGGTTTGTAATAAGATATTTACCAGTTCAAAAATCATTGAGGAAATTAAGGACATAAAGATGAGGTAGAAAAACTAGTCGTGATAATTTTCAGTTTAAAATAATAATCTTTGTGATTAAAACAGTCATCTCAACTGGGTGGTGCACACCTGTAATCCCAGTGGCTTGGGAAGCTGAGGCAGGATCGTGAGTTCATCAAGCCAGCCTCAGCAATGGCAAGGTACTACTCAGTGAGACCCTGTCTCCAAATAAAATACAAAGTAGGGCTGGGGAAGTGACTCAGTGGTTACATGCCCCTCAGTTCAATCCCCAGTACCAAAATAAAACCCAGTCATCTCCAATCTTTGCTTTCCATGCAGCAGTTCCCCCTTATCCTTAGAGAAGATGTTCCAAAGATTCCTCAAACCACAGATAGCACCAAACCCTATATATGTTGTTGTTTATATGATATGGTTTAATTTATGTTGGATGCAGTAAGATTAACGATAACAACAAATAGAGCAATTAATATGTCGCAATAAATGTTGTTTTAAACTTAACGAGTTGTTTATTTCTGTTAATTTTCCATCTTAAGTTTTCAGACCACAGTTAACTGCAGGTAACTGAAGTCACAGAAAGCAAAAGAGCAGATAAGGGGAACCACTGTACATTCCTATGGGTAGAAACTATATACATGCACTGTTCTACCAATGTTTTGTATAAGAAAACAAAATATATGAAATTGTGCTACTAAGTTACCCTAAAACAATTTTTGTGTTCTTAATTGTACATGATCCCTTTTCCACCAGAATTGTTAATTATGTTTTAGGGCAAGCCATGTAAATAAAAATGATTTTTCTAAAGGCTGGGGATTTAGCTCCATGGCAGAGTGCTCCCCAGCATGCTCAGGACCCTGGGTTTGATGCTTTGCTAGTTTAAAACTTTGTTTAATTTACTGAGATACAGCAGTTTCTCAGTAAACAGGTCTGTTTCTAAAACTTCAATTTGGTACTTAGTTTTGTTTTGTTTTGATCTTGTATTTTTATGCCTTTATTTTAGTTATTTATATGTGGTGCTGAGGCTCCAACCCAGCGCTTCCCTCATGCTAGGCAAGTGCTCTACCTACCACTGAGCAACAGCCCCAGTCCTGGTGCTTACTTTTTTGATAGTTATGGAGGTAAACCTTCACAAAGGTTTATAGAGGTGGAAGAATCACACCCGTTCAACTCGGTAACTCATGAACCACCTTCCATACTAAATATTTGTTATTGAAATTCAGAGAGTGCATTTTCATTTACCGTGACCTTTACTCACCAGTCTGCAAATTAATCATAAGGTTGGGCTTTATTTATTTTTTTTCAGGCTTAAGTCTATAACATTTTAAACAGGTTAGAAAGTTCCAAGTTTTTAAAGAATGTACATACAAAGGTTTTTTCAGGATACTCGGTATCATTTTTGTCAGAATTACATAATAATAGCTAGGCAAGGTGGCACACGCCTGTAATCCCAGCACTTGGCAGGCTGAGGCAGGAGGATCGCGAGTTCAAAATGAGCCTCAACAATGGCGAGGCACTTAGCCACTCAGTAAGTCAGTGAGACCCTGTCTCTAATAAATTACAAAAAAGGGCTGGGAGCCGGGTGCGGTGGCGCACGCCTGTAATCCCAGCACTTTGGGAGGCTGAGACAGGAGAATCGAGAGTTCAAAGCCAGCCTCAGCAATGGCGAGGCACTTAGCAACTTAGTGAGACCCTGTCTCTAAAATAAAATACAAAAAAGGGCTGGGGATGTGGCCCAGTGGTCAAGTGCCCCTGAGTTCAATCCCTAGTACCACAAAAAAAAAAAAAAAAAGGGCTGGGGAAGTGGCCCAGTGGTCCAGTGCCCCTGAGTTTAATCCCCGGTACAAAAAAAAAAAAAAAAAAAGAATTATATAATAATGGGAACACTTGTACATCTGTTCCCTTAATTGTTCTTGCTGCACTTTTTTTTTTAAGCCAGCTGCTTTCTCACTGGTGAGTTTTTGTTTAGATTGTTTTTAGCTTTTATCTTCTAATCTGGCTAATACCTTGCTCTCCATAGAAGCTTCAACTGCCATTTTCTGGTGTTTGCATCATGAGTATTTCTTCTTAATTGTAGTCTCTGCAAGAATCTTTAAAGTTGCTGGTCTGTTTTATGAAGGTGAAGTTAAAGGTAGATAGGATTAGGGGCTGAGTTGTGGCTCAGTGGTGGAGTGCTTGTCTCACACATGTAAGGCCCTGGGTTCAATCCTCAGCACCACATTAAAAAAATAAATAAAATAAAGATATTATGTCCATCTACATCTAAAAAAAAAAAAAAAGATAGGATAATCGATTGTTTCACGTAAAAGTAATAGAAATCAGTGATACATTAGCAAGTCCTGGGGCTTCAATTTTGACTTCCTGTTGACTACCCTGGGTATTCACTTGCTACCAAAAAAATTATTTAAACTGTCTAAGACTCAGTTATGTCATCTGTCAAATGGTACAAATAGTTCTGCCTGCCTGCTGGGGTTGTTGTGAGGAGAAGATTGTGCATGTACTGTGTTTAACCTGGTGCTAACTCTGCTAACTCAGCCCTCTCCAGGGTAAGCACTGTAAATGCAGCATTTCATAACCTGCTGGAGGGAAGTTGCTCTGATTCCAGGCAAACACCCTGGGGGTGGAGGTTGCCTGTTTTTGAACTTTCTATTTGCAAACCTTTATATGTGGAGTGACAGTGAAGACAGTGTGGCTTTGTGTGGTTGTTGTTGGTTGGTTTTTTTCTTTCCTTTTTTTTTTTTAAACTAGGGATTGAACCCAGGGATGCTGTTCACCACTGAGTTACACCCATAGCCTTAATTATTTTTTATTTTGAAACAGAATCTTTTTAAGTTGCTGAGGCTGGCCCTGAACTCAGAATCTTCCTGCCTCAATCTCCCAAATCACTGGTATTACAGGCATGTGCCACTGTGCCCAGCCTCAGAGGCATTTTAAATGCCTTCTTGATGTGTAGCCTGGTGTGAAGATTAGTACAGGTCATTTTTTATAAAGGTGCTAATAACTTTTTTCAATACTTTAGGAATAGTACAGAAACAAATATAAAGCATCTTCTAGGACAGAAAGGCCAGCACAGACCCCGTTTTCATTATACCAGTTCCCTGAGCCTGAATGATGACTGCTGAATCAAGGGAAGCGACAGGTCTATCCCCGCAGGCTGCACAGGAGAAGGATGGGATCGTTATAGTGAAGGTGGAAGAGGAAGATGAGGAAGACCACATGTGGGGGCAGGATTCCAGCCTGCAGGAAACGCCTCCTCCTGACCCAGAGATATTCCGCCAGCGATTCAGGCGCTTTTGTTACCAGAACACTTTTGGGCCTCGAGAGGCTCTAAGTCGACTGAAAGAACTTTGTCATCAGTGGCTGAGACCAGAAATAAACACGAAGGAGCAGATCCTGGAGCTGCTGGTGCTGGAGCAGTTCCTTTCCATTCTGCCTAAGGAACTTCAAGTCTGGCTGCAGGAGTACCGGCCTGATAGTGGAGAGGAGGCCGTGACCCTTCTGGAAGACTTGGAACTTGATTTGTCAGGACAGCAGGTAAGGTTGGTGTGAGAAGAATTTGGAGCTAGGAGAAAGTCGCTGATTTAATGCTCATATTAAGAGTCTTTGTGGTGATTATTCTGCCTGCTCTCCTGGGCTCTTACAAAGTATTCTCGGTGCTGGGGGTGTAAGTCAACACCACCCAGAATACACATGTGCTTGGCATTCATGAGGCCCCAAGTTTGCTCCCTGGCAGCTCCCCAAAAATATGTGTACTGACCTCCTCCTGCATCCATTCACATACTTATGGCATTTGCTTTAATATTTTCACTCCCATTTTAAAAAATGATTTACACACAAGCTCAACCTGATTATCTGCAGGTCCCAGGTCAGGTTCATGGGCCTGAGATGCTTGCCAGAGGGATGGTGCCTCTGGATCCAGTTCAGGAGTCCTCAAGCTTTGACCTTCATCATGAGGCTACCCAGTCCCATTTCAAGCATTCATCTCGGAAACCCCGGCTCTTGCAGTCCCGAGGTAAGAGGCAAGGTTTCATGCAGTGAAAAGAAGCAAATGTTCCAACATGGAATTGCCCTACCCATGTTGCCAAGTGACTGGGTAAAGAAGCATCCTTTTTATTGATATGATGCATAATTGTTGTTATTACTAAATACTAGGAAAATATAACTCAGATCAGTGTCAGGAGTTACCAAAGAGGTAAGTGAACTGTACATAATGAACTGGACAGACATAACATTATTTACTGATTTATTAGCTTTCCAGATGTCTGGCAGATTTTCTACTTTTTCAAGCAGATTTCCAGTCAAATATTGGGAACAAGTGATACATTTCCAGCTTGGTTTTAAAACACTCTTGTGTCTTAAAAATTATCTTTAAAAGGAACATAAATCTTTTTAAAGATTCATTTTATTTAAAATATACATAGATACTATATGGCATGATTTTTGAAAATTTCAAACAGGAAAAAAAATTTTTAGTTGTGGAAATGAGAAAAATATCAGTTGAGGATCTTATCTTAAAAATCTGTTTCATTTATTTTTTCCTTTGAGAGAAATATATCTTTATTCAAATTTAAAATCAAGTAGGTGCATAGAATGTCAGATCAATAAAATGCTAAAAGTACAATCGTTCAAGAAGTTGATCAAGACACACTGCTTAACTAGTATGTGTGTTCATGATGACGTCTAGGGTGGAAACATTAGATCATGGAGCTTAAGGGAGTGTTCTCTCTCCCATGCATCCTGGAGGACAGTCAGCAGACACACACTGGAGAAATCCACACAGACTCATGCACTGATGTTGAATTCCACCAGTTCCAGGGCTTGTGGGGGTATCTTCACACTCCACAAGCAGAAGTTGTAGAGAGTAACATTAGGAATCTAGAGAGGATATTTGTGGTCTAAGCACCAAATTAGCACTTCAGGTTGCCAGAGAAGCAATTTTAGAGACCCAGTGCATAGAGTTGTGACTTAGTAAATCGTTCTTAAAAGACTTGAGACATGTACATTTATTCTCAAATGTCCTCTTTGTTTGTTCATCATTTTTTTCCTTACTCTCAGAAGATTTCAGTGTTAGATTCTTGATGTTTTTGTATACTTTGCTTTTGCTCTTGTTATTTAATATTGAAAATAATTACAAGGTTTAGTAATTCAATTTCAAAATCAATTTTCTAATTAATACCTTTGCAGCTCAGTACCATCATCTGTCTACCGGTAACATTTCAGTAGTACTTGGCAAGGGGAGGAAGGAGGGAGCTTAATATTAATTTTATAATTTAATTTTTTTTCTGATACTTACACATTGCACCTGATGTGATCATATGACGTATTATGGATGTCTTTTATTATGTGTCATCCCATACCTCTGTACACTCATAAATGTCTCGTCAACATTTGAACCATGTATATATTTTATTTTAAAACTTTATTATAACCAAGTGTGAGAAAAGTAGAGGGACAAAAATGGCAAAACTTACCTAGAGGTAAGAAGACTCCTGTTATACCTTGCTTTTCTAGATATTACTATGACAGATTTTACAGCTGGGTTGCATTTTTCACAAATGTAAGCATAAATGGGATTCTAATATTTTGGTACTGTTCCTTGAGCTAGAGAAAAGTGTAAGTCAGATTTGAAACATGATTGAATGTTACCCATTCTGTAACTAAGACTAGCATCCTCCCTAGGTTCTAGATCTGGTTCCCCCATTCCTGAGTGACATTAGAAAAGTCATTTATCTTCCCTGGGCCTCAGTTTCCCCCTTTTTAAAATGAAAGGGTTGGACCAGCTGACTTTTTTGGGGAAGGTACTGGGGATTGAACTTGGGTACTCGACCACTGGGCCACATCCCCAGCCCTTTTTTGTATTTTATTAGAGACAGGGTCTCACTGAGTTGCTAAGTGCCTCGCCATTGGTGAGGCTGGCTTTGAACTTGTGATCCTCCTGCCTCAGCCTCCCAAATAGCTGGGATTACAGGCATGCACCACTGTGCCCAACCTGGACCAGGTGATTTTAAGGACACTTTTATGACTCCTTGTGACTCTTGCTTAAGAGTAGAAGTCTCAGAAAACTCAGGTCCTGCTTTCTCTCATTTATGTTCTCTGGAGCTCTCTACTCAGTAGTTAAACGTGGAACAGTGAACATGCTGGTGCAGAAGTGAGAGCGCCTCAGGCCTTTGAGGGAGACTCAGAGCAGAGCTGATTCACTCACAGCTCCTTTCTCCTCCCTCAGCTCTCCCTGCCACTCACGTTCCTGCCCCTCATCACGAGGGGAGTCCCAGAGACCAGGCGATGGCATCTGCACTATTGACAGCAGATTCCCAGGTGAGCTGTGGGCCCCTCTGCCCTACTGAGTCCCCATATCTGCCTCCTCCTCCTGGAGCTCCTCTTACAGGCTCCACCAGGCAGTAACTTTTGATGCCCTACCACAGAGAAACCCCACTATCTCTCTTTATTAGTGTCTTGCTGCTGCAAACCCCCTTAAGCCCATAAGGCTCTGGTCACATGTTCTTCACCAGTGTCCTATAGAGATGCCATCAACTCTGTCCCTAACTCTAGGTGTGGGCAATGGGACTGTCCCTGAGTTTTGGGGGAACTGAGTGTGGGGAATCTCCTGTTATTTCAGGCAATGGTGAAGATCGAGGACATGGCCGTGTCCCTCATCCTGGAGGAATGGGGATGTCAGAACCTGGCTCGGAGGAATCTCAATAGGGACAGCAGGCAGGAGAATTATGGGAACGTGTTTTCCCAGGGTAAGACTGATGCAGGATTCTTATCTGATAAGATTGTTTTGCTTCTCTGTTAGTTGTGGGAACCCTCTGGTGTATTCAGTTGAGTGTTGATAAGGATTTTAAGGTTACTGACCATCTTTCTTCAGAACAGGCAGGGAGAACCTTTGTGCTCATTGAACACCAAAAGCATAGTACTGTGACTCCCAGTGGATTTTTTGCTTCTGGATATTTTTTGCTCTTTGAAATCAGAAATCAACTCCTGTGCTCTGAGCCTCATCTATTCAACCACTCATTTGCTTGAGAGAATTCTGTTCCATTCCCCAAGGGCCACACTTTAGGTTCCTCTGTCAGGGGAATATCTTTTTCCTGGTAGAGATGGCCAACTAACTTGATTATCAGTCTAATCCCACCCCATTGACCTGGCACCCTGTCCCTGAACCTACCAGGCACCCTTCCATGGGCTTCTGTCTTCAAATCTGTGAGAGCATTGCTCAGAGACAACTTTACATTATCCCACTAACTTGCATCTGAAGCTTCCTCAGGATCAGATTCCAAGTTTCCAAAATTGTGGTCTTCCACAAAGAGCTCTGAGTTTTAGTGTGTAGTGAATAAAGAAGTTCAACAGACATCAGCCAGATAAGACAAGGTGATCCAGCTGCCAACCGTTCATATTGGTCTCTGCTAGATCTTAACCCCTAGGAGATAGTGCCACCAGCGAACCTTCAGATATGTACAGTAATAGGGAAGTTCACAGCAAGACTTTATCGTAGGAGGACAGGAATATTGAGCAAAGGGTAAACGTAGAGAATGAGTATTACTAAAGAAACTCAGGTTTTATTTAGAACCATAGGTATGTATGGGCTTTGTAGTTTCTAGGTACTTGCTCTTTGTTCTAGATGGCAGTTAAGCCAAAGACCTGATCTGTTTTATGAGCTGTTACTTGCTCTGATAACTTGAAAAAAAAAATTTAGGAACATTCTGGGAACTGGCCAGACAGTGAATGATGTTGGTTTGAAAGTCAAATGTGGACCAATTTCCTCTTCCTTGTAATTAGTTCTATATTTATGGTGATTTCATCACTAAAGTCAGAAGCTGAATATTATTTATCTCCCCCATCATTGCATTCAGGGGCCTGTTGTGATCACATAGACCTTAAAGCCAAATAAATAAAGAATGCTTGGGGGGTTTTCCCAGATAAATATAAACATAAAATTGTTTATGTCTGTTAAATAATTTGCAGTCATCACTTAAAAGCAACGTGACAGGGCTGGGGTTGTAGAGCACTTGCCTAGCATGTGTGAGGCACTGAGTTCTATCCTCAGCACCACATAAAATAAATGAATAAAATAAAGGTACTATGTCTATCTGCAACTAAAAAAATTAAAAAAATTTTAAAAAGCCACATGACACAGAGTACAGCAATGTACAATAAAAATTACACTTTAGTGTTTCAATACACTTAATTACTAAAATGAAAAGATTAGCTCTATGTTTGAAAATTTTTGTTGTCTTGTATCATCTTGTGGGCTGTGCAGAATTGTTTTCCGTTTCTTTTCAATTATTCTCAGTTGTAAGTTGGTGAAGGTTTTTAATTCTGTTACTAGCAAATGACCCCCCCCACCACTCTTCACTCATCTTCATCACTTGAGCACAGCCAGTTCTGTGCTGCTCCCCTGGTAGAGGGAGACTGTTCACTGTGTCTGAAGAGCTCTGCGACCTGCCAGCTTCTGAGTTGTTGTGCCTGTTAACCACCACCTTGTTGAGAAAATGCCAGCAGAACTGGAGGAGTATTTGCTTTTCCTTCTTTCTGTATATTCCTTTCTGCTAATATTTTCTAGAAAGACCTGTAATTCTCTCTTTTTTTTTTAACTTACAAATACTTGCTGTAAATGGAATATGAGTTTTTCAATATGTATTCCTTCAAATTAATTATTGGGTAATCAAATAGTAGAATCATGGCCTCCAAATTTCCTTAATTCCTTACCTCATCCTTAACTGGTTTTCTTCCCTCTGCCCCTTCCCCATTGTGCCTTGTTTATTTCATGTTCTCTCTGCATGTACTCTTTTATTTCCTCCTTTTTCTACTTTTTGCCTGCCCTCGTTTTCCAACAATACTCCCTATTATCCCAGTTTTTCCCTTATTTTTTTTTTTTCTTTTTATCCTTGATTAATACTGTAAAGTCATTTTGCAGGCATAGAAGCTTCCTGGAAAACAATGTCACTTGATTAACCTATGTATTCAAAAGGAAAAGGTGCTATTTGTATTTTCTATTTATTGTGCCAGGTTGTGAAACCAGGAATGAGAACGAGGAGTCAACCTCAAAAGCCGAAGTCACAGAAGACTCAGCGTCACATGGGGAAAAAGCAGGAAGATTTCAGAAAGAGTTTGGAGAGAAACGTGAACAGCAGGGCAGAGTAGTAGAAAGGCAGCAGAGAAACCTTGAGGAGAAAACTGGAAAAGAGAAGAGAGAATCAGGTCCAACTACAGCCAGAGAAAAAAAACCTACCACTGGGGAGAGAGGTCCAAGGGAGAAGGGAAAAGGATTGGGAAGAAGCTTCAGTCTGAGTTCAAACTTTAATACTCCTGAAGAAGTTCCAACAGGAACAAAGTCTCACAGGTGTGATGAATGTGGTAAATGCTTCACAAGAAGTTCAAGCCTTATCCGCCATAAAATCATCCACACTGGAGAGAAGCCCTATGAATGTAGTGAGTGTGGGAAAGCCTTCAGTCTCAACTCGAACCTTGTCCTGCATCAGCGAATCCACACAGGAGAGAAGCCTCATGAATGTAACGAGTGTGGCAAGGCCTTCAGTCACAGCTCAAATCTCATCCTGCACCAGCGCATCCACTCTGGAGAGAAGCCCTATGAATGTAACGAGTGTGGGAAGGCCTTCAGCCAGAGCTCAGACCTCACCAAGCACCAGAGGATCCACACAGGGGAAAAACCCTACGAATGTAGTGAGTGTGGGAAAGCTTTCAACCGAAACTCATACCTTATTTTGCATCGGAGAATCCACACCCGAGAAAAGCCCTATAAGTGCACCAAGTGTGGCAAGGCCTTCACCCGGAGCTCGACCCTCACTCTGCATCACAGAATCCATGCCAGAGAGCGAGCCTTGGAGTACAGCCCAGCCTCCCTGGATGCTTTTGGAGCATTTCTCAAAAGTTGTGTGTAAAGCAAGAATTTGTCATCAAGCCATTTCCCCCTTTTGTTTCTAAAATTATTTCAGAGATGCGTGCCCATGGAGGGGAAATAAAACAGCCTCAACAGATTTTTTTTTTTAAAAATCATGATTAAGGATCCTTAGAGTTACATCAGCAGTGTTCTGCCTTTGTGTTGTCTGTGGGCAGGTAATTCTTCCACACAGCCCCTACAGGGAAAGCTGGTCAGATGGGTAATCCATACAATATTTCCACATAAGATAAAAGCATACACACAGGAACACGTCAAGCTTTTCAGTAATGAGGATACTAAGGAGCTTTTTGAATCGCAGCAACCACAGCATATATTTGAAAGAACAAGATTGGCTCTGTGAACGTGCTTCTCAAGTTAGGAAGCCACTTGCTGCAAATAAGCCCTGCCTGGCCAATGTCTTGCTTGTTTCTCAAAGAGAGATAGTTAAACAAAAACTACATTGGGACATACTGCTGCTCAAGCTAGTTATATATATCCCATAAGTTATATATCTGATCACTGGTAGCCTACCAAAGCTATAGAAATCTAGGACTGTGCTGATCAGTATCAAACCAAAGATTTCTATCTCTTCCCGAAAGAGAGGGTATGTGCACCAGTCTACAGTTCCAAAGGACTGCAACAAATGTAGATGGTTCTATCCTCATCACTGAGATCAGTTCTCCTGAAATAACAACAACAATTCAAAACACTTCTCTCCTTTCTTGAAGTCCCTAAAGCACTCTAGCACTCCTAAATGCATTTCTCCGCAAGTTAGCACTTGATCATATACTGTCTTTTAATCCTTCATTGTTTCATATATGGAGTTTTTATTTATCCCCCAAAAGAGATGCTTCAGTTGTAAAGGAATATAGTTATATTCCTGACAGCACAGCACTATACCTAGTGCTGAACCCATAAAGAGGCACTCCTTATATCTTACATCTGACTTCTAACAGGACTTTCACATTTATGATAAAGCCCTGTGAATCATGAGTACCTGAAATATGGTAGCCTGGCCCAACTTTGAAAGAGGACCTTCACAGCCACCAGGCATGCTAAAATCTCTAGGGTCAATGCTATTTTTGTCCTAAAAATAAACAAAGGCACTGATTAGCTGCCTACATAGACTCTTTCTAAGTGTGGATGGTGAATAAATACTACAGAATGTCAAAAGTTACTACATTGTTACCAGCTTAAGGAAGGAAAATGTGAACACTGACTAAGGTCATTTTTTGACATCTTTTCATGGCAAAGATCTTAGCCAGAATTCTCTTCAGTCAGCTGCTGAACAATGTGATGATTTGGGCACTTTCTGAATTGTTTTTAACTTAAGATATTATAGTTCAGAAGATGTGGTTTGTTGCTTTTCAGAGGAAAAAACCTTATAGGGAGCATCTTTTCCAGAAACCTTGCAAAAGAACTTATCATCATTAGCTAGCAATTATGAAAGGTAGTTTATTGCTCTGAGCTGTTCACCCATATACCAAGATGTGGTTGATTGTATCATAGTCATAGTGCACGGTGTCTTTTTCTGTTACTCATCACTAAAGACTGAAGTGAGGTTATGGAACTATTATCTCTATCTGTGCAGTTTGATGCAGGTGGCTCTCTAGAAGCTGCTGATGGAGACTGTTTCACATACACAGGGGACCCAAATATCATGGACTGTGAAGGTATCAAGGGTTTGGTTAGAGATGGCTCTGTTCGTGAGATGAGAGCATTCAAATGGCCATGGATAGCCCTGCAGAAAGCTAGAAACAGGCTAAAAACAAACCTGAAGACCAGCATGAACACCCTGTAACAGGAAAACCCCACTTCAATTTGAGATGTTCCCTCAAGAAACAACTAAAACAAGCATTTATCAGTCATTTGCTGTCCAGCAGCAAAGGTCCATGAGATAGCATGTTGGAAGCCAATGAGGTGGAGGCATGTATGGGCTCAGCTCCAGACCAAACTAGAATTCTGCACAGCAGTCATTCTTTGGTCTCTCTTTGGCTTTATTACTTGGACTAACCATAGCTTCTCTATAGCTTCTAAGTTTCTTCAGTGTTGGCTGGGGAGACCACATAAAATAAGTCAGCCAGTTACCAGACTATTTCTACTCATCCAACTAAAAAATGAGATACTCCAGAAGAGTATATCTAATTCACTTTGTGTAGGGAAGTGAAAGTACAAATTTGTCAAGAATTTTCCTCAAAGGATGAGCCACAGTGATGGTTGCCTAGAAAATTGCTGGTGCTTTTGAGAGGACTTTTGTCCCCTGAAAGCAACAAAGTGAAGTGCACAATTCCAGGCACCCATTCCAAACTCTACTTTTTGTTCTTAAGAGAGAAAGGACTTTGGTCAATTTCACATTGGCTTCTCCCTGCTTCCCCCACTACATGCTAACAAAATTCAGCCATCATTTTGGGATTTTGTTTCTAAGTGAAATTTAAATACAACCTGTGCCCCTTCATTTGGCTCCAATTTTATTGGGAGGATGTTCTGCTGACTTTGTTGGATAGCTACTGGGGTTGCTTCAGATCTTTGGCAGATGCACTCTTGGAGGCAGTAATTTGAACATGTGTTTCCTGAGAACAGGCTACAACTGGTTATTAAAACCATTTGCATTGCATTCATTATCAGCTGCTCAGTGCAGAGTATCATTGGGCCATGGTCAAAAACTCTGGCAACATCTAATTAGTGCTCAGGATAGACATTCAAAAGTTCTTGACTGGCTGAAGTCCCTTAACAGTTGGAGTACTCTATAGCTGACCATCAGCATGCTAATTGACCTAATGGAACTTTTTCTGAAGTTTTTAAAGATACACCTTAACCTTGCCAGGAGGAGAAGTAAAGTTGTTCAGGTTGTGGGTATTTGTTTCTACTCCAGCCTGGCAGGCAAGGCTAAACTTGAGAATATAGATATGTGAGACCTCTTGGTATTTAAGGCACTTAATATTAAAGGCATAAAGGTGAAACTTAAATGTGTGGAAAGAGTGACATGTTTGATAACGTGGGACAATTCACATATATGTCAGAGAATTTATTCCAGAGGGGAACCTCTTGAATGTGATAAGTATGGCAAAGCCTTTAATCACATCTCAGCCCTTAGCATCAGAAAACTTACACTGTAAATAAACTTTATTAACATTTTATGTGAGGAAAATGTTCATGTATAGCACTCATTGCTTTGGACAGAAAATGAATTCCCTCAGTATGTTCCAGTCATGTGATAAATTTCAGAAACACGGCAGAAGGAGCTCAGTCTTAACTCCACAGGATCCACAGAAGAAAACAATGTGGGGAAATGCTAAAGAAATAGCAAAATGTACAACTTAAAAAATTGTTGGGTACTTCTATACATTTTGTATGGCCATAATGTCGCTGTGTGTTTTATACCTGGACCCCTGTTGTTCTGTACATTCCCTTGTAAACAGATAATGTATTTTATTTTAATTTGACAGAGCGCATCATTTCAAAAGAGTGTGATGGAGTAGTAAAGAGATTGATGTGGTTATGGACAAAAAGTTCACAGAACTGAGGAGTGAGAGAACGAGGGGGAAAAGACCTTCATTGTTTGGTGCTTATTGAAGCGAGAGAAGAGATCAGTAAGTTCATGAGGAGAGACAGGCTAATAGAGCACTAAAGTGAAACAGTTCCTCTAAACATCTGCAACTTCTCAAAAAGAGTTTTCAAAACTGGGAAGTTGACCTCTGACCTGCTAGGTCACTGTTGCAAGCAGATGAAGTGAATGGATTTGAGCTTGTTGGGGAAGGAGTTGAATCAATGAATTGAGAGTAAGACATGTACTGCAGTGGCTAGTGGGACTGGTAATCTGACCAGATTCTGTAAAACCACAGTCCTGCCTCCCTGCTAACTTTATGCTTAGAAAATTGGGATGTGAAAACACCCAGATGGGCAGTTTCCTGGGAAATAGGCTCAAATGCATCCAGTGTGGCACTGCAAGAGAGTTGTCTGATGAGGCTCAAGAAGCATTTTGCAAGATTCCCTTGGGCTGTGCTCTTGTGTACCTTCCCTGCTCCCACTCTTCCCTGGTTTGACTGTGAGGAGAGAGGGCTTGTGAAGATTCGTAGTTGTAAACGTTGTTCTGTTTTGGTTTTGGTCTAGAGTTGGTCACCTTTATTCCAGGTAGGCATGCTGGTTGGTCCATTTATCCAAAACCAACTAAACCAATCCTTCCTGACATCCTCATGGAATAATGTGTGAATTGGAGTAAAAGTATTGAAATACAGCCCAATGGTGACAGCAATCCTTGTCCCAGGAACCCTATTTTTGTGCATCTCACTCTGAGTAACTTCTCAGAAATATTTGAGGGTGCTGGGGTTCCCCATTGGGGAAACTAAATCACTGCAGATTAAGTGAAAAAATCAGAAAAGCAAATGAAGTGGTATAAATAGGTTGTTCTATCATAGAAGTTAGGGTAGATGTTCATTTCAACTACTACTGGAGAATTTAATACAAAGCATTATTGTTTGAAAAGTTTTACTAATGTAGATTTAGTTTTCATTTTTCAAATGGACACTCTACCTTTAAAAGCTGTGGCTTATTTTGCTATTCAGATTAATTTTTTATTATGTCCAAAAGTGAATTTATCTGTTTTGCTTTTCAAAGCTTTGTAAAACAAACTTGAAATTAAAGGGAGGTAAGCCATCTCCTGTTCTGCAGGTCAAACAAAAGTTTGGGAAATACTTTTGGCATCACATAATATAAAATGTATTAACATGAGAACTTGGCTTCATACTATCTGGTTCTGTTTACTAGAGAACATCACCAATTTCATGCTTTTCTCTGTTATCCTAAACAGTAGAAGAGAGTAGACACTAGGTAACTTCTAAACCATAGTTTGCTGTGATTTTAATAGTTATTTTTAATTTTGGAGATGCTCACACCTCCATTTACTAAAAGAAACATGAATCATTTCAAATTACATAGTAATCAACATAGTTAATTGTTTTTTTAAATTAAATTTTCTCCCTTCAACAAGCACTCAGTAAGCAGTGAGGCCAGTTGCTTGGCAATGCAGAGAATGAGATCTGTGCGTGATTGAAAGAGGCAATGCTGGGCTGGGGTTAGCTCAGTGGTAGAGCTCTTGCCTAGCATTTGTGAGGCCCTGGGTTCAATTCTCAGCTCCGCACATAAATAAATGAATAAAATAAAGGTCCATTAACAACTAAAAATAAATGTATGGGAGAAAAAAAAAAAAAAAAAGAGGCAGCACTGACACCTTGGATTTCATTCCAGTTTCAGATTTGGATTTTAAGTTCCTTTGGTTCAGGGAAGGGACCAGGCATCTGTAGTCATTCTCAATATTGTACAGTCTCCTGACAAGGTCAGGTGTATTAGGAAGGAGAGTTATAACAGCAGGAAAAGGGAGAGGAAAACCTGGGAATGTGCTGGGGCTCCTGCTCCCTTGCCTTCCTTCTTGCCTCACCTGGGTAACAGCATTCAGCCTGCTTGAAGTTTCTAGTCTGCCCTAGTGAGGACAAAGCATGTTAGATGTAGAGTTCCTTCTGCTGGCAGCAGGGGTCTTCTTTGAAAACATGGGGGTCGGGGGTGGGCGGGAGGAAGCAGGTTGTGATTATGCAGGAAAATCCTAAAAGTGTAGGGGTAAGCGGTGGGTTATGCAAGCAAGATCAGTAATTATTTTAAAATGAGCATATGTATTTTTATTAACTTTTAGTTAAATATAGATTTATTACAACCAGGTCAACATAAGGCTAAATCTATATATAGAGCTAACTCAGGCATTGTCTTATTTGTAGACTACATAAAACATCCTGTCCTGTCCTGTCCTGTCAGTTCCCAGCTTCTTTTAGAATAAATAGACCAAGAGAAGAAACTTGTCTTTGTATACTTGCAGAATTAAGTTATTGCTGTTAAAAACTGGATTTTTCATTTTAACAGTCTCTGAAGAGTCCAGGTGCTTAGTAGATGTTCAATAAACGATTTTAAAATTGAATTTGTTTGCTTACAATCCTCATTAACATTTCCAGAAAGGCTTCTTTCACTAAATAATGGCATCTTAGAGGAAAAGTGGTTTGTTTTTTAAGAACTAGGAAATTCCTTCACTAAAATAGTTTGAAACCTTGATTGAGGTATAAAGTTTCAATCATAATAGAAATAGCAGCAAAAATTTATAGTCAGTGGTCCGTTTTAGGAGGCCAGTGGTATCTTGACAAATATTAGGGTAGTGAAGTTGGGAAAGGAAATTGTGGGGATTTGTAACATTCTCTTTGTTGTTTCTCTTCTGGGTCATGGTAAAAACAATAAACTATCATCTCTAGGTGGCAATACTTGTGTTTGGTTTTTCAGATCCACTTAGTCATCATAAGTGCACAAATTTGCCAGGTGTGGCACACATTTGTAATCCCAAGGGTGAGGGAGTCTGAGGCAGGATCTTGAGTTCAAAACCTGGCTCAGCATCTTAGCGAGGCCCTAAGCAACTCTGCAAGAACCTAAGTAAAATACAAAAAAAAAAAAAAAAGGCTGGGGTGTGGTTAAGTGCCCCTGGATTCAATCCCTGGTACCAATAATAATAATTGCATAAATTTAGGGTAAAGAAAAAAGTAAAACTTTAACTTTCAGCTGCAATCCACAAAACTCAATTTTAGTTTTTTACATTGCCTTTAAACAATTCACCAGATTTAGAAACTGAATAGAGGTGAAGCTACTCTGGTTTCTTCACTGTCTCAGTTTCAGTCTCCTAAGATGAGAATGCTCAGTCCTCCCCTGCTTGCTTTCAGAGCTATGGTGGAATAAACAGGTCAAGGGAACTTCACTATCACCCTGTCTTGTCCAGTCCTTGAGCAGGGGGCCCCAGAAATCAGAGCCTCAGGTAAGGGCTGGTGTGCAGATGATTTAATTTAAGAAATGATTCCAGAGAACAGGGTGGTACTGGGAAAAAAAATCCAATACATTGTTGAGTTTGGTCACTGGGGGATAAGTGAGGCCCAGTATGCCCATGACAAGATTGCCTACTCTGGGAACTGAAGGAGGGAGCATTTATTCAAAAGTTGCTTCATGGAGTGTGGTACCTTCCTACTCCAGGTTTGTACACCACAGAGAGGCCAGGGAGCAAGGGCTGCTGGGTGCACCTGCAAAAACTGGTCACTAAATGGCCTGGGTGAAAAGTGAGCTGGGGCAATATGGTGCCGGATCCACGGTGTCCAAAGCATCATCGTGAACTGCTTCTACTCACAACACAGCTGACACCAAATTGGGGGTTTTCCCCACAACAGTTATGTCAATGACACCAACAATGTCCTACAAGCAAGTGAATGAATAGCCAGAGGACATGGTCTAAGGTGGACTTGGGGAGGTGCATGGAGCTTCCATACCTTCTCTGGGCAGGTCACCCTCCCAGCACTTCACTATTAACCAGGAAGCTCCACAACCGTGAGGATTGGGGAATTTTATGGAGTTTTCATTATGTAGGCATGAATGGTTACATTTTTAATCATTGGTGATAGCTCAAGTCTCCAGCCCCTCTGTTCCCAGCAATAAGAGTCTGATCAGGGGCTTAAAGTCCCAATCCTCTAACCATCCTCTGGTCTCTCCAGCAATCAACACTTATCCTGAAGCTATCTAGGGGACCCCAGTCACCAGTCATCTCATTAACATACAAGTGACACAACCCAGGCAGGGCATGGTGGCACACACCTGTAATCCCAACACTCAGGAGGCCAAAGCAAAGAGGATTGGAAATTCGTAGCCAGCCTCAGCAATTTAGCAAGCCCCTAAGCAACTTAGTGAGACCCTGTCTCAAAAAATAAAATGGACTAGAGATGTGCCTCAGTGGTTAAGTGCTCCTCAGGACAGAAAAACAACAAAATTAAAAAAAAAACTACCGAGAGTCGAAACGATTTAGGATCTGTATGCCAGGAACTAGGGACAAGGACCAAGTTTTGTTTTGTTTTGTTTATTATCAACTCTTTAAACTGCCTGTCCTTGAGATAGCAGGATCATATTCTATTTGTCTTGGCTGGTCCATCTGTGACTCTGTAGGACAGAACCTTCCAGATCTATTGATGATGAGGAGTCCCTGTGAGAGAGTCTAGGTTGGGCATGAAAAGGGACAGAGGCTCACACTTCCCCCACTGTACCCAAGAGCCACTGAGTCATTAAGGCTCAGGGTTTACCTCGCGAGACCTCTCTTCCTTTCACTCCTGTCCTGTCTAGTGCAAACCCTGGTAGCTTCCTCTACTTCCTCCATTCCTGGGCCTGTCCCTGAGAGCCGAAAGAGGAAAATATGCAGACATGACCTCATACAATTTTAGGCCACTTTCATTCTTAACCCTTGCCCTGCGTCAATCCTAGTCTCTTGTTACATCCCCACGTTCAGTGCCCCTTGACAATCTGAGTTTCTCCTGCTCCCTAAACTTGCATGCCTCCCACAGCCTCACCTCACCCCTTCTCAATGGATGCCCCTCAATATTCTTTTCAAGGACCTCAGGCTATCCAGATGTGCTTCCTATCTGGTTGGTCTGACCCAGCCAGCCTGCCCTGCTGACTTCAAGGCACATGACCTCCCTCTTTAGTGCCTCCAGGCTCCTCCTCACCCCTGGACACTTACTCTATGTCTAAATAAGCATAAACCTGTAGTTTTAAGGGACAAAAGCAAATTTTTAAAAATTATAGTGCATGCCTATAATCCCAGCTGCTTGGGAGGCTGAGGAATCAAAAGTTCAAAGATATCCTATACAACTTAGACCATCTCAAAATAAAATGAAAAAAGCTGTAGACATAGCTCAGTGCTTGCCTAGCAGGTGTGAGGCCCTGGGTTCGATCCCCAGTACCACACAGACACACACACACACAAATTCTTTGTTCTTTGCTTGACCTTTGTTGAGAATTGTGCCCTTAACACAGACCACATGTGTTTGTGTCTTTCCACATTGTCACAATTTATTGAATAATAATAAATTCACAAGCTATACCACTTTCATTGTCATTATTTCACCAAATACTCATGGTCCACTTAGTAGCAATGATCAGAGTTTCTTTTATTCCACTAGAATCCTAATAATATCTATAACACTCAATTCACACATCACACAATAATAAATGGGTTACAGAGAGGCTAAGATAAAGCCGGGCATGATGACACATACCTCTAACCCCAGTGACTTGGAAGACTGAGTCAGGAGGATTTCAAATTAGGACCAGCCTCAGCAACTTAGCAAAACCCTGTCTCAAAATACAACATTAAAAGGGCTTGAGTGCGGTGGCGCACACCTGTAATCCCAGCACTTGGGAGGCTGAGGCAGGAGGATCGCGAGTTCAAAGCCAGCCTCAGCAACGGCGAAGCACTTAGCAACTCAGTGAGACCCTGTCTCTAATAAAATACAAAAAAGGGCTGGGGATGTGGCCCAGTGGTGGAGTGCCCCTGAGTTCAATCCCAAGTACAAAAAAAAAAAAAAAAAAAAGGCTTAAAATGTAGCTCCTGGGATTCAATCCCAGGTGTCATAAATAAATAAATAAAATGGCAAGTTTATCTGGCTCCAGCAACTAGGTTATTTTCATTACTTGACTGTCTCTTTTCCTCCTTTCTGAGCTCAATGATGCTCCCATTTTCATCCATCACTACTGTGACCCCAAATTATGTTTATGGAGCATCCTTGCATAATGATTAAGTACACAGGCATTTGGAGCTGCAGCAATTCAGATATTCAAATATGTCTGGTGCCACTCAGGGCTCCTTGAGAAGGAAGGGAATTTGCATGGGGAGGGCTGGACCAGGTACCCTTGTGATCTCCTTTCGCTCAGGTTATGCAAATCTTTTCTGGGTTCTTTCACAAACAAGAGAGAATAAGCCAGTAAATTGCTATTACAAAAGAATAAAGTCTTGGCAGGATATATTATAGCCTTTCCTTCTTCAGGAGAAGGCAGGTTGTCCTTTCCAGACAAGGCAGAAGAGAGGAAGGATTGAGGTAGAGGGAGCCCTGGTAGACTGACATTAAAAACAGAAAGGAGATTGGGCTGGGTGTTAAACTCAGTGGTAGAGCTCGTGTATGAGACCCTGTATTCAACCCCAGCACCAAAGCAAAACAAAAAAACAGAAGATTAGAAATAATATCATAGCAAAGAGTTTTGAGGATTAAAAATCTCTTATTATTTGTGAGGGTTATTTCTTCACCAAGCCAGTCAACTCTCACATGCGTGCTATAATTAATCTTTCTCCAAATATTTTAAAGTTGTGGGAGCAGGTATTACTGTGCCCATTTTTCAGATCATCAGATTGCATACCCAGATCTTCCAAGTTTCATTGGCAATGGAACTCTGGCTCTAAGGTAGAGGGTTGTGACAGATACTTTACTTGACCAAACTTTGGTCAGTTTACTACATCTTTTAGGCCCATCTGTGCACTTCTTATAAAATTCTGTTTTAGTAATAAACCCTGCTAAGTCAGTCTAGCTGTAACCCCCATTCTCCATATCTGATCTCCTAGTTACCTGATTGGGTTCCTCATCCTCCGCCATGCCCTAGGTGATGTCTGATATCCTGGCCTATCTTTTTTTTTTTTTTTTTTTTTTTTTTTTTGTGGTACCGGGGATTGAACTCAGGGGCACTCGACCTCTGGGCCACATCCTCAGCCCTTTTTTGTATTTTATTTAGAGACAGGGTCTCACTGAGTTGCTAAGTGCCTCGCCATTGCTGAGGCTGGCTTTGAACTCGCGATTCTCCTGCCTCAGCCTCCCAAAGTGCTGGGATTACAGGCGTGCGCCACCGCACCCGGCTCTGGCCTGTCTTTGTCCAAAATCCTGTTAGTTTGCTTTAGCCAGAATCCCTCTTACTCCTGATGTTTATTCTTAGTAATTTTCCATCCAATGACCCCCACTCTCTGATCATTGTCTATAAATTCCCACTTGCCAATGCTACATTTGGAGTTAGGCCCAGCTCTGCCTTCCACTGCAAAATCCCATTTCAGTGGTCCCTATTAGTATCAGTCCCCAAATTGCCGTGCTCTAACAAGGACTCAATATTTTTTTTCTTTCATAGTTGTCTAACTACACCACTCCAGTTTTATTCTCTTCATTTTCTTTGGCAAATGTCTCTGCAGCGTTCCAGCATGCTGTACCTGTGAACTCTTTCCAGGAATAAAATAGGGAAGTATCCAGAGTTGCAACAGGCCGGAAGCTTGCCAGAGAAAGCAACTTTTGAACACCCCCTACTGGGCAAGCATGCTGATGGCAGCAAAAATAAATGTGGAAGAAATGAGCGAGGAAGACTGAGAAAAGAACCATTTTAGAAAAAAACATGACCATCTTGCTGGAAAAGCAGGGAGGGAGCCAGGGACAGAAGTGAACACAGGTAGCTTTCCCCCTTTTAGATTTCTGCTACAAAGGGCACAGGAATCCATCTTCTGTTGTTAAGCCACAATAATTTCCCAAGATAACAGAGAATGGATCAATGTACAGCAAGTAAAGTGGGAGCGTCCAGAGGTCACTTAAGGGAGTTCAGGTCCCCAGGCACCACATTTTACATTTTATACTCCAAGATTCAGAAGCAGCTTCCAGACTTGACCATAAACCTGCTACCTCTAGGTGAGTTTTAGGACAATCACATGTGATTGTTTTTCAAACATTTTAAAGGGTTGACAACAACAACTAGAAGGGCTTTTTTTTGGGGGGGGGGGGGTACCAGAATTGAACCCAGGGGCACTCAGCCACTGAGCCACATCCTCAGCCCTATTTTGTATTTTATTTAGAGACAGGGTCTACACAGAGTTGCTTAGTGCCTTGCCATGGCTGAGGCTGGCTTTAAACTTGTGACCTTCCTGTCTCAGCCTCCCAAGCTGCTGGGACCACCAGGCCTGGTTCAACTAGAGGTATTTTGTGAGATAAAAGGACTAGGATCAGCAGTTGCAATTATATGGAAGTGAAGCCAGAATTAGACAGGCAGTCAGTATAGATAGGTAAATCAAGTCAGGTCCCATCAAGGAGGCCAATTTTGAGTGAGTCTGGGGAAGTTGGAGACTGTCTCCTGAGGGATTGAAGTGTTAATTCCTTCAGAGCCCTTCTCCTACCCTTACCTGGTCCCTGCTCCAAACTGTTGCTAAGATAACCTGTCCCAGGAATTGCCCCTCCCTACTGGGAGCTATAAAGTTAATTAATGTGTCCTGGCTGCACCATCCTGCCCTTCCCTCTTCAGCCCACCTGTTTCCCACCTTTTGGGCATTCTGGGCATAGTCATGTATGCAGGAAGGAGAAAGATAAAGGGAAGAGGGCAGGAGAACAAAGGAAGCCTAGGACATATAAAAAGGGCAGAACGCCTCACTTCTGAGGATACCAGGATACCATCTATGGCCCCCTTCTCCCTCCCAGGAGAAGTCTATGTTACCTCTTTTTAAATAAACCCTGCTTTATATGCTTGCCTCAGTTTGCTTCTCTAATGTTCAAACTTCAACATGTGAGGGAGCAGAACTCATCACCAATAACCAGTGGTATCAGAAGCAGATTTATGCTTTCATTTAAAGAACTTTTAGCAATTACAAATCTCCAAAAGAAGGAAATTATCTTCTGGAATTGTACCTGGCCACAGAAACAGAAGTCCAGGCCAGCATAGAAGGGATGAGGGCAAAAGAGTTTGGACTGTGGGTACTCAAAATTACATTCAGTCTACATTTATTGGGTCCTTTTCTATCATCACTACCCATATCTGTAATTATTTGTTTACATATCTGCCAAGAACTGTATATTTTTCATTTTAAGTTTTTTTGTGTGTGTCCTAACACAATGCCCAGCATATTGTAGGTTCTTTTTTTTTTAAATATTTATTTATTTGCTTTAGTTGTACACAATGCGTTTATTTTTACGTGGTGCTGAGGATCAAACTCAGGCTGCGCGCGTGCTAGGTGAGCACTCTACTGCTGAGCCACAATCCCAGCCCCTATTGTAGGTTCTTAATAATTGTTGAATAAATGTTGTAAGGGACAGACAAGGTAGGACACCAAAGACTGCAGGAGCCAGTTTTATTTAGCTGCAGCCAGGTTCAGAGAATAAATCAATTAATCCCCCTGAACCCAGAGTTCAGGCAGTTTCAGAACTTTATACCCAGTGTGTAAGGGGAGAGGCTCAGAAGTTCACACAAAAGCAGCTTTTTCTTTCACTGTTCTGGGCAAGTTAACCCTTCAAGGACAGCACCTGACCAAAAAAAAAAAAAAAAAAAATAGTTTGGGGCTGGGGATATAGCTCAGTTGGTAGAGTGCTTGCCTTGCATGCACAAGGTCCTGGGTTAGATCCCCAGCACCAAAGAAAAGTGGGGGACAGCACCTAAGAAAGGGAGAGCAGCCGGGCGTGGTGGCGCACGCCTGTAATCCCAGCACTTGGGAGGCTGAGGCAGGAGGATCGCGAGTTCAAAGCCAGCCTCAGCAATGGCGAGGCACTTAGCAACTCAGTGAAACCCTGTCTCTAATAAAATACAAAAAAAAAAAGGGCTGGGGATGTGGCCCAGTGGCCCAGGGGTCGAGTGCCCCTGAGTTCAATCCCCGGTACCAAAAAAAAAAAAAAAAAAGGGAGAGCTTCTTTTCCTCTTTCTTCCCTTGACTGCCATTTGTTACCATGGAGCCCAATTAGTAATATCTTCTCTTATCTTTGAAATGTAAACATCTCTGTGAAGCTCCAGCCCAAGGCCAGAGGCATCCTTAAAAGAATCTTTCTTTTTTATCACACTCTGAATGTGCAGACACAATTGTCTTGAAAACTTTTATGTATATTGTTATATACTGTAATATATATATGTATATATATATGCACATATATATATAGTAACAATATACATATATTGTCCATAAATGTTTGTGAGAAACTAGTAAAGAAGTGTTCAGCACCTGGAGTGCTGATCTCTTTCAGGCCCCTTGCCAAATTTAATTATTGTAAGATAGAGCAAACAGGAAATAGGAAGCTTAACTACATTGAACTCTTTGTAGAGATTCTTTTGCTGATAGTCCTAAGATCAACTATGGTGAAGATTTCTGGAGAAGCTTAATTAAAGATTTTCTGGGGCTGGGGTTGTGGCTTAGAGGTAGAGCACTCGCCTAGCACATGCGTGGCCTGGTTTGATCCTCAGCACCACATAAGAATAAAGGCATTGTGTATGACTAAAACAAATAAATAAATATTTTTTTAAAAAAGATTTTCTGGGGAGGAGGGGATACCACTACATGAACTGATTGTCAACCAAAACCATTCTGAAGAGGAAGTATATGTGACACATCATAGTGAGCCATAAGTCACATCAACTAACTTTTCCTTTGTCTACTCTTTTGGGGTTTTATCATGTGGTTGTGGTTTTATTAATGGAAGGAAACAATGGATCATCCTAAATTAACATTTTTTTTGGTACTGGGGATTGAACACAGGGATGCTTTACCACTGAGTTACATCCTCAGTGCTTTTTTATTTTTTGAGACAGGGTCTCACTAAGTTGTGGAGGGTCTTGCTAAATTGCTGAGGCTGGCCTTGAACTTGCAATTCTCCTGCCTCAGACTCCTAAATTGCTGGGATTACAGGTGTGCAACACCACACCTGGTTAAATTAATTTATTTTAATATAGTATGATTTAAATGGATAACATTGATGTAATTTTTAATGACTTTTTAAAAAAATCTCTTGAGGGCTGGGGAGGTATCTTAGTGGTAGAACACTTGCTTAGCACACATGATGCCCTGGATTGGATCCCCAGCTTAAAAAAAATTCTGGAGAAGTAGCAAGCACACAAGATTAGAGAATTTAGATTCTACTCTCAGCTCTGCTACTAATTAGTTCACTACCATGCCTTGAACCTGACTTCTCCAGAAATTGGTTTCTTGGTCTGAGAACAAGAGTTTAACCAGATTACCCTCAGGTTCTCTCTCAGCTCATATTTTGCAATTCTAAGCCCCGTTGATTTAGGGACATCTCATCCCTGAAAAAGACAATTTTGGAATTAGAAGGATTTCATCAGGCCCTAGCACATCCACTTACTGGTTTTTTTACTACACAGACCTTTAACTAAGAGGCTGGATGGAAAGCTGACAGAGCGTCCACACAGGTCTGACTCATGAAATGTGTGCAGATTTCCTGGGTTTTCCCTCTGCCATATTGATTTTGTTCTCATATTCTATTTTTTCCCCCAATTTAACTCAGAAGCAGTATAGCACCTAAAATCACAGCTTTGGGAAAAGAGAGTCAAGTTTGAATCTAGACTATCCCACCAATTAGTTGTATGAGATTGGAAAAGGTACTTTTCTGGGTCCAAGTTTTCTGATCTTTAAAATGGAGAATTTTAATTTTTTTTATCTTTTTAAAATTTATTTATTTATTTTATTTATTTATTTATTTATTTATTTTGGTACCAGGGATTGAACTCAGGGGCACTCCACCACTGGGCCACATCCCCATCCCTTTTTTGTAGTTTTTAGAGACAGGGTCTCACTGAGTTGCTAAGGGCCTCACCATTGCTGAGGCTGGCTTTGAACTGTGATCCTCCTGCCTCAGCCTCCTAAGTGCTGGGATTACAGGCGTGTGCCACCTCGTCCAGCTGAGAATTTTAATTTTAATGACACAGGGGTAAGTGCGCTCAGGATTTATAATATTTCATGGGATTGAAGTAATGGAGATAAATGTGCATGTAGTCCATTGTTTCCAAAGATGCTTACATTATCTCCCACATACTTTTGCAGCTTGATCAAGAGATAATCCATTTTTCTTCCTCTTGATTCTGGGCAAGTAACCTGTTATACAAACAGAAAATGGTAGAAATTATGCTAAATAACTGCCACAGCTGAATTTAATGCATCTACACAAGTTCCACCCTCTTAAAATGCTCCTTTTGGGGAATCTAGCCACAAAGAAACATCAAGCCACAAAAAAAAACCCAAGCAGTGATGTGGACGAGAACTAAGACCCCAGGCCAATATCCCCAACTCAGTTTCCAGTCTGAGGGCCAGCACCAACTGGCAGCCATCCCTGCTCAGGTGACACCATGGAAAGCAGAACAGCCCAGCCAATCCATATCTTTGTGAGGTGATGTGGAAAATGTTAAACAATCATTGTGTTAAGGTGCTAAATTTTAGGGTAGTGTTTTATGCAGCAATACAGAATTAACAAAATGCCTAACAGTACCTGGCCCATGGTAAGGACTCAAAGGAGGGAATGGAAGTATTATGAAGAGGTTGGAGAGAAGAGGAAAAGTTAATATGGTCTGGGGCAAACTATAGAAAGAAGACGTTGAAGGTTATCTAGCCCAGCAATTCACTGTGCAAAACCCCCATCCCCATCACCCTCAGTGCTCTCCCATTCTTCAGAATGGCACAGGATGTTGCAGGAAATGTCTTCACTTTTGAGCAGCCCTAAAAGAAAGGTTTTCCTTTTATTGAATACTTCTATTATTTCTATTCATTGGTCTCATTCTACCTTCTGAGATCTCATAAAACAAATTGTTTTTCCAAGTGACAGCACTTTCCCAGTACTTAAAAACTAATATTGCTTTGTCTTTCATTCTCCCCTTGTCTTCTATAACAAGGAATAAGACAATTTCTGCAGGTTCTCTTAGATGCATGGTGTTCAGGCCTCACATCTTTAGATTTGCTTATGTCATCTTTGGATGATGATCACTAGCTTGTCAACACTCCCCTTAGGATATGGCACCTAAGACAGGCCAATCTTAGACATCTGACCAATGCTGAAAGATTGGCTTTATTTTGAAAATCCTAAGGAAATGATAATTATGTCTGAGGTTTACTGCAAAATAATTTGGTGAAGAGTGGGAAGTCCATGGCAGAATGAAGAAAATGAGACTAATTGTTGACCATTATGTCACATTTTTTTTTACATTTTTATGCTTTTGAAAATAATTTTTAAGAATGATACTAGAAAGCGTCGAGGGGAAAATGCCATTTCTAAATTTATGATACATTTAGACAGGGAATTCCGTGTTCAGGCATGCAGGCATGCTGCTGTCCCCTCAACACATGTGACTTTTGCAAGACCAGACAAAAGCAATCTCTCTAAGGGATGCCAGGGGGGTGGGACTGAGCACCTTCGGTCTGGAAACCTGCAGCTGCACAAGAGCAGAGAGAGAAAGACAAGCAAAGACCTCCTTATCAACTCCTGCAACATTTGGAGAAGTGTAGCCCCTATGATTTCTGCAGGGGAAGGTTAGGACCCGCAAATGCGCACGACTACTTCGGACTAATACCACCACGACCCGCAACTGCAAGTGATAACTGTATCTCCTGCTTCACGGGCCCCTGTACCTAAACGTGGTGATGGGCCTGAGGCAACACAAGTGAACCCTGCTCTGCAGTCCGCGAGGGGCCCTAGGTCACCACGCCCAGCCGGTACTCCCCATAACCCTCCGTCCCAGGGCGTCTGGAGCCAAGTTGGAGACCCGACAAAGCGTTCGCGTGGTCGGTCCGTCCGGGTGAAAACGGGGAGCAAGCTGTCTGACTGCTCTCCCTTAACGGTGATCCCGCTTCTCCAAACGCGCCCCAACAAGGACATCAAGAAGACTCCCGAATTCCTAGAGGGGCCACGCGGCCCCGCAGCATTTCCCGCGAGGGCGGGGCTCTGACGTACTTCCGGCTGCGCCGTCCCGCGGCCTGCAGGGCGATCTCCCCGCGCTCGGAGCGGCTCTTACTCACGGTGAGCCTGTTGGTCCCGGGTTATTGTGGCGGGCGGGGAGGGGTCGGTGGCCAGGTTTAGGGAGGGACGGGTGGACTGACTTAGCATCTGTGGTCTCCGGGAATCCCCAGGTTGGTCCCGGCAGGGCGGTGGGGAGGAGCCCCGGTCCCTGCCCAGCCCCTGCTGATGGAGGCGCCGGCTCTCCAGAATGGCTTTTCCACCCCCTGAGGCTTTAACAAATGAACCCTTTGCCCTTTTACGTCCCAGAAGAGCTTTCTTTTGTGCTCTCTCGAGTCGAGCCGTTCGTTAGTCTGACTGAGGCTGCCCTCGCTTCCTTCGCTGGCTCTCAATTCGATCTGAACTCGGGGCTCATTGTTAGAAATAACGTCCGATGGGTGGGAACCTCCTGTGGGAAACGGAATCTCGGAAGCCTCGGGTAGTGTCCAGTTCCTTTGGGCTTTGTCCAGGTTGCAAAGTATACGCACAACAGCGATCTGCTCCGGTTTGGAAACATTTTTAGAGGGCCGATTATAAGTAAAGTGTAAAGAGAGGTGATTTGGTGTGGGGAGAGAGACTTGGAAAGCCATGCCATATAAGGAAAAGTTAAAATACTGTGGACCCGGGGACTGAAAACCACTGTGGGGAAGAAATAATCTAGATAGCTTAAAACAAAAGTTCACTGTAGTTGAAGACCCTGTGAGTTGTGTGAGCCTTTGTTTTCTGTTAACTTGCTTTTTGAGTTTATATACACTTTAAGAAAAGTTTGAACGCCAAGACCAGGAGATCATCCCAAAATGAATCTTTACACGAACTCCTCATGACCAAATGTGAAATTACTGGCTTGCTTCAGGGAGGGAAAAAATAATATCAAGACAGTTCATTGTCCAATTTTTAATTTTTAAAATTCTTTCCACTGAAGATTCCAACGTTCCCAAAAGCATTTTGTTGAGGCTTTAATTTGCCTTTCTCTTCTCAAACCCCCCCCCCCTTTATTTTGGTTAATGTGGTCTCACTGTGTTGTCCCTGCTTATTTTGAACTTGTAATTCTCCTGCCTCAGCCTCCTCAGTAGCTCCTATTACAGGCATGCATCACCACATCTGGGTCCGTTCTTTTCTTATTACTAAGATTGTTCACATTTTTTGAATTAATTAGTAAGCTGAGACAGGAATGAAATAGAATCCTACCATGATTATTAGAGCTTAGTGGAACATAGAGAATAAGAAGAGACCCGGTGGAGAGACACAGGGCCAATTGTGACTATGTCTGTCATACACAATCATAGCGCTTTATTCTAGGAGATTAGATGGCACCTCTCCCCTGCCTCAGTTTTTCCAGTAGTCCTGAACTTGGCTGATTTGGTGGATATACTAGGTGCAGAGACCAGTGTGAAGGTGCTGATTCTGGTCCACCTTGTCAGAACATCTAATGGCATCTCCTGAAGGATTTGTGTTTTTAATTAAAAAAAACTAAGTGTATGAGGCTGGGCGTGGTGGCGTGCATCCATAATCCCAGCAGTTTGGGAAGCTGAGGCCAGAGGATCATGAGTTCAAAGCCAGCCTCAGCAGCATCAAGGTGATAAGCAACTCAGTGAGACCCTGTCTCTAGATAAAATATAAAATAGGGCTGGTGATGTGGCTTAGTGGCTGAGTGCCCCTGAGTTCAGTCCCCAAAAAAAGAAAAACCTAAGTGTATGAAACTAAAGTACCCAATAACAACAGATATAACATAAATGTACATTTGTTAGAGATAGGGGCTTCGCATGGGCCAGAATTACTGGGGGGTGGGGTTGTTTTGTTTTATGCCAGCCATGAAAATTGTACTTTATAATAAATTATTTTCCTAGCAGATCTTCTTGTAGCCATCCTGGGTATTCATTTTTCCAAGAAGCTTTGAACTATATGTAAGTAAAAGTAATGTTACTTGTCTTCTAGATTTTCAGAGCCATATTTAGAAAATGCATGCATGCTTCTGAAAATCTTTGGAAGCATGGATAGAGAGTGGTTGGGTGTTCCTTGCCCATTTCAGTGTTTCCAATGGGTTTGATCAGCAAATGTGATCAATAAATGTTAACATAGGAGATCTTATTTAGGATTTTTGTCCCTTTTTAAAAAATATTTTATTTATGTATTTTAGTTGTATACAATGCTTTTTTTTTTTTTTTTTTTTTTTTTTTGTGGTACGGGGGATTGAACTCAGGGGCACTCGACCTCTGGGCCACATCCCCAGCCCTTTTTTGTATTTTATTTGGAGACAGGGTCTCACTGAGTTGCTAAGTGCCTCGCCATTGCTGAGGCTGGCTTTGAACTCGTGATCCTCCTGCCTCAGCCTCCCAAAGTGCTGGGATTACAGGCGTGCGCCACCGTGCCCGGCTACATTGCCTTTTTTATGTTTACGTGGTGCTGAGGATCGAACCTGGCCTGCATACTTGCTAGGCGGGCGCTTTACTGCTGAGCCACAACCCCAGCCCGGATTTTTGTCCCTTTGAACATAAGAGAAAAGAAAATAAATGAGTCTTTCCTTTATGCCCATTTACCTTCCATGTTCAGATGTGAATTCAATCCCAGGGCCAGGCTTCATTGGGACACTTAGTACTCTCTTTGGTATGTTAATACTGAACATTATTCATTTGTGTGTGAATTTTCTTGGTATCAGTCTTTGCAGGAATGATCAAGAAATAAAAAGTTATCTCAGCAATTTAGCGAGGCCCTAAGCAAATCAGGGAGACCTATGTCTAAATAAAATATAAAAAGGGCTTGGGGAGCCTGGTGTGATGGCACATTCCTGTAATCCCAGTGCCTCGGGAGGCTGAATCAGAAGGATCTGGGAGTTCAAAGCCAGCCTCAGCAAAAGTGAGATGCTAAGCAACTCAATGAGACCCTAAATAAAATACAAAATAGGGCTGGGGATGTGGCTTAGGAGTTGAGTGCCTCTGAGTTCAATCCCTGGTACAAAAAAGTGGGGCAGGTGGTTGGGGATGTGCGTCAGTGGTTATGCCCCCTGGGTTCAATTCCCAGTACCAAAAAAAAAGAGAGAGAGAGAGAGAAAGAGAGTTACAGTCTAAAAAGTCTGCAAGTTAAATTGACCAGGACAAGTTGTGTAGAGTGAGACAACAACTGTCCTTGTGGACAAATGTGTCGGGGGGTTGGGGTTGTGTGTGTCTCAGTGGTAGAGTGCTTGCCTAGCATGCACGAGGCACTGGGTTCAATCCCTAGCACCACATTAAAAAAAAAAAAAAGAAAAATACCTAAATAAACAAAATAAAGGTATTGTGCCCATCTGCAACTAAAAATATATATACATATTTTTAAAAATGAGTCAGGGGCAGGCTGCCTTGTTCAGTGATAGATGGCTTCATGCAGGGTTCATGAGGAAAGAGGCTGGGTAGGCCACAATCTTTTCTCTAGGCCCAGTATGTTTTCAGTAGCTACTGGTTTCAAACCTAAAGCTGCTATTTTTACCTCACTAACAGAGCATTGTAGTTCTTTTAAATCCCATTCATTCATACATATACTCCACAAATCTTTTGTTTTAAGAGACAGGGTCTTCATCTGTTGCCCAGGCTGTCCCCAAACTCCTTGGCTCAAGCAATCCTCCTGCCTCAGCCTTCACTCCACTTTATTGAGCACCTGTTGTATACCAGATGTGTGCTAGACTCCCATTCTATTCACTGAGGATATATATTGTAAACTAATGCTCACCTTATTTTGTCTTACCTTCAGCTCCAACTTATCACTTGAGCTTTCTGCTGCTCAGTGACCTCTCAGAAATTCCAAATTGACCTCTTCGACCTTACCCTCACCAGCAGTGCACTTCCTGAGCTAGTTCACATCCCAGCATGTAGTCCAGATCCAAGTAGTTCTTCTCTTTTAGTATTAAAGATGCTTTGATTATTTTAAAATAACTTTCTTCAGCTGGGATGCAGCAGCCACACCCATAACCCCAGTGACTTGGAAGACAGTAGGGATAGCAAGTTCAAGGCCAAGCTGGGCGACAACAAGGCCCTATCTCAAAAATTTTTTTTAAATAAATAAAAAAGGGCTGAGGATGTAGCTCACTGGTAGAGCACCCTTAGGTTTGATTTCTAGTACCATAGAAATAAATAAATACATTTCTTGATTGGTTAGATTTTTCTTACTACATCAAAAGATACCACAGAGCTGGGCGCAGTGGCGCCCACCTGTAATCCCAGCACTTTGGGAGGCTGAGGCAGGAGGATCGCGAGTTCAAAGCCAGCCTCAGCAATGGCGTGGCACTTAGCAACCTAGTGAGACCCTGTCTCTAAATAAAATACAAAAAAAGGGGAGCTGGGGTTGTGGCTCAGCGGCAGAGCACTCGCCTCGCACGTGCACAGCCCAGGTTCCTCAGCACCACGTAAACATAAATGCAATTGCATTGTGTACAACTAAAGTAAATAAATTTAAAAATATGTATATACAAAAAAGGGCTGGGGATGTGGCCCAGTGGTCGAGTGCCCCTGAGTTCAATCCCCGGTACCACACACACACACAAAAAAAGATACCACAAACTTTCCATATTCATCTTTCCTACAATTTTTTTTTTTTTTTTTTTTTTTTTTTGGTACCGGGGATTGAACTCAGGGGCACTGGACCACTGGGCCACATCCCCAGCCCTTTTTTTTGTAATTTATTAGAGACAGGGTCTCACTGAGTTGCTAAGTGCCTCGCCATTGCTGAGGCTGGCTTTGAACTCGCGATCCTCCTGCCTCAGCCTCCCAAGTGCTGGGATTACAGGCGTGCGCCACCGCGCCCGGCTTTTCCTACAAATTTTTTTAAAAAATATTTATTTATTTGCTTTAGTTGTACACAATTCGTTTGTACGTGGTGCTGAGGATCAAACCCAGGCCGCGCATGTTCTAGGCAAGCGCGCTACCGCTGAGCCACAACCCCAGCCCTTCCTACAAATTTTTTTTTTTTTTTTTTTTTTTTTTTTTTTTTTTTTTTTTTTTTTGTGGTACCGGGATTGAACTCAGGGGCACTCGACCACTGGGCCACATCCCCAGACCTTTTTTGTATTTTAAATAGAGACAGGGTCTCACTGAGTTGCTAAGTGCCTTGCCATTGGTGAGGCTGGCTTTGAACTCATGATCCTCCTGTCTCAGCCTCCCACAGTGCTGGGATTACAGGCGTGCGCCACCGCGCCCGGCCCTACAAATTTTTAAAGAATGTTGGCTTCCATTTCCCAAACTGATTTTAAATGGTAGTTCCTGAAGAAAGGGAATGGCATTTTCCTATTTTGGAGTATTTTTGAAAAGTGGCATCATTGAAAATACCCTAAGGAATTCCATAATTTAAAAAACAAAAGTCTTGTTTGATGTTGGCTAACCTCTTATTTCCTAGACTCAGATTTAGTCAGAGAATCCTTTATTTGGATGATTGGCTTTAGTTCTGAAATAGTTCTATGTGCTTTTCTTGCTATTCCATAGTTTCCCTTCTCATGTTGTAAGTTTGTTGCTGATGTTTTTGATCCTATTGCTAAGCATTCCACCAACATTAATTTCATAAATACAAACCTTCTCCACACAGTGTTAGCGATAAGAACTATCTTAGCCGGCCCTGTGGCGCACGCCTGTAATCCCAGCACTTGGGAGGCTGAGGAAGGAGGATTGCGAGTTCAAAGCCAGCCTCAGCAATGGCGAGGCCCTTAGCAACTCAGTGAGACCCTGTCTCTAATAAAATACAAAAAAGGGATGGAGCCGGGCACGGTGGCCCACGCCTGTAATCCTAGCACTTTGGGAGGCTGAGGCAGGAGGATCGCGAGTTCAAAGCCAGCCTCAGCAATGGCGAGGCACTTAGCAACTCAGTGAGACCTGCAGGAGCCCTGTTTGGGGATTGACTTGAATTGCAGTTGACTATGAGCCGTGGAGATTTGGCCATTGTCGCCACCCGTAGTCTCGCGGGATTTGTTGCGGGATCTCGAGGACTTGGCCGAAATTGCTGATCGGGTCAGCGCCATTTTTTAGTGGTGTGTTTGGCGTGTGTTAGTTGTTGTTAGAACCAGAGAGAAAAGTTATCAGAATAAAAAGCTGTTTGTCTCCAGTTTGCTTCTGAAGTTCTTCCCGCGGCTCCGTCGCTCCGAGCGCTTCAGGCGACTACAGAGACCCTGTCTCTAATAAAATACAAAAAAAGGGCTGGGGATGTGGCCCAGTGGTCAAGTGCCCCTGAGTTCAATCCCCGGTTCCACAAAAAAAAAAAGGGGATGGGGATGTGGCCCAGTGGTCGAGTGCCTGAGTTCAATCCCTGGTACACCCCCCCCCCCAAAAAAAAATAAGATCCAAAACGATTTAGTTTGTCAAAGGACTATTTGTAACACCTTTAAAGATTTCCTGATTCAGGCTGGGAGTATAGCTCAGTTGGCAGAGTGCTTGCCTTGCATGCACAAGACCTTGGGTTCAATCTCCATCCCCCCTCCCCCCACACACACAAAGATTTTCTGATTACTAAAGTAGTAATATGCATTCTTTTTAAAAATTTGGCAGTCTAAATAAGAAAAGAATATTGAAATTCTCTATAATTATATAACCCAGCAATGTCACTTAAGTTTTGGTCTTTTTCCCTTGTTATGTCTGTACTATGTACATATTCATCACTTTTGATACCTTGAGGTGCTGGCAAGCCAGATCCAGGGAGATTGATGCATGTTCAAAACTAGCTTAGTTTGGTGTTTTAAATGTGCTAGATTGAGATTAACTGCAACTCCTCTTTCCTTATCTTCAGTTTGTATACGGTATTTATAGATCTTCTTTATAGTTTTTACCATTGTTATCAGTATAATTTCATGTATAAGTGTTTCTCTTTTTTGAGACTACTGGAATTTTGCTCTTTTAGATAGCCATATCCAACATAGGAGACCTAGGTGTCTTGAAAGATGTGGTTTAAGATTTGAAAACAGAAAGATTAGTCACAAGCCTAAGACTCATTAATTTATGTATTTTTTTCCTAAAATATGCTTAATAAGTGCCAGTAATTATAAACTGATTCTCTTGTCTGTTTGTTTGTTTGTTGTGTGGTGCTGGGAATTTAACCCAGGGCCTTGTGCATGCAAAGCAAGCACTCTACTTGACTGAGCTACATCTCCAGCCCCTCTTGTCTATTTATTTATTTTCCATCTTCCCCCCTCCCCCCCATTTAAAAAGCTTGAGAGCTCCCAGAGAGTGGGTGTGTGTCTTACTTGCCCTCTGCAGCCCTGGCATAATCTGCATGACAGATATTCAAATATTGAATGAATAGACTTTATGGCAAATGAAGAGAATCAAAGTGATTGTATTATTACCTTTGTGTTGGTATTCACATGGGTCAATAGCCTAAAACATTTAGAGTATTTAAAATTTAAAAGAAAAGATACTTTAAGCATTTTAAAAAATATTTTTAGTTGCAGATGGACACAATACTTTATTTTGTTTTATTTTTATGTGATGCTGAGGATCAAACCCAGGGTCTTATACATACTAGGCAAGCGCTCTACCACTGAGCTATAACCCCAGCCTTACTTTAAGCACTTTTTGTTTATACCCTCTATTTTGAGTGACGTTTTGTCAAAATACCACTATAAGAGTACATGTCACTTTTAGTCTAATCTCTGTCCTTCCACCAGCCTTCCTGTAAAAAGTTAAAGACATTTAAAAACTTGCATATGGGGCTGGGATTGTGGCTCAGTGGTAGAGCACTCGCCTAACACGTGCGCAGCCTGGGTTCAATCCTCAGCACCACGTAAAAATAAATAAAGGCATTGTATATAACTAAAATAAACAAAGATTTTTAAAACTTGCATATGCCCTACTTAAAGTGGGTCAAGTGGAGCTCAAAATTGTGTCTCTAATTACACTTTATTATTAACTTTATTTTAATGTTCAAGCTAAATAAATGTCTTAGGTTCAAACAGACAGTATTTAGCCACTAGATAGCTTGTTGAATTCTCAGAAACTAAGGTATCTATAGTTGTAAGATTATAAAAAAAAGTTTTTGGAGCAAATTAATCTGATTTTAAAATTATGCCACACAGCACTTTTTAGGATGGTAGAGACACAACACAGTAAAATCAAAGTAAGCTGTCATGAGCTGACTCCAGAAGAATTTTGAACAATCATTTTTATGAGGGTTTTATGGTGGTCATAATTTCTACAATTTTCTGCACTAAAAGTATGTCTGTAAAGACAAAAAAAAAGAAAGAAAGCCACTTTTCCTCTTGGTGATTTTATGGTGACTGTATTTTCATAGGTTTAACGTGTGACCCTAAGGAACCAGAAACCCAAAAAAAAAAAAAAAAAAAACAAAATTCCTGCTCCACAAAGCCTGCCCTAGAGAAGCCATTTCTGGAGTCTGTATGATGACCAAGGTGGTGGGCATGGCCACAGTTCTGGGACCCAGGCCTCCTCAGGATCAAGTGGGGCCTGTGACTGTGAAAATCGAGGATGAAGAAGAGAAAGGGAAGTGCCTTCCCAGCCTGGAGATGTTCCGCCAACGCTTTAGGCAGTTTGGGTACCATGACACCCCTGGGCCCCGGGAGGCCCTGAGCCAGCTCCGGGTGCTCTGCTGTGAGTGGCTGAGGCCAGAGATCCATACCAAGGAGCAGATCCTGGAGTTGCTGGTGTTGGAGCAGTTCCTGACCATCCTGCCCCAGGAACTCCAGGCCTGGGTGCAGGAACACTGCCCAGAAAGCGCCGAAGAGGCCGTCACTCTCCTGGAAGATCTGGAGCGAGAACTGGATGAACCAGGACTGCAGGTAGGGAGGGGAGGCATTTTTTTTTTTTTTTTTTTTTTTTTTTTTTTTTTCAGATATTAAGAGCATAGCATTCCCTGCTGGAACATGGATTTGTCCATTCAAGCAAATTAGCTGGATGGAATTACTACTGTGAGTTGGACCATGTTTCCTTGTAGTTGTCTTCTGTCCTAAACTACCTTTAACCTTGAGGATCGAGTAGAATGGATGTTTTTCTTTTCTTTCCCTAGTTTTTCCCTGAGATTTTTCATTCCAATAGTGAACTGTGCACAAACCCAGCCATTTCTTACTGTCTATAGGTTTCAACTTCAAATGAACAGAAACAGGTGTGGGAGAAGACGTCATCTTCAGGAAGTTCCAAGGCATCCCTGAGCAGCATGCAGGCACAGTCTGTGGAGACAAGTCCCAAATATGAATCCTGGGGGCCTCTCTACATCCAAGAGACTGGTGAGGAGCAGGATTTCACTCAGGATCCAAGAAAAAGTCAAGGTGAGCACCATCTCTCTCTCTCTTTTTTTTTTTGGTTCCAGGGATTGAACTCAAGGGCACTCAACCACTGAGCCACGTCCCCAGCCCTTTTTTGTATTTTATTAGAGACAGGGTCTCACTGAGTTGCTAAGTGCCTCGCCATTGCTGAGGCTGGCTTTGAACTCCGGATCCTCCTGCCTCAGCCTCCCAAGTGGTGGGATTAAAGGCGTGGGCCACCATGCCCGGCTTCAAGGTGAGCACCATCTCACAGTGACCTGGCCTTCATAGTTGAAGAAGCAGAAGGATCCATAATTTCTGGTGTGCAGTGATTTGTAGATTGATTTGACTAGCAGGCCAACTAAGCAAAGTAGTTTCCTTTCTTCCCCACATATAGCCAGGGTCCTGGTGTGGGAACAGACGCTACTCTTAGAGGGCCAAGTGAAGTGAGAGTTAGATAAAGGGACTTTACAGAGGTGTGAACAGCCAATAAGGGGTAGAGCACACTAGATGGCAATGTAAGGGTATTATTATCACCAGATGTGGTAGTGCATGCCTATAATAATCCAACTATCAGGAGGTTGAGGCAGGAAGATTGCAAGTTCAAGGCCAGCCTGGGTAACTTAGCAAGACCTTGTCAAAAAATAAAAAGGGTCAGGGATATAGCTCAGTGGTTAAGCTTCCCTGGGTCCAGTCCCCAGTACCATTTTAAAAAGGGAGGGTGGGCATTAGTCTCTATGAGCCTAAAGGATCGAAAAAGAGGACCTGTCACCAAAATCTGATGGGAGCTGTACCCTTGGTTGAGGGAGGAGGGAGGAGGGAGGTCTCTTGATAGGATCCATGGCTGCAGGCCCTGTCATCAGCTAGAGGGAGAGCAAAGGGAATAAATACCCCAGTTTCATGCTGCTCCCACCCATGCATCTTCTGCTAGTGTTCCCTATTGGCAGACCCACCTGGCACCCAGATCAGGACAAACAAGACAGTACAGTCCTAATGGTTAGTTTCTTGTGGTACAGAGCAAGAGAGAATGGATCAGGAAAGAATGAATGGAAGATAACTGGCAACCTCTTCTGAAGCTAGCAGGTCACAGCTGTATTAGGGTAGCTGTACTTCCCTGCTCAAATTCCCACAGATTATACTTTACAGAACAATAAATGGTTTTCCCCTTTGTTATTTCATACTAATGGTTTCTGTTCTCATACCATTATTTTCCAGAAAAATTATAACTAAATTCTTAAAATGCTTAATGTTTTAATTATGTTTGTGAAAACATAAATCATATAGTCCACCAGGGCTTTGCTCAAGTGTAGGTGGTGTAACCACTAATCATGTGTATGTTGTGCTTTCATGAGCAGAGTCCCTAGCCCTCGGAAATCTTCTTAATATTTGTTACCATGTTCCAAACACATGGAATTCCATCTTAGAAACGGGGGTGGGAGGGTGGGGGTGGTTTCTCTTTGTACTAGAGATTGAACCCAGGGGTTCTTAACCACTAGCCAAATCCCCAGTCCTTTTTCTATATTTTGTTTTCTGTTTCTCTTGGCAGTGCTACACAGAGGAGAGGTAGAGAGGAAGGATTATCAGAGCCATTAGTAGGCTCAGGTTTTAGTACCCAAATGGGGAGAAGAGACAGGTTCTTGGGCCCTCCTGAGGGAAAGGAAGTTGGCACTGAAAACCTTGCATGAAAACACAAAAGGTTACACACTCACTGTGAAAAGTTGTGCTAGCATGGTATTCAGTACCAAAGTTTGCCGATCTGCCTGAGCTCTAAGTGGAAATAGAAGCATACCCAGAGACATTGAAACCCTAGACAACTATCTTAGTAGGATTTGAGATCTGATTTTATTTTACCTGAATGGTACAGAAGCCTCCAAGCCAAGAAGTTAACATAAGCCTTGGCTCTCAGTACATGGCAGAGCAAATGTGAAGCCACAGGTGGTGTATTCCAGTGAATTCTAGACTATTCCATGCCATACAGTTATTTAGAGTGAGAGTGGGGGGACAAAGCCTTTCTAAGAAATAAGTTTTAAAATTATGAAATACCCAAGGGAGAGTAAGAGTCAGTAGATACAACAGAAGGAAAATTAAAGCCCAATTATATGTGATAATGCAACATTGATATAAATCACCTTATAAAATAAGTTGGTTTCAAATAAATTAATACAAATCATTGAGATTTCAAGACAGTAAGAAGCTGCTGGGGAGGAAAATTACAGGCAGCTTTTTTTTTTTTTTTTTTTTAATGTTTATTTATTTATTTTAGTTGTACACAATGCCTTTTCTTTTACGTGGTGCTGAAGATCGAACCCGGGCCGTGCACGAGCTAGGCGAGCGCTCTACCACTGAGCCACAACCCCAGCCCCCAGTCAGTTTTGATAAAAGCAAAATAGAGTTTCTAAACATGAAAACTGTGGTCACTGAAATGAATACAGTGGCTATTTTAAATGGTTAAAGAGATGATTAGTGGACCAAGGGGTAGGCTGAGAAAGTTACCTGACACGCTGTATGGGAAGAAGAGATGGAAGGTGCTGAGGGTGGTGGGGATTGGATAGGCCGCCCAGGTCTGTTTAACATCAGTTCCAGAGGAGAATAGAGTTGGGAGAGACTGAGATTATCCAGAAGTGATGAAAGACATAAGTGCTCGAATTCATGAAACAATCCAAGTGAGCTAAATGTCCCTGGCAAAACTATTTTTCAAAGCCTGCTTCATTAGATTACTTTTGAAATGTTAACTTGTATTAAGTTACTTTTATGTAAGTAAGAAGTACACACTACAAATAGCTTGTGGTTCATGCAATAATTCCAAGTGTAGCCGAGTGATTGCTTCTTATGAAAAGTGAAGAGAGACAGAGAAATGAGTTCCATACCCGTGGAGGGATGACAGTTCTCCACCAGAGCCTGTTTTTCAGAGTGCATTTCTCATAGTCCCCTTTTCCACAAAAGGTTAAAATGACTTTGATGAAGATGCTCTAAACTGGTTCAATCTGATATTGTCACTTTATAACTTAAAAGAATGATGAGAAATAGCCAGCATTAGTTAAATGGTGAGAGTTAACCCTCATTCATATTAGGATCTGGAACCAGAATGATTATAAATGGGACTGAATCCCCTGTATGTCCTTCTTTATTGCTTTCTTATTCAGTTCTGTGGGAATATGGGTTTTGTGGGTGTGCCACTTAGCCTTATCTCCCTTAAGTTATTTTTGTTCCTTAATTAGTTTTGGTCTTGTTCCTGCCTGAGCCTCATTTGTCTCTTGCTCCTGTTCAGATGTGCTTCTTTTCCTATTTATACCTTGTGCCTTATACATACAGAGCTTTCATGGTGGAAATGTTCATGTACTCCTCAGACCATAGTAGCTTGTGGTAGGGAGCCCATGTGTGATCCTATTTCTCCTTTAACTGTTTCTTCCTCAGAACAGGAAACAACAAGCATATCCTTTCTCCATTTCTTGTTTCAGATTACAAAGTGGATCCCCATAATGAGGAATCAACAGATGAGCAGAAAAGTTCCGAAGAAGAGTCTCATGCAGATGGACTCAAGAGGGATATTGTTCCTGTGATTGTTGCCAATAAGTGTGGGGCCAGGTCAGAAAGGCAGTGGGTAAACCTTGGAAAGGAAAAAGGAGCAAAAACCCCCCTTCAAGACACAGGTTCCAAGAAAGGGGCAGAATCAGTACACACCAAACCCTCCCCAGGAGAGAGACGTTATATATGTGCCGAGTGTGGGAAAGCCTTCAGTAATAGCTCAAATCTTACCAAACACCGGAGAACACACACTGGGGAGAAACCTTATGTGTGCACCAAGTGTGGGAAGGCTTTCAGCCATAGCTCAAACCTTACCCTTCATTACAGAACACACCTGGTGGATCGGCCCTATGACTGTAAGTGTGGGAAAGCCTTTGGGCAGAGCTCAGACCTCCTTAGGCATCAGAGAATGCACACGGAAGAGGCACCCTATCAGTGTAAAGATTGTGGAAAGGCTTTCAGTGGTAAAGGCAGCCTCATCCGACACTATCGCATCCACACTGGGGAGAAGCCCTATCAGTGTAATGAGTGTGGGAAGAGCTTTAGCCAGCATGCAGGTCTCAGTTCACATCAGCGCCTCCACACTGGAGAGAAGCCCTATAAATGTAAAGAGTGTGGGAAAGCCTTCAACCACAGCTCAAATTTTAATAAACATCATAGAATCCACACTGGGGAAAAGCCCTATTGGTGTAATCATTGTGGAAAAACCTTCTGTAGCAAGTCAAATCTTTCCAAACATCAAAGAGTCCACACTGGAGAGGGAGAAGTACTATAATTGTCAAGTAGCCCTCTTTTGTTGTTGTTTTTGTAAACTTTAGAACGTAAATGGTAGGGAGAAGCCCGTGATGCAGTAAACTTTGTTGATAGATTTTGTTCCACTCACCATCAGGGATGCCTGTGGGGTGACAGCTCCACAGCACTCCGAAGGCAGGAGGTCCCCTCCCCATACTTCAGGACCCAGCAGACCATGCCAGCATTGCCTTCTGCATAAACTAATGTATATCCAGTATAATTAAGAAATATTAGAACTGTTTAACCTTTCAACATATATTCCAGAGTTATAACTTGTGAAGTATTGATACACTGAACACAGTTTAATTGAATTCAGAATAAACATGTAACATCATATCATGCCTCAGGACTATTATTGTGATTAATGACATTGATTATCAAAACTGACTACAAATGAAACTATTCCTACTGGTTTAGCTCTTAGAAATTTTGGGTTGGGGGTAAGTATAAAGCTTTTGGTACTTGTGAATGTATGCATGAGGGGTTGTGGTAGAGTGGTAGAGTGTGTATAGTAGCTACATTTTGGTCTACATTGTGCTTTTTTGCTACATATTGAGTACTTTTTTTGGGGGGGGGTGATCATTTCATCAACTTAATTTGCATTTTGGTTGTACTTGTCCTGTCCATTCCAGAGTCTATTAAAATCTACTCTCTCTGAGCAGCTTCGTTCTTCCAGAACTCCAGAAGTAAAAAACAGTTTGATTATCTTAAATCCATCCTGTCTATCCTGACTGCAATTTCAGTGGCCTCTTAAAACACTTTTCTCTATGGTGTTTCTGGTCCAGAAACCTAGAAATCCAACTGCTTTATTTTCATATTATGATAGTTTTTTTGTTTTGTTTTTGTTTTTAGTATTCACTGAAATATCTTTTTGCCTGTCGCCAAGGCTCACATGCCAGAATTAGGGATAACAAGGAAGTTTCATGCTAGTACCAAGTCTGATCTCTGGAAGCTGCCCTGTATGCCATCCTGGGATGCAAGTAGGCCACAGTTCTAAATGATAAATCTTTATATATAATCAGCCATATATTTGGGGTGGTGTAAGGTGTAATTACTGAAAAAGAAATATTTTCTTAACTGTTTCAAGTAGCTTGTTAAAGATCTGGGTGTCCGTCCTGCCAGCACCTTGAACTCTACATGCAATGCCGACCTGTCTGTGTATTCATGATGAAGGCCCACAGAGCATTTAGTCAGGCAGCAGCCTTGTTGCCCACCATCAGGATTTCCACTTTACCTTTGATGGTTAAATGTCACCACCTCACCTCTTCCAAACCAGAATTCAGTCATCCCCACTGACATTAGGGAACTGAGTTGCATGGTAGAATCTGCTGTTAATTCTAACGTCAGGGACAGCCACCACTGAACTCAATACCAGGCTCCTGTCATTGTGCATCCTGTTATCCTAGTGGACCAGGAGTTCTTTGGGTCCTCTGGGATAACAGTCCAGCCTGGGGTTCTCAGATCTCAAGCAATAAATTAATTTTCACATGCACTGGGCCTTCTGACCCTTTTCTCAGTACTCTGCTAATTGTAATCTAATCTGCCTCATTTACCATAAGCTATCATTCATGGCCAAGTTTGGAAGAACCATTCTAAAGTACATCAGGGCTGTTATTTTCTGTCAAATTTGAGGGTATAGCTCAGTGCTAAAGCATTTGCCTGGCAGATTGGGCCCTGTCCAATCCCCAGCACCACAAAAAAATAAAATTACCACAGACTTGGTGGCCTGAGAGACACAACTTTGTTACCTTGTAGTTCTGTAGATGAGTCTCACTGGGCTGGAGTCAAGGTGGTAGCAGGGGTGTGTTCCCTTGTGGAGGTCCTGGGGAGAATCAGTTTCCCTGCCTTTACCAGCTTCTAGAGGCCACCCAGGTGGCAGCCCAATTTGTCTCGTCCCTTTCTCCACTGCCAAAGCCACCAACACTGCATCTCTGTGGCCATTCTTCCATACTCACATTTAACCTCTGACCCTTATTTAAGGAATGATGGCACTGGGGCTACCTAGATAATCTCCCTATCTTGAGGACAGCAGATTAGCAATCATAGTCACAGGTTCCAGGGATTAGGATTTAGCCATTTTTGCCAGCCATGAATCTGCCTGCCTACCACAGCCTGTCTTCAAATGTATTTGCAAAACTTTTTAACCCAAAACATGGAAGGATGCTTCTAGTCATTCTCTCCCCATCCTGGTTTTATATTTGGCACTCCCAACACCATGGCCCTGCTTCCAGCCCAGTACCTCCGGAGCCATTCCCATGTGTATTCCTCTGGTTCCTGTCAGTAATCTTAGCCAAATTCTGCAACGCTTCCCTGAGAAAGATTTTCTCTTGCAGCACTTAGTGTATTTTCCCGGTGGGACTATGCTGAGTTCTGATCCCAATTATCGTTTTCTTCTTCTTTTTTTCTTTCTTTTTTTTGGTACCGGGGATTGAACTCAGGGGCACTGGACCACTGGGCCACATCCCCAGCCCTTTTTTGTATTTTATTTAGAGACAGTGTCTCACTGAGTTGCTAAGTGCTTCGCCATTGCTGAGGCTGGCTTTGAATTTGTGATCCTCCTGCCTCAGCCTCCCAAGTGCTGGGATTACAAGAGTGCGCCACCGCGCCCGGCTTTTTTTTTTTTTTTTTTTTTTTTTTAATATTGTATTTATTTGTTTTAGTTGTACACAATGCCTTTATTTTTACATGGTGCAGAGGATTGAACCCGGGCCGCACACATGCAAGGCGAGTGCTCCACCACTGAGCCACAACCCCAGCCCCAATTATTGTTTTCTTATATATTCAGGAAGGTGGGGACAGATGATATTTGAGGAAGATAAACATCATCTGGAGAAGCATCTGTTCAGGTGAAACCTTGGTATGTCACCGAAAAAAGGAGGAGGGGGAAAGACTTCTTCAGCAAGAGAGGAGGAAGGTTTTTGCTAAGCCAGAAGGTGAAGGACAATTGAGATATTAAATTTCTGTTTTTCCAAAATTCAAATATAACTGGGTGTCCTGTATTTTTACTCGTTAAATCTGGCAGCCCTTAGGGACGGGAGTTGTGGCTCAGTGGTTGAGCGCTTGCCTAGCACATGTGAGGCACTGGGTTTGATCCTCAGCACCATATAAAAATAAATAAATATAATAAAGGTATTGTGTCCATCTACAACTAAAAAAGAAAGAAAGGAATTTACAAAAAAAAAAAAAAATCAGCAGCCCTAAATAAAGAAGGTGGGGCAGAAGCAGATGGCTTGAGTAGAAGTGAAGAAATGAATATAAACAATAAGGGCATTCAGGGCTGGGGTTGTGGCTCAGTGGTAGAGCGCTCGCCTAGCACGTGTGCGGCTCGGGTTCAATCCTCAGCACCATGTAAACATAAATGCATTGCACTGTGTAAAACTAAAGCAAATAAATAAATATTTTTTAAAAATCAATTATAACATTACAGCCAGGTGTGATAACACATGTCTGTAATCCCAGCAACTCAGGAGACAGGAGGATAGCAAGTTCAAGGCCAGCCTCAGCAACTTAGTGAGCCCCTGTCTCAAAAACTAAAAAGGAATGCCAGTCACGGTGGTGCACGCTTGTAATCCCAGTGGCTCCGGAGGCTGAGGCAGAAGGATTGAGAGTTCAAAGCAAGCCTCAGCAATGTTGAGGCACTGAAGAACTCAGTGAGACCCTGTCTCTAAATAAAATACAAAATAAGGCTGGGCATGTGGCTCAGTGGTTGAGTGCCCTTGAGTTCAATCCTCACTATCAAAAACAAATAAATAAATAAATAAAGGGCTGGGGATGTAGCTCAGTAGTAAAGCACCCCTGGGTTCAATTTCCACTACCAAAAAAAGTTAAAACGTTAGAAACATGTGACCGAAGGTGTGTATGTGTTTATGTATGTATGTGGTGTTTGAAGACATCAAAGACTATTTAGGAAACAATATAAAAATGAGCAAATGTGTAGTCTTTTCAACAAACAGTGCTGGAACAACTAGACATTCACAAAAACAAAAGACAGACTTCACACCCTTCACAGAAATTCAGTCTGGGTCACAAACCTAACCAAACACAAAACTATAAAAATACTAGAAGATATCAGGAAGAAATCTAACTGACCCTAAGTTCAGAAATGACTTTTTAGACACAATCCATGAAAGCAAAAGCAGATTAACTTTAAAATTACTGGGTGTGGTGTCACACATCTGTAATCTCAGCTGTTCAGGAGGCTGAGGCAGAAGGATCCTGAGTGCAAGGCCAGCCTGGGAAACAGGAATACCCTGTCCCTTATTTTTAAAATTAAATATATTTGCTCTGTGAAAGACACTGTAAGAATAATGATTTTTTAAAAAGCCACAGACTGGCAGAAAATATTTTCAAAAGAAATATCTAATAAAGAACTGTCACCCACAGGTGGGGGTGTAGCTCAGTGGTAGAGTACTTGCCTAGCATGCTCAAGGTCCTAGGTTCAATCCCCAGTACCACCAAAAGAAAAGAAAGAACTGTCACCCCAAATTCACAAAGAACTCTTAAAATTCAAGCCTTGATTTTAAAAAGGGTCAAAGACCTTAATAGATACCTCACTAAAAAAGATATGAAGTGCCAGGCACAGTGGCGCACATCAATAATCCCAGCTACTTGGGAGGCTGAGACAGGAGAATCATGAGTTCAAATCCAGCCTCAGCAACAGCAAGGCACAAGCGCTGCGCAACTCAGTGAGACCCTGTCTCTAATAAAATACAAAATAGGGCTGGGAATGTGGCTCAGTGGTTGAGTACCCCCCAAAAAAAGAGAAAATATGAAGAAGAAAAATAAGCATATTTGCAAAGATACTGTATATCACATGTCAGAAATTTTGGAGTTTTAACAATATTATACCACTGAAGCCAGAATTAGACAGGCAGTCAGTATAGATAGGTGAATCAAGTCAGATCTGATCAAAGAGGCCAATTTTGAGTGAGTCCTGGAAATTGGAGACTGTCCCCTGAGGAACTGAAATTCCTTCAGAGCCCTTCCTCCACTCTTATCAAGAACCCGCATAAGCATCTTTTTACCTGAGCATGGTTGTGCATGCCTGTAATCCCAGCATTTGGGAGGCTGAGGCAGGAGGATCGCAACTTTAAAGCCAGCCTCACCAATGGCGAGGCACTTAGCAACTCAGTGAGACCCGGTCTCTAATAAAATACAAAAAAGGGCTGGGGATGTGGCTCAGTGGTTGAGTGCCCCTGAATTCAATCCCTGGTACCAAATAAAATAAAAAAATAAAAAAAATAAAAAAAAACCCTGCCCCTGCTCCAACCTGTTGCTAAGGTAAACTTTCCCAGGAATTGCCCCTCTCTACAGGGAGCTATAGAGTTGTTAATTAACGTGTCCAGGGCTGCTCCATCCTGCCCTTCCCCTTTCAACCCACGGATTTCCCACCTTTTGGCCATCCCACCCAGCATTGTTGGGCCTTATTAGTTTGACTAAAATGCAGAATTCAGACAATACCACATACTGGTGAAGATGTGGAACAACTCTCATTTACTGCTGGCAGGAATACAAAATGGTGGAGCCACTTTGGAAAACAGTTTAGTGGTTTCTTACAAAACAAAACTCCTCCACCGTACAATACAGCAGTCACATTGCTTGCCATTTACCCCAAGGAGTTGAAAGCTAATGTCCACACAAAAACCTGCACAAGGATGTTTATAGCAGCTTTATTCATAATTCATAACTACAAATTGGTAATTAATTCGTAATTCCAAGGCTTAGAAGCACCAAGATGTCCTTTGGTAGGTGCATACATAAACTGTAGTACACCGGGACAATGGATCATTTTTCAGCACTGAGAAGCAACAGGCTTATCAAGCCATGAAAAGACTTGGAGAAAAACATGTTCACCGAGTGAAAGAAGCCAATCTGAAAAAGTTACATTCTGAGTGACTTCAACTATATGTTATAGAAAAGGCAAAACTGTGGAGACATGGGCTGGGGTTGTGGCTCAGCAGTAGAGTTCTGGCCTAGCACGTGCGCGGCCCAGGTTCAATCCTCAGCACCACAAAGACATTGTGTACAACTAGAACACATAAGTTAAAAAAAAAAAAACAAACTGTGGAGACAGTAGAAAGATCAGAGGTTGAGGGAGGAGGCAGAGATAAAAGATGGAGCACAGAATTCCTGGGGCAGAGAAACTATGATGATACTGTAATGGTGAATGCAAAGTCATAAATTTGACTAAATCCACAGAATATACATCAAGAGTGAACCCTAAAATAAACTAAGTAATTGGGATGATGATGTCAAATAGGCTCATCAAGTCATGTGCCACTGTGGATGCTGATAATATGGGTCTATGCATCTGTGGGGAGGAGATGTTTATACAGAAAATATACCTTTTGCTCAATATTGCTGTGATCTTAAAACTGCTCTAAAACGTGTTTTTTTGTTGTTGTTGTTTGTTTGTTTGTTTGTTGTTTCTATGAGCCGGGTTCAGTGATCACAGTGGCTAGGGAGGCTGAGGCAGGAGATGGCAACTTCAAAGCTGGCCTCAGCAACCTAGTGAGTCCCTAAGCAACTTAGTGAGAGACACCCTGTCTCAAAATTAAAAAGTGGGGTGGGGGCTGGAGATATGGCTCAGTGGTTAAGTGCCCCTATTTTCAATCCCCAGCACCAAATTAATTAAAATAATAAATAAAGGCATACACTGGTGTTGACAATTCTGTCTTCAAGCCACAGAGGAACAACAAGCATGGAAAAAGCAGACCAGGGAAAGATAATGCCATGGGCCTGGCCTCCCAGCAGCACAGACTTGATTCCACAGCTGAAAGCCACCACATTGTACAAGGGTAGGTCGCTTTATTTCCAAAGATGGGACAGTTCTCCCCTGTTCGTCGTTTTTCTGAGCTTTATACAAAATCCTGGTGTGCATTCCTGGTTATATATTAATGTACAAGCTTTCTGTTTTTATTTGAAATTTCTCCTGATGATCAGAACTCAATAACCTAATTTGGCAGTGCTTCCTGAACCTAAATTCCAAAAAGTTCACTCTGAATATGACGTTTTTTTTAGCCCATGGGAGGATAAATATCAGAAGAAATCCTGAATGGAGTGCTAGAGAGAAGAATACAAATATCTAGTTTCTCCCACACCACTACTGCTCTAAATTGCCAGGGGAGGGTGAAACAGCGGCCTTAACACCGCGTGCCTGAGGAGAGCCAGGCCAGGGCAGGTGAATGAGCTGCAGTCTCCTCTCCCCCACGCAGTCCCTTCCCTTCCTGACCCCTCCAGGCTTGAAACCCCAGGACTGAGGGCCATCGAGTCCATTAAACTTCCAAGGTCCCAGAGGGGCCGGAAGTCGCTAGAACTCAAGGGTCTCTTCAAGCTGGGTCTTGCCGGAAGCGGTCAGGGAGACGGGTTGCTTGTAGTCTGCTCCCAGCCACGACCCAGGAGAGGTCTTTTGATTCTGAAAGTGGGGAGTCCGGCGGGGACAGGAAGAGGTGCTACCCTGTGGGGCTTCCGAAAGACGATATGCAGCAACTGGGACCGGAAGGAGGGGAGATTAAGTTCCGGCGACCCCCCGCTGGGGGTGGGGGACGAGCTTTGGGCCACTGTTGGGCATTTGGGTTTTATTGAAGAATTTCTACCGCCTTGTCCCACATGAGCAAAGCGAAGTGGCTGAGGGATTAAGGGAAAGCGGTCTTAACATTGAAGGAGAGCGCCTTGGCTGACTGAGCCAGTTCCACCGCAGCTCCTCAAGATTCTCTGCAGGGAATCCCACCAACCGTGTGATGCATATCAGCCCGATAACCAAAACCTGGCCGAACTGGGCGGGATCCCAAACCTTTGAAGGACTCCTGCCTAGGCGAGGGGGAGGGACACCGGGGATTGAACTCAGGGGCTCTCCACCACTGAGCCACACCCCCAGCCCTATTTTGTATTTTATTTTGAGAAAGGATCTCACTGAGTTGTTCAGCGCCTCGCTGTTGCTAAGGCTGGCTTTGAACTCGGGATCCTCCGGCCTCGGCCTCCCTAGCCACTAGGATTACAGATTTGTGCGGAGGGCTCTTGTAGGTTACAAAACTTGTGTCATAGCCGGGCGTGGTGGTGCACACCTGTAATCCCATTGGCTCATGTAAGAGCCTTTGATGAGGAAGTAGCTCTAAGATGGCGGCTGGCTGAGAGCCAAGAGGTGGCTCTTACTTGTTTGTCAGAAGCAAGGCTTTGTTTACTACAACTTACACCTGGCTCATGGGCACTGCCTGCTGCACCTGTAAGTGGAGCTTGTGAGACACGTGTATGCTTGTTAAGAGAACTAATGCATCTGTGATGGGCAAAGAGTATTTAACGGACGGTAGAGAGGACCGGGTTGGAATCAGCAGAGGGCAGAATCAGCAGAGGGCGGAATCAGAGAGAAGATAGAGAAGGGAAGAAGAAGAAGGAACAATAAAGGAACCACTCATTCCCAGTCTGCCTCCGATTTCTTTCCTGCTGTATCGTTGCTGCAGGCGGCAACAGGCTCGGGAGGCCAGGCAGAAGGATCTGGAGTTCAAAGCCAGCCTCAGCAACAAAAAAGCTATTTGTATCTCTGCTTCCAAAGTGAAGAGCAGGAGACAAATACCATTGTCAGTCCTTCCTCTTGTTTCTCTTTAACACTCTTAAAGTGGAAAAAGAGAGAGTGCGCGCGCTGGAACACTAGTGAATAAATGTCGGAGTACAAATTTATGTTTCAATGGAAATAATTGCTATTTTAATAATAATAATTATAATGACAGGATAATGGTATCCTTTGAGCTTTTGTAGGTGCCAGGCACTGTGCCAAACACTTTATGTGCATGACTTAATTTACTAACACCAGCATTGTAATTATCCTTATTATATCAATGAAGAAATTTTAGTCATGAGGAAGGTAAGTATCCTACTATTGTCACCCAGGTAGTAAGTGCCAGAATGAAGGTCTGATCCTATGTAATGTGACCCTTTAAGTCCTCTATTAGCTACATCATTAGGAACGATATTCTTACATATATGCTCATCTCATAATCAGATAATATTTAATTTCATGAAAGAAAATACCTGATAATCCTGTAACAAAATCCCTTTATTTTCTGGAGTGAAAAAGCCAAGAATCAAAAGGGAATTGCGGGGCTGGGGCTGTAGCTTGGTGGTAGAGCACTTGCCTAGCATGTGTGAGGCACTGAGTTCAATTCTCAGCACCGCATATAAATAAAGGCCCATTGACAACTAAAAAAAAAGAAAAAAAATTTTTTTTTAAAAAAGGGAATTGTAAAACTTGAGTAACAGGCTGAGTTGAGCCTGAGCTTCCAGGCCAGATTTATTTTTAGAATGCAATTCTGAAAGCTAGTCATTTCCTCAGTTGTGTGTGTTGCAAACTTTTCCCAGTATTCGCTTTGTATTCTCACTGTGCTTTCATCCCTTAAAGGAGCAGCAAGGTCAAGTTCTTCGTTCTGAAGGACTTTCCTTTATTTCGAATGTATATTTGAATCCTATTTTGATATGTATTTTACTTCATTTACTGTGATTTACCTTGTTTCCAAATAACACTTTTTAAAAAATATGTACTTTTTTTTAGTTGTAGGTGGACACAATACCTTTATTTTATTTATGTGGTGTTGAGGATCAAACCCAAGGCCTCACACAAGTGAGATGATTGCTCTACCATTGAGTCATAGTCCCAGCCTCCCAAATAACACTTTTATAATGTAGAGGTTACAGATGCTAAATTTCATCAGGATTCTCCTTTTGGTGGTGGTAGCTGGGGATTATAATACTTCCCAGTCTAAAGTTACTTGTTATTTTCCTATGGCTTTTCCAAATTTTGAATATCTGCTGCCTCTTTTTTACAGATGTGAATTGTAGTATCAGTGTGTCAAATCATACTCCCCCCAAAAATTCACAACCAAATTTTTTATTTTTTTAATGAATGGTAAACACTCTGATTAGATTTCTAAAGTTTGACAACTGATAGCTTTTAAGTCTTCTTTCTCCTGGAGTGTTTTGATAAGAAAGCCTGATGCTCACTCCTTTGGTGTCAGTGGGAGATTCAAACCACAGAGGGCGTTAGTGAGCTGAGTGTAGGAACTCTCACCCCAGCCCCTTCCCTACTAATCAAGAATCCCAGACCAGTCTCCTTTGCTTTCTCCCTCAGGTAAGTGCAGACTTGCTAAAGAGAACTGCCTTCCTCTCCCCACACCAAAATTCTATAAGTAATAAACCTTTCATAACGTTAGCATATGTAGGGCATTATCACTCTAGACATTAGAACCAAATCTTGTGTGTCTGTTGGGGGAAGAAAGGGTGGATCCATCTACCTCTGCAGGGACTGTAACAATGGATTGACAATGAATTTTAGGAAAATTGACATCTGCCATATCATAGCTTTTCACTCCTTAGTTTGGCTTATTTCTCCATTTATTCAGGTCTTCTTTTTTGTTGTTGTTGTTCTTATTTTTTCTTTTTTTTTAATTTTTTATTATTTTAATTCGTTATACACGTTTGCAGAGTACATTTCATTTCATATTACATATAAAGAGCACAATTTTTCGAGTTGCTGGTTTAATATAAAGTATTTTTACTACAATTGTGTCTTCATACATGTATTTAGGGTAATCATGGATAACTCAGTCTGCTATTATTCCTATCACCTTGCCCCCTCCCCTCCCTTCCCTCTCTTTGTTCTATTTAAAGCTCTTTCATTCCTCTCATTCCTCTCTCTCTCTCTCTCTCTCTCTCTCTCTCTCTCTCTCTCCCTTTATTATTCAGGTCTTCTTTTTCACTTGTCCTTCAGTAATATTTTACAATATCACAAGAATCTAGTTTTCATCAGTTTTTAATGTGAATGAAATCTTTTATTCCTGTTATTTTAGTTGGTGATCATTTTTGAATGGAATGTTAGTAATTTGAACATTGACTTTGTATCCAGAAATTTCCTGAATTTTCATCACATCTAACAATTTTCTGAGGGTTGACATGTAGACAATTCACATTTTCCTTTAACAAGGTGATTTTATCTTTTCTTTCCCAATTCTTGTGCCTTACTCCTTTTTTTTTTTTTTTTTTTTTTTTCTTCATTGCATCGATGAAGACCTTCAGTGTATTGTCAAACAGAAATAATCTTAGGGATTTTTGTCTTGCTCATGACGTTATTTATTTATTTGGGGGTGGGGGTACTGGGGATTGAACTCAGGGGCACTCGACCACTGAGCCACATCCCCAGCCCTATTTTGTACTTTATTTGAGACAGTATCTCACTATGTTGCTTGGCACCCTCCCATTGCTTAGGCTGGCTTTGAACTCATGATCCTCCTGCCTCAGCTTCCTGAGCTGCTGGGATTACAGGTGTGTGCAACCACATCAGGCTTGCTCATGACTTTAATGGGATTCCTTATCAAATCTCAACATGATATTTGATTTTTTTCCTTTATTTATTTTTATGTGGTACTGAGGATCGAACCCAGCACCCTACATGTGCTAGGCGAGTGCTTTACCACTGAGCTACAACCCCAGCCTCCTGATTTTGGTTTTGATAGATACACTTTTTCAGGAATTTTGAAAGTTTTTATGAATGTTTTGTTGAGTTGCCTAATGCTTTTCTGTATCTATTGAAAAGATCACGTGACTTTTCTTATTTAATCTGTAAATTAAGAAGCATTTATATGTTTATTATACTTATATGCTTTTATGTATTTATTTTGGTGGGGCTGGGGATTGAACCCAGGGCCTTGTGCATGTGAGGCAAGCACTCTACCAACTGAGGTATATCCCCAGCCCCTACATTTATATGCTTATTACTTTTTTTTTTTTTTTTTTTTTTTTTTTTTTTTTTTTGTGGTACCGGGAATTGAACTCAGGGACACTTGACCACTGAGCCACATCCCCAGCCCTTTTTTGTATTTTATTAGAGACAGGGTCTCACTGAGTTGCTAAGTTCCTCACCATTGCTGAGGCTGGCTTTGAACTCGCGATCCTCCTGCCTCAGCCTCCGAAGTGCTGGGATTACAGGCGTGCGCCACTGCACCCAGCTTGGTTTATTTCTTATTTGGTTAAATGAACCTGGTAAATTAATTTAAGTAGCTCTTTTCTTTATTGGGTACTGATGGGGATTATTGGTTTCATGACGGTTTAGTAAAACAATTTTTAAAACCATCTAGGCTTGGGCTGGGGGTGCAGCTCAGTGGAGGAGTGTGTACTTAGCATGTGCAAGACCCTGGATTCAATCCCTAGCACCACCACCACCACAAAAAAAAAAAAAAAAAAAAAAAAAAAATTGAGGCTTGTTCTCCTATAAGTAAGGAGGAGACCTTTGTTTACAATTATTTACACTATTTATACTATGTATCAGGAACTATTCTTAGTGATAGAGATATAACAATGAACAAAACAATCAGCAACCCTGCGTGAGGAAGGTTACATTCTAGCGAAGTGGGGATAGCAAAAATTAATAAAATATCTAATATGTATATGGAGAAAAATAAAACAGAAAAGGGCATTGGAAGATGGGCCAGGGTGGTAGAGATAAAACAAAATACATCTGTAATCATTAAAATTGGTCAAATGAGGTATGAATATCAGAATCTCAAGTGGATATTGAGACAGAACATAATGTCAAGTTTAAAGACATTGAGAACTGGTTCCCAACTTAGAATAAAAAAGAATCAGTCAGAAAATTCCTTTCCCCTTTCTTTTTCTACCTTCCTTCCTCCACCCCCCACCCCCCACCACCCCCACCCCCACCACAGCCAGCTGGCAATGCTGGAGATCAAATCCAAAGCCTTGCTTATGCTAGGCAAGTGCTCTACCCTGAGCTACATCCCCAGCCATCCCTCCTCCTCCTCCTCCTCCTCCTCCTCCTCCTTCTCCTTCTTTTTTTCATTTTGTGCTCTAATCTTGGAGGGATGAGAAATGATGGTAACACACCGGGAAAGGAATTTAAAATGCCAAACAGAGAAAAAGAACATGGACCGTTAGCTCCTTCCTCTTTTTCTAGCCTGTAAAGACTCATCTGGTGAAAGGGAAAGGTTTAATTACTGAGGTGGGACTGTGGTTTGCATCTTAATTGAGAGTGATCAGAAATGAGACTACTCAGTAGCAGTGGAAAAACAACTCAGTGAGAAAGTTCAAAAGTACAGAGGGAGACAAACTTGTTTGTTCAATCTACTGGTTACCTCGAGGCTCAAGACACAGGATTCCAATTTTTAGAATTTACACATTGTTTACATACCAACAATATGATTATCCAGTAAGCTTGAAAGTAAAGGTATGCATGTACACACACACATTACCAGAAGAGAGGTGGTGCTTCCATACTAATACTTGACAAAACTGATCACATAATGAGCACTATAAGAAAAAGTTGGTTATTTTAAAAAGATTAATTCACCAGAAATATGTCAGTTTTGAAGCAATGTGTATCTAACTGTATAGTCTCAAAATATAAGCAGAGGGCTGGGGATATAGCTCAGTTGGTAGAGTGCATCCCTCACATGCACAAGGCCCTGGGTTCAATCCTCAGCACCCCCCCCCCCCCCCCATGCCACATACACACACACAAAAAGAGAAATTGGGAAATCTGCAATTGTGTAGGATATCTAGGTGATTGATTAACAAACATTAGTAATAATACAGATGTGTACAATATAGCTAACTATCTACTTAAGTTATTCAAATCTTTTCTAAAACCTTTTTTCTATGTATTCTATCATCCCTGGCTATGTTTAATACTGCTATCATAATGCTCTTCTTTCAGTCAAAAACTTTGGTTTAATCTACCTTTCCATAGGTTCTCAAGCAAAACCTAAAGAAACTGACAGCCCTAACAGGATATGATCAATTTGCTGTTTGCTACTCACTATAGGGTATTTTAATTATTTCTGTGAGTTAACTTTTTTTGTTTTATTTTTGATTTCTTAACTGTTGCTATTTGTTTTTTCTGATTATACCCCGTAGACAATAATTTGTGATCTCTCTGAAGCATGAATGCTTAAGCATTCCTCATATCTCTAAGAGAAATTATCATGGACAGGTGGATATTATGCAAGAGGTCTGAGTGGGTGATGAGAAGTACAGCAAATCGAAATCTGGGAATAGCTGGACAGGGTTAAGTGGTAAGAGGTCAGTTCACAAGCTGGGTGCACTGGCGCCTGCCTATAATCTCAGTGGCCTGGGAGGCTGAGGAAGGAGGTTGAAGGGCAAAAATCACACTGGGAAGGCCGTGCAGCCAAGGGATTTATTAACTGGCCTTTATGGCTGGGTAAGGGTAGAAAAGGAATGGGGAGAGGGGAACCAGGGAGAGGGAAGTGTGCAAGCTCTGGTGGGAGAAAGGAGTCAGGGAGAGGGGAGTGTGCAAGCTCAGGAAGTGTGCAAACTCTGGTGGAAGATTGTGCAAGCTCTGAACAGAAGGTGGGAGTCTGGTTGCCCGGGCTGCGCCTCTGGAGCTATCAGCTGGGGCAGCTGACTTTTGGCTGGAGACGGTGGGTATATGTGCAGTGGCTGCCTCTTCTCCGTTACCATCGTCTTCTGTCTGGTCTCTTCCTCTTCTCCTCGCCTGAATCGCTCCTTGTCTCTCTAGTCTCCCCTCCTCTTCCTGCCCCTAATGGACAGGAGCCCTTTTATACCCCCCTGGACCATTAGGTTGTCCATTAAAACTGTTGGTGGTGAAGCCTATTGGCTCTTGTCCAGGGAACAGAGCAACCTTTAATCCTATTGGCTCCTGCCTGTAGAAAGGGAAACAAAGTTGCTTCCTGCCTGGGGGAAGGGAAATAAGGTTGCTTTGCTCAGGGCACGGAAACTTCTGGGAGGGGGAGGGGTAGCCCATCTATCACACAGTGTGAAGGACAGTGACTTCCAATTTGTTATAGTAAGATAAGCAGAGATTAACAGGCACTTTTTTTTTTTTTTTTTTTAAACCAGAGATTGAATCCAGGGGCACTTTGCCACATCCCCAGCCCTTTTTATTTTAAGACAGAGTCTCCCTAATTGCTTAGAACCTCGCTAAATTGCTGAGGCTGGCTTTGAACGCAACCTCCTGCACCCAGCTTGTGAACTGACCTCTTACCACTTAACCCTGTCCAGCTATTCCCAGATTTCGATTTGCCGTACTTCTCATCATCCACTCAGACCTCTTGCATAATATCCACCTGTCCATGATAATTTCTCTTAAAACTGAGCCACCTCTTTTAATTCAAGAGGTCCTTTCGAGCATATCCTCCTCCAAACGGATCCCTGTCTGACCGTGAGTGCTCAGTACTTCGTTGTCTGGCGTTCTGCATACTTATTTGAACTGCCCATGTATATGTCCATTTTCTTCTAGGAGATGACGAGCTTCTTAAAGACTGACTTTCTGGTACACTCTCATCACACAGGGCACCCTTGGCGTCCTCCCTAGAGCAGGAAACCTCTCTAAATGGGTGAATTTCACGCTTTCACTTAGAGTGGGAGTGCAGCCCACATGCGCTGCGAGGCCTGCTGACTTGGATATCCAGGCTGCGAGTACCCTGGACATCAGCTGACATCATCATGTCCTCCAGGCTCCACCGCTAGCCTGTGAGGTATGGCGTCGTAGCATCTTCCGGTTTCGTAGAGGCCCAAGAACTACTGTCGTCATCCCATCTTCTGGGGTCCTCAGATATCCTGTGCGCTCCCTGACGTCATCACATCTTCGGACTCCTCTGCTGTCCTGCGAGATGTGGCGTCTGGCTTCAGGTGTTCCGGGTTTCATAGATGCCCACGACCTTCTAATGTCATGCCATCTTCTGGGTTCCTCAGATATCCTGAGAGCTAGCTGACGTCATCACATCTTCCAGATTCCACAGATATCCTGTGAACTAGTGGCAGTCAGGTCTTTAAGGTTCCAAATATCACCTTTGAGTTAGTGATGTCATGAATGGAGTTGGAATATAGCCTATGAGCTAGTGACATCATCACGTCTTCCAGGTTCCTCAGATAGCCTCTGAGCTAGTTCAAGTCAGCAGGTTCCACAGATAATAAATGACAGAGCAAGAATTCTTCTAAGGTGGGGCTGGGGTTGTAGCTCAGTGGCAGAGCACTTGCCTAGCACATGTGAGGCACTAGGTTCCACCCTTAGCACTGCATAAAAAATAAACAAATAAAGGCATTCTGTTCATCTACGACTACCAAAAAAAAAATTTTTTTTTTTAATTCTCCTAAGCTTATACCATGCCACTTCATTTTACATATATGCCCCATGGATTATCCTCCTCTGCTCAAAACATTGTTCTTTTCTTCCTCAGCCCAAGCCTTAATGACTTCTGCATTTTCTCTTTTATTAGGCAAAACCAACTCCAAGGAAACATGTACCTCAAAAATGTAGCATTTGTGGGGCTGGGGTTGTGGCTCAGTAGTAGAGTGCTTGCCTCGCACGTGTGGGGCGCTGGGTTCAATCCTCAGCACCACCTAAACATGAATAAACAAAATAAGGGTGTTGTGTCCATCTACAACTCAAAAAAAAATTTTTTTTAAATAAAAAGTAAAATTAAAAAATGTAGCATTTGTGAAGCAGCAGATGTTTGTTTGTGAAGCAGATATTTATGAGTCACTCAGAGAATCTGTTGATAATGAGAGCTGAAAGAGAAGAAATTGCTCACAGGGGAGACAAAAGGAACATCCCCTTCCCCAAGAATGGGTCCTAGCAAAGTGAAGGACATCCAGAAGACTATCCACACCACAGAAAGTCTACAAAAACAAGACATTTTTTCAGCATTCTACCACAAGTACTCTGTGAAGGATATGAAAAATAAGTCCAAGGACATTTTCCCTAAGCTTTTGTCATTTAAAATCCCAGGCATCTGGGGCTGGGGTTGTGGCTCAGCGTGCTTGCCTAGCACATGGGCCCGCCCGGGTTAGATCCTTAGCACCACGTAAAAATAAGCGCATTGTGTACAACTAAAGCAAATATATATATATATATATATATATATATATATATATAAATCCTAGGCCTCAGCCAGAGCAAGCAACACAACAGGAATTTCACCTGATAGGCACCTGACCCCTCACCCTAATAGGTCACTTGACCCCAATTCAATAAGCCCCAGGAAATTCCCTATTCACATTCCTGTCCAACCCTAAGGAATCACTAAGACCCCAGAATAAAGAACCCCAGGAGTTGCCCTCCTGACCTATCCTAAAGGAAGCCTATGTAACTCAGGCTCTTGCTGCAGCCTGCTGCCATTTCTGCCTGGAAATTGAGCCACTCCAGGGTTCTACCAATTGACTCTGCCACCAAATACTGAATAAAGAAAAGCCTGCCGGGCGCGGTGGCGCACACCTGTAATCCCAGCACTTTGGGAGGCTTAGGCAGGAGGATCGCGAGTTCAAAGCCAGCCTCAGCAATGGCGAGGCACTTAGCAACTCAGTGAGACCCTGTCTCTAAATAAAATACAAAAAAGGGCTGGGGATGTGGCCCAGTGGTCGAGTGCCCCTGAGTTCAATCCCTGTCACCACAAAAAAAAAAAAAAAAAAAAAAAAGCCTGCTGATCAGAGGTTAGCTTCCCTCCTCCCGCCTTCCTCATGTGTGTGTCATTTTTCCTAACACTCTGTGAGAATTTTAAATGTGGAACTTAATGAATAAAAAAATACACACAAAAAAAGAAATCATATGTACGTAATGAGTGTAGAAAATCATGCTGACAGAAGTTATATCTTATAATGGATGAGAATTCATACTGGAGAGAAACCCTTTTTTGTTATGAATGTGGGAAAGATTTTGGTCAGAATTTAGTTCTGACACAACAAAAACAGGAGAGAAGCTATTTAAATGTAGTCACTGGAAAGTTATGTAGGCAGACTTGTCAATTAGACATCAGAAGATTCATACCACGAAAAGGCATATAAATGTTGAGTGTGGGAAAGTATTCAATTATAAGTCACACTTTACTCATCATGAGACAAGACACCATGGAAAGAGACGCTACGTGTGCAATGGGCATATGACAAAACCATTTTTCTTAGCACAGATTGTATCAAACATCAGAGACTCCACACTGAAGAGAAAACTTGTAAGCTCTGGTCTCAACAACTTCATGCTGGAGAATCTATATGTGATCACAGAAAGAAGCCAGATTGCATTGCAGCACATGTCAGGGAATCCCCAACATGGAAAGAAATGAAGTGACTGTGGAATAATTTCTGCCAGAGTTCATATTTTCCTATATATCAGATTATCCTTGCTATATTGGTATTAACATGTGGCTAGTATGAAAATACTCTCAGCAAGGGTTTTACTGATCATCAGATAACCAGATGGTACACTCAGGCAATAAATCTTATAAATAGTGTAAATATGAAATGTTCATTGTTCACACTGTGACTGTGAACAATATGAGGAATATTGCACAACTGGGACATTAAACTCACCAGATATTGAAACACACACAGTCCTTGATCATCCCCTCATAGCTATTCTAGGTGTTGCTGCAATGTATATTTTGTCAATATGGTCCAAGTTTTTTCTTTTCTTTTTTTTTTTTTTTTTAATATTTTTAGTCATTGATGGACCTTTATTTTATTTATTTATTTTTAAATATTTATTTATTTGCTTTAGTTGTATACAATGTGGTTTTAGTTTTACATGGTGCTGAGAATCGAACCTGGGCCGCGCACGTGCTAGGCGAGCGCTCTACCACTGAGCCACAATCCCAGCCCTATTTATTTATTTTTATGTGGTGCTGAGAAATGAACCTGGTGCCTCACACATGCTAGGTAAGCACCCTACCACTGAGCCACAACCCCAGACCAGATTCAAGTTCTTAATCAGTTGATTTTTTTTTTTTTTTTTTTTTTGTGGTACCAGGGATTGAACTCAGGAGCACTCGACCACTGGGTCACATCCCCAGACCTTTTTTGTATTTTATTAGAGACAGGGTCTCACTGAGTTGCTAAGTGCCTCGCCATTGCTGAGGCTGGCTTTGAACTGGCGATCCTCCTGCCTCAGCCTCCCAAAGTGCTGGGATTACAGGCGTGCGCCACCGCGCCCGGCTTAATCAGTTGATTTTTAAGGGAAGATGATCCTCAGTACTATGAGTTGGACTGATTCAATCAGTTGCAAGGATTTAAGAATAAAGCTGAAGTTTTCAAGAAAAACTTCTGCCTGTGGGCAGCCTTTTCAGCCTAAGTCCAAGATTTTCTGCCTTCCCTTTCTAGTGGCCTGCCCTAAGGATTCCCTACATACCTACTAGCCCCCACACTGGACTGAGCCACTTTGTGGCCATGAATCTCTGAATCTAGATCTCCTACTAATTCTGTTCCTCAGACTTAAGTAAGGGGTATGTCATGTAAGACATTGGCAGCCACAGTTAAGAGCTTGGCCTGTGCCCTAGGTGAGCTGGGAGTCATTGGAGGGCTCAAGCAAAGTGACCATTATGGGCATCAGATTAATATTGGCAGCAGATTCGCCATTTTAGGTTGGGAGTTATTTTATGTAGATGATGAACCCAGCCTAATTCCATCTTAAGATTGGGAGCCATCTCATCACAAAGTCATAAAAAGTTCATTTCTGTTTTACTGTAAAATACGAAGATTTTTATTTGGCCTGCATACTTTGATGTTTTAAAAACTTGCTTCAGGCAGGGCGCACGCCTGTAATCCCAGCACTTTGGGAGGCTGAGGCAGGAGGATCACGAGTTCAAAGCCAGCCTCAGCAATGGTGAGGCACTTAGCAACTCAGTGAGACCCTGTCTCTAAATAAAATACAAAAAAAAAAAAGGTCTGGGGATGTGACCCAGTGGTCGAGTGCCCCTGAGTTCAATCCCCGGTACCACAACAAAAAAAAAAAAAAAAAAAAAAAAAAAAAAAAAAAAAAACAAAAACTTGCGTCAGATTGCTGCCTGTGCTTTAAACTTACCTGTGCCTGGCTCTCCTTGACCAGATAACAACCTTCCCTGAAATCCCAGCTGATCCTCATTAACTCAGTTGCATTAAAACCATGCACTTTCAGATATATGGGCCGTGCTGTGATCAAAACTTCTCTAAGAGCCGGGCGCGGTGGCGCACGCCTGTAATCCCAGCACTTTGGGAGGCTGAGGCAGGAGGATCACGGGTTCAAAGCCAGCCTCAGCAATGGCGAGGCATTTAGCAACTCAGCGAGACCCTGTCTCTAATAAAATACAAAAAAGGGCTGGGAGCCGGGCGTGGTGGCGAACGCCTGTAATCCTAGCACTTGGGAGGCTGAGGCAGGAGGATCGCGAGTTCAAAGCCAGCCTCAGCAGTGGTGAGGCACTTAGCAACTCAGTGAGACCCTGTCTCTAATAAAATACAAAAAAGGGCTGGGGATGTGACCCAGTGGTCGAGTGCCCCTGAGTTCAAGTCCCCGGCACCAAAAAAAAAAAAAAAAAAAAAAAAAGGGGCTGGGGATGTGGCCCAGTGGTCTAGTGCCGCTGAGTTCAATCCCCGGTACCAAAAAAAAAAAAAAAAAAAAAAAAAAAAAAAAAACTTCTCTAAGGAGCTCCAAGATAGAATTAGCACTTTCCATTTTCATAACAGAGATCTCCCAAACACTCCAGGTCTCTACTCCTCTTGGTGTCTTTTCCAAACACACTGAATTGGCACCAAACAAACAAAACCTGCCAAAGACAAGGCCAGAATTTCCTGGCTACCAAACAGTTCAAGAAAGAACCCCAAATTAGTTGAAAAGAAATCCCAAATTTACTAAATAGCCCCAGAAAACAGAAAAGGAAGGATGAGGGTCTATGCACACTGCCAGTGAGACTAGGGGACAACCAAACTTGTGCCCACAGATTCCTAAAAATTCATTTTTCCATTTTATCAAAAGAAACAGCAAAGGTGGCAGAGTGCTTGCCTGGTGTGTGCAAGGCCCTGTGTTCAATTCCCAGCTCTGTAAGGACAAAACAAAACAAAACAAAAAAAAGAAAGGAAGAAAAAGAAGGAAAAAAAAATTAAAGCAGCAAAGGGCCATCAACTCTGGTTAAAGGGGAAGGAGAGACCTGAAACAATATTAGTTTCACAGCTGCAGGGACATTCCTTACCAGTTCCCCTCCTCCAGGGTCAGCTAGCCATAAATGGCATTATATATAATCCTACCAGAGATGCCATTCTGTTATTGGCAGCCCAGACAGGGATATTGCCTGGATATCCAACTGTCCAGTTTCAGGCACCCACCAGTGTAAGAAATAGGCAAATGATGGCAAAAGGAAAAAGGAAATTTGTGCAGTTTGATCAAACTGGGGAAAAGCAGCTAGATTACTTCCCCACTGGACCCAAAGAAGGCATTACAATTTACAGAAACAGAAGCCAAATGATATACATGAGGAGATTTAGCTAGGCTATGTGTAGCTGGAGAACATGCCTGTCTTAATTTCCTTGGCATTTGCCCTCAGCATGAGGAAGTTTTTTATTCTCAGCATGAGGAAACCCAGGAGCTCTGTTTCATTAACATCCTCAGACCCCAGTGGCTTTGTTGTCAGGTACCTTTTATCTTGGGATCCAACTAAAACCAGGCAGTCTCATGTTTTTCATTGAACTTTCTTGCTTATCAACTTCTTTTGACTACCTGCTATATAAAGGAAAGAGACCAAGTCCTTAACTTGGACTGACCCTAACCAAGTATTCCGACTTCATTTCCTGTGGGAATACTCTCCCATGCACGACCTCCCTTGCCCCACCTGTTCCGGCTAAATGAGACCAGTGCACCCCATGTTTATCTACCACAAAATAGCTGATCCCCTCCTTACCCTTTGACATCCTCTCTTCTGAAAGGTCAGCAATCCCAGGAAGCAATTCCTCCTGCTCTGGTAAGTTTACCCCAGTGGCTAGAGGCCCTGGAACTCCCTGCTGTCCTATGCAAACCTCTCTTTGTGTGGCTGTCCCCCTCACCAGCCCCAGTGCCAGGCCTTAAAGTCACTTTTTTTTTTTTTTTTTGGAACTGGGGATTGAACTCAGGGGCACTCCACCACTGGGCCACATCCCCAGCCCTTTTTTTGTATTTTATTAGAGACAGGGTCTCACTGAGTTGCTAAGTGCCTCGCCATTGCTGAGGCTGGCTTTGAACTCGCGATCCTCCTGCCTCAGCCTCCCAAGTGCTGGGATTACAGGCGTGCGCCACTGCGCCCGGCCCTTAAAGCCATTTTGTCTGGAGATGAGGTGACAGTTTAGAGAGGTAGCTTTGGGTCACTGGTGGGGCCCTGGTGTTCAGGGGGTCAAGGAATGTTCAAAAGAGGACAGACATCCAAACTTCACAGGAAAGAAGTGGATAAAGGAAACAAGATGAGATTGTGGTTTTTCCTTTTATTTAGGGGACCATCTTATGTATTGCCGATGGACCCCAAAGAGGACTTACATTAGTGGTTCCTAAACTTGATTGTGCATCAAATTCAAACTAGTAGCTAGGTATGGTGGCACATACCTGTAATCCCAGTGGCTCTGGAGGCTGAGACAGGAGGATCACGAATTCAAGCCTCAGCAATGGCAAGGCACTAAGCAACTCAGTAAGACCCTGTCTAAATAAAATACAAAATTAAGGCTGGGGATGTGGCTCAATGCTTGAGTGCCCCTGAGTTCAATCGGAAAGGAAAGGAAAGGAAAGGAAAGGAAAGGAAAGGAAAGGAAAGGAAAGGAAAGGGAAAGGAAAGGGAAAGGAAAGGGAAAGGAAAGGGAAAGGAAAGGGAAAGGAAAGGGAAAGGAAAGGGAAAGGAAAGGGAAAGGAAAGGGAAAGGAAAGGGAAAGGAAAGGGAAAGGAAAGGGAAAGGAAAGGGAAAGGAAAGGGAAAGGAAAGGGAAAGGAAAGGGAAAGGAAAGGGAAGGGAAAGGGAAGGGAAAGGGAAGGGAAAGGGAAGGGAAAGGGAAGGGAAAGGGAAGGGAAAGGGAAGGGAAAGGGAAGGGAAAGGGAAGGGAAAGGGAAGGGAAAGGGAAGGGAAAGGGAAGGGAAAGGGAAGGAAAGGGAAGGGAAAGGGAAGGGAAAGGGAAGGGAAAGGGAAGGGAAAGGGAAGGGAAAGGGAAGGGAAAGGGAAAGGGAAGGGAAGGAAAGGGAAGGGAAAGGAAAGGGAAAGGAAAGGGAAAGGAAAGGGAAAGGAAAGGAAAGGGAAAGGAAAGAGAGAGAGAGAGAGAGAGAGAGAGAGAGAGAGAGAGAGAGAGAGAGAGAAAGGAAGAAAGAAAGAAAGAGAAAAGGAAAAGAAATCAAACTAGTTGGGAACATTCTAGGCTCTACCCCTAAAAGGCCCAGTCCTACTCCTGGGCAGTATAGGAGGTCCTGTGACCCTAGTCACAGTCTGCAGCATTGAGCTTTTGAGGTCACCAGGGGTGACAGCACCCTGTTTTCCTAGAGCATACTGGAGCTCTGCAAAGCACCCGAGACACAGGATCTAGCTCTGAGGGGACCCATCATGGGATGGGGAGGCCAGTCCAGTTGGAAGAGGGTACCAGGGTAGTCCTAGGGTCATTATGCTACAGGCAGGGTGTGAGGAGCCAGAGTTCAGCTGCAAGTCCTTCCCTCGGGTTCCCACCATCTCACTCCAGATGTGTCTAGGACACTGGCCTGATGCCCAGCCCCTCTGAGAAGCCCCCAAACCATCTTCTCTGTGAGTTTCACTCATGGTGTTAGAGGATCAGACCCATCTTAACATCCAGTGTTCTCAGAGAGATGTCTGCATCGTTTCATCTCCATTAGCCATTCATGGCTCAACAGCTTTCACTCCAGTCCCCTTCTGACCAGAAGACCCGCACAGACATTCACTGCCCAATAAAATCTGTCTCTCTTTCCCATGCCTACTGCTAACCATCATCTGCATTTCCCTGACACAAAGCCTGAAGCGTAGTATGCATTTAATAGATGTTTATTTACCTGAGCAACACGAAATAGTTATTTCTACACCTCTCTTTTGTCAGGCACATATTCTGTCTGTGTACCCAACTGAGCATCTGTGCCATTCCTTGAGAAGTCTCGGTGCCTATATGCCTTGCTCCTCCCCAAGCAGAACATAAGCTTGCTTTCTTCTGAAACCCCATGGTATTCACAGAGAGACAGTACAGTGGTGTGATTAAGAGCCCAAGCTCTGGAGACAGACAGCCTGGGCTTGAATCCCTGCCATGGCTTCCTAGCTCTGGAGCACTGGGCAAGTGGCTCAACCACTCTGTCTCAGTTTTCTCATCTGTAAACAGGGATATTCACAGGACTAAAACCACATAGGATTGTTGTGAAAACCCTGGCTTGCACTTGCGTAAGTAGTCTGTTAAGAATCAGCTCTTCTTACCATCACTGCCCCACTCCTAGCATCTCGTTCTATCTGTGTTATCAATACAGGCTTTATGTCTCCCACTGTACTGTCCCTCCTTCAGCACAGGAACTATGTGTCCCTGTACAGTTCAGTGCCTTCTTTTTTTTTTTTTTTTTTTTTTTTTTGGTACCAGGGATTGAACTGAGGGGGACTCAAACTTTGAGCCACATCCTCAGCCCTATTTTTTTTTTTTTTAATTTAGAGACAGGGTCTCACTGAGTTGCTTAGGGCCTCACTGTTGCTGAGGCTGACTTTGAACTTGTGGTCCTCCTGCTTCAGCCTCCCAAGCTGCTTTCTTATTGAACTGCTGTTGAGCTTCAAGCATCAGTGAGAGAAAAGGGGTGTTTGAGGAGGGTTGGGTATCCCTCTGGCAGTCTAGGGATAAAAGAGATGTAGCCTGGACTTTAGGCACCAACTGCATCTGAATCTCACTGTGCCATTTATTGTGCATCTGGTGAACTCCCCTCTTTCCAGCTCCTTGTACCTTCCTGAAGAAAGGGGTAAAGGGAGGGCAGTAAAGGCACCACAGAATTTATATAAAAATTAGTTAACTTGTGACACACTTGGGAGAATGATTGACACATCATAAGTGCTCAGTGGATGCTACTTATTACTTTTACTTTGTGTATGTGTGCACGCGCATGTGCTTGAAATCAAACCCAGGGCCTAAGAACACACTCTACTACTATTTTTTTTCTGATTATGAAAGTAATATATATTTGTGGTAAAAAACTGTGAAAATGTAGGGGTAAAAACCACCACAGTGAGGGAGTCTGATGTTTTAATAATAAATGACAGGGGTCCAACCCCAATAATGAATGTACTAAATGCAGAGGCAGTTCCGAGGAAATGATTGACTTGGTCAGGGTGGAAGGTGGTATGTGCAGTGGACTGGAAAGGCCCCACAGCACAGGCAAAGCTTATAATAAGGTTCTCAAAGACAGTTTGTCAGGACAGGAGTGGAGGGCATTTGGGAAGAAGGAATAGCAGGTGCAATGGGACAGAGGCATTGCATAGTATTTATGTCCCTGTGATTGTAGTAGTTTTGCAAAACTGCAAGGGTAAGGCGGTAGGCAGGAGTTGATGAGAGCAATGTTAAGAGGTTAGAACAGGGAAGAAGGCTGGGGGTAGGACCTCCTGTGGCATGATGAAGAATCTGAACTTTGACCTAGGTTGAGAAAGGCTAAGGAAAATTCTAAGATGCTTGCTTCCAATTTGCATTTTAGAAAGAGAACTCATGCATGGAAATGAAGAATGGACTGAAGGAGAAAGAAGGAAGCAGACAGACTTAAGACTGGTGTCAAAGTCCTGGACAGAGTTAAGGATGGCCTATGCCAACAAGAGAGTCACAAGAATGGGGAACAAAGGATGGGTCAGATATTGATTGACAGCTGCAGGGTGAGGAGAGAAACAATGCATCTGGAATTCCTGTGTTTCTAGCTAGGCTGAATGGGAAATTGGTGATGTCAGCAGACGAAGCAGGGAGTATGAAAGAAAACACACTTGTGGATGAAGCTCAGAAGAATGCTGTGTTATTTCTGGAAAACTACTCTGGTGACCATATTTATTTTTGCATGTGAAAATATTTATGCAAGAACCTTGGTCTTCATGACTACATTTAAAGTAATGCAACTAGCTGGGTGTGGTGGCACACACCAGTAATCCTAATGAGGATTACTGAGGCAGTAGGACCACAAGTTCAAGGTCAGCTCAGGCAATTTAGCAAGATCCTGTGTCAAAATAAATAAATAAATAAATAGGACTAGGGGATGTAGCTAAGTGAAAAAGCATCCCTGGGTTCTATCCCCAGTACCACACACACACACAAACTCAAAGCAGCTAACTGGGCTTTTTTTTTTTTTTTTTTTTTTTTTTTAATATTTATTTGTTTGTTTTAGTTGTTCACGACGCGTTTATTTGTATGTGGTGCTGAGGATCGAACCCGGGCCACGCACGTGCTAGGCGAGCGCTCTACCGCTGAGCCACAACCCCAGCCCCAAGGGCTTTATTTTTGAAGTGAAAGAAAATTATTATTATTATTATTATTATTATTATTATTTTTTTTTTTTGGTACCAGGGATTGAACTCAGGGGCACTCGACCACTGGGCCACATCACCAGACCTTTTTTGTATTTTATTTAGAGACAGGGTCTCACTGAGTTGCTAAGTGCCTCGCCATTGCTGAGGCTGGCTTTGAATTCGCGATCCTCCTGTCTCAGCCTCCCAAAGTGCTGGGATTACAGGCGTGCGCCACCGCGCCTGGCTAAGAAAATTATTAAACTCCAGGAAACAATTTTATAAATAAAAATATCTCTGGGGAGTTAAAAAAACAAACAAACAAACAAAAATCTTTTTACTAAAAAGAAAATTCACTAAGATGCTCTTCTCCGCCACTCCATAGTTCATCTTCTGTTACCTGAAACGTTCAGAAAAAACTAGACCTTTCTTTTAGTTGGCAACTTATCACATATTCTTTGTCAAAATCGGTTGGGTTGTATATCAAAGAACAGGAATGATTCGGAATGGTAGGAACCATTAAGAATGAAATTATTTGGGGCTGGGGTTGTGGCTCAACGGTAGAGCGCTCGCCTAGCACGTGCACGCCCGGGTTCGATCCTCAGCACCACATACAAATAAACGCATCGTGTACAACTAAAGCAAATAAATAAATACTAAAAAAAAATTATTTTTGCTATGACTGAAATTGTCCTTGCAAATCTTGTCTGTCCCTCTTTATTTTACAAATGATTGCATTGTGTTGTTGGAGAAGAAAACATCAGAAACTAACGGGAATTTTAAAGGAGGCAGAATTCAGCCCAACTTAATTTCCAGTAATTAGAAGGATGAACACTGGAATGGTATGCTTTTGCCCTGTGCAACAGAGAGACTCTCATCCCAGAAGCTGTAACAGAGAATAGGAGCCATCTGTCAGGGATACTGTGAAGTTTGTGCACCAAGCACAAAGAAAATGGTTTCTAGCCAGGTTCAGAGGCACATGCCTTTAATTCCAGCAACTTGGGAGGTTGAGGCAGGAGGATTCCAAGTTCAAGGCCAGCCTCATCAACTTAGTGAGGCCATAAACAACTTAGTGAGAACTTGTCTCTAAATTAGAAAATAACATATATATAAATAAATAAACAAATAAATGGGCTAGGGATGTAGCTCAGTGCCCCTGGGCACTAAATCCCCCTAAATCCCCTCCTCAAAATGGTTTCTTTGACTCTGGTTTTCATCGACTGCATGTGAAGAGCTGAATGAACATCAGAACATCTGTGTGGGTAAACTCATGGGCGTGAATGGTGGATGTGCCTGGGGCTTTGTTATTTTGCTATTTCATGTGTCAAGAGGAGCAATAAGAAGACATAAGGCTACACTGATACGTAGAGACCAGCTCAAGGACAGCTTGGACTCTAAGGCTGAGCTAGAATTTTTATTCTATTAGGGAGAAGATGCTGATAGGTTTCAACCACTGAAAGATGAGACTGGCGTAGCGCCAACCTTCACATGCTTCCCCACCTCACACCCATCATCTAGGCCATGTGATCCAGACACCCACCAAGCAGAGCAGTCCAGGGAAGATCTATTCTCTAATCTCACCATCTTATCTCACTGGGTAACTGCTTGTGTCTATAAGTTGGAAATAATACCAACACCTGCTTCATACAGATTATTGTGAGGATCAAGACTGAATATATGAAAAACACTTGGAAAGGGGCCAAATAAAGCTAACACAGAGAAATGCCAAGTGTCAGCTACTGTTACATCACCTGGAAAGCCACTTTCTTCTATCACCTCAATCCAGAAAACTTCCCTGACAACAATCTCTTTCCACTCACTCCATGCTTAGCTAACCTGCCCCAGACTTAATGCTACTTAGATGTGGGAGGTTGCAGAGCATGAAGAAAACTACAGGTTTTGACTAAGAGCTTACAGATATTTTGAGGGGAACACTAAATGGGAAAGGCATATCTGGTTTGAAATGAACAAGTCCCATGTGAATGCTGTGCTGGTGAGACCCAAGAACTTGTGAGAGATCAGTACCACACATGCAGACTAAAAACTTATTTGCATAGAGGTGATAATTGAAGCCTGGGGAATAAATAGATTCCAACGATTATAGAAAAAAAATCATGGAAAATAGGTATGACGTGTAGGAAAATAAGACAATAAGGTAAGTAAAATGTAGTTTCAAAATTATTTTAAAAATCTGACTTTTCACATATCAACCATGATCAGCCCTACTAGGAAGCTCTGAAGAGCTGTCATGAGATCCTTTCTGGGGCAATTTCAGTCTGTTTCCACATCTGAGCAGAGGAGCTAAACCTTCATATTTAGTGACTACCCATTACCCAGCTATCTTACCTGCTAAGAGGTCTTTTCCAGAGACCCACAAAATGAACTCCTACTTATCCTTAGAAGCTTTAATCTCTTCCCCAAAAGAAAATTTTTAACTATTCCATGACTATTTCTTCCTTCTCAGTGTAAATTTTAACTCTATTCCGAGATATCATATAGGTCTGACTTGGAGCTCAAAAACCTGTAATTCCGGAATGGGAAGTTCAAGCCCACACTTTGCCTAACAAAGTGAATCTGCAAATATGTGGCAAATGTTGAAAGTCAAAAGTACTGGGGTAAGAAAAAGGGGAGTCTGACGTGAAAAAGATTTCCATGCATGTATGAGTTTGTCAGGATGAAACAAGCTACCATGTGTAACCATTAATTTCTAACTAACTAACTAAATAAATAAATTTTAAAGTCAAAATGATGTTTCATTAGTTTTGTGAAGTTAAAAACAGATGATCAGGGCTGGGGTTGTGGCTCAGAGGTAGAGTTGTCGCCTAGCATGTGTGAGGCAGTGGGTTCGATCCTCAACACCACATACATTAAAATAAAGACATTGTGTCCACCTATAACTAAAAAATAAATATTAAAAAAAAAACAGATGATCAATCATAATATACAATCCAAAACTTTTCAAATAGGCCAGAATTCCATACATTTTATGGACTTCTTCAGATTTTCAACCTACCCTCCATGGTTGTAACATCCTTTTGAAAACAGCCACACCAAGAAATCTAAAATTTGCCCAAGGGTACCCAATAACCCAGTACTCTCTTCTTAGGGACCCCCATACCCAATAACACCATTCTACTTTTGGTTGCTGGTCTTATGTATTATACCACAGCCAGGCATAGTGACACACCCATGTAATCCCAGTGACTCAGTAGGATGAGGCAGGAGGATCAAAAGTCTTAGGCCAACTTCAGCAATTTAGCAAGGCCCTAAGCAACTTAGTGAGACCCTGTCTCAAAATAAAAAAATAAAAAAAGGGGTGAAGATGTGGCTCAGTGTTTAAGTGTCCCTGGGTTCAATCCCTGGTACCAAAAAAAAGTGTGCCACACAGAACAATCTGCAATCATAAAATTTTAAATATGAAGGCAGGAGTGACTGCACAAGTGATTTTGAGATAGTCTGTAGAAGTAATTAGAAGAGTCTGATAGAGCCTGAGGGAAAGGGAAATCTAGTGTTTGTGATTTAAAGAGAAATGGTTGTCCCTATCAAGTTTAAAGGTTAATATTCAGATTCCACGTATAGTCACCATGTCCTGTTTAACTGAATGAATATGGCCCCTGCACAAAAACACACTCAATCTCCTTCTGAAAAAAACTATTCTGTTTAATAGTGCACTTCATTAATGCTACAGGATGAGCAGGATCAGGGAAACACAATGGAAGATCATCCCTTGGACCAGGAAAACTCAGGGAGCACCATCCTAACCCAGCAAGGAGCCCTCCACCGGGCTCAGGCCACAGCCTTCCTTCTCTGGGCTTTCTCTTTATTTGCATTAATCCTCCATGGCTGAAGTCAGAGGTGGAGTCAGGAGAGGTTGGATTGCTGGGGCCAGATATTAGAGATGACAGAAGATAGGACAGGTTGGCTGGGTGAGCTCCTCAAAAGCATCCTCAATAACTAAAGGGTAGGATTAAATCACCTTTCATCACAGGAGTAGGAAGAGGGAGAGAGGACAGGAGTCAGAGGCCAATGCTATATGCTTCTTATCTGTTCCCTCAGGTTATTCACTGCTTAGACGTAGTCCCACTACAACGGGGAGGACCATGAGGGGTCTGCCCATTGCCAGACTATTCTTGGATTTGTGGTCTTGCTGTGCCAAGAGCTCTACAGGATATAGTCATCACAGAAATCCTCTCTGGGGTCCTCTCCCCCTCCTCAATACAATAGCAAATCCCTCAACATCTAGTTTTCTCCAAGTTATGAAATCATGAAACAACACAAATCTTAAAGCTGAATTGGGAAGAGTGGCTTTGAAATATAGCCTCCATTTCCCTTCCCAGCAAATAGGAGGACCCAGAACATTCTTTCTGCTGCCTTTTGTGCTCACTGTACACGACTCCCAACTAGTGGAATCCTTGGAATTTTGTTCCTACTAAGCTTCCACCACCCCCCACCCCGACCTTGGAAAGAAAGGCTCCTCTGGTGCAATTAGAATGGTTTAGTGCAATCTCTCTTACAAAATGTGTGACTGGACCCCAGGCTTCCTTCTATTCCCTGCGCTTTATCTGCTGCTTGCCTTACAGATTTTCGAGGCTGGTATCATTGCTGAGAAATCTACTAGATTGCTGATCACCCAATCTGCCCCCTTTTCTAAAGTGAGAGGTCTGAGGTGGAAGGGACACATCCTAAGTTGTTCATACTAATCCAGTAAGGCAAGAGCTCTTTCAAACTCAGGGGAAGTGAGGAAAATAGCATGTGGTTCTCTTTCATGTAGACTCTCTAATATTTAATTCAGCAGTAACTCTGAGGGAACTTTTGCTCATACCCATTACATTCAAAGGCTTCTCTCCAGTGTGAATCCTCTGGTGGCGAACAAGAGCAGAGCTATACCTGAAGGCTTTCCCACACTCACTACATTCATAGGGATTCTCCCCTGTGTGGATTCTTTGATGCTGAATAAGGCCTGAACTATAAGTAAACTTTCCTCCGCATTCCATACATTCGTAGGGCTTCTCTCCAGTGTGAATTCTCTGGTGCTGATAGAGGTGTGAGCTCTGGCTGAAGGCCTTCCCACACTCATTACATTCATAGGGTTTTTCTCCAGTGTGGATTCTTTGATGATGAATAAGGGTAGAGCTCCTACTAAAGGCCTTCCCACATTCATTACAGGCATAGGGCTTTTCACCAGTGTGGATTCTCTGATGGTGAGTCAGGGTGGAACTCCAGCTAAAAGTTTTCCCACACTCATTACATTCATAAGGTTTCTCCCCGGTGTGGATCCTCCGGTGGAGAATGAGAGCAGAGCTACAACTGAAGGTCTTTCCACAATCATTACATTCATAAGGCTTCTCCCCAGTGTGGATTCTCTGGTGCTGAATAAGATGAGAACTCTGGCTGAAGGCCTTCCCACATTCAGTACATTCATAGGGCTTTTCCCCAGTGTGGATTCTCTGATGTTGAATAAGGTCTGAAGTTCGATTAAAGCTCTTGCTACATTCATCACATTTATGGGGTCTGTCTCCCATAAGAAGTCTCTGATGTGAAATAAGGTTGGAATTCACAGTGAAGCTGTTCCCAAACTCATTATGTTTCTCCTTTCTCTCTCCCATGGTGGTAAGCTTTTCCTCAACTGTCACATGACCAAAATCTTGAATTTTTCTATTCAATCTTTCTCCAGAGGAGTTCCCTAGTTGCCTCTTTAGATTAACTTCTTGTTCATAGGCTTCTTTAAACTTAATACCCTGAGAAATATCCTTCTGGAATTGTCCCAACAGCACCCCACGTGATCCTGTATCTTCAGAAATTTCTTGATTATTTTCAGTTCTGGATTCACCATCTAGCACAATTTAAAAAAAAATGCAAATGTCACTTGTTCCTTGTGCAAAAAAGAATAAAACACAGAGGACAAGATAACTGTGTAACTTGTATTTATAGTGCTAAAAGTACATGCCTAAAGAGAGGCCTACTTAAATGTAGCTAAGTTGAAACAAGATAAACAGGCTAAGGAAACAGGGAAAGAGCAAGGCACAGAGCAAAGTTAAGAGAAAAGAGATGAAAGTACAGAGAAAACTGAGGATGTAAAGAGGAGGTATGGATTGGGCAGAGAGTTGGGAACCAAAACTATAAGAGGAAAGCCATATTGCTTAATGAAATCTTCAAGGAGAAGTCAGAGGCTATAGATATAACTCAGGAGATAGATGGTCACTGCAAAGACAATTTAAAAAATGACAGGTAAGCTGGGCACTGTGCGCGCACGCCCAGTGACTCAGAAGGCTGAAGCAGAAGGATCAAATTCAAGGTCAGCCTCAGTGATATAGTGAGGCCCTAAGCAACTTAGTGAGATGCTGAGGCATAATAAAAAATTTTTTCAAAAGGGTTGGGGATGTTGCTTGGTGATAAAGCACCACTGGGTTCAATTCCTGGGTTCAATCTCCAGTACCAAAATTGAAAAAATCAAAACAGGAGTCAGGCTGGTTCATGCCTGTAATCCCAGAGACGTGGAAAGTTGAGGTAGGAGGATCTCAAATTTGAGGCCAGCCTCAGCAACTCAGTGAGACCCTGTCTCAAAATAAGAAGTAAAAAGGGCTGGGAATGTAGCTCAGTGGTAGAGCACCCCTGGGTTCAATTCCCTGTACCACTCAAACAAACAAAAAATGATGGGGGAGCGTGGTAGCACACAACTATAATTCCAGCTACTTGGGAAACTGAGACAGGAAAGAAGATCATAAGTTTGAGGCCTGTCTGGCAACTTAGTAATTCCTGTTTCAAATTAAAAAAGACTGGGGATGTAGTTCAGTAGCACAGCACTTGCCTAGCCTAGCATGTGCAAGGCAATCCTTCCCCAGTACTGCAAACAAACAAACAAACAAAAAAGGCATGATAGGAGAGCAAATATGAAAAACTAACAGAGATAGCTGAAGAGAAAGTGGAGAAGAGAGCTAAGAAACGTGGGAGAGTGGAAAGAAGCAGAAGGGTGAGGATACTGGGGATTTCAATGGCCTCATGTGAGTAGAACAATCCTATCTGTAGTCTTTCGTCACATAAGTAACACCCACGGAAATAGGCAAAACAGCTTAGTCCACCTCTGGGCTCCAGGACTAGAAAACTGTGCCGGTGTGGGAGGCTATGTAAACCATATCTGACCTCTCTATTTTCACTACTTTTGTTGCAGTTCCCAAAGGGAACTTCGGGCACAGAGAATAACTGTAAAGGGTTCAGAGAGTCAGCATTTTTAGTTTATATATTTTTAAAACAGGGCACTGAGGATCAGAAATAGAAACAGCTGTTTCTCCCTGGCTTGAACAGGTATCTCTTTGGACTTCTCTGTTCTCAGTTCCTTTCCAACTCAAGACCCTTAACTCTTCCACTCACTCCAGCCAAGAGATGGTATCAGGATTCAGAAATGGGAATCCTACTCATGGGGAAGAGTCATGGGACAAGGAAGTTTATCCTGCTCATACTAAACAATTCCAGAATGCAATCTGAGATCTCAGATCTCCTAGGGACAGAAAGAAATTGTACAGGCAGGTCTCAGTTGGGAGTAAGGAAGACCCCTGGCATTGCTCAGGAAAACAGTACCACTAAAAGTGGGGTGAGAGATGAGGAATTAACCTTAAAAAAAAAAATTATATGGGCTGGGATTGTGGCTCAGTGGTAGAGCGCTCGCCTAGCACGTGCGCGGCCCGGGTTCGATCCTCAGCACCACGTACAAATAAACGCATTGTGTACAACTAAAGCAAATAAATAAATATTTAAAAAAAATTATATATGTATATATATATATACACACACACACACACACACACATATAAAATGTGTGTATATATATATGTGTGTATATATATATGTATATATATGTATATGTATATATATGTATATGTGTGTGTGTATATATATATATATATACACATATATATAATGTGTGTGTGTGTATATATATATATAATTTTAGTTGTTGATAGGCCTTTATTTTATTTATTTATATGAGGTGCTGAGACTTGAACCCAGTGCCTCACACGTGCCAAGCAAGTGTGCTGAGCCCCAGCCCCAGCCCAAGGAATTAATCTTTTGTTGTTGTTGTGCTGGGGATTGAACCCAGGGCCTCATGTGTGTGAGGCAAGCACTCTACCAACGCAGCTATATCCCTAGCCCTGAGGAATTAATCTTGAAGGTAATTTCTACTTACAAGTTTATATTTCGACAAGAGCAGCAGGTGCACAAGATCCTAAATAAAGCAAGAGGTCCTTAAGGTAATTCAACAGAGAAGGGAAGGAGAGTCCTAGAATGTTCACTCAGACACAAGGATCCCAACATATTCTTCAGAAAAATCTCTGGATTATATGTTAAGTTTTGAGAACACATGGAAAAAGTATCCGATTTGGAGTTAAAAGACCCTTGGGGATCAATTTTTTGCTACTTACCAGGTCTATGACAATGCACAAGGCAATTGAGATCCCTAATCTCACTTTCCTCTCCTATAAAATAAGGACAATAGAACTGGGATGTAGCTCAGTGGTAGAGTGTATGCCTAGCATATGCAAGGCCCTGGGTTCCATCCCCAGTATAAGAAGAAAAAAAAAAAAGAGAAAATAATACTAGCAACCTCAATTACAGCGTTACTATGAGAAATAAATGAGAGACTATACATGAAAACTGCAAATTATTGTATAAATGTGAGTTATAATTATTATTATTAGAATTTTCTGAGGCTGAGTCATCACTACTTGTTTTCAGTGACTGAACTGTTTCTAGCAAACAAGGAAGCCAACAGAGAGCAGGGAGCTCTGAGAAGATGCGACTCCTTACCCAGTGAGAATACATTCCCATAATTCTCTAGCATCACTTCCCTGTAGAGATCCCTCTGAGCAGGTTCCAAACGCTTCCACTCCTTCCGGATGAAGTACACAGCTACATCTTCAAATGTCACCAACTCCTGAAACAACACAATAATGCACACAATTTTAGGGTGAGGGCTGGGACCAGCAGCACCAAAAAGAAACAACTCAGGATGGGGTTGATTAATGCCTCTTTGGGAAGTGGGGAAACGAGGTCTGAATAGAGAATGAGAGGTAAGAGTCCGTGACAGAAGGTGAAGGACCATTACTCAGTAGGAAGGACCACAGTCCTAATGGACAGAACAGTCCTAATGGACAGAATCCAGATTTAGGACACTGAATGGGATGTCACTGCACAAAAGCTGCCCACAAATTGGGAAGAAAATGGGTGAAGGGAACCAGAGCTCACCTGGGACTTGGCCTTTAGGAGTGCAGCTGCCAACATCTCATCCCCCAGGCTGTCCTTGTCAGAAAAGGCAGGAACTTTCGAAGAGGGAAGAGCTGAAGGATAATAAAAGGGCCCAGAAGTGAGTCTATCTGCTCTCTGACCTCTGGTCACTCTTCTTAATGAAAATGCCTAGTTTCATCTTTCCTGTGTTCTTGTCCATTCTCCCAAGCTGAGTCAGGAACAAGTTATACTCTCACATCTCTTCCATCATTCTTCCACATCTCTGAACTCAAACTCCCACATGAAGTTCTCAGGCAGAGGAAAATGAGCAGCTTTTCCCCAGCCCTGACTGAAAACAATGCTCATCTACTTTTTCTTTATCCCCAGATAAAATCTATATACTATAAATATTTCCTGTTCCTGTGCTTGACCACATAACTTTTCATATTTGTCTCTTAGAGACTCTAAACCACTAGACATACTAGATCAGACAAAAAGGGTCCTAAATGCTTTTACCTGATAAGCATGAAAACAATTCCCATTCAGGCTAAAACTAGTTCAAAAGTCAGAGACAGTCTATAAAAGCAAGATATATTTTAGTGACTATCCACTTTAGCCTTTTGCCCATGACCTGCAAAATGACTCCCCAGAGCCTATTCTAAGAATTTGTTCCTGAAGAGCCCAAATTATGACCATGAAGTTGGCTGTTACAGATGCTTGAAAAATGGCATTAAGGGATTGTCAGTTTTCTTAATCCTGCATGAGGTGCCTACAACCTTTCAAAATGCCTCAGTTATAACACCTATCAAGCTGTGTATTAATTACTGGTTTCTGTTAAACTTCCCCCACTAGATGGTGAGTTACTGAATAGCAAGAAGTACGTCTTATCACATCTGGACTCTAGCAGTTATTCTAGTACCTGGTGTATGAGATATTTAATTAAATGATTTCTGAATGATTGATAAAAATAAATGAATCCCTATTCCTCACCACTCTCAAGCAGGGCCTGAGGTTCCTGAGATACATGATCGGCTTGAGTTTCCATGGGTAGGGCTAGATGCTCTAGTTTCTGGTCTCCTATCTGAAGACTCAGCAGGAAGCAGGTTTTGAATGAGAATGAGGAAACACTGCAGAAGCAAAAGTTCAAAGATAACTTTAAAAACATCTCTTGAATACAGAAAGAGAGGAACAAGCATCTCAGTTAATATCCACAACAGTAAGCATGCCAGCAACTGGGACTAGTCTTTTTGATCCTGGTGCCACCCACTCCCTATAACGATATTACACAAAGATCACTAAAAGGGCTTATGTTTCCTACAACATCCCAACTTCCCCAACAACTCTCTGAGATTGGGCTCGAACTTAAGATCCTCCCGTCTCAGTCTCCCAAATTGCTGGGATTATAGGTGTGCACCACCACACCTAGCTTCTCAGTGATATTTACAACAACTATGAAAATAATAATCTCAGTTTCTGTGCTTCCTCTTACTGAGAAGGCACCAGCTTTGTTTTATCTTCCTCTTCTTATAAAACATTTCTTTTTTTTTTTTTTTTTTTTTGTCCTGGGGATTGAACTCAGGGCCACTTGACCACAGGGCCACATCCCCAGCCCTTTTTTGTATTTTATAAGTGCCTCGCCATTGCTGAGGCTGTCTTTGAACTCGCGATCCTCATGCCTTAGCCTCCCAAGTGCCAGGATTACAGGTGTGCACCACCACGCCCGGCTTTATAAGACATTTCTTTAGATCAGAACATAAGTCCCTGCAGCAGGGACCAATTTTTTTTTTTAAACATAAGATTCTTCACTGTTCTGCTTTTATCCCCACAAATGTCTTCACTCCCAATTGACACCATAATCAAAAAAAGTCTATTCTCTGTGTCTCTAGTGAATAAAATATAATAGAGCACTTAAGAGTAAGGTTTGAATCTCAAGTAGGAGTTTTTTCTTCAAAGGCTGTGACATGATCAGTACATTCAGATTATTCAGCAGCCACCAGAGCATCCCAGAGCATCAGAAAACAAAAACAAAACAAAAAAATACTCCTGCTTTTATCCACTATCCTTTATCTACTTAGTCATTTGCTCACATATTTGTTGAAAGCCAGCTACATTGCAAGGCACTACAGCAAGTAGCTTAAAAAAAAAAAAAATCAGAAATGCAAAAAGTATTGGCTTCATCATTATAAGCTGCTATATTTACCTAAGGCATAAAAGGGGGAAGAGCCTTGTCTGAGAGTCACTTGAAAGCACACAAAAGTCTAGTTTGGGAATAGCAAGGAGATATAGTATGTCCAATACCAATGCCAATGGCATTTCACAGTTGAAAACACGGAATCAGGCATGAGGCAGGCCCACTAGCGATCAAGGCGAGTCACTCTCTTGCCACCATCACCCTCCTTGCTGGGTCCCCTCAACTGTTTCAGAGCCAGCTATCTTTTTTTTTTTTTTTTTTTTTCTTATCAACCACCTTTACAAGTTTCTAAGCCTGTAAGCAGACACCTACAACAAATCAACTCTTAGAACAAACTCTTAAAAAAAGCTGGAAACAGTGGTAGTTTCAGAAACTCAGAAGCTGAGGTGGAAGGGTAGCTTGAACCCATGAGCTCAAGACCATCCAGGGTAACACTGCAAGACCCCATCTCCAAAAACAAAACAAAACAACAAGCTTCCCTTAAAAAGGCAAGTCAAAGGCTCTGACTCCAGATAAAAAAGCAATACTCTCTCTTTACAACTGGGTTAAGCAAAGCTGGAACTCAAAGGCATATTGTTGAAAACAAGTTCCCTGTGTATCAGTAAACAATGTTTCTCACAGAAAGAAATTCTCCATTGTGCCCCACAGCTTTGAGTCCAGGCAGGGCCCTTCCCTTGCCCTGCTGCAAAACCCTCTCCCTGCCCTGCTCTTGGGGACTAAGAAAGATCACTTGGCAGTGAGAATGGGTTATGGAAAACTTTACCTACCGGATCCTTTCCTTCTCTGAAGTTAGTCCCTAGAAGTCAAGGTTGCAATGGCTGAGAATCTAGCAGCCTTTATTCAAGTTCCTGGAAATTCTGATTTTAATTGATGCCAATGCTACCTGATTAAAGGGGAAAAAAGGTACATTCATGTAAACCTTATTTCTAACATAAATATTTAGATTAAAAAGAGGAAATAAAGCTAATAAATACTAACAACTGATAATTCTGTTGCACCCTGGAAAAATCTGAAATGGATCTGAAGGTTCTCCAGGTGAACCTTCACCCAGGGTAAGAAGTTCCCATCATTCTGTCAGCTAACTTGCTGGACACACAGCTACTTCAACAGTGAGTCTGCTCCACTGGTGCACAGCATAGCTATGAGAGGACTTCAGCGATGCTAAAGCCCATTCCAAGGGATCCTCACCTCCCCCAGATCTAGTGCTCTAATGGAACTTTAACAGCTACTCATCAAACACTTGAAATCAAACGATGTCCACTCTCCACAAACGTCTCCTCTAGAGGGAAAATACCTTAACTTCCTCTAAGTATTCCACGAATTTCAAGTTCATCATTCTGCTATCCTCTTGTGGAGTTTACACATGCCCTTCAGGGCATAAACACCACTCTGTGTTCAATCCCACTTCCAAAGCAGATCAAATTAGGGATCAACATGTTTGAAAACGGGAACCAGAGCCTACTGGATTACTCCCGTAAAAGACTCCACTAACGGGCTCCAGCGGGACAGTACCTAGAATCTGAGTTTGCACCCGCTCCCAGCCTTAGTTCTAATTGTTCATTCTCTGATCCATGAAGCCAGTTAAGTAAACTTCCTCTCCTGCCCAAACGTGGAAAAACTGTTACCATCAAACAACAGCGTCTGGGAGAAGCAGCAAGTTAGGGTCGCTGTCACCCGCTGTTCTGGAGAGGCACGCGTCTACGGCTACACTGGAACTTTTAAACGCCCGAGCTGGGTGCTGTTTAAGCCACAAAACCAGAACTGGAGCCCCTTTCCGCCCTGCGCTACGCAAGGTCCGTGTTCCGTGTGTGTGTGTGTGTGTGTGTGTGTGTATGTATGTATGTATGTGTTGGGGTCCCTGGAGACCGGCTGTAGGGGAGGGAGGGGCGCCTGCCCGCACCCTGCTCCGGCGGGCCTGGGGACCCCCGCGGGCCGCAAGCCTCACGGACACCACCCCCTTCCCCGGCGACCACAGCCTCCGTCTCACTGCGAGCCACGGGGACAGACGGACTTACCTTAGAGACTGGGACGGGAGGTGGGGGTGGGGCCGGACACGGACCAGGCCCGGTTGGACCCTGTCACAGACCCACACACCCGGGACAGAACAAAGAACGGAAGTTTCTTCGCGTTTCGCTTCCGGGTCATTCTTTTCACCAACCACCCCACGCCTCCGGGGGCCCCCAACGCCCACTTGTTCTCTCTAGGAATATGGGAGGTCCTCAGCTCTCGATGGTTTGCTGACTCAGGGCAGAGGACCCACAGCGGGAGCCGAAGGCCCGAGAGCTGACGCGGCACTCGCGGCCCTGTCGCCCCAAGCAGACGCCGGCTGCGCCCCCTGCTGGCCGCGTCGAGTGCGAAAGATCCGAAGAGCTGAACCACACCACGAACTCGATTCCCCCTCAGAACTGGGCATCCTTTTTTTTTTTTTTTTTTTTTTTTCAAGTCCTTATTATTCTGCTTATTCCTCTACAGCAAGAAGAACAGATCAAAGTAGGCAGAGTCGAGGAAAGAAAGATGGAGGCAGAGCGAGGTTCCTCGAACTGGGGTGGCTTGTTTTGTAAAAAATTCTCCCAAGGACAGTCGTAGGGGACAGGTCGTGGGCTCCCAGAACCTTTCTTACGATCAATTCTGTTGCTCTGGGGCTCGGTCCAGTTGTAGATTACTCCCGGTGTTTGGCCCAGAACCTGGCCTGTTAACTCCTAGCAACTTTCCAGAAGTCATGACGTTGATTTCTCCTCTGAATCTGATCTGCCATGCCAGGAGCCAAGAGATGCTGAAGGTAGTCCACCAAGGTGAAGAAGATACTTAAACTAATGTGTGGCATTTAACTAAAAGAAAATTTTAAAAATAAAGTTAAAAAGTAAGCCTTAGCAAAATTCAGTGGAAGAATGGGCACTGGTAGTCTTGCTTGGGCCTCATGTCAGAAGGCAGAAGTCTTCAGACGAGGGTCTAAGGACTGGAGGGTAGACGTGGGCGATGGGGAATCCACACATCTTTCCAAAGCTGTCAAAGAATCAACTTCCAGGTCCTCACTTTCTATAATACACCTTTAAAACTGATCCCCTGCAAAACACTCCCATGGTGTAACCCCTTTCAAAGTGGCTTTCTCACTTCTCACTTGACAAAAATATAGGCTCTTCATCCCCAAATCTTATAATGGGGCTTTGCCGTGAGGGATCAGAACCTCTTAGCTATCCATCAAAAGGAATAATCTGAAATAGTGCTGCCAATACTGAACACAAATCCTATGTGATTTAAGTGGCTGCCTATAATTTACCTCCTTTGGACTGCTTCCAAGACCCACATGGATGCCAAAATCCACAGATGCTCAAATCCCACAATCCAGTGCTACACAATGGTGTAGTACTCGCATATAACCTAGGCCATCTCCCATATACTTTAAATCATGCTAGGTAAATAGTTGCTATGCTGTATCGTTTAGAGAATAATGACAAGAAAAAACGTCTGTACATGTTCAATACAGATGCGTTTTTTTCCCAAATATGTTCAATCCCTGGTTGGTTGAATGAATTCCCAGATGTGGAACCCATGGATATAGAGGGGCAACTGCACCTTTCTGGTTAGAGAGAAGGAAGTTGCTGTAAATCACCCCAGAGAACCTCAATTTTCAGTTAAGTTGGAGGAAAGGGGAGGATGAGGGTCTGAGTTGAACAAGAGCTCCCCACTAGGTGCCCTGCCCATTGGGTGCCTCAGAATAGTTACAGGTGAACAGCAGACCACAGCACTCAAGGTGGCCCAGCATGCTGCACCATTTTTTTAAAATATTTATTCATTTGCTTTAGTTGTACACAATGCGTTTTTACGTGGTGCTGAGGATTGAACCTGGGCCGAATACGTGCTAGGCCAGCGCTCTACCGCTGAACCACAACCCCAGCCCTGCTGCACCAGTTTTAGAACAGTGTTGTCAGAAACAGGGAGGAGATTTCATAGCAGTAGAAACAAGGGTACTTGGCAACCAACTAAGTGCCAGGACAACGGACGCAAAGGAGAAGAAGACATTGTCATTTTTCAAACCTCCAGATGCTAGGATTGGATCAGTTCAGAATCTTACCACACCCAAACACCCTCACTGTCCTTTTCTAGATGATAACATGTAAGGGAGATGCATAGGAGTACTTCTAACTTTCAACCCTCCACAGAGCCTGGATCAATTAAGAGATCAATAATGGTTTATTTACAGATTAAACTGTTCTGGCCATCTCCAGGCTTAAATGAACAGTGAACAGTTTATTATCCTCTCTTAGTCCATCCTCCTGGGTAAAGAACTGAATTGTGTGCTCAAAAGTGTGCACGTGTGTGTGTGTGTGTGTGTGTGTGTGTGTGTGTGAGAGAGAGAGAGAGAGAGAGAGAGAGAGAGAGATTTATTTGGTGCTGGGGGTGCCTGTGGTGGTTTCAGAGAAGAGGTGCCCATGAGATGCAGGCTGCCCACAGATGATGAGCCTCCTGTGGTCTACAGGAACATGCTCAAGGACAGCACCTAGAACAGGTTTTCCATGTGTGGTCCCCTGGCCCCCTCATCCTCTGTTTCTACCAACATGGAAAACTGCCAAAAGTGACTGACTCAGGAGTCTGTTTCAGCCCCATCCTAATAAGAAAGCCACTTGTTTTAGTTAATGTGGGTTTAGTCAATGTGGGAGGCTTTGTGAGATCACCCCTCAGTGTAAGGCTAGGGTGTCTGGACAGTCACCATTGCCCAGTACTGCCTAAGCTGAGGGTCTGAGTGTCCCTTGGGATGGGCTTACCAGCCAGCTGCAGCACCTGTGTTACACGGCACCAGCCTGCTGGAAAACTGAGGCAGCTCAGAGACTCCCTCTTCAAACCCTGACTCTTGATGTCATGACAGAAAAATTTCAGACATTTGGCTCAGAGTTACCTCAGGATAAGTTTTATTAGAAGGGATAGGAAAAGGGAAAAGGGGACACTCTCAAGGGAGAGAGAAGATTCTTTCATAGATGTGTGCCACTCCTGCCCTCCAGTTTGTTTGTTTGTTTTGTTTTGTTTTTGTGTGGGGCTCAGTTTGAACCCAGGGTCTTGTGCATGAGAGGCAAGCACTCTACCAACTGAGCTATATCCCCAGCCCTGCCCTCTAATTTTACTGGGCATCCCAGGAAAGTTTCCCAAGAGTCCCACCCAGTTCACCTCTTGACTTGACTGACAGAAGATGACATCAGACTTCAAGTCCTCACCATGGCATGACAACTGTAGGTCACTTTGGCCCATGCTGGCTAGTTCTCATTGGAACCTGTTCTTACAGATTTTATGGTTAAGGGAAATTATTATTATTATTTTTGGTACCGGGGATTGAACTCAGGGGCACTTGACCACTGGGCCACATCCCTAGCACCACCTCCCCCTTTATTTTGTATTTTATTAGAGACAGGGTCTCACTGAGTTGCTAAGTGCCTCACCATTGCTAGGCTGCCTTTGAACTCTTGATCCTCCTGCCTCAGCCTCCCAAGTGCTGGGACTACAGGCGTGCGCCACCACGCCCAGCTAAAGGGAATTATTCTTATCTCCCTGAGTTCTGGGATCTGGTCTGTGTAAGAGTCACAAGTCCCTACCCTCAGGGTAACTTGTGTTCTTTTTTTTTAATATTTATTTTTTAGTAGTAGGTGGACACGATATCTTTATTTCATTTTTATGTGGTGCTGAGGATCAAACCCAGTGCCTCACATGTGCTAGGCGAGCAATCTACCACTGAGCCACAACCCCAGCCCAAAACTTGTGTTCTTTTTATCAGCATTTTGGTCCTGAATTTCTCCTGCAGGTTGTTTGCTGAGGAATGTAATGTATCCTGTCAACTTAAGCAAGGTAGTGCTGCAGATATATTGTTTAAAAAAAAAAAAAAGCACATGGACCACAAAGACCCTTCCTGACAACCCCTAGGAATGGCCTAACTGCAAAAAATTCTACCACTCCCTCATGCCCCTATAACTACCCCAGGCTGTAAGCAGAAGAGGAATCTCAAGTCTCCACTGGGTCCCTCTCAGAGATAAACCTGAGGTGCCGTTGAGTCACCTTCTCCTATCTCTCTCTTTTTCTTTCATTCAGTTCTTTCCTTGCATTTTGGTGCTGAAACTCAAGACCAGTGTTCAGGTTCTGACCATGGGTGGCCCCTCCAGGCCTTCCTTTGACCTCCTCCTAGTCTCTTTTTCTTTCCTTCTCTTATTTTACCACCTCTCCCTCCAGTGGTTCTAGTAAGGACAACTCACATTGTTGGACTTCTCATCCACCAGCCATCGACTATTGGGTGAGTGACCCCCTCTGATTCTTCTGGATTCCTGGAATCCCTGCCAGCATTTCCCTCTCAATAGATACTATTCTTCTGACAAATCCCAGGTCTGGGTGAGAGAAACTCCTGCCACCACTGAGTGGCTCTCTTTGGGGACACCCATCCATTCCCTGTCTTTCCTGGAATGACCTCAGAGAAACCAAAATTCTTGTGGGGATGTCCCTTGATTTTTGGTTTTTCTCTCTACAGGAGTCCTTGGGACCCCTCCTCTAACCTTTTTGACAAGCATGGGCCAGACCCCATCAGCCACCACGAGGGAGTCTTTTCAAACACATCAGTCCCTGGATTTCCAAGACACAGTCTGGTGTTATTTTTTTGTTTTGTTTTTTTGTATGCAGGGGCACTTAACCACTGAGCCACATCTCCAGCCCCACCCTTTTTTGTATTTTATTTATTTTATTTAGAGGCAAGGTCTCACTGAGTTGCTTAGGGCCTTGCTAAGTTGCTGAGGCTGGCTTTGAACTTGTGATCCTCCTGCCTCAGCCCCCTGAGATGCTGGAATTACAGGCATGCGCCACCATGCCTGGCCAAGACTAGTGTTCTTTTGTAATATTGCCTGGCCCCAGTATAGGCTGGACAATGACTGGCCTGAAAATGGCAAGCACATCTGATTCCCAAATTCTCAGAGATCTCTTTTTTTTTTCTTTTTTCTTTATTTTTTATTTATTTATTTATTTTTGGTACCATAGCCTCTGAGAGGTGGGAGAGAAAGAGAGCAGGACTTTTATCACTGCCTTGAGTGATTTCTTGATTTCTTTCTCTCCTACCTCTCAGAGGCTATGATTAAATATACTAACCTTAATCAGATAATGGCAGACTTTACCTTCATTTAAGTTTCATCTCCCAATCTGCCCCAGATGTCAGGGAAAAAAAAAAAAAACTCCAAAAGCTGGAGGACAGACACCTCAATGTGTACTTATAAAATTGGCCTTCAAGGTCTACAACAGGAGAGAGGAGGAATTAAAAGCACAAAAACTCAAACAAGATCAGGCCAAATACCAAACACTGGCAGCTGTACTCAGACAAGGGCCCCAAAGATCTCATTAACAGAGGTCCACCACGTTGTGCCCCACACCTCCAGGCACCTGATTTAGCAGGGAAACTGGGCAAGCGCCTACCCTAACCTAGACCTCTGCCACCAAAGGGTACACTGGAAATTGGAATGCGCTTATTGAGACTCTCTCTCCTGTTCCATCACTCCCACTGGAGGTCTATGGACACAAACATCAGGTTAGCCCCCTGGATTCTTTGCCCCCACTGCTATCACTCAATCTGAGCCCGGGGTAACACTGTCAATATCTGGTAAGCCTATCTCTAACCTATTGGACTCAGGGTCAAGACTTTCAATGCTACCAGAATTTTCTGGTCCCCTCCAAGATTCTTCTACCACTCTTGTTGGCATTGATGGAAAGTCCAGCACCCCTAAATGAAGGGGTCCTTTATTCTGCAACTGATTTGATGTTCCATTCTCACACTCCTTCCTAGTCTTACCCCAACTCCCAGCCTCTGCAGGGACATCCTACCCAACTTTAGTGCTTCCATTCATTTCTATTTCCACCCAAACCACCAGAGCTCCTCACAATTCTCTGCCTCCTTTATCCTCTTATGCCACCCAGATGCTCTTCCTTCCCCTCTAACATCTCTGTCAGCACTCCTCCCTGAGGTAGCAATCACAGTATGGGATACTTCCAAACTCACCGTGGCCACTCACCACACTCCTGTTAAATTTTCCTGCAAGACTAGGCCTCTTCCCTTACAATCCCAATACCTGCTCCATCCTCAGAGGTCTCAGGCCCATCATTTTCCACCTTCTCAAAAAACTAATATTCTTCAACCTGCCAACTCCCCTCAGAACACCCCAATTCTGCTTGTTAAAAAACTTGACGGGGAGGCTGGGGTTGTGGCTCAGTGGTAAAGCACTTGCCTTGCAAGCATGAGGTACTGGGTTTGAATCTCAGCACCACGTATGAATAAAATAAAGGTCCATTAACAACTAAAAAAAAAAAAATTTAAAAACTTGATGATACTTTCCCACTAGTCCAAGACCTATACCTGATTATCAGGCTCTTGTTCTAATTCTTCCTATAAATAACCCTTATAACCTGCTCTTTCATAGCTCTTGTACTACAACTCACTTCTCAGTCCTTCACCTCAAAGACACCTTCCTCACCATTCCATTGGATCCCTCCTCTCAAGGTCTATTTGCCTTTACCTGGACAGATCCTGATACCCATTTATCCACCTAGTTAACCTGGATGGTCCTTCCTTAGGGCTTTAGAGACAGCCCTCTCGGTTCAGCCAAGCCTTATCTCACCACGTGGCTAATCGTACTCTCTCTCCTAGTCTCCTACAGTGTTTAGGTGACCTACTCTCCTTTAGTCCCTCCCGAGACCTTTCTATCAAACACACTATCCTCCTTTTAAATTTTCTAAATAAATTAGGCAATTATGCCTCCCTCACAAGGCCCAAGTAGCTCAAACCCAAGTCACCCATTTGGGACTCGCACTTCTCAATTCCAAGACATTCCCACAGCCTGTAAAAAAACTCATTCAGCCAGGCACGGTGGCGCACGCCTGTAATCCCAGCACTTGGAAGGCTGAGGCAGGAGGATGGCAAGTTCAAAGCCAGCTTCAGCAATGGCGAGGCACTTAGCAACTCAGTGAAACCCTGTCTCTAATAAAATACAAAAAAAGGGGCTGGGGATGTGGCCCATTGTTGAGTGCCCCTGAGTTCAATCCCCGGTACCAAACAAACAAACAAACCAAAAAACCTCATTCAGGATCTCCCAGTTACCGCTACCAAACTTGACCTCTCTTTTCTGGGACTGGCAGGCTATTTCCACTTCAGGGTTCCTGACTTTGGCCTCCTTGCTAAGCCCCTCTACTCTACTTTTCACAGTGACCTTTCTGAACCCCTTGGCTCTTCTCTTCCCATCAATACTGCTTTCCAAAAGTTAAAACAAGCCCTCTTGCAGGCCCCATTTTGGGCCTTCTGGACCCACAACAACCATTTTTTCTCTATGTCTCTGTCACCCAGAACATATCCCTGGGACTCCTTCGTCAGATTTTTGCAATTCCCCTAGGGTGGTGGCTTATTCTCTCAAAATAATTAGACATAGACATAGTTCAGGGCTGGCCCCTTTGTCTAAAGGTGCTTGGAGCTGCAGCCCTTTTAGCCTCAGAGACCCACACATGGAGTCTCTATCAGCATGTTACCATCCTCTCTTCTCACAACCTAAAGGAACTAAACAGCCATTGCTCTCTCCTATCCCTCCCCTCATCCGGACCCCAACAAATTGCATGCTCTCTTTGTAGATGGTCCACTAATATCTTTCCAATGCTGCAAACCCCTTAACTCTGCCACCCTTCTGGCTCTTCCCTCAAATAATAACTCAGATACCCTTCACTCTTACTAGTGCCTTGACCTTTTAGATACCATGTCCCCTCTCTTCTCCCATGTTTTAGACAGTCTTTACCCAGTGCTCCTCATGGTTTATTGATGGAACCTCCTTAAAAACCCCTCACTGTAAGGCAGGATTTGCCATAATATCCAATGATCAGATTACACAATAGGGGCCTGTTATGGTTTGGATGTGAAATGTCCCCCAAAAGCTCACATGTGAGACAATGCAAGAAGGTTCAGAGGAGAAATGATTGGATTGTGAGAGTCTTAACCCAATCAGTGATTAATGTCCTGATAGGGATTAACTGAGTGGTAAGTGAAGTGGTGGGGTGTGGCTGGAGGAGGTGGGAATAGGGGTGTGGCTTTGGGGTATATATTTGTATCTGGAGAGTGGAGTCTCTCTCTCTCTCTCTCTCTCTCTCTCTCTCTCTCTCTCTCTCTCTCTCTCCCTCTCCCTCTCCCTCTCCCTCTCCCTCTCCCTATCTCCCTATCTCCCTATCTCCCTCCCTCTCTCTCTCTCTCCTCCTCTCTCCCTCTCTCCCTCTCTCTCCCTCTCTCTCCCTCTCTCTCCCTCTCTCCCTCCCTCTCTACCTCTCCCTCTCCCTCTCTCTCCCTCTCTCTCCCTCTCTCTACCTCTCCCTCTCCCTCTCCCTCTCTCTCTCCCTCTCTCTCCCTCCCTCTCCCTCTCCCTCTCTCCCCTCTCTCCCCCTTTCCCCCTCTCCCCCTCTCCCTCTCTCTCTCTCTCTCTCTCTCTCTCTCTCTCTTTCCTGATCACCATGTGAGTTGTTTCCCTCTGCCACACTCTTCCACCATGATCTCCTCCCTTACCTCGAGCCCCAAGGAATGGAGCCTGCTGTCTATGGATTGAGATCTCTGCAACCATGAGCCCTAAATAAACTTTCCATCCTCTACAGTTGTTCTGGTCAGGTCTTTCAGTTGCAGCAGTGAAAAAACTGACTAACCCAGGGCCTTACCTCCCAAACCATCTCCCAACAGGCTGAATTAATAGCCTTAACAATGCCCTCACTCTAGCTTGAGGACAGAAAGTAAACATGTACACTGACTCCCAAGTATGCCTTTCACCTTCTTCACTCCCATGCCCATCCTTAATGACCATCTCATTCACAGCCTATTCAGGGTTATGACCCCTGGCCATAACAGTCATTCTTTACAGAGGACACCAAGGATCAGCCAACCCCCGAGCCAAAGGCAGATGCAGATGTAGCAGCAAAGCAGGCTGCTGACCAGGCCCTTCCCCCCACCGGCTTCTACTGTTCTTACACAAAACCTAAAGAAGTCCCCATCACACCCCTCCACACCCCCCATTTTCCCTTCCTTTATTCCATTTTATTCTGCATCAGAAAATAAAAAATACTCTAACCTGGGACTACCCTCTGAAAATGGTTGGCTCCTAACAGATCACCAAAAAATTGTTCTCCCTCAGTCCCAACAAACATCTATCCTTTTGGTTTTCCCTTCCCAACTTCACTCAGGACACTTGCCCCCTTTTCACCTACTCAGGCCTCACATCGATGGCCAACACTCTCAAACAAATCACCCAAACATGCCACATATGCACCCGAACTTCCTCCCAAGGAGCTCTTAGACTCCCTCCATTTCCCACTCACCAATCTCGTGGACACGTCCCAGGCCAAAACTGGCAAATTGACTTCATCCACATGCCCTAAATCAGAAACACTAACTATCTCCTCACCCTGATGGGCACTTTTACAGGATGGGTAGAAGCCTTTCTTTCCACATCAGAAAAGGCTCAGACGGTAGCCTCTGCCTTCCTTGATCACATCATTCCCATATTTGGACTGCCCACCGGACTGCCCACTTCTATCCAAGTGGACAATGGCCTGGCCTTTATTTCCAAGGTTACTAAACTTGTCTCCAACACCCTGCACATCATATGGAGGCTCTGTATCCCACCCTGCCCCCAATCCTCAGGAAAGGTGGAGCACACAAATGCCCTCCTAAAACTACACCTGGCCAACCTCGTGCTTGAAACCACCTACCCGGACCAAACTTCTCTCCTTGGTTCTTCATTTATGAATTCTTACCCCCAAACCTCTCAGTCTAAGCCCTTTCAAGCTCCTCTGCGGCCATCCCTCAGTACTCCAGGGTCTTCCTCTTTCTTCACCCCCTCCCATCCCTGACACCTGACACACCTAATCTGACAATATGCAGAAAAATTCCTTCCTGAACCTGCTGACTGGGTCTTCAGGTTTAAAACTACAGCCAGGAGAGTTGGTGTGGTGAATAGACTCTTCTACTGCCCTTAACCCAAGATGGGTAGGTCCATATCAGGTAGTCCTGACAATCCCATTGCAGCCAAATGAAAATCATTCCCACACTGGATACACCATTCCAAGCTTACAAAGGCATCAGCTCCACTCGTCACCCCTATAATTCCTCCCCCTCTGTACTCTACATAATATCTGTGCTCTTCCACAGGCCCTGGACACCCCAAGACCTAGAGGACCAGGATCCTGCCTCATAAACCTGTCTCTTTATTATTCATCTCTTTCCTATCCCAGCTTCCTCCAGTTTATTCTTCTCACTGTTCAGGACCTCGCTTGGTATCCATCCTCAGGACCCCTTAACACTCCAATTCAAATTTTCAGTTTTACATGTTGAAGGAATTCCTCAGGCCATGTGTATGGCACTGAAGGAGGATGCTTGACTATGGAGCAGGCACACCTGCATCCTCTCAGAAGCTAGAGGCACACCTCTGCTGTGAGCCAAGCTCCCTTCAAAGCACACTGGCTAAAGACACTTCCTCTTCTCCTATAAGCTGGGACATAAAGAATCAAAAGTAGTGGCTCCAGGCATTCTTGCAAACGAGGTGCTTGGTGATACTTGGTGGGCGTGTTTGCAAATGGAATGGTCTGCCAAGAAGGTATAGAACAGATAGAGAAGAAACAAGTAGTTTATCAGAAGTAATGGGTGCAGGTGTTCTTGCAAACGAGGCGCTTGTCACTCCATAGAATAGATAGAAAAGAAACATTGCTTGCAAACGAGAATGTTTCTTTCTTGTTTCTTCTGTCATGAAAAGGAGCAAAGCTCAGTATGTCCTAGCCCAGAGTAGATTAAGAAACCATGAAAAGAGCGGCTATCTACTTGCTACACATTCGCAAACTTGCTGTATTCATTGCTGTTGGCTATTTGCCTTCTTTGTGGATGTATAAAAGCGCTTTATTTCCGCATTAAACTTGAGTCTGTGTCACTGAACCTGGCTCCCAGCGTGGGTGTTTTCGCCGTCGCACTCACCTTCCTGGACCCTGCTGGACTACTTTGCATTCCACTTGCAACAACATGTGGACTATGGCTTCAAGGATCTTATTGGGAATTCTCACATTTTCAGCTTTTTCACATTTTCTCCTTCTAACTCCTTCATACCTTACTGCATGCCCGCACTTATTAAAACTTCTGTCCACCTGCTGGGAAATTCTACTGACATGTCAAGTGCCCCCTGCTGGATTTGTTTACCCCTACAAGCTCCAGTTTATGAAGCCTAATGGTCCCCTCTTTCCACTTGTGCAAACACCAAAGGATTCCTTCGCATGCACCAAGAAGACAGAACGAAGTTTAGAGAATCAGCCATATAACACATCACCTTCCAATACCTGACTGCCAAATACTTTGTCTCACAAATTACTATCCCCATAACAGGTCGGCTGGGCATCATTACTCAACCTCCTGTCTCTCAGTCTCCTCTCTGTATTCAGCTCACAGGAGCAGGTACCCCCATGGGCTCCCTTCCTCTCTCTTTGTGTAACTACACCTTTTCTTTCCCCAATCTCACTTCTGAACACATTGCCTATACGGGACCCACAAGGCAACTTATGAGAGCCTCTGTCACCAGGCCCTTTGAAGCTTACCTGTAACTAAAAATCAGTCCTTGTTCTGTCAAGGTAGAGGTCCACTAACTAATGTGCCTCTACTAAATATAAAACCTACCCTCTACAATCCAGACCACTGCAGACTCCTCCCCTTAACAGGACGGGTATTTTTTTTTTTTTTTTTTTGGTACCAGGGATTGAACTCAGGGGCACTCCACCACTGGGCCACATCCCCAGCCCTTTTTTGTATTTTATTAGAGACAGGGTCTCACTGAGTTGCTAAGTGCCTCGCCATTGCTGAAGCTGGCTTTGAACTCGCGATCCTCCTGTCTCAGCCTCCCAAGTGCTGGGATTACAAGCGTGCGCCACCGTGCCCGGCTAAGGACGGGTATTTTTAAAGATCCACACTCACCAACTTTTAATTGAAAAGCCTCAACTTTCAAGTGCCAATAGTGATCTCCAGCCCCTGGGAGCTGCACACATGGCCACCATCTTTTCCTTTTATCAGGGATGGCCAAAGTAGTCTCCAACTAAAATGAGTAGTCTATCACCTCTCTGGCTGGCTCAACTCAGAGTCTTCTTTCTGTATGGAAATGACAGGAACTTGCACCCTGGCCTTCCTCACACCACCCATCCTATGTTCCACTGAGGAGGGACTCAGCTCCATCCCAGTGAACACCCTCCTCAGATGAAAACAAGCTATCCCTCTTGTTCCTCTCCTGGTAGACCTGGGTGTAGGAGCCAATAAAGCGCTTTTATTTTGTTTGGGGAGATGGCTAAGATTGCGGTTGACTATGGGCTGTGGAGATGTTTGGGCATTGCCGCCTTCCGTAGTCTCACGGGACTTGGCCCAGGATCTCACGGGACTTGAGTGAGATTGCTGATCGGGTCTGCGCCATTTTGGTTGTTGGTTGTTTGGTGGTGTGTGGTACGTGTTAGAGTTGTTAGAGCCAGAGAGAGAAGCTGACAGAATAAAGATCCTGTTTGTTTCCAGTCTGCCTCTGAACTTATTCCCGCAGCTTTGCTGCTCCAAGCGGCCATCGCTTCAGGTGGCAACACCTGGGCATATCTACAGCAGTGGACACAGAAGTGGCAGGAAAAGGAGTTTCCACCCACTATTTCCCAGTACTGTCCAAAGAAATGGCAGATAGAGAAATCTCTACCCAACTGTCTACCTTTCAGGACCAAAGAGATTTGTGGGTGGCAGTTGTCCTCCCAAACAGACAAGGACTAAATTTATTAACTGCAGAAAGAGCAGGCATCTGTGCCTTCTGACAAGAGACCTGCTGCTTTTACCCTAACAAGTCTGGCCTGGTGAGGGGATGGCATAAAAAACTTAGGAGTGCAGGCTACCAAAATTTGATCAGTACTCCTACTCATAGAACATGGATAATTTTCTCTCCTATTTTTTTCTTGGCGGGCCCCTTTCCTCGTTCTAATTCTCTGTATAATTATTGGCCTTGCCATTGGCCTGCTCTGTTTCAACTATTCACCTCCTTTCTACAGAAAACCATCAATACTACTACTGATCAGAAGGTTCAGAACATTCTCCTGCTGAGCTCCATTAGAAGTGCTCAATACAAATGCCTACAGGGGTCCTCAAATCGATGCTCCCTCTCAGCAGGAAGAAGTTTAAGAGACATCACCTCTTTCTTATCAAATAAAAAGAAAAAGGTAGGAATGTTAGGGAGAACTTGACACAGGCAATGCCATTCTGAAGCATATCCTCCATCTTCGAACAAGAGTCACCTCACAGTCACTCTGACTCAGCCTGACCTTAAATCCCAGACAATATCCTATCATCATGAAAAGAAAGGAAATCGTTATTTGAGACTAGAATCCTGAAAACACCTGGTTCAATATGGAACAGTGACCACCTCAAAGAATGGACATGACTCTACAAGGACACTTCTCTGACAACCTTCTAGCAATGGACTAACCTCAAAATTTCCCCCACTCCCTCATACCCCTATAACTACTCCAGGCTATAAGTGGAAGAGGGATCTCAGTCTCCACTGTGTCCCCCTCTGCGGATTTCTTCCTGAATAAACAGGTTTCTTTTTTCTTTTCTTTTTTTTTTTTTTCTGCTGAGCCACCTTGAAGGAGCCCCAATTAGGGAGATGGCTATTGCGGTCAGCTGGAAGCCATAAGTTCCACCTGATAATAAGTATGTATGTGACGCACCTGTAAATGCACGTGAGGCACCCGCAAAGTTAAAGGTATATAACCGGGTGAAAGCGGTCGGAGTCAGGAAAAGAATGAATTCATTCAGTCAGTCATGCAGTCGCTCGGTCGGAAGAAGAGTTCGGGTCGGAGAAGAAGAAAAGAATCAGAGTGGCCAGAACGTAGGCAGAGTGGTTACAGAAGAGAAACCAGATAGAAGAAGTAATTCCTGGTCAGAGTCAGGCCGAGGCTCCCGAGGAAGAAAGAAGAAAGAACAAAGAAGAAAGAAGCTCTAAAAGCTAAGCTCTCTCTCTCTCTAAAGAAGAAATCTCTCTCTTTCAAGCTCTCTCTCTTTCTCTCTAAGCTCTAAGAAGATGAAGAAGAAAAAGCTCTATCTTTCTCTCTAAGCTCTAAGAAGAAGAAGAAAAAGCTATCTCTAATCTTTCTCTCTAAGCTCTTTCTAAGAAGAAGAAAAATCTTTCTTTCTCTCTCTAAGCTCTCTCTAAGAAAGTAGAAGTAAAAGTAGTAATAGCTTTACTCTGCCTCCGAGTTTTCCTCCCGGGTTTCGGTACCAGGTAGTTTACACCACCTTTCCTATCTCTCTCTTTATTTCCTTTATTCAGTTCTTTCCTTACAAAAAGGACTCACATCTTCCCTTGGACAAAGAGCAGGCTTGCTACTGCTTGCTGTAAAAGCTGTGCATTCCCCCATCTCAGCTGCAACACAACCTACCACATGTGTAGGCTCCATCTGGGCCCATATATCTCCCATGGGAAGCAAAGGGAACCAAACTAATTTGCTGGTGCTTATGTTGCTTGTTGTTCTATAAAGTCCTTTGTCTATGACTCAGGAGTTTTGTGTTTTCTGCCAATAACCATGTATCATTAACAGGCAAACTTATTAAAGCATGTAAGCCAAATCCCAAACGCAATAGCTTTGGCAACAAGAATTGGACACCATTAGAGACATGGTTCTCTGGAACAAGAAATAAAACATGGGCCAGACTTGGAGATAAAAGAAGACTGTCTGGGATCCAACAGCAAATGTCTTCGCTCAAGTGAAGGGTAGGGAGAGAGTTGGGATCTCCCACCATTGTACTTGATAACAAACAGAGTGGGGTCATGGTTTAGAGACTAAGCAGTGTGAAAGGTTGCCCAAATGGTGCCACAATTCCATTTGATTATGGGATAGGGGGCTGGAAGAGAAGCTGGGGCCTTCATCAGGGAGCAAAATCTAAGTAAATTCTTGTGGTCAGTCCTGTTGCCCTGGAAGACCACCACTATGCTAAAACCGGGCAAACCTTCAGGGATGATACAACAATGGGGTAGCAACCCCCCAAACAAATTAAGGTGGACTGCTTAAAAAAGGTTATTTCTGTGTAGGTCACATGCTAACAGATCAAAAAGCATAAGTCCCATAGCCCCTCTGCAGTCTCCACATGCCCAGCAGGCAGGCTGGCTGGCTTCTCCTGATCTTTCAGCCCAGGGTGATGGGGGGTTATAGATGGGCAGGAACCAATAAGCTTAAAAGTCACCAAAAGTTTGCCCTGTTCCACAGGCAAAGCGTCAAAAGTTCGCCCTGTTCTATAGGCAGATGGCCAAAAAGTCGCTCTGTTCTCCTGGCAGTATGTTTTATCATCCCTGGGCAGGAGCCAATAGGCTTGAAAGCTGCCCTCACACCACCAGCAGGAGCCAATAGGCTTAAAGGTCACCCTCACCCCGCGGGCAAGGAGCCAATAACATTAACGTTTGCTCTGGTACATCCCCCACCAGTAATCCCTACATAAGCTCCCGTCCATTCAAAGTTTGAGGAGGAGACAAGGAGACAGAGAAGACGACGGAAACGGAGGAAGAGGAAGACAGAGAGAGACACACACAACAGCTTGTCTCTGCTGAGAGGAGGCAGCCACTGCACCAGCCTTAGACCCACCGGCTCCAACCCGAGGGCAGCTGCCCCAGTCGATAGCTCCAGAGACTGTGTGATGAGACTCCTACCTTCTGTTCAGAGCTTGCACACTCTCCCACCAAAGCTTGCATACTTCCCCTCCCTGAGTTTACACACTCCCCTCTCCCCGACTCCTTTCTCCCACCAGAGCTTGCACATTTCCCTCTCCCTGATTCCTCTCTCCCCGTTCCTTTTCTACCCTTAACCAGCCATAAAGGCTGATGAATAAAACCCTTGGCTGCACGGCCATCCCCCCTGTGATTTTTGCCCTTCAGGGGGAAGGGGAAAGATTAGCAGGGTTTCCTGATGGCTGTCACATGCTTCAGTTCTTGACATGTTAGATTTCTCTGGTTCCTGTAGGGAAAAACTGCCCAGACAGATTCAACAGTAGTGCTTCATATTTTGTAGTAGGAAGTGGTGGGGCAAAAGCTTGCACTCTCAGTCCCAGCAAGTGTTAGTGAAAACTCTCCCACACAGGGGTGATGGTGGGACATGAAGATCACTCATCAAGGCACTTCCATTTCCCCCTCCCAAGTGGTCTGGCAAGAACAATAAGGAATTCAGAGAAGGAAATCCCAGTCCATGTACTCAGGTCATTTTTCACCATAACAGTGCCACCTGCTGGAAATGGCCACCACATACACCCCTTTTGAAAAACATTACTCCTGTTATCCAAGGCTTTGCAACTCTTTAGACTGAAATCCCCATTTGCATGGAGTCAAGTGGAAACAGATAATTTTAAAAAAAGGCATTGCTAGCCAAATAGAAATTGTGTACTTAAGAGAGCAGTCAGCCCCTGGTCCTAGCAGCAGCATCTGGGTTTTACATGAAAAACTGACAGCTATGATGTTGGGAGAAACCCACTAAAGCAGAGATGTGGATCAATGGGGCCTACTGGTCTCAAGAGATTCCCCTAAATGCCTGGGCCTGATTCACTAATGGCTTAGCTAAGTTTTACCTGATAGGGTTCATTGGGCTGCTGTGGCTGTCTAACCCCAGGGACAGCACGTAAACTCAAAGTGGATGCCACCACTCTGCTCCGTAGGCAAAGAGCTCAAGGCTGTTCTTTTCCTAGTCTGGTGAGCATGGCTCTGGATGAACCTTGCCACATTTTACTGAATTGAGCTGTTGTGAATGGCCTCATTGCTTGGTTTACCATTTAGAAAAGTACACAGAAAATTAAAGACACACTTTTTGGGGCCATGAACTAAGGAAGCAAATCTTATCTGCCGACAGTCAGGTCATTCATGTGATTGTTGAAGGTGAGGACCTGTTCTCTGATCAGAATTGTTGGTACCAAGACGCTGGCCGTACATACACCATTCAGAAGCCCCTTCCTGCTCTGGGTCAAATGATGGCATGGGACCTTTGACACCTACTATAGAAGTTACTCTTGTTGCCTGTTATGGTTTGGATTTGAAATGTCCCCCGAAGACTCATGTGATGAAGGATTGATCCCCAGTTCAGCAATGTTCAGAGGTAGGAATTTAGAGGAGTGATTGGATCATGAAGGCTCTGACCTTATCAGCGGGTTATCCATTGAGGGACTCATAACTGAGTAGACTATTGGGAGATAGTGGAAACTGCAGGTGAGACTTGTTGAAAGGAGTGGATTCTTGGGAGCATGTCCTTGACCCCTTTCTCTTTCTCCCTGTCTTTGTCTGCTTTCTGGTCCCCACCAGGTGAGCAGCTTTGCTCCTTGATTTCCTTCTACTATGATGTTTGGTCTCACCATAGACCCAGAAATGAAGGAACCAGCTGACCATGCACTGAAACCTCTGACACCATGAGCCAAAATAAATCTTTCCTCCTTTAAGTTGTTTTTGTTAGGCATTTTGTTAACAGCAGCAAAAAACTGACTAACACAGGGCCTCACCTCTGTCCACACTTTTATTTGGTACTGGAGCTTGAGCCCAGGGGCATTTTATCACTGAACTACATCCCCAGTCCTGTTTTTTATTTTGCTACAGGGTCTCACGAAGCTTCTAAGGCTGGCCTTGAACTCGTGATCCTCCTGCCTTAGCCTCCCAACTTGCTGGGATTAAAGGTGTGCACCACTGTGCCTGGCCTCTGTCTACACTTTTTCAGTTTACTGTGTCCCTGTTCCAATCCAACCCATAGAGTCAGGCCACATCCTCTGGCCCTAGAAACTATACCGTGTCATGTTTTAGGTTTTCCAGGCCCTCTGCAGTCTAGCATCATTGTGCCTTTTGTTGCAAAGGCCACTCAACAATGGGTCCATAATCAAGGTGTTCAGTGGACACTCTACACTACCCATTATTGTGGTATCTGATTGTCAAGCACTGGAGGAGCCTCCTCCAAAGTCAGTTCCACTTCCTCACCTTGTCTTGGAGGTCAGGAAGACATTTGAGTCAATGAATGTGACCACCTTCCAAAAAGTTCTTTTCTTCTTGTTCATCTCTTGGGTAATGAGCAGGATGAAAGGGGTGGGTGCTTTACAGACTTATTTTGAATTTTTTTATTTTTTGTTTTTTTGATACTGGGTATTAAATCCAAGAGCACTTTACCACTGAGCTGCATCCCCAGTCCTTTTTATTTTTTATTTTGATACAGGATCTCGCTAAGTTGCTGAGGCTGGCCTTGAACTTGTGATTCTCCTGCCTCAGCCTTACTAGTTGTGAGGCTCACAGACATGCATAAATATACCCAGTGAAAATTTAGGATATTTGCCCGACACTTCTCAGCACAATTTTTTTTTCTCCTAATGGCTACCCCAGGCCTGCATGAGTAGCAGATGCTTTCAGTGCAGCCCAGCCAAAAGTCTGGCCTACGGGATACAAACTTAATTCTGGTCCAGCCACCAGGATTCACTTGTTGAATTGACATGGTCATAGAGCACAAAGATAATAACTACTTGATTGAGGATTCTGCTCCATGGCCAGTTGAACAATGAATATTCACATCCTAAAAACTAAATAAAAATAAACACACACAAATAAGAAAAAAGGATATCCACATCCTAATCCCTGCAACCCATGAATATCAGTCTATTATGGCAAAAGGGATTTTACAGATGTGATTAAGTTAAGAATCTTGAGATGGGGAGATGATCCTGGATTATCCCAGTGAATCCAATGTAATCACAAGCATCCTTATAAGGAGTCCAAGAGTGATTTCATTATAGAAGAAGGTGATGTGATGATGGGGACCAGAGGGACAGAGAAAACGCTAAGAACTATTTTACTATAGAAGAAGGTGATGAAGCTAACCTTCAACCCTAATTGCAGATGCCAATATATTTAATGCTTTAAAGATGGAAGGGGCCATAAACCAAGGAATATAGCACTAAAAGCTGGAAAAGGCCAGGTAACAGGTTTTCCCTTAGTAGGGGCACGACCCTGCAGACACCCTAGTTTCAGGCCAGGGACACCTATCTCAAACTTCTGATGTCCAGAACTGCAAGAGGGTGCACTGGTGTGATTTTAAGCCATTAATGTGTGGTGATTTGCTATGAAACAGCAGCTGCATAAAAGTTGGGGGTGTAATGAATTTTTGTAAATTTTGTAAATATTCCCTTATCTCACTCTAACCTGACCAGTCTGGACAAAAGGTTCAGGTACAAATAGGGAATGACTGGAGAAAAGGCTGCTGGGATTTGACACACTAAGTTTCAGGCACTGGAAGGAAAGCAACAACTCAAGCTCCTTAGGGAACCATCTTAGATTTTCCCTGCAAACTGAACTCAGGTAGCTATAACAAAATACCACAGACTAGGGCCGGGGTTGTGGCTCAGAGGAAGAGCACTTGCCCAGCATGTGTGAATCCTGGCACCACATAAAAATAAAGAAATAATGGTATTGTGTCCATCTACAACTAAAAAAAAATATTTTAAAAGAAATACCACAGACTAGGGGGTTTAAGTAACAGACATCTCTTTCTTACAGTTTTGGAGGCTGAAAGTTCAAGGTCAAGGTGCTGGCTGATTTGATTGCTGGTAAGGGGTGCTCTTGGCTTGCAGATAGTAGTTTTCTCACAGCAGAGAGAGAGAAGAGATCTCTTGTCTTTTCTTACAAGGCCACTAATCCCATCATGATCTAATCACCTTCTGAAGGCCCCACCTCCAAGTACCCTCACACTGAGGGCTATGAATGGATCTGGGCATGAATATTTAACCCACAACAGACCCTGGGAAGTGTGGGGAGGAGAATCACCTCTTGATCTCTTTATTTGGATCCAGCTCCTCAACCTGATAAAAACCATCACAGTGTTCTATCAATCGATAGTCTGACTCTGTGGGTTTTGCCACTCCCAACCCGTGTGCCATGAAAAAAAAAAGTCACCATCAAATCCCCTCAACCTCTCACCCCATACCTAATAGGTACATAAATACATGACCCACTACAACCTTGTTTTAAATTGGCTTATATAAATTCATGGGCTTCTGCTGATACCCAAGCATCCCTGAGTCAGCAAATCCTGTTGCCTTTACCTTCCAAGTGTATCCTGAATTCACTCAGGGCTCCCTGAGCAGCTGAGTGAGTCATATAGTCAAAGTAGCAACAGCATTGGAAGTGTGTGAGGGCAGCTGAGTGAAGGGGGCAAGTGGGTGCTAAAACCCAACCTCAGCTGCTGAAGGAATAGTGTTTCCAATGTGCCCAAAGGCAGGTAGGTAGCTCTGGGCCTGAGTCATCTCCCACCTCCACCCCTACTGCCCTGGTCCAAGCCGCATTCATATTTCATTTGGATCACAAAAATAGCTGCAGCATCCCATGCTTCGTCTTCTGCTCCCCACCTGCTAATTTCCACACATCAACCTGGATGATTCTTCCTTTGACTTCTTAGTTTATGCCTTGTTTTTTTTGATGATCCTTTCAAAGTATAAGTCAATTTCATGTCACTCAATTTGCATTTCACTCAGACTGAAAGCCAAAGTCCTTCTAATGGCCTATGTGGCTTCCAATGCTGTTGTTACTTTGACTTCATGGCTTATTACTCTCCCTCTAATTCATTCAGCTCCTGCCATTGATTTTCTTGTTATTTCTGGAATATATCTGCTTCAAGATCTTTGCCCTTATGCCAGGCGTGGTGGCGCACGCTTGTAATCCCAGCCCTTGGGAGGTTGAGGCAGGAGGATTTCGAGTTCAAAGCCAGCCTCAGCATTGGAGAGGCACTTAGCAACTCAGTGAGACCCTGTCTCTAATAAAGTACAAAAAAGGGCTGGGGATGTGGCCCAGTGGTCGAGTGCCCGAGTTCAATCCCCAGTACCAAGAAGAAAAAAAAAAATTGCCCTTGTTCTCTACTCGGAATACTCTTCACCAGATAGCCTCATGCCTTTCTCCCTCACTCCATTCACATCTCTACCCTTCCATGTTAAACAGCACTTGCCAATCCCTCTTAAGATCTTCATGTACGGTTATTCTCTGCTTCCTACAATGAGAGTGTAAGCTCCATGAGGCCAAAACTTTGTTTCGTTCAATGTCATCCCCCCAGCACCTGGAACTGTGCCTGCCACATAGTGGACACTCCTAAATATTTGTTAAATGAATGATGGATGGATGGATGGATAACCACTAACCCACCTCAAGAGGAACAATTTCTTGACAACACCACAGACAAAGCAAGTGGTGACCCAGGCTGGGCTCTCTCCTGGAGGTCTCAGTGCACTCTTATCTTTTCTTCTCAGACGCTCTGATATATTCCCCACCAGCCTAGTTACCTCCACCAGATGGAAGGAAAAGTTAAAACAACAACTATGTGTAATTTTCTTGGAAGTTAAGAAGAGAATGGAGGGCTAACACCATAGTTTTAACTTGAGTGGTTTTTTGTTGGTTGGTTGGTTGGTTTGATTGGTTTGGTTTGGTACTGGGGAATGAATCCAGGGGTGGTTTACCACTGAGCTACTGCCCCAGCCCTTTTTTTTTTTTTTTTTTTGTGGTACTGGGGATTGAACTCAGGGGCACTCGACCACTGGGTCACATCCCCAGCCCTTTTTTGTATTTTATTAGAGACAGGGTCTCACTGAGTTGCTAAGTGCCTCGACATTGCTGAGGCTGACTTTGAACTCGCGATCCTCCTGCCTCAGCCTCCCAAAGTGCTGGGATTACAGGCGTGCGCCACGCCCGGCTAGCCCTTTTTATTTTTTGCCAGGGGGTGGGGAGCTTGGGGCGGAGATACCTGAGATTGAACTCAGGGGTACTCGACCACTAAGCCACATCCCCAGCCTATTTTATATTTTATTTAGAGACAGGGTCTCACTGAATTCCTTAGCACCTTGAAACCTTTCTTTATTTGCTGAGGCTGGCTTTGAACTCATGATCCTCTTGTCCCAGCTTCCCAAGTCACTGAAATTACAGGTGTGTGTCACCATGCCCAGTTGTGGTCTTTCTTTCTTTTTTTAAAACATGTACTTTTAAGAAGTGTTTAGTAAGTTTACTTCTGAAGCATGTATAGTAAACTGATTCAATTTCATAAGTTTCACAACGACCACTGTTTAGGAGTTGTATAATTATCTGACCAATGTTGCAAAAGCATTTGGAACAACAAAAAGGCAAAGGAGCACTTTTATGTGAGATAGCAATGCAAACTACCAATGTTAACATTAGACTATTTCTTATCTTTTTATTGTAGCCTTCAATTTCAATGTTCTACTCCTTAGAAGCTGCCTACTTATAAAAAGAGATTTTCTGACCTTATTTTTCCTAAAGAGAAGTTAGGCATATATGTTTTTCTAGGAAAACTCAGATGGCCCAGATCTCAGAGGTTTTTCACTGGGGAGTAGAATGAGATTGCCCAGAAGACCCGTCTCCCTAGGGATTTCTCAGATCGTTTCCTTTGAAGATAGTTGGTCCTTCAACTTTCCTTCATTCAGACTCCTCAGTAGAGAAATTGCCTAACTCCCTTGTAAGTCCCCTTTATCACCAGAAAGTATCTGGCACCAGACTGGGCTTTACCAGGTCATGGTATTAAGTCTCTACCTGCTTTCTAGGGACTTACACTTCAGCTGAAGGTACAGAGATATAGGGGTCAGACCAGTAAACTATAGAGGCAACAGAAGGGACAGCATATGTAACTTGCTTGGGCCATTCACTCAAAAATTAATTAGGTGCTATGTGTTAGGCACCTTGTTGAGTCACAGGGGACAAAGTTATGAACAAAATGTAAGGAATCAGTCCCCTAACGCGTGAGAAAGTGAGGCTTGTGGAAAACAAGAGAAGGGCCTGTGGGGCTCAAGCATGAGAACCAAAGCTTAGAAAAGCAGAGGCCTGGCAGGACTGACAAGCAGGGGCCAGATCGTGCAGGGCCTTGCAGGTTGGGGTCAGAAGTCTGGATTTCATTCTGAGGGCGATAATGAGACGTTTCATTCATTCTATAACAGACTTCAGAACGGGGTATCCTTACCCCAATTTTACTTATGAGGAAGATCAGGTTAGGGTGCAGACGAGAGGCGAAGCGGCGTCTACGAAAATCGGCCCGGGGGCTGGGATGTGGCTCAGCGGCAGAGCTCTCGCCTAGCATGTGCGCGGCCTGGGTTCGATCCTCAGCACCACGCAAAAATAAACGCATTGTGTACAACTTAGGCAAATAAATAAATATTGGGGGGAAAAAAAAAAGAAAAGAAAAAGAAAATCGGCCGGAAACCAGTCGGGCTCGGAGACCTGGAAGCCGCGCGCTGCCGGCACAAACAGGACCGTGCCTCCACCCGTAACGCGACCCCCTCCCCCCCCCACCCCCCCACCCCGCGCGCCACGCGGACACTGGGCATGCGCGGCCCGCCGACGGAAGCCGGGAAGGAAGGGGGCGGGGCCGACGCTGGCGGGCGCGGGGAAAATGGCGGCGGCGAACGGGACCGGAGGGAGCAGTGGGATGGAGGTGGATGCAGCAGGTAACGGGCGATGCGGAGGGTTTCTGGAGACAGCTTCCCGGGGTGCGTTAAGGCCTTCCTCGACTCCTGGGAGAAACGACATCTCTCCCCGGGTAACTTGTGGGAAGGATGTACGGCCCGGGCTCGCCTTTTCCCACTCCCATCTCCAGGGAAGAACGTGGGGCGCGGACTCTCATCCTTTCTCCTATTCCTCCACCTTTAGTAGTCCCCAGCGTGATGGCCTCCGGAGTGACTGGGAGTGTTTCTGTCGCTCTTCATCCCCTTGTCATTCTCAACATCTCAGACCACTGGATCCGCATGCGCTCCCAGGAGGGGCGACCTATGCAGGGTGAGTGTCTGCATAAACATCTAATCCCCCTCCTTGATCACCTCCTTCAAATCACTGTCTTTCCCCCTTCCTTTACTGAAACCAATTCCTCCTCCCCTAAATCGCCGTTTCCGCAGTACTTGGTTCACACGGGACCTCAGACCCTCAGGTGATGCGGGAAAAGTTTTAGATTCTTTACCCTTATCTCCTACGTGTTGTTCTCTCCCCAGTGATTGGGGCTTTGATCGGGAAGCAGGAGGGCCGAAATATCGAAGTGATGAACTCCTTTGAGCTGTTGTCCCACACCGTGGAAGAGAAGATTATCATTGACAAGGAATATTATTACACCAAGGAGGAGCAGTGTGAGAGGGGAACAGAAGTGGGGAAGAGGGTGGGAATTTAAACAAAAACAAAGCAAAGCATAAGGTGGACAGAAGATTAAGAACAGGAGGGAAGATTAAGGGAGAGTAGATTTCAGAAAAAGATCACATTCAGGTATTCCCCCCAAAGAAAGTGAAAAATGAAGCCTGGGTAGAAAAGAGTAATTGTTCTAAACAGAGCCAGGAATTGAGGAGGGAGGGGAGAAACTAGTGGAAATAAATCAGGAGCTTCAAACTAAGGAAGGATGGTTTAAGGGAATACTGTGTACTCTGGCCCCTTCCTCTCCAGTTAAACAGGTATTCAAGGAGCTGGAGTTTCTGGGTTGGTATACTACAGGGGGGCCGCCCGACCCCTCCGACATCCACGTCCATAAGCAGGTATACACACTCACACATGTGCATGCTTGGGCAGAGAATAGAGGATGAGGGGAAGAAGAAAGATGAGGTATTGACTTCCCTGTGCATGACCTCTCTTCTAGGTGTGCGAGATAATTGAGAGCCCCCTCTTTCTTAAGTTGAACCCTATGACCAAGCACACAGATGTGAGTATTACTGACCCCAGGCCTGCTTTGTCATCCTTGTCTATCATTGTTCTTATTTTTATCCTCATCCTGTGCATGTTTTATTGTGACATCTCTTCTCTATTGGGGAATGTCAAGAGTTCAATCTCCATGCTGTCACCTACAAGCTGTGACTTTGGGCTAGTCACTTAAGCTCTGAGAGGCATTTTCATGTCAGATTGGGATAATCCCTATCTCACCAAGTTATTGGGGAAATTAGATGAGAAAATGTGTGAAAGAACCCAGTTCAACTTTTGGCACATAGTGTAGGTTCAGGAGCTAATAGCTGTTCTCTATTTGTCATTTACAGCTTCCTGTCAGCGTTTTTGAGTCTGTCATTGATATAATCAATGGAGAGGTAATACCTGACCTTCAAATCCTGCTCTGGTCCTGTTTCCTGCTTTTGACTTTCCCTCTGTGGGATGTTCTGTCCTGTAGGCCACAATGCTGTTTGCTGAGCTGACCTATACTTTGGCCACAGAGGAAGCTGAACGCATTGGTGTAGACCATGTTGCCCGGATGACAGCAACAGGCAGTGGAGAGAACTCCACTGGTAAGGGAGGTGATTTCTTTCAAGCAGGGATGCAAGGTGTGAGCACTTGCCTTCTTACCCTTCTTCACCTGTCCCTCTGCAGTGGCTGAACACCTGATAGCACAGCATAGTGCCATCATCAAGATGCTGCACAGCCGTGTCAAGCTCATCTTGGAGTATGTCAAGGCCTCTGAAGCAGGTAGGGCAGGTGCCTCCCTGGCACTCATCGTTTTTCCTTTCCCTCCTGAGGAAGTGACAGCATCCACATCAGTGCAGCCTCTTTGTGCCCTTAGGAGAGGTCCCCTTCAACCATGAGATCCTACGGGAGGCCTATGCTCTCTGTCACTGCCTCCCAGTGCTCAGCACAGACAAGTTCAAGACAGACTTTTATGATGTGAGTGTAAAACCCCAGGTGGGAGGTGGGGTTTACACCTTTTTTTGCAGGCACATGTGAGGGACCCCCTGGGGAACTGGTTTTTATTCCCTCCCAGCAATGCAATGATGTGGGGCTCATGGCTTACCTCGGCACCATCACCAAAACTTGCAACACCATGAACCAGTTTGTGAACAAGTTCAACGTCCTCTACGACCGACAAGGCATCGGCAGGCGAATGAGGGGGCTCTTCTTCTGAGGGTACTTGAAGGGATCGTACACAGGGGTCAGACAACTGTCCCAAAGGGGCCGGGCGCTATACTCCCTTTAGAAACTGCTGTCATTAATAAAAGGAACAGCCCCTCAGTACCCCTTCCAGTGGCTTTGTCCTCTCTGTTAGGTACCACACTGGTTTTCCACCTTGGGTCTCAAAGGAGGTCTTGCTTGGAGGCAGTGCTTTTTATTATCAGGTCTTCTTGACTCCCTTCAGTGACTGAGTTTACTGCTACTACAGCTCCTCAGTTAAGTTAGGTGGACTGTATTTTTAAGGCTGCCTTCTTCCATCTGAGTGTTTTCCTATAACATCAACTTACATAGGCCAACCCTATAAACATGACAAATGACTGTTTCACAAGCTAAATTTCACTGAAAGTACTTTTCACAAAAAGGAGGGAGGGGATATTAAACACATTTTCATGATGGACAACTCAAAGCTTCAGTCCTCTGGGAATGATGAATTACCAGGAGGGGAGTAGTTTATCCAATTTCTTTGTGCTTCATCCATGTGGTCCCTCAACCTCATGAGGCAGAGGAACTAGTTAGTATCCACACTGAGAAAATGAGACTCAGGAAGGGGTCTAAAAACTGGAATCAACGTTGTGTGATTACTTGTGCCTGGTGATAACATTTCTAAATGTCACCCCCTTAAATACAGAGTTGAGAACTAAGGAAGAATGATGGGAACATTTCAAGAAATCAAAAAAGATAACTAGATCAAGAAGTCCTGCATCCCACCCTGCCACTGTATTCCTAAAAGTCTGACTAGCACACAGCAAGGTTCAGTTAAGTATTGGGAGACTAGAAGAGGGGAGCAAAAATAGAAGGGGAATCCTCTCCATATGGCAGGGATGTCACTCTTGCTGATTTCTTGTGCCTGGCAGATAGAGCTGGTACCTTACACGAATTGTACCTGTTCTATCAAGTGAATAGAATAGCATAAGCAAGAAAGTCAATGAGATGAATTTGAAAACCCCACAATGCTGTGTTTTAACTGAAGTTAGGCCCGAATTAAAAGGTGACAACACTTTATTAGCAAAAGGAATAAAACAAGTGCATCAATGGGAAGAGGGGATCTCTTTCCCCTCCAGGGCATCAGAAGAGTGGATCAGCACAATCCTGGGTGGGGCCCAATGTCTCAAGCAGGTAGCAGTCAAACAAAGGTGATCCGTGTCCGGGAGGTATTGACCTGCCAGACATTCAACTCCTCATACTCATCCAGAGCCGCCTGGAATTGGGCAGGTGTAAAACCACGTGATATGCAGCGTTGCTCTGCCTCAGAAAACCGGACACTTCGGCCCCCTGAGACCAATTCACGGATAGTGGCAAATATCACATCTGCTGGCCTCTGGGTCCTAAAGGAAACATGGGTGCGTAGAATTAGAATACAAACGAGAACACTGGACAGCAATAGAAATGGTGGCCAGTATTATAATTCTGAGGCCAATTTTGTATGTTTGTGGATACAGAAACCACATAGATACAGTGACCTGCTCAAGAAAGCTGTAGTGACCCAATTTCATCCTTCATGAAGCCACTCACCTAGTTGTTTGCCCCTTGTCGCCTAGAAGAGAGTCCTTTGACATCTCCATCAGCCGTATGGCTTCATTTACATCTTCCTTCTCCACTGTGTCCACCATTCGCAGGCGTGCCTAAGGGGAAGGCAGGGGAGAGAGATGGGGACAGGAGGGGAATGGAACAAAATTAGGGACCTCCCTTGTTCCAGCTTTAAGGCAGGGCAAGCCATGCATTGCCTACTCATAGGATGGGGACCCCTGCCTGCCCTCCACATCCGCAGTGTTGGGCCGGCACTGTCAGACCGAGACAAGTGCAATGCCCAGGGCAGCGTCCAGCAATTGCCCAAGTCTCCGCCTCTCAACACTGGCCAGTCCCGGTGTTCAGCTGTCCTGTGAGGGAGACCAGACCCTTCTGAACTCCACTGGGCTCCCCACCATGACAGATGGAGCCTGGGGAGCTCAGCCAAGGAGGCGATTGGCAGAGGGGTGTGTCCTGGGGGCTCGGGAAGTGCTAGCTCAGCAGTAGGTCGGGTAATCACACTACCTGCACGAACAGCACTTTGGAGCCCCCAGGACTAAGGTCCAAGATGTGAGAAGAGAAATTAAAGTTTTTATAGCACAGGATGTAGGACACAGGGAATGAACTGAACCCACCCATCCATCAATGAGGCTGAAGCAAGAAGAGAAGGCCTTTCCCTCCATGGGCGCTGTGCATGCCCTGCTGGAGCAGCAAGTACCCACAGTGCGGTAGCACGGAGAGGACCACTATCTGCACTGTCAGCACTTTAGCCCCAGCAGGGCCGGTGAGAGGGAAAAGTCAGCAAGAGGACCACATTAAAGCAAACTGCCAAGTAGGGGTCAAAAACTGACTGCCACCCAGCATGACAGGGACTGGGCACTCACCAGAGCAGTAGAAAGTCGGAGAATGGCCAGCAGAGTCCGAGCAGATGTATAGGTGGCATCCTTACTGGCCCAAGCCTCTCGCCTCATCTCCACATATGCTGCTGTGATATAGTCAGCCAGAGACTCGGGCACTGTGGGCTGCTTCTCTCTGCACATAGCTATGTACCGTCTGTGGAAGAAAAGGGTCATGGGAAGGCAGAAAAGGGAGATGGGAATGGAGTAGAGGGGGCATGTGTTCTATCTGCACAAGGGTCCCCCATGTAAGAAAATTCTTGGAAGGGACTTTATTAAATAGAGAAAAAAGAAATCGATGGATGATTATTTGCTTGGCTTGTATCACTGAAGAATTTCTCCAAATGTAGAGCTGCCAGTGCATTTCAAATTATTTCCAATTTTTCAGGAAAAAGGCCTTTTAAAAAACAAGACAAATCCACCTGTCATAAGAAATGATACAATGTATATCTAAAAAGAAAAAACAAAAATCCAGTCCTCTCAGAGTATTACAACATAGCTAAAGGGAACAAAAATAGTCATTGTTTAAAGAGACTCATTTAATTAAATAGGCCAAAAGGAATAAAAACCTGAGGATGGGTGGGGGGTGGCTGTGGAGAAGAGTTATACAGGTCTGGGCACTAGGATCTAGCAGAGATGGTTAAGAAAGGCAGGATCTGAGGTTAGGCTAGGATGGTGAGCAGGGACCTAGACTACTGTTCTTAAGCTCAGTTATGTCATAAGAGTAGTAAAAAAACACCCCAAGACTGAGTTTTTCAGGAAACATGTGACCCAAGATACTGTCATGCACTAGGGACTTCCAGAGGAACACCCATCCCTACCCAATGCTCCTACCTCATAAGCTTCATGTCCAAAGGTTCGAACTGGGCAGGAGGCTGCCGGCTGTGCTGGTGCACATAGGTGATGTGCTGGGCCAATCTGGGAAGAATGGAGGCAAGAAGTAATGCTTTTTAGGGGTATACGCCCAAGTCCTAACTCCAAATACTCCTCACTTGATTCCTTTTGCTTCTCCTTCAGAGGCAAGGTCAGATTTTCTGCGAAACCCTCATCAATCTTACCCCTAACATGAATAACTATAGCCCAGCCTTGCTATAAGAGGGGAAGGCTCTGGAGTTACCACAACCAGAGAAGTTGGGGGATTTTCTGATTTGGCCTCCCTCACTCCCCTCCAGACTTAAAAAGGGCTCTCTGGGTGTAGAGCTTCATTCACCGGAGGTCATTATCTCTGTCAGGCCGGTCCTGGATCAGCCAGAGGAGGTCAAATCGGGACAGTAGTGCAGCAGGAAGCTGTATGTTCTGCTCCAGGCTGCGGCGGGGATTATAGCGCCCATAGGCAGGGTTGGCGGCAGCCAGGATGGAGCAGCGGGCATTGAGTGTGGTAAGAATGCCCGCCTTGGCGATGGAGATGGTCTGCTGCTCCATGACTTCATGGATGGCTGTGCGATCAGCCTCAGCCATCTTGTCAAACTCATCAATGCAGCACACGCCCTGGTCAGCCAGCACAAGGGCTCCACCCTCCAAGGTCAATTCTCCGGTCACATTGTCTCTCAGCACAGCTGCTGTTAGTCCCACTCCAGAGGAGCCCCGGCCTGTTGTGTATTGGCCTGGAAAAGAAAGCAGCAAACGTTTATAGAGAAAAGACAAGGAAGGGAGCAAGCATAGGGCAAGGACAGGGGATATGTCAGTGAAGCAAGGCCTGCACTGGAACTGCTCTCCCAGCTCAGACCTTCTTGAGGTGGCTGAAGGGCTGGCTATGCAATGCTGTGGGGTTATACCCCTTTTCCGTCCATCAACCCTCTGTCACCAGAGATCTGCCCTCCTGGCCAAACTCCACCTTTTGAACAGGACTGTGCTCTATCCCTGTCCCTACTCACTGCGGGGTGCCAAGCGATCAATGTAAGATAGGAGCTGAGACTTGGCCACACCAGGATCCCCCATCAGGCAGATGTTGATGTTGCCTGGAACAAACGAAAGAAGCCAAATGACCATTCTCCTAAGCAAGTTGTCCAACAGAGACCACTTCTCTGGTCTGCCTCCCCTCCTGTTTATTTCTTCTATGCCTTCCCTGTACCCATAAAACCAAGACACCAATTCTTATTTTGTGATCTGAAGAGACAATGAATCTTGTCACCCTTTTCTTCCTCCCAAATGATTTCATCCACCCCGACCTGCTGCCTCCTTTTCATTCTTACCCCTGATTTTCATGCCTCGAGGAGACTGGTCCACACCACCAACAAGAAGCAACAACAGTGCTTTCTTTACATCCTCGTGCCCATATATCTCTGGGGCAATAGAAGCAGCCAGCTTTTCGTAGAAATCCTCCTCTGCAAGGAAGTTAGAATATATTCTGGGGCTAGGAAGAAACTCAAATCCCCACTCTCTTCTCTGACCCCTTACCTGCAATCTGCCTTAGCTCCTCCCTGTTCAGCTCTCCAGCCCCAGCCTCATCATCCTCACTCTTATTCATCTTCACAATTCGATGAGCTTCCAAGTAAGTTTCTGAGAGTAAACCCTTAAGATAGAAAAATGCTAGGATATGAATGAAATCTTGCCCACCTCCTGATTCCCTACATTTTTTGACAAAACCCTCTGAGGGGGGTGAAAAGAATGGGTGAGGAGAAAAGGGACTGTTTTCTCTTCATTTGAAACTCTTCTTCTCACCTGTACCACCTGTCGGAACCCTGAGCGCAAGACTGGCAAGAAAATACCAGTGACACTGACGTGGTCTCCAGGCTGGGCAATCCTTGTATTCTCTCCCTCTACTAGCACTGTGATGCTACGAGGGATGTTTCCCACAGGCACTTGATCACTCTAGAGAAGAGGAAGAGTACATGAATCAAAAGGGGGAAAAATTACAAAGACAAATCCACAGCAACCTGACTTTCCCTAGGCATCCCACTCTAAAGTTTGTCTTAGCCTGCCCAACCTTTAACTATACCACAAGAGAGAAGATTCCTTTAACTTTCCAACTCAACCAGAAAATTCCAGTTAAATCTCCCTCCTGTTCTAGGTAATCCCTTTGCCTTAGCTCTTTCCTTTTTGGCTCCTCTTTCTTCCTGCCATTCCAAGAGTGGCTGGTAGGACACAAGTGGACTCTTGTGTTCCACCTGTCTTGGGCCACATACCCCAAACTCACATGTTCTTGCATCTTCATCTCCTGGAATTTGATGAATTTAGAGCCACGGGTCTGCAGATACAGCCGCCCCCTCCAGAGCGGTTGGTTTGGCACTCCTGGCTTGGGCACATGATCAAAGGCATGAAAGTTGGAGACTGGATCTAGGACATAAGACAGTACTAACTGAAATCAGAAGAGCCACTTACCATCATCACTTGAATCACTTCCTTCCCACAGAAGGCACCCTGAAATTGTCAAGTATCCCCTAGAATTACTCTTGGTCAATAATGACAAACACCAAGAAAGGAAAACAGGAAGACCACTATATACTAAAAGATAGGAAATGAATATATTAGCATCTTTCAAAAATAACCAAAGAAAACAAACAGATCGACACCAATCAATAAAAATACCATTCACCAAAAGAATGAATGTTTAATGCTTCCCTGAGTTGCAGACGTACCGGCTGATAGGTCTCTGCCCCACACTGATCACAAGTATAAGTGGCAACCACCATCCTGGGTTTGACTTCAGAAACACGAGTGACAATTCCACGTACGGTTACCAATTTCCCCACAGAGTCGGCCCGTACTTCCCGGATCACACGAGGTTTACTGCTGCTTGGACCTTGAAAATACAGCTCACTAAGGAAGGAAAATCATCATCAGCAAGGTCCTAAGGAACAAGTCTCTGACCTTTCCCCACAGAGACACTCACAATCTGCGCATGAGCTCAGGAGGGTACTGGTTCTGGGGGCTTCGGATAGCCCCAGGATCCCGGCTCCGCTGTTCCATCATCAGCCTGTGCTCAATGTAGACATCCAAAACATCTTTATTTACCACCTAGGATAGAAGGAAGACAGCAAATATGAGCAGCAGGATGGAGAAAGGAGAACACAGAGCGCACTGGGCAGAGCTAATGCTTCTCCTTTCTAATACTTCAAAACCATCAGGATCCGAGAAGCCTCACTAGAGGCTTCAATTCCTTGGCTTGATGTTCCTCCAGACACTCACCTCCCTCTCCTTGTACTGAGGCAGCAGCTCTTGTACAGCATCAGCAAACAGCCTCCCATAGCGCTTGGCATTCTCACATATTGAGTCCACCAGCTCAGGGTCATCCTCAGCTACATCATCCAGGTCCACATACATTGCCACTTGTTCCCGATGAGCCAGTTGAACCTGGGGTAGGGAAGAGATGGCAACACCTCAGGGCCAAGTTTACCTTGTGCATATGCAAGAACCAGTGCAGTGAGCTCAGCACTGTCTATGGGCCTCCACAAGCAAGAAAGCAGCACACAATAGCAATACTCACATTTCAGCTCCCAACTCCTGAAAACTTCCTAATCATTATCAGTGTAGTATGATATTCACTTAAGTACCAGGTGCTCAACTGAATAGTTCACTTACACACTTGCTAAAACAAGCCAGGCAACCACCTACAGCACCTTAAGCCCCACCCCCTTCTCTAATTTTTTTACGTACCAACTGGTTCCCATACTTGAACTGCTTCTTCCCAAATTCGTCATCTTGGTAAAACTCTTGTAGGAACTTCTTTACCTTTTCTACAAGGTAAATGTGAAATCAGGAGAAGCAATCTTTCTTTCTTCTAAATGCCTTACCCCAAATCCCTACCAGAAACCTGAGAAACCCACTTCCACATATAGCAGGACTCATGAACTAATTAATTACATAAACATATAAGTAAGCCTACATAGTTCTCCCGGAAGAGAGCAGGACTCCTTTTCACATGTCTGTTTTTACATGGGGAAGAATATGGGGCCCTCGGCAGTTAAGAACCACAGGATTCTTCCCGAACGGCCTCCCACACCCTCACTACACCCTCGTGTCTCAAAGTTCTCAGCTCTCCTTCCACCCATAAGAGTACCCTTTACCTTCGGATTTCCTAGATCTCAGCTCTCGCCAGAACCTCAGCCACCAGGCTGGCCCGCCACCCCACCCCCGCTCCCGCCACTGCTTCCGCTCTTAGTAAACAAAGAAGCACATGGGCCCGGATTCCAGCCGCTTCACCGCTCGGGATTCCTCCGCCCGAAGGCAGAGCCCGTCCGGCGATTGGCCAGCACGCCAAGGGCCACTCAGTCCCACCCCACCGCCGCCTCTCTCGGTCTTGCGCTAAGCCCCCAAGTCCAGGCACGCCCCCACCCTCGGCCGCTAGCTCCAAGGCCACCGCGCGGAAGAACACTGTTTACACACGACACTCTCTCCAACTGCGTCGCGCCACTTCCGTCCGCCTCCACTTCCGCTTGGAGGGCGGCCGAAAACAGCCAATCGCGGGGCGTAGCGGCTCCGGCCTGCCCGCCCCCGGGGCTTCGGGGCGTCTCCAGAGGACGCGGGAACTCGCGAGTGCCCCAAGGCGCCAAGGGAGGCGGGCCCTGGGTACCCGTCCCTGAGCCTAGGGCCCGGGTCTTCCCTGAGCGCGAGCGACCCTCTCCTGTGTCTCCTCCCAGCCTGCTCTCGCCCCACTCACGACCCCAGCACCCTTCTTGGGCGACATTACGCTCTTTTCTTCCATCCCGATGCCTCCTACGCGCCTCACCGGCACTGTCTGCCTCAATCCCGCCGCCGCCCGGCTATGCCTCTGGACTCGCGCGCCCCAAGCCCCGCAGACTCTGGTCCCCAAAGACTCCATCCAGGTCACGCCAACAGGTGTTCGCCGAGTCTTCCCACGCAGGATCCCCTCCTCAGACTTGAAGCACCTTACCTTTTTCGAGCGCGTAGTCCTTAAGTGCCATGGCTGCCAGGGGCCGTGCGGCAGCAGTTGGCAGGTTCAGGAGTTTCACTCCTGGGAGCAAAGAACGGCGGTGAGGCGGAGTGTGGCCGACCAACCGAAATTGGCGCGAAACGTCTCTCCCCACGTGACCGGCTCCGCCGCGGGCGGGCCAATTGAAGTGTAGGGTCCTCCTCCACTCCCATCCGCCACAGGCCACAAACTCGGCCAATCACCGGGCGACCCTGGTCTGAATGACGGGGAGGTGGTGGGCGGTTGCGGGGAATCGCCCAGCAAGGAGGGACTGGCGCCGGGTTTCCCGCGGTCGGAGCTGGTGAGGGAGGAGAGTCCTTAAAGGGCCAGCCTTTGCGCGTTCTTTTGTTCCGGGGCAGCAGGGCGGGGCAGGCCCAACTTTCTCCGTCTTCTTGTTTTCTCTCCAGAACGGCCATGATTTCCCAGTTCTTCATCCTGTCTTCCAAGGGGGACCCTCTCATCTACAAAGACTGTATCCTTGACCCGCAGGGCGGGATGGAACGGCTAGGTGGAAGTCGAGCCCACAGCCAGTCTGTCGCCCACTCCTTAACTGCCCTTCCACCCGTCTAGTCCGCGGGGACAGTGGTGGCCGAGATGTGGCTGAGCTCTTCTACCGGAAGCTGATGGGACTGCCAGGAGACGAGTCCCCGGTTGTCATGGTAACCACTGGCGGCGCGCGGGCCGGGGGCTGGGGAACGGGGTGGGCGCTGCCTCCCTCGCTTTCAGGGGCTGTTTCCCTGGAGGCTTCCGCTCGGGGTTGCATTTCTCCAAATACAACTAACGAAAATTTATTGAGCGCCAGCAACGTACCAGGCACAGCGGTTTTTGCATGTCTCAATCTTTGACAAGGCTGGGGTAGCACCTGTCATTAACCCCCCCACACACACACATGTTAGGAAGGGGCCTTAGGAAGGGTTCAGGGATCACCCAAAGGCACACTGTTACTGTGACTGGAAGGGACATCTGGGTTCGAGCTCCCATCTCTTGGGCCCTCCTTCACTACAACCGTCTTTTTCTTAACACTGTTTTCTCTCCCGCCTCTCTTCAGCACCACGATGACCGACATTTCATTCACATCAGACACAGTGGCCTCTATTTGGTGGCCACCACTTCAGAAAACATTTCTCCCTTCAGCCTCCTAGAGCTGCTGTCCCGGTGAGAAGGGTGGGGCCGGGCACCTGGGAGTGGCGACTGCTAGGACGATTTATTTATGTACAGTCTGCCCTGTTTCCTCAGGTTAGCCACTCTCCTGGGCGACTACTGTGGCTCCCTCAGTGAGGGGACCATCTCTCGCAATGTGGCTCTTGTCTATGAACTCCTGGATGAAGTGCTGGTAAGGCCCAAGGACTTTCCTTTTGTCCCCCATTTCCCTCTTTTTTACTGTCCACTCTCTTTTCTTTTTCACTCCCTCCCTCTACTGACCAGCCAAAACTCTCCCGTGTATCCTTTCAACACTAGGACTATGGCTATGTTCAGACAACATCCACAGAGATGCTGAGGAACTTCATCCAGACAGAAGCTGTGGTCAGCAAGCCCTTCAGCCTGTTTGACCTCAGCAGTGTTGGCTTGGTCAGTAGCTGGGAAAGAGGAGGACCAGGAAGGAGGGGGGTTGGCTGGGAACATCAAAGCTGAAGATTGGTTGCTTTGGATATTTTACAGTTTGGGGCTGAGACACAACAGAGCAAAGTGGCCCCCAGCAGTGCAGCCAGTCGCCCTGTCCTGTCCAGTCGCTCTGATCAGGTAAGGTAGGGATGGATGGATAAGGTCATTACCCCCCCCCCACCCCACCCCCTGACATGACCCCAGAATCCCAAGATCCTGCTATGTTTTTCCATTTCCCTAGACATGGATATTCTTCCTTCACCTACCCCAGGACCTACCTTTTCCTTCTGCCTGTCATTTTGGAACACAGGTCTTCAGCCTGTACCACCTAAATCCTCTCTCTTCCTCAGAGCCAAAAGAATGAAGTTTTTTTGGATGTGGTCGAGAGATTGTCTGTATTGATAGCATCTAATGTAAGTTTGGGCTCCCAACCCTGGAGTGGAGGACAAATGGTACTTTGGAAACAGGTTTGGGAAGTCAGGACTCTGGGTGTTAACCTCCCCACCACTCCCAGGGCTCAATGTTGAAGGTGGATGTGCAGGGAGAGATCCGGCTGAAGAGCTTCCTTCCCAGCGGCTCTGGTGAGGGCCCAGTGTTGGGTTTCAGATGGGCTTCTTGATGGCATGTTTGGCTGTGTTTGATCTTTCCTGATGTTCTTTCCTCCAACAGAGATGCGTATTGGCCTGACAGAAGAATTTTGTGTGGGGAAGTCAGAACTCAGAGGTGAGGAATATAGGGGTCTTTTTTCTAGAGGAGCCAGGTCACTGCCAAAGGTTTCAGGGAGATAAGTCAGAGAAGGCGTCTTCTCTCCTACCTCCTCTTCTCTCTCTAAGCATGGGTCAGGAGAGGAATTTTTTCTTTTTCCAGGGTATGGGCCAGGAATTCGGGTTGATGAGGTCTCATTTCACAGCTCAGTAAACCTGGATGAGTTTGAGTCTCATCGGATCCTTCGCTTGCAGCCACCCCAGGGTGAGGTGAGGATCAGGGTGACTTATTGTGCTCCTTGATCAAAGGGGAGGGAGGGATTGCCAGCCTGGGACCATGCTGACCTCATTCCTCTCTGGTCTCAGCTGACTGTGATGAGGTACCAACTCTCCGATGATCTCCCCTCCCCGCTTCCCTTTCGGCTCTTTCCCTCTGTGCAGTGGGACCGTGGCTCAGGCCGGTGAGACCATTTCCTGTGTTCTAGAACTACTCTGGAAGCCAAGCCAAGACATATGTTCCCCAAACTCATTGTGGATGGGTGGTGGCAGAGGTGACAGCATACAAATTGGAAAAAGGCTTGGCTAGTGATATTGGGCTGGATATCGGATATTGGTTCTTCTTCTTGGGGGTACAACCTTACATGGAAACCCTGCATAAGCAAGAGTGATATGCTGGTAGGACGTGGCATATGTGATAGCATTTCACTCTTTCATCCAGGCTCCAGGTTTACCTGAAGTTACGGTGTGATCTGCCCCCAAAGAGGTAAGAGTAGGGCTGGTCAGGCTTGATTCAGCTTTCTGGGACATGAGATAAGGGCAAGAATCTCCTGCTTCCTTCAGGCTCAGAATCCAGTGTAGAGGCTATAGCATTTGGGAAGGGGGCAGGGATGGGGATGTATCTGTGGTAAACTCCCAATGTTACATTCAAGGAACAGGGACAAGGCACTCTGCCTTCCTGGGGCTGACGCAACATTTTTCTTCTTTGTAGCCAAGCTCTCAATGTCCGACTGCACCTTCCCCTGCCACGAGGGGTGGTCAGGTTAGTGTCTGCTCCCTAGGGAACTTTCCTGGGGTGGAGAATGGTGCTGTGCTAAAGAAGGCATGGCTGAACCAGCACCTTCCGTCTTCATACCCCAGCCTGTCTCAGGAGCTGAGCAGTCCAGAGCAGAAGGCAGAGCTCGGGGAGGGAGCCCTTCGCTGGGACCTGCCCCGGGTACAAGGAGGCTCTCAACTCTCAGGTCTTTTCCAGGTATCTGCTGTCGACCCTCTTGCACCCTTTTCCTACTAGCACAGGCAGCTGCCTGGTCTCATGGCTTCCGTGCCCTTTTCCCTCACAGATGGACGTTCCAGGCCTGCCAGGGCCTCCCAGCCATGGGCCCTCCACCTTAGCTCCTCCGCTGGGGCTGGGCCCTGCAAGCCTCTCCTTTGAACTCCCCCGGCACACATGCTCCGGCCTCCAGGTTCGCTTCCTTAGGCTGTCCTTCAGGCCCTGCAGCAATGCCAACCCCCACAAGTGGGTACGCCACCTAAGCCACAGTGATGCCTATGTCATTCGGATCTGAGGCTCTCCAAATACAGACATAGGCAGCAAAGGTAACAAGCAGTCAAAACAATAAGAGGACAATATTTTTTTCTTGGCATCTTGGCCTATGGACCTAAATTTAAGCAGGAAGAGTCCCGATACCAGGACGCCTCCATGGATTCACCCCTTCTGTGGTATCTAGCACAAGAAGGCTAGGAACTTACAAATCAAACTTTTATTCTGAGGAACTGACTGTACAGTATCTAAAAAGAAAGTCATGTGGGAGAAGCAGCCTACTACTTCTTCCAGTCGTCGTGCGTGTGTGCATGTGTAGGAATCCGTGGAGGAGGCAGCCAACAGATGGATGACATCGTCACGGAACAGGCTGAGGGGAGGCTGATCCAGGGGGCTGGGAGCCATTAGCCTTTGGAGTCCCTGGAGCTGGAGGGGGGCTGTCCCCAGTTTCCTGTTTCCCTCCACAGAGGGCACTGCCCCCAAGCGCGGGGAGGGGGAAGATGACGAGGGCGGAACCGGGGAGGGATGGGATGGGGGGCCTCCCTTCCCCTCCCCTGCTGGGGGGAGTGAGACGACAATGTACTTCTGGACACTGCCAGGGCCGGTGGGGGTGGTACTGGGGGGGGCAGTGGTAGCAGTGGAGACCAGCTTGACAATGGGCTGCACACTGGGGACTGTGGTGGTGACTGGAGAGGTAGTGGTGGAGCCTGAGCCAGGGGCTGAAGTGCTGAGGGACAGGACCTGGGGGAGAAAAGAAGGCAGTTCCAATCACCTTGCACACACACACCCTCCCCCTCTTCCCCAAAGGCCTGAAGGGGTTATGGCACAAGCTTCCCTATGAATAGTGTCCACCCTTAGGAACCTATAGACTGCTGCCAGCCTCAGGCCTTCAAGACCCTGGCAAGTAGCCCTTCCATGGGCACAGAGGAGACTGAGCTCTACTCTGGGGCCTCCCCAAATGGCTCTGAGGGTACCTGGGCTCCTCAGGATGCTCCTCATATCCCTGTCCCAGGCTCCACATACCTGCTGGGTGGATGAGGCACTGGAGGACGATGACATTACGATAAACTTGGTTGGAGGAGGAGAAGGCTGAGGCGGGGCAGCGGCTCGAGCAGACACCAGTGTCTGGACGGGCAGTGCGATGGAGCCAGGGACCTTTAGTAAACCAGGGGTCCGAGGGCCAGGCTGAGGGGCCTGTGAGAGGGTCAGTGTGGGCCGGGGCTGCAGGGAGGAGAGGCAAGAAGAAAATGTCAATACCTAAGTGAAACAGTGGCTCAAAGGAGGCCTGGGTTGCTCTTGATCTCTTGTCAGTAGTTCTCACAGTGGTTGGGGCATCCTTCACTAGGGGGCCCAGACTCCCCAAGACTTTGCTGACTCAGCCTGCATGTGCATGTGTCTGTGACTCTCATCCCCAGATCCTTCTTAATTCCTCTCACCCTCCTCCCATTAGCAACTGACCTGTGTGATGGTCAGTGTGGTCCTGTTGACCTGCTGTGCCTGCAGAGCAGCCTGAGCCCGGGCTTTGACCACATGGGAGCAGAGGAGGGGTCCGAGGGACCCAAATTCTGCCCGATAGGCATCCTGATTGTCAGGTGGGGGGTGCAGCTTAGCCAGCACAGGGGCACAGTGTTTCTGCAGAGAAAAGGCAAAAGAGGGAAGGCTAGTATTCTCAGATGAGCAAGGGGGAAGGGGCGAGAAGGATCACCCATCCATTTCAGGGAGGCCAAACTGTAAGGAATTCCATCCGTAAGGAATACTGTGGAGCCGGGCGCGGTGGCACACGCCTGTAATCCCAGCACTTTGGGAGGCTGAGGCAGGAGGATCGCAAGTTCAAAGCCAGCCTCAGCAATGGCGAGGCACTTAGTAACTCAGTGAGACCCTGCTTCTAATAAAATACAAAAAAAAGGGCTGGGGGTGTGGCCCAGTGGTCAAGTGCCCCTGAGTTCAATCCCCGGTACCAAAAAATAAATAAATAAATAAATAAATAAATAAATAAATAAAATAAAGGAATACTGTGGTTCTCCCTCATAAGGAAACAGCACCAACTAGTATGAGTGAAAGTCTTGCTATGTCTGCTATGTATACATGCTTGTGACATCTAAGGGATGCTTGACCCATAGGGTGTGCATTTGCCTTGTAGATGGGCCTACAGTGATATAGAAGCTTGGAGGTGGGGGTATCAGTACAGATTACAAAAAGCCACAGGATGACTTAAGAGCCCCTAAATCTTAACTTAGCATATCTGTGCCTTTCTGTCTCCAAAACAGCATTAGAGTTTGAAGAGTGCTCTGTTAACAAATATACATGGCAAAGATGGGATTAAGCAAATAAAATGTACTGGATGCTTGTTTCCTTTTTTTTTTTCCCTGTAGGGGTGGGGTGGTGGTGCTGGGGATTGAACCCAGGCCTTTGTGTGTGCAAGGCAAGCACTCTACCAATTGAGCTATATCCCCAGCCCTGGATGCTTCCGGGGAATTAGTGGGAAGAAGTAGGGGAGGGCAGGGCAGGGCTCTTGTTTACCAGGAGAAGGCTCTGCACATGGTCAGCTCCAATGCGGTCAATGTTGCTCAGCACAGGGCCATCCAGGACACTGCGGATTCGCTCCCCTTCCTGCTGCAGCCGTGGCAGAATCAGAGTCTTAATCACCTGTCAAAAAGGGAAAGGGAGAAGCAGGGCCACAGGGTCACCAGAGGTTTCTCAGGTGTAGAGGGGTGCTGCCCTCTAGGACCTCAAGACTGCTTCCCTTCCCCTAGTTCTTCCCCTGGGGTGCGGGGCTAACATCATGTCCCAGCTCTGCCAGGCCTGCAATGGAGCCATAACGAGTTGTCCAGGGAGTCTTCTCATCCACCCAGCTCTGTAGAGAAGGAAAATAAACCTAGGTGAAAAAGTCTGAAAAGACTTGCTATGGATTCAGGTCTTCCATAAATACACTTTTCCTTCAAATCATTAAGATGTTGCAGATGAGGTTCAAGTTCCTCAGATCCAACCCCTACCAGTTCCTGTCCCCATGCCCCTTGTCTCAGGTGTCATCCCACCCCCACCCCCCCCCCCGCCCAAACTGCCCCATTGGTTTGGCTGAAGCTCTCATTGTCCTGATGACAACTCTGAAGTGGTGATATGAAATAGTTGACATGTTCTTGAGGCTTACCTTGGTGAAGGTCTTGGTGATCCGGGACTGAATATTGTTAGTGGTTGTGCTGAAATGCTTGCATATCTGGGCCACTAGGCGGGCAGCAAAGTCCCGGAGGGCCCAGTGATTGTCCACATCAGGTCTCAGGCACAGCTGCCTGCTTACGATGCAGGTCATCACAGCTGGAATAAGCTCATGCACCTAAGGAAGAAGTGGCAGGTCAGCTGGTTCTGACAAATGGTTTCCATGGGTGGTAACAGAGTCCCCTAACCCTGGGAAGAGGAAGGTGGGCAAAGGGACAACTCACATATTTTTCTAGATAGAGTGTAGGGTTGTCCATCAGTGCCTTCACCATGCGCATTAGGTAGATGAGCAGGGCAAGGTTATTCTGAACCACATTCACACGGACCTGTGAGAGGGAGGGGTGTGGGACAGAGAGACCCCTCAGGTGAGCTTCCCCTGCTGTGCCTGCCCTCCAAGCCTCATCCTTGCCCTGGCCTTCCCAGTCCTCTCACCCCCTCAGAGATGAAGGTACTGAACCGTGGCAGCATCTGATAGAGCCCTGGGTCCGTGGCAATGCTCTGCAGGGCTTCCTGTGGGAGGAGAGAAGCGAATGGGGTGGGGGCAGATCTCTTGGGGAGGAATCTGCAAGGGCTCCAAGAGGAGTCTTAGGGTGAGGGCAGGTGGGTGGGGCCCTCACCGCTCTCTTAGCCTCACACGACCCCACACAGGCTTCAGTGATCTCCTTGTAGTACAGCTGCTGCTCCACAGACAGCTCGTGGATGCTGCGGGGCTTCAGGCGCAAAGGGGCCCCCTCCAGCAAGGGAGGTGCCTTCTTCTCTTTCCCTGTGTGAATTGGGAAAACAGGTTTGGGGACAAAAGAGGAATCAGTAAGCCGGGCGCGGTGGCGCACGCCTGTAATCCCAGCACTTTGGGAGGCTGAGACAGGAGGATCACGAGTTCAAAGCCAGCCTCAGCAATGGCAAGGCACTTAGCAACTCAGTGAGACCCTGCCTCTAAATAAAATACAAAAAAGGGCTGGGGATGTGGCCCAGTGGTCGAGTGCCCCTGAGTTCAATCCCTGGTACCACCCAAAAAAAAAAAAAAAAAGAGAAATCAGTACCCTCTACAGCCCCCTACTCAGGACATCTGGCTTCCTCTAGGCTTCTTGTCCTTCTTGGGACTTTCTGGCCCTGACCTCATCCATTTCACAAATGACCACGTGGCTTTGGGATAAAAGCCAGGAGAGGACTGACCTAGAATACTGACCTTTGCTGTCAGCTGGGGCAGCTCCTTGCCCTTTGCCTTTCAGGGGTCCATCTTCCTCCTGGCCTGGCTTTGCTGACTTCAGGGGTTCTGTGGCCTCGGCCTTCTGCTGCTCTTTGGGAGCTGGTGGGAAAGCAATCACAGCAGGAGTGATGGGGGGGGGGGTGGTTTGAAGGGAGGCAGCGCAGAGAGGAGTGGGCTCTGGGTGTGGAGGTTACCTGGAGGTGGATTTTCCGGTATAGCTGGCTGACAGCCTTCGATGCTCAGCCAATGAGCTGCGAGGAAGGAAGGTGTCAAGTTGAATTGCTGGACATGGAAACTGGTAAGTCGCTCTAAGGCAGGTGTGTTTTCCTTCCTGCTGTTCAGCAGGGATCTCACACAGAGGGCTTCTTCACTTGTGAGGTTCCTCACACCATATATCTTGCTCCTCCTTTCCCTCCTCCCTGCCACCCTGCTCTCCCTTCCCCCAACCTTTCAGGCAGACATCCAGGGGCACCCGAGGCAGAGGGGTATTGATGATGTCACTCAGATCAACCTCCTTCTCCTCGTAGAAGTAAAGCTCCCGACCCCCACCAGAGGCAAAACGGAAAGGAATGAATTCCTGAGCATGGAAGCCATAGAGTGGCTGTATTGAGAGAGAGAGAGAGAGAGAGACATTGGTGTAAGAAGAATCCAGGGGAGGCCTGGCTGAAGACAAATGCAGCATCCGAGGAGATGGTGTCTCACCACCCTGCTGCTGTCCCAGTCCTCCAGCCCCCTTCCTGTCTCTCACAAGCACCTCAACATTCTTTAGCTTCAGCGCGTAGTCAATATCACTGGTGGTGAGCTTCTGCCGCTTCCCCATGTGCATGAACTTCAAGGCATCCTGAGGGATAGAAAAACAGATGTCAATCCAATATCCTGAGGAAAAAGGAGGCCAGGCAACACCCTTGACACAAAGCTGAGCTGGGCAGATGGACCAGCTTACCTGTGCAATCTCCTTGATACGGTAGCTGACCTCATCCGTTAGTAGCTGGCAGGTCTCCTCCTGAATCTGGGCAATGCCCATTGATTCAGCCACAACCTTCATTGACTCTGAGGGCAGCACAGTATTACTGAGCTTCAGCTTCTTCTCCTCAGCCATGCTGGAGCACCTCCTTCCCTCACTGGAAGGATGCAGCCCCAGGGTGGAGAGATGGAGACCCTGGCAGGGGGAAGGGGGCAGGTAGAAGAGATCAAAAAGAAATATGATTCAAAATTCCTGCGAAAAATGAATTCCTGATCTCCCCTGCCACCTGATCAAGCCTTAGCTCTCCTCATCCTCCATCTGCCATCCATTTAGCAACTCATTCTTTATCTGTGCCCTCATATCAAATCTGCCAGATAATCAATCCAACCTGATTTCTCAACTCCCACTCTGTGGCTGAAATCACCATCGTCTATCTCCTGCAGAACTCCAATATCCTCTGAATGAGGTCTTCTTCCTTCCACCTTAAGTCTCCCTACATCTACTCCTTATAAGAGTCAAAATGATTCTGTTAAAATATAAACCAGGTTGTCAACTCTCTGCTGGAATGGTTCCCCTTCATCATAACATCCTTACATTGGCCTATAAGTCCCCTCAAGATTTGTCTTTTTTCCCATTACCTCTCTGATCCCCGATCCTTCCTTTTTCTACTTTGATCCAGTCACATCAGCCTCTGTGTTGTTCTGCCCAAAATGACCTTGCTGTAATTTAGCTTTTTCTCTGTGTTTTTCCAGATGGTTGTTTGCCTGTCTGCCCTGACCATGCTATTTTAGTTCTGCATTGTGCCTTCATTCTGCTTTACATTTTCTTTTCCATAAGATTTAACAGCCCCAAGTACATTGTATCATTAGAGGATACAATGTTTATCATCTCTATCCAGTCATCCCTGTGTGGACAGGAATCTTTGTTATGTTCACTGGTGTATTCCTGGTTCCCAGACAGGTGCCTGAGACATTGTAAATAATAAATACTTTTTGAATAAATGAATGAATTGTAAGGCTTGGAGATATAGATACTCAATAAATACTAACATAATTAGTGAGACCAATAAAAAGACATAGGCTGAAGGTTGGAGTTTACACTGTGGTCAAAAGGAAACAGGCACGATTGGATCTGGGCATTAGGAAGAGTAACTTCAAACTGTGTTCAGAACTGGAGGGATAGGAAGATGGAGGCTGAGGGAGAATGTGGTTGTTTTCAAATTATCCCAGGTTTCCTCTCCGACTTTTATAAGTCTTATCTATGGGGAACAAAATTACTCCGCAGGGTATACAAGAAGCAGTCGTGTCCCAATTCCCTAGTGAACTCCTACTAGTCCTTCAAAACCCTGCGGTACCCACTGTCAGTAAGTGCTCATAAAACACGCTGTAATCTCGGGAGCGTCTCGGATCAGGGGAGACGGCGGGGAGGGCTTCTCAGAGGAGGATTTACTTGAGCTATATTTATGCAGTCGTGTCCCCAGCAGAGAACCAGGCAGCACGAGAGGAGGCTCAGAGAAAACCACCCCATCTCCCCCAACATTCCTCCAATGCATACACACACGGAGTATCCACGAGCATCGACACACCACCAACCGTCCTCTTCCTAGTCCCCACACGGGCCCTTCACGGGGTCTCCTCCTGGATACCCCTCAGACCCGCCCCCGCCAACCAAAAGCCGAGGGCAGTAAAAGCCTCTCACCGCTGCCAAAGCGCCGCTCACCCGGCGCTCGGCGCCATCTTGGCCCCGCCCCCTCCCAGCACCAGGTCCTGGCAGAAACGGAAAGTCACCATCACTTCCCCAAGCCAGAATAAACTATTCGGGATCACAACTGAAATGAAATTTTAAAAATTGTTACTACGTGTATATGCGAGAAGCACACTCTCATAGTCTGTTACTTGAATTTATTTTTTCACTACCCGGCAGCCAGGACCTTCAGGAGGCGCCACAAAACAGGCGGGGAAACCCAGCGCACAGAGGCCCCACCCCTTTACGGGCTGGATCTGCGCGTGCGCCAAGGTTGCTGCCTACCGCCTCTGAATTTAAAGGGCCCGCCGCCCTGCCCTCCCGAAGTTGGTTTGAAGGCAAACGGTGGTTGTGCACCGCGCTTGTCATGGGACCTGTGCGATTGGGAATATTGCTTTACTTTTTGACAGTGAGTGATGCTTGGGCTGGGACGCCGAAAGAGGAGGACGATGACACGGAACGCTTGCCCAGCAAATGCGAAGGTATCTTGGGAGCAGACTCTATTAGCATCTTCCTGCCCCTCCTCCTTCGTTTAGGTCGGGACACACGTTCTGTGATGGGTGGGTCACTCGACCTCCTTGAGCCCCCGAGTGATGTTCTGGTGGAATTTGCGGAGTTGGAATAGAATCCAGGGAGGGAACGCCTAGGTCCACCCCGAAATAATGGAAAACCATTATACTCCCAGAGGGAACCCACTTTTTCTTGCAGGCGTGGGCCCCAGTGAGTTGTGGAAATTGTAGTTCAGGTATTGTCTGCCTAGGACCGACCGCTCAACCGATCATCTCCAGTGTGCGTGTGTTTCCCCCATGTCACCCACCAGACCTGGATCTGGAGAACCTTCAGGGGTGGGGTGTGATGCTCATACCTTGTGAACTTCCTCTGTCCCCGCCCGGCAGAGACGCTTCCAAATTACAGGTCCCATCCTTCCCCAGAGGGTTTGAGAGTGAGTAACTCAGCCCTTAAAGCTCATAACAAAATATGAGGAGGCAAAACACCTCAGTTCCCAATCAATGTAAGCTTTGCAGCCAGCGGGTACTGTATAGATTTTGCCTGCTGAGAGGGACACTTCAGAGCCATGTCATTGTGTACCCTGCTTCCCTGGTTTGTTGCCTCCTTGACTTGGTTTCTTCCCAGATTCTTCTTTTCACCTCACACACACAGCCTCTGCATTTCCACATCGGTGTCCCTCATGACTTGGTTCTAATCTTTCGCCTCTTTGACTTGGTTCTAATCTTTCGCCTCTTTTTACTTATTTCCTCACTCTTCTCCTGTCACCCGTCTTTCTTTTTATTTTTTGGTACTCGAGATTGAACTCAGGGGCACTCGACCACTGGGTCACATCCCCAGCCCTTTTTTGTATTTTATTTAGAAACAGCGTCTCACCGAGTTGCTAAGTACCTCACTATTGCTAAGGCTGGCTTTGAACTTGCGATCCTCCTGCCTCAGCCTCCCAAGTGCTGAGATTACAGGCATGCGCCACCCGGCCCAGCTTTCTGCCACCTCTCTTTCTGAACACAGACTTAATCTTGGCAGTTCTTGCTTTAACACCTCCTACTACGATCAGCATCCAGACAGCATTTTTTTGGCAGAGCATGTAATTGTTGTATGACCCAACTTTCATAGTTTCCATACCCCATCCTCATCCCTAAAGTGCCCATGTTTCAGACACTGAACTTCCTACTCTGCCCCATTTTTATTGGTGCATTATAATTGTACATCATGGTGGGATTTGTTGTTACATATTCATACATGCATACAATGTAACAATATATTTGTCTAATATTACCATTTCAGACATTTAAACTTCTCATGATCAGATATGCCTCATCCTTTAACACCTCTGGGCCTTTCTAGTTTTCTTTTCCTGAAGTGGCCCTCTTTCTGTTTTTGATAAGTTCCTATTCATTCTTCAAGGTTCAGTTTAAATATCACCGCCTTTGGAAGCCTTCTTTCTTTGTTGTCATCTTCTGCAGTCATAAGCCTTTGGAGGAAAGGGGGAGTGCCTGTGTATCTAAGGTTCTAGCACAGTGTTGTGTACATTTAAAGAAATGTTATTTTTGCCTGTCTACTTGTCATCTCTGTATGGTTTTTGTGTTTTGTTTTGTTTTAGTGCTGTGGATTGAACTTAGGGTCTTCTACCACTGAGCTATGCCCCCATCCCTTTTTTTTTTTTTTTTTTTTTTTTAAATTTTGAGAAAATATCTTGCTAAGTTGCTTTGGGCCTTGCCAAGTTGCTCAGGCTGGCCTCACACTTGTGATCCTTCTGCCTTAGCCTCCTGAGACATTAAAATCACAGGCATACAGCACCATGCCCAGCTGGGCCCCATTTTTTTCTTGGGACCTATCATGAGCCAAGTATGTACAAGATGCTGGAAATACAGTAGTGGGATAGACAATGTTGTTCACCCTTATGAGGTCTTAACCCTGGTGTAGGGTTCATCACACCATATTGTCATCATCTGTTTATCCATCCCCAGCTACATTGACAAGTGTCCCAGAGACAAAGATCATGGATCTTATTGATCTATCATTAGTGTGGATACAGAAGGAGCAAACACATACTATACTATGTGCCAGGTGCTATTCTTGAGATTTTACATAGGTTTATTTATTTAATTCTCATCACACTCTTATGATGGACATAGTATTATCCCCAGTATAGAGGGGAAGAAACTGAGACACAGCAAGATTGTCACACAGATACTGAGAAGCTGAGTCAGAATTCCAACCCAGTCAGTCTGGCTCCAGAGTCTCTGCTTGCATCCTCTGCTGCCTTTGATCTTCTGCAGAATGAACTGCTGGCATGTTCACTCTTCTTTTATATCCCCTTGGACATCTCTTCTCACTACCAGTATGTAAGCTGCTAAGCATGGAACTACAGGAGGAACTGAGTCGCACTGGCCGATCTCGAGAGATCCTGGAGCTGGGGCAGGTCCTGGATACAGGCAAGAGGAAGAGACATGTGCCTTACAGTGTTTCGTGAGTCCTTCTTGGTGCTCCTTCACCTTCCAGTCCACCAAAGAGCCCTGGAAGCCCCTGCAGCATCCAGGGAGTCTTTGTTTCCTCTCTTCTCACAGAGAGACAAGGCTGGAAGAGGCCTTGGAGAATTTATGTGAGCGGATCTTGGATTACAGTGTTCATGCTGAGCACAAGGGATCACTGAGATATGCCAAGGTGAGATCCTTAACTAGGGAAGGACTCTGATTCTCAGAAACAAAGACCTGTGTCCACTGAGGTCTTTTAAGAATTATCTGCCCATTTCCCTCCACCTCTAGAGTGTCTCCTCATGTTCAGGCTCTCTCATCCTCTTCATGGAACTCATCCCTGAGCTTCTCATGTTGACAAAGCTATTATGGTGAAAAGGGGAAGGAAAAGGTGGGATGGTTGCTCTGATCCCAAATTCTCCATCTTTCAGGGTCAGAGTCAGACCATGACGATATTGAAAGGCCTAGTGCAGAAGGGAGTGAAGGTGGATCTGGGGATCCCATTGGAACTATGGGATGAGCCCAGTGTGGAGGTTACATTTCTCAAGAAGCAGGTAAGACAAAATACCACACTGTCCAGGGAGGTGAGAGGAGAGCTAGGTCTCAGGATTTGATTGTAGGGGATGTCCAGCTCTCAGCAGGGAGAAGGGGGCAGAGTGAGGACTTTGTCATCAATTAAAGTGGGCCCCAAAGCATATCAAGTAATATTGGAAGGGCTGGGGTTGTGTCTCAGAGGTAGAACACTTGCCCAGCATGTGTGAGATACTGGGTTCGATCCTCAGCACTACATAAAAATAAAATAAAGATATTGTGTCCACCTATAGCTAAAAAATAAATATTAAAAAAAAAGTAATATTGGAGACTACTAATATCCACCACTGCTTATTGAGCACCTACTGTGTCCCAGATTCTGGACCACATACTTTCCAGCTGCAGCCTCATTTACTCTCACAACCTGATGTGGTAGGTATGATTACTATTACCCATTTCACAGCTTACCAACCTAGTTAGCAGAACAGGTGCTAGTTAAATGTTGGTTGGATGAAATAGATGTAAGCCAAGCTTAACCTCCTAGCTACCTGCCTCTCAGTGGAGAGGCCAATCAGTGGAGTAGGGAAGTAGGGAGTGCAGAGCTGAAAGTGTCCAAAGCCCCAGCAGAGCAGATGTTCTTTCCACCCTTCCACTTGACCAGTGTGAGACAATGCTGGAAGAGTTTGAAGATGTTGTTGGAGACTGGTACTTCCACCATCAGGAGCAGCCCCTACAGCAGTTTCTCTGTGAAGGTCATGTGCTCCCAGCTGCTGAAACAGGTGAGTGTAGGGGTTGGGCTCCTCTCCTGCCAGGCAACAGCCTCCCTATTCCCAGAACCAATATTTAAATTATTTTCTCTTAATCTCACCTAGCATGTCTACAGGAAACTTGGACTGGAAAGGAGAAGATCACAGATGGGCAAGAGAAAGCAGAAGAGGAGGATGAGGAGGTAAAGGAGAAGGAGGAGAAGGAGGAGGAGGAGGAGAGGATCAAGACATCAGGCCACCCCAAGCATGACCCAGAGGATCTCTGACCCTGTCTTTGAGCTCCCAGGAGGGGTCATGGAGAAGAACCCTCTGAAGTCTGAGCTTTTCCTGCCCCACAGCTTGAAGGGTGTGTGTTTTTGTGAGTGATTTCACCCCAAGGCTTCTAACTGTTCTTTCCCAAATGACCTCAGGGAGGATCTTGGGGATGCAGGATGACATAACCATGGGGGGAAAAGTGGGAGCAGAAGGAGGAAGTTCTTCCTTCACATATGAGCCTTCCGTCTGTCTGCCATCCAGCCACTTAATTGGCAGGTGTGTGTGGTGACAGCATTGAACTTTCCTCTTTAAATGCCAGTCAGTGATGCCATGGAGCTATGGGCCTTGAGAAAGTCACTCTGCCCCTCAAGTGGTCTGTTTTTGGACCCTTACAAGAAAGAGGCCAGAGGGGTTGGGGTTGTGGCTCAGCGGCAGAGCGCTCGCCTCGCACATGCGTGGCCCGGGTTCGATCCTCAGCACCACGTAAACATAAATGCATTGCATTGTGTACAACTAAAGTAAATAAATATAAAAAAAAGAAAGAAAGAGGCCAGAACAGACATTCTGTATTACCTCACCTAGGAGGCTACATGCCAGCAAGCAGTGAACTAAACTATGACAGTAGGTGGCGGTGAGGCAATGACAAGTTAGGTGGGGGTAATTACTTGATCTATTTCGTATTAATTTCGCGGGTGCCAAATTTTCTATATCGCAATTAAACTTCTTTCTTTTTATTTTATTTTTTTACTATCAGCTGGGCCCAGTTTCAAAGGGCTCTGCACACATTATAGCTTGTCAATGAGGCAGCGTCCCGACAATGGGGCCGTTGGCCTCCGTCTTGTTAGCAGCTAATGGCTCTTGGTAATTCTGCAGCCTAAGGAGTCTAGCAGAGGTCACAGAGTAGAGAACTGTACGGAGGCTGAAGTCCGAGCAGCCTCTGCAGGCGCAGGTTGAGGAAGGCGCCAAAACTAAATGTTACGTACGTGGCATCGATTCGGCCGCCATACTTGGGCTACGGAAGCCCGCAAAGGATAAAATACCACGCGTTTTTCCGATTTCGGTGCTTCGTTTAGGAAGAGCCATGCTAGGCGATACGATTAGGTTCAAGGCAGAGAACGGATGGAGTTAGAGGGAAGGGTGAAGGGATATCCTTTGAAAGGCGACGGCTGAGGACCTACCTCGAGACTATTGGGGCACAGTCCGAAGACGGCGAAGGAGGGCGGGATCGCGTAGAAAGGCAGGCCGGACAGTACCAACGTCGGCAGGGGGTTGAGGGCGATGCCACCTTAAGAGGGGAGGGGTGTCAAAGAGCCAAGGTGCCGCTTGCTAGTGGCAGGGCTGAGAACTTGGAGGCGTTCGCCCACAGCCCCATTTCCTTTCTCGCCAGCCCGTGGTTCCCCTGCCATGAGCAATCTAGTATGGACGGAGCCGCTGCGCGGGGCGCCGCCTCTGCTGGTGCCTGGCGACCTCTACTCCGTGGTGGTTCTGCTGCGGGGCTACGCGGAGCCGGAGGAGGTGGGCGACGCCGTGCGCGCGGACGGCTCAGTGACCCTCGTGCTGCCTCAGGCCTGGGGCCCGGCCTCTAGTCACCGAGAGTCCCCTCCCGCGGCCGGCAGCGCCGAGACCGTCCTGGAGGAGGCGGCCCGTGGCCCCATCCTCGTGGATACCGGGGGTCCCTGGGCTCGGGAGGCGCTGCTGGACGCCCTGGCGGGGCAGGGCGTGGGCCCCGGCGATGTGACTTTAGTGGTGGGGACCCACGGGCACTCGGATCATATCGGAAACCTGGGGCTGTTTCCGGGGGCTGCTCTGCTGGTCTCGCACGACTTCTGCCTGCCGGGGGGCCGCTACCTGCCCCACGGACTGACTGAGGGGCGGCCCCTGCGCCTAGGACCCGGGCTTGAGGTGTGGGCCACGCCGGGCCACGGGGGCCAGCGGGACGTGAGCGTAGTGGTGACGGGCACGGCCCTGGGCACCGTGGTGGTGGTCGGAGATGTGTTTGAGCGTCATGGGGACGAGGACTCGTGGCAGGCGCTGAGTGAAGACCCAGTGGCCCAGGAGCGGAGTCGGAAGAGGGTCCTGGGCATCGCCGACGTGGTGGTGCCTGGTCACGGAGCCCCCTTTCGGGTGGTCAGGGAAGACTCTCAACAAGAAACAAAGAGTTGTGGAAACAGCAGCCAGGAACCGGAGGGCAGAGAAGAGGAGCCTACGCTTCATAGATGAGACCCAGAGACCTGATCAGCCAGAGTCAGAGCAGGCAAGGCCGGTCACTTCCAAAGTCGTCCAGGAGGCAGATTTTCCAGTCAGGGCAGAGTGCCACTGTGGATATCACTCTCTGCCTATCTCTGCAGCCAAACTAGAATCGAGGATGGCTCAGCTCCGTGTGTGAATCCTTGGGCAGGCCTCCTCGGAAAAAATGCAAGAATGTTCTTGTGAGGGTCCTCCAAAATAAAAGTATAAGCTTCCTGAATGTAAAAAGAAACATTAATAATGATAACCATACAACAAGGAGACACTTTGACCAATTGTCTATTTCTCATAAGGTACAGATTGCTGAGAGAAGGTGCAGGACATAGAGGAGATCTCCTTAGTCACCTGACTTTAATTAATTAATTAATTAATTAATTCAAGGGATGTTTATTTAGCATGGCAACATCAAACACTGCTGTAAGTCACAGGATACAACAGTGAACAAGCTAGACACCCTCTGTCCTTCGTGGAAACCACATTTTATTGAGGAGACAACCACAATAGTAGTAGAAACCAAATTATAATAGGTTGTAGTTAATGATATGGAAAGAATGAGGAAGGGATAGCAGGGTAACAGAGGGGGCTACTTAAGTTTGGGTGGTCAGGAAAAATCTCTGTGAGAAGATTTCAATCAGAGAATTGAATGAGAAAGAAAGCTGCCCATATGAGGATCTGGGGGAAGGCAATTCCAAGCACAAGAACAGTAGATATAAGCCCTGGAGGCAGGACAGCTTAACTTGCTTGAGCAGCATAAAGACCCTGGGGTCAGACTACAAAGGGCCAGGGATGGATGGTAAGAAATGAGGGTGCAGAATTAGGTACAGCCATCTTGCAGGACCTTGGTGATCATTGTAAAGGGCTTAGTATACTAAGTAAAATGGAGATCATTGGCTTTTGAGCAGGCTATAACAACATGGTCTCATTTTTTTAAAAAAATATAATCACTTAGCAGGTGCAGTGGTACACACCTGTAATCCCAGCATCTCAGGAGGCCAAGGCTGGAGGATGGCAAGGTCAAGGTCAGCCTCAGCTACTTAGTGAGGCCCTAAGTAACTTAGTGAGACCCTGCCAGAAAAGAAAAATAGATAAATAAAAATGGCTAGGTATGTAGCTCAATGGTAAAGTGCTCCTGGGTTCAATTCCTGGTACCAAATAAATAAATAAAAATCTAATAAAAAAATCACTCTTGTTCTGAGTGGAGGAGAGGTTGGTGTGGGGCAAGAATAGAATCTGCTGAATCAGGAAGCTATCACATTTTGCCATGAGAGAAGTTGATGTCATCTGTCCTTATTCCAAAAGCTTTATTATGGCTGTGTATTTCTTCATAACTATGACCCAGGCCCTTTGTCAACCTGGGCCCACAACCCTCAGAAGCTCTCAGGTAGGACAGATGAAGGAGAGGAGCATGCTCACTTCATTGCTCACAATGAGCTTCTCAGGGTGGATGTCGTCAGGCAGGGCAAGGCTGGAGGTCATTTCCCAAGCATCCACAAAGGCCACATGGAGGCCAGTAAAGGCAGCTCGCAGGAGTCGGTTCACGTGCAGGGTGAACCAGTCGCTGCCATACACGGACTTATAGCCAGTGTTGGCCAGTTTGATGACCACAAGGGTACTGGGTTCCCGCTCCAGCAGGGCCATCACAGCTGCCCGAATCCCTGCCAGTCGTCTTGCAAAGATGGATGGAGGGAAGGTGGTGAAGTGGGCTCCCAGGCCCAGCACCACTACTGTGTGGGGGCCCCCGGCCAGGCCTCCCAGCTCTCTGACTACAGAGTGCAGGGAGGCCACTGGGGTGCGATGGGAGCGCAGGGGCCAGCTGTGGGCTCTCCAGTGCAGCACTATGCCCTGAGAGGTGTCCACGGCCATCAGGGGCCCCACCTGATATATGGAATGCAGATCCACTGGTTTCAGAGCTGTTGGGAGGATGAAAGAGTAGGGATTGGAGATTAATATAAGGCTGTACTTTCTTTCTTTCTTTTTTTTTTTTTTTTTTTTGTGGTACCGGGGAATGAACTCAGGGGTACTCGACCACTGGGCCACATCCCCAGCCCTTTTTTGTATTTTATTAGAGACAGGGTCTCACTGAGTTGCTAAGTGCCTCGCCATTGCTGAGGCTGGCTTTGAACTCGAGATCCTCCTGCTTCAGCCTCCCAAATTGCTGGGATTACAGGTGTGCACCACCACACCTGGCTGTACTTTCTTACTTAAAAAAATACAAAGGAGCCGGGCGCGGTGGCGCACGCCTGTAATCCCAGTACTTTGGGAGGCTGAGGCAGGAGGATCGCGAGTTCAAAGCCAGCCTCAGCAATGGCGAGGCACTTAGCAACTCAGTGAGACCCTGTCTCTAAATAAAATACAAAAAAAGGTCTGGAGATGTGACCCAGTGGTCGAGTGCCCCTGAGTTCAATCCCTGGTACCACAAAACACACAAAAAAAAAAAAAATACAAAGGATATTGGACTGGGGATATAGCTCAGTTGGTAGAGTGCTTGCCTTGCATGCACAAGGCCCTGGGTTCAATCCCCAGCAAAAACACACACACACACACACACACACACACACACACAATGGATCTAAAATCTCTTGGCACCCAGGTATTCTAGGACTACCTGGTTTTGTTCTCTCTGATTTATGATATTGCCAGTTACCTCCTAGTTCCCACATCTGAAAGCTTATTCTCAGTCCTCAGCCTCTCCAGCTTCCCATAGCATTCTGTTTCACTGATTTTCCTGCAGAAGCCCTCTCCTTTCTTTTTTTAAAATTTATATATATATATATATATATATATATTTATTCTGAGTTATTATATATGACAGCATAATGCATTACATTTCATATTACACTTATAAAGCACATTTTTACATATTTCTGGTTGTATACAAAGTATATTCACACCATTTGTGTCTTCATACATGCACTTAGGGCGATGATATCCATCTCATTCTACCATCTTTTTTTTTTTTTTTTTTTTTTACCCTTTTGCCCCCTCCCTTCCCCTTTCTCCCCATTGGCCATTCTGTGTTCCTCTAAACCTCCTATGCTCCCTGTCCCAACCCCACTGTGAATCGGCCTCCTTATATCAGAGAAAACATTTGGAATTTGGATTTAGAAGCCCTCTCCTTTCTTAGTGTGGTTTTGTCACTCTCTGCAGTCTCCTGACTGAGCTCTCCAACTTGGATTTGCCCATTGGGTTCCTTCATCCACCACTGGATGAAGATTTGCCTCAAGGTAGAGACTCTGGGTTGTCCAATGTATGTCCTTGTCCTGGCAAGCCTAGGAGGCCAGTGGGCTGAGATCCAATCTGTTTACTCATATGCTAGATGACAACTGCACCAAGAGACCCTTTCTTTGCATGAAGTCCCTGCATGCTTGTCCTGCCATGTGCTCCAGGGCTGTGTAGGTCCCAAGAGGTGCCTTTTTCTGATTCACAGAAAGGCACCATGTCAGCCAGCCAAGGCTCTGGTTTTGCCAACCTTCTCTCCTGGGCTTCCACTGATTTTCAGAAACATCTTTCTCTTGGGGAATTAATCCTGTCCACGTTGCCAAGAGTAAATTGTCCCACAGTGACCCTACAAGGTCACCTGACATTGACCCTGATTTTTTTTTTTTTTTTTTTTTTTTTTTTTTTTTTGGTACCAGGGATTGAACTCAGGGGCACTCAACCACTGGGCCACATCCCCAGCCCTTTTTTTGTATTTTACTAGAGACAGGGTCTCACTGAGTTGCTAAGTGCCTCGCCATTGCTGAGGCTGGCTTTGAACTTGCGATCCTCCTGCCTCAGCCTCCCAAGTGCTGGGATTACAGGTGTGCACCACCACGCCTGGCATGACCCAATTTTTAATTAGCTGGGACTTGGGATCCCCTTCCTCCTAGAGGGAGAACGTACACCCAGGATGACCCTCCTGGGAGACTAGAGGCTTCAATCTCTTGAGAAGGAAGCAGACAACATCCCACAGTCCTCAAGGTTTCTAGATGAGATAGCTGGTGTTTTCAGACAACTCCTGTAAACAGACAGAAGCTCATCTCTAGGCTCTTTTACACAGAGAAGTCCCCTATAAAGCTGTGTTCACAGCGGGACACTGTGGTGCACACTTGTAATCCCAACAGCTCAGGAGGCTGATATAGGAGGATTGTGAGTTCGAAGCCAGCCTCAGCAACTTAATGAGGCCCTAGGCAACTTTGCAAGACCCTGTCTTTAAACAAAACATTAAAAAAGGATGTGGGGGCTGGGGTTGTGGCTCAGTGGTAGAGCACTTGCCTCGCACACATGAGGCACTGGGTTTGATCCTCAGCACCACATAAAAGTAAATAAATAAAATGATGATATTGTGTCCACCTAAAAATAAAAACAAAGGACTGGGGAGTGACTCAGTTGTTAAGTGTCCCTGGGTTCAATCCCCAGTACAAAAAAAAAAAAAAGACTGTCTTCATTCTTCATTCACACTTGTAGGTAAAAAGGGAGAATGATGGGGTAGAGGAGGAATGTTTCCCCTCCATGAAGATACAGACTTACCCTGTGGGCCCCGAATATCTCTCTTTGTGTGAGCATGGGAAGACAGGTGGGGAAAGGGTTGGGTGCCTGTGTTTTTTTTTTTTTTTTTCTTGGTACCAGGGATTGAACCCAGGGGCGCTTAACCAGCATATCCCCAGCACACACACACCACCTTTTTTTTTAACTTTTAAGTTTTTTAAAAGTAACTACTTATTTATTTATGTGGTGCTGAGGATTGAACCCAATACCTCACACATGCTAGGCAAGCACTCTACCATTGAGCCACAACCCCAGCCCATCCCCAGCTCTTTTTTGTTTGTTTGTTTGTTTTTAACATTTATTTATTTTCTTTAGTTGTACACAATGCCTTTATTTTTATGTGGTGCTGAGGATTGAACCCGGGCTGCACACGGCTAGGCAAGCGCTCTACCGCTGAGCCACAACCCCAGCCCCCCAGGTCTTTTTTTTTTTTTTTTGTGGTACTGGGGATTGAACTCAGGGACACTCGTCCACTGGGTCACATCCCCAGCCCTTTTTTGTATTTTATTTAGAGACAGGGTCTCACTGAGTTGCTAAGTGCCTCGCCACTGCTGAGGCTGGCTTTGAACTCACGATCCTCCTGCCTCAGCCTCCCAAAGTGCTGGGATTACAGGTGTGCGTCACCGCGCCCGGCTCCCCCAGGTCTTTTTATGTTTTATTTTGAGACAGGGTTTCACTAAGTTGCTCAGAGCCTTGCTAAGTTGCTGAGGCTGGTTTTGAACGCATGATCCTCCTGAGCCGCTGGGATTACAGGTGTGCACCACCACACCTGGCCCTGTGTTCTGTCTTTTCTTGCTCATCTTTGCTCTCATATTAACCCTTTAACTAATAAGGCCTATTCCTTAACCCATTCTATTGTGGAATTTGCTCTAAATTATGATGTTTAAAGAAAAGAAACTCAGATAGGACTCACATTCCTGGACATTCCCCCCTCTTTTAACTTTTATTCCCAAAGGAATAAATATCAAAACTCTATCTACAGGTCTGAAATCTCATTTCAACTCCAATTCCACATCTTCAAACACCTTATCCACATATTCCCCTGGAAGCCCCCTCCGGCCTCTCACACCCAGTATGAAGGGGCATGAAATAGATACACCACCCTCCCACTCCTTATACCCTTGCTCCCCATCCAGGTACCCCAGTGAATTCTGTTCTGAATCCATCCAGTAGTTATCCAGAGTCATGAGTCATCTGTTCGTTCTAGAAACCCTCGGTCAACATGCATGGCCAGTTTTTCCCACATTCTTCCTTACTGCTGACATTCTATTTCTTTAACAATTTAATCTCTCCTCACCTTGTGTTGCCTCTGCTATTGTCTATTTATTTAGTTTTTTTCTTTTTTGATGTGGTGCTGGGGATTAAACCCAGTGCCTCATGCATGCTAGGCAAGCCCTCTACCACTGAGCCACAACCCCAGCCCTCTACTATTGTCTTGTAAACTAGCTTTTTTTTTTTTTTTTCCTTTGTCTAATCCAATCTGTCCAACAAGCTAAAACTACTCTTAAAAACATCTGATGTCTCCCAAATGTCTCAAGATTAACCCCCCCAATACTGATGTCTCCAGGGCATTTTTACCCCTTTAAATTCCAACTCTATCCCTCCAGTATCCTCCAGAAGATTCTTATTTCCAGCCCTGGTTATCTACACACCTTAATTATGAGCACCCTAATCATCTACTTCATGGTTGAGACTGCATAATTTGAGCACCCTCTTTCCCATCCCTTCCTCTGCCCTAAACCCATGTGTCCTTTCCTTTCACATCATTCTCCCCAAATCTAGGCTTTTGGGCTCCATTGACATGATGGGTGTTTTCTGCAGCCCTGGACCACCTCTTGTTCTCTCAGGAGTCCCTCACCACTCCCTTACTCACAGGGCACTTTGTCACGCAGATATTCCCACCACTGCCGGAGTGTGGAGTCCCCCATCATGTGGATGATGTGGCCAGCCAGGCAGCGCAGGATGCTATTGACAGTGGAGAAGGGTTGGTTGGAGCAGGCCAGTGAGTGCCACACGTCTTGGTGGTAGAAGCCAGAGGGCTTTGGAGTGAAGATCTCCGGGTAGCATGGTCGTGCAGGGGACAGAACTGTAAGTAGAACAGTCAATCAGTGGGTATAGAAGAAGCTAAGGCCATAGGCATGGAATGAGGGATTCCCTATTTGCAAGCCCCAGTGCCACTTACCCAGACTCCTGCCGCTATCCCTGGCCACATGGACTGGACCAATACCCAGAGGGAGGACCTTGTCTGTCAGATTCCTGAAGAGAAACCAATTATGAAGAAGGAATCCCTTAATAGAAACATATGACAGGAAGGAATCCTGAGCTAAGCTAAAATAGGGGTCCGTAAAAGGAAGGAAGGGCTCCTGTTCCTGTGTTCAGGATTCTGGAAGACAGTGAATGTTTGGGAGGAGTTGGAAATTGGTGTTCAAGGATCCAGATCCTCTGAATTTCCCTGCCTGAGGGATTTTTTTTTCAGTGCAGAAAATAGAATTGTTTTAAAATGTGCCCAGGATTTGGGTTTCATCTAGGTATGATAAAGCTAGAAGATCAGGATATATTTCCCATTGAAAAGAGTTTGTAACTCACAATTCCCATGAGGAAGGGATATGGCATGCCATACAGGGCCACAAGGGAAAGTGCCAGGGACAGTTAGGAGGCAAAATGAGCAGAAAGAACATGAGTAATAGCCTTTACTGCAATCTTCTCTGGAAAGAATGGAGGTGAGATTTTTTTTTTTTTTTTTTTTTTTTTGGTAACGGGGATTGAACTTGGGGCATTCAACCACTGGGCCACATCCCCAGCACCCCCCCCCTCTTTTTTTAATCAGAGACAGGCTCTCATTTAGTTGCTAAGTGCTCGCCATTGCTGAGGCTGGCTTTGAACTCGCGATCCTCCTGCCTCAGCCTCGCAAGTGCTGGAACTACAGGTGTGTGCCACTGCACCTGGCTTAGGGGGAAGATTTAAAATAGGCTAGTTTGAATAATCTCAGTGGGCTCTGGGCTATGAGAGGTGGTCTTTATTTGTTAGACACCTTGGCATGGGGTGATTGAAGGCAGGAAGATGGTGCCCAGGGCTGCAGGAGCCTGATAAAAAGAGGTAGAAAATGGGGTGGACTCAGGATTGGTTGGTTTGCTTATCAAAGGAATGCTCAAAGGCAGGCTGTTCTCTATCTCTAGGACTTAGCTAACCCTGGGAAAGGCAGTCCCTCCCAGGTCTGCAAGGTTACAAAATATCAAAGCATCAGAAAATTAAAAAAAACACATTTTATACCAAGAAGATGCTTGAAGCCTTTTTCCCTTTTCTTTCTTTTTCTGGGGATTGAATGTATGTGTGCTTTACCGCTGAGCTACATTTGCAGCAATCTTTATCTTTTTAAGTTTTGAGATAGGGTCTTGCTAAATTGCTCAGGCTGGCCTCAAACTTGAGATCCTCCTGTTTCAACCTTCCAAGTCATTGGGATTACAGTCAGGTGCCACCACATTCAGCACTTGGATCCTTGTGTAGGACATTGTAATGCTCCTCTTGGTCTCACTATGCCCACTCCAGTTGGATTCTCCCACCTTTCTATCTCATTCTTCTGATTGCTTCTTCTGGGTAAGCCACATCCTTAAGCCTCTTAAAATTTTTTATTTTGGGGGCTGGGATTGTAGCTCAGTGGTAGAGCACTTGCCTCACACGCTTGAGGCCCTGAGGTTCAATCCTCAGCACCACATTAAAAAAATCAACAAAAAAAATAAATATATTTTATTAATAAAATAAATATATAAAATAAAAATAAAAATAAAAATAAAAAAATAAATATATCATGCCCATTTACAACTAAAATAATTTAAAAATACTTCTTTAAAAAATTTTTTATTTTGAGCCAGGCACAGTAATGCACATCTGTAATCCTAGTGACTCAGGAGGATCACAAGTTTGAGCCCAGCTTGGGCAATTTAGCAAAACCCTGTCTCAAAATAAAATAAATAAATAAATAAAAGGGATGGGGAAGTAGTTCAATGGTAGCACAACCCTGGATTCAATCCCTAATACCATTAAAAACGAAAAGGAAAAAAAAAAAAAAAAAAAAACAGGGTCTTGCTAAGTTGCTTCCCAGGCTGGGCTCAAACTTGCAATTTTCCTGCCTCAGCTTCATGAGTAGCTGGGATGTACCACCATGCTCCTCTTGTGAGTTCATTTTTTTATGGCACATTCCACATTCTGTCTTTTAGGAAATCCAGCGGTCTCTGCCTTCAGGATGAATCCAGAAATGAACTAATTTAAACACACCTACCACTACAACTTGAGTTCAAAACATCTCTCATTTCCCGCCTGATTACTGCAAAATATCCCCTCTCTCAGTCTCCCTGCCACACTCACTTCGAATCTTTCCTCCTCTATATTTTAAGTTCTTATATTGCCCATCTCCTTCTATATAATTTGCTTATTCTTACGTTTATTGTTTACCATGCCTTCCTCCTTTCATAGGGAAGTGTAAGAGAGCAGGATCTTGGGCTGGGGGTGTAGCTCAGTGGCAGAGTGCTTCCACAGCATGCATAAGACCCAGGGATCTCATGAACAGTACCCAAAAAAGAAAGAGAGAAAGGAAACAGGGTCTTTGTTCACTGATGTTTTTCTACTGCCTAAGCAGGGCCATGCATTCCATATGCAATTGCTGCATGAAGGAATGGACAATCGCCAAGATTGTGTCCTAGGAGAGGGAGAGAATTTGCTTTCTCAGGAGGAGGCAAGAATGTAGCCCTGCAATTTGAAAAGTTGCACAAGCAGGGCCTTCCATAAGAATTCAAGACCTCAGTGCCCCATAGAGCTCCAGGGGAAGATACAATTTGATCTCAGTAGCTCAGCTCTCCTGGGGTCTTTGGCCATTTGGCTCTCTCCCTACTCATAGCTGCCAAGGTTAACTTTTATACTGTTTGGAGCTGGGCACAGAGCAGCGGTCATCTCAACTGCCAGCTCCCTCACCTTCTGCCTGTCTAAGCAACCAACCCCCCTCCACACCCCTCATCCAGGCAATGCCCTCAGAGGCAATGGACCTCTATCTTTGCGCTGCCTGCACCCAGACAGATCTTCTGGAGATCTGCTTTTGCCTCCTTTTCATTTTCTTTCAGTAACCATCTCTTCCGGAGACCAGACCCCTGCTCTCCCATCTTATAAAATGCTTCCCTCATCCCAGGAATCTCAGTTCTAAAGGACAATGGGTGTCACTGTGAGCCAGTATGTCCTCACTGTTTCTTCTCTGTCACTCCTAATGTGTGTGTGTGTGTGTGTGTGTGTGTGTGTATACATATATATACAAACATACATATATATATATAATATACATATATTTTTTAAACTTGTAGATGGACACAATACCTTTATTTTACATATTTATTTTTATGTGGTGCTGAGGATCAAACAGCACCTCGAACATGCTAGATGAGCGTTCCAGCACTGAGCCACAACCCCAGCCCACTCCAAATGTTTGTTTGTTTTTTTAAACTGGGCATTGAAGCCAGGAATTTTACAATTGAGCTACATCCCTGGCCATTTTTTTTTTTTTTTTATTTTGAGATAGAGTCTTGCTATGTTGCTGAGGCTGGCCTTAAACTTGTGATTCTCCTGCCTCAGCCTCTTGAGTTGCTGGGATTGGAGGTATGCACCATGGTGCCTGGCGCTGTTGTACCCACTCTTTGCCCCAGGAGGCCAGCTTCCCAGACACTATGGACACTTATCAGCCTTCATCTTGCTTGGCTTCCAGGCTACAGTGTCTGTTCCTTGTTTACGTGGCAGGGTCACCCCTCAAACCCTATGCCCTGGCCACCTATGTGCTGCTGATTTTGAAATCAACACCTCTCCTTGCAGAAGAACAGAAAGGACTGGGACTCTTGTCTTTTTCTCCATGTCCACGAGTCTCCTTCAAGTTGCAGCTAAACTGTCACCTGTCCTGGCCTATGTGGAGTGCCCTTTCTGTGTCCTCAAACCACTCAGGTCACATGACAGTAAAGCTGTCCTCACACTTCACGTTATAAAAAGTCACGTGCCTCCCTGAAAACGTGGAGAGAGCGGCGATGGCTGACTATGATCTCCTGGTAGTCAGTGCTCAGCCTGAGTCCTGGTGTATAGTAAGTGCTCAGGAAACGAGTTTCATAGATGTGAAGAGATGAATGATAAGGGTAAGAGCAAAGGCAGAATAATCACAGGGACCAGGATTAAGGGGTTGGGCAGAGACCCTTAACCCAGGAAGGGGTTCCTTCCTGGTCAAGAATATGAGAGGAAAGATCTGACAAGGTAATTAATTTGTCCTTTCTCATACCTAAAAAATTCTGCCACTCAAATCATTGCCACACTATAAGGTGATGTATAAAGTGTGGTGTCACATCTCACCAAACATCAGACTTCCCGATTTTAGGGCACAGAGAAAGAAAGGTGGAGAAGTTCAGGGGGCCCGAGCAGCACTGCTCATGAGTGCCAGGGTTCAGAATGAGACTCTGAGCTGGGTCCCAGTCAACGAGCCTATGGAATAGAGGTGACTCTGTGCTTTATAAAGGACTGCTTTTTGTCTTTGTGACATGTTTGGCCCTCTAATCTGTTAGACTTAAACCTGCTGGAGTTTAAAAAAAAAGACAAGGAGCAACAGTATGGATTCTGGGTTTTCTTACCAAGCCAGTAGGGCCTCTTCATGGGGAGTGGTCACACTCCAGTAATGTCCAATTGAATGTCCCACCAGCATGCTGCAGGCCAGGGTGGGGGGCTGGGCACAGAACCAGAGTTCACCTGAATCTTCATCCTTGTAGTAACAGAAGGATTTTTTTCTCCCTGACCAACAAGGGAGCCACATTGCAAGATACATTTTCTTCATCTCCCCTGGGTCCCCGGAAATAGCCTATGAAATCAACCGTGGCCCAGTGTTCTCTCCAGATTCTCCGCAGAACCCCAACAGCCTCACTGGAGTGGATCAGCCGCACTTGCACCTGGGCCCTCCCAGCCCAGAGCAGAGGGAAGGACAACAGGTATGTGCCATTCTCCAGATCCTGGACATCCCCAGGGAACCCCTGCTCTCAGTTCTGGACCCAGTAATCGTGCCTGAAACAGATCCCCACCATGGGTCTTGGGCCTGCCCCGGTGGTCCCTAGCCACAAGGACAACCTCCAGGTAGCCTCCCAGGGCATAGGTGGCCTGAGCAGTACCCCTCAGGTGGTAGGTGGATGTCATAGGGCTGGTGGAGGCCAAAAGGTCCCCCCCATCTCCTGGGGTCAGAGGCCAGTAGAGAAGGTGGGTCAGGTTGGAGAGCTCCCGGGGAGGGATGTGGGTTCCTTGTATGCAAAATGGGGCCTTGGAGGCCAAAAGTCAGTGTTGTCAGACCAGAAAATCCTCAAGTACAAGATCTGTGGGTAGAGAAAGAGGCACTTGTCAGTGGTGTGCTTTCCTCCTTTTCCTTCTGAGAGGGAGATTTTGAGTCACCTGTCTCCAGTGCCTGGTAGGTGTCAGGCAGGGCACCTGTCTGCCTGACACTGCTTCTGACCCAAAGTTTGGAATCTAACACAACTGCCACCACACACAACCACAGACACTAGCTTGTGTTGAAAACCACGTGTCAGTGGGTTTCAGTAAATCCCACAGAGGATAAACGACTCCTCCTGGTCCTCATTAGTTTTTGGCCCACTATCTGCAAACACTCCTGCAGAACCCACTTTCCAGCTCTCCCCTCCACTTGTAAGTCCTTCTGTCTGTACTCCAAAACCAGGAGGAACCTCTCCTTCACATCCTGTGGCCTCCCTGGCTCATCCAAGATTTAGAAGGAGAATTTGAGGGGGGGTGGAGAGGAGAGGGAGAGGGAGAGAGAGAGAAACGCGTGCAGAGTGTACAAAGATGAAAAGAATGAGCAGGACATTCTTTCCTATAAAACCATAGAAGAAAAACTAGGGAGAAAGCTTCACCACATGGGAAAAGGCGGTGATTTCCTGCGTATGATACCAAAGGCACAGGTAACAAGAAGAAAAGAAAAAAAAAACCCACAAATGTGACTTTATGGAAATTAAGAAATTTGTGCATCAAAATGCACAGTCAACAGAGTAAAAAGGCGATTTACATTGTGTGGGGTGGCGCACACCTGTAATCTCAACGGCTTGGGAGACTGAGGCACTTTGTGAGTTCAAAGCCAGCCTCAGCAAAAACGAGGCACTAAGCAACTCAGTGAGACCCTGTCTCTAGACAAAATACAAAATAAGGATGTGGCTCAGTGGTCGAGTGCCCCTGAGTTCAATCCCCGATATGCCTCCCCCCAACCCTACAAAAAAAAAAACAATTTACAGGATAAGAGAAAATGTTTATAAATCATATATCTGAAGAGATTGATATCCAGAATATCTAGATTATCTCTAACATTGAACAAGAAAAAGCAACCTGATTAAAAAATGGGCAAAGGACTTGAACAGACATTTCTTCAAGGAAAATATACTAGTGGTCAATAGAAATATGAATAGAAGCTAGGTGTGGTGGCACTTACCTGTAATATGAGGTACTAGGAAGGCTGAGGCAGGAGAATAGCAAGTTCAAGACCAACCTGGGAAAATTATGGAGACCTTGTCTCAAAAGCAAAAATTTTTGAAGGACTGGGGATGTGGCTCAGTGGTAGGGTGCTCTCCTAGCATGCACAGGGCATTGGGTACCATCCCCAATACCACACACACACACACACACAAATACTCAAATATACAAAAAAAGATACTCAACATCACAAGTAATTAAAGAAATTTAAATCAAAATTACAATAAAAAAATCACCTTACACCCACTAGGTTGGCTACCACTAAACAAAGTAACAACAGAAAAAATAATAATGCTGTACAGAAATTAGAATATTTGTACAATGTTGGCAGGAATGTAAAATTGCACAGCTATCATGGGAAATACGATAGAAGTTCCTCAAAAACTTAACAATAGAATTACCATACAATGAAGCAGTTTCACTTCTCAGTATATGATCCCAAAGATTGAAAGTGGGTTCTCAAAAGATACGGAGCCTGGCCAGGTGCAGTGGCACACATTTCTAAGCCCAGTGGCTCAGGAGGCTGAGGCATGAGGATCCCAAATTCAAGGCCAACTTCAGCAACTTAGCAAGGCCCTTAGCAACCTAGCAAGACTCTGTCTCTAGATAAAAAATTTAGAAACGGGCTGAGGATGAGGTTCAGTGATTAAGCACTCCTGGGTTTAGTCACCAGTACCAAAAAATAAAATTAAAAAAGTATATACACATATACACACATATATTTGTAGCTGGGCACAGTGGTGCTCGCCTATAATCCCAGCAACTTGAAAGGCTGAGAAAAGGGGGATCTCAAGTTTGAGGTCAGCCTCGGCAACTTACTGGGAACCTCAGCAACATAGTGAGACCCTGTCTCAAAATAAAAATGAAAAGGACTGGGTGGGACTAGGCACGGTGGCACACGCCTGTAATCCCAGCACTTGGGAGGCTGACGCAGGAGGATCTCGAGTTCAAAGCCAGCCTCAGCAATGGCGAGGCACTTAGCAACTCAGTGAGACCCTGTCTCTAAATAAAATACAAAAAAGGGCTTGGGATGTGGCCCAGTGGTTGAATACCCCTGAGTTCAATCCCCGGTATCAAAAAAAATAATAAAAAAAAAAAAAAAAAAAGAAAGAAAAGAAAGGAAAGGACTGGGGCTATAGTTCAATGGTAAAGCACCCCTGGGTTCAGTCCCCAGTAACAACAAAAACAACAACAACAACAAAAAGATATGTGTACACCCATATTCTTAAAAGCATTGTTCACAATAACTAAACTATGGAAGTAGCTCAACAATCTACTAAGAGATGAACAGGTGAAGAGAATGTGGTATACCCATACAGTGGAATGTTTTTCAGCCCACAAAAGATGGAAATTCTGACACTTGGTTGAACCTTGAGAAGATGATGCTAAGTGAAATAAGCCAGTCCCACCGCCCCCCACCCCCTGCAAATAAGTGGTGTATGATTCCATCTCTGTGAGATAAATATAGTAGTCCAAATCAGGGACATAAAGTAGAGTCATGGTTCCCAGGACCTAAGGGAAGGAGGGAATGAGAGTTACTGTTAACAGGTACAGAATTTCAGTTTTGTAGGATGGAAAGAGTTATGGGGGTAGAAGGTGCTAATGGTCACATGACATTTTGGATGTATTTAATACCACTGAAATGAACACTTAAATGGTTAAGATGATACATTTTTTATCATTTGTATTTTACAACAATAAAATTATAAATAAATAAGGGGGAAAAACAGAAAGAAAAGATTTTGAGTTTTACCAGAATTAGTAGTCACTGTATTTATGTTAACTTATCTAAACATTGACAAGATTATTATCATTATTATTATTACTTTTTGGTGGTGCATTCAAGGCAGGCACTCTACCAACTGAGCTATATCCCCAGACCCAATTGTTGTTGTTATTATTATTATTATTATTATTATTATTATTATTATTATTATTTTGGTGCTGGGGATGGAACCTAGGGGAGCTTTGCCACTGAGCTACATACCCAGCCCTTTTTATTTTTGAGACAGGATCTCACTAAATTGCTGAGGCTGGCCTCTAGCTTATGATCATCCTACCTTGGCCTCCTGAGTCACTGGGATTATAGGTATGTGCCACTGTGCCTGGCCACATGGGCACATTTGAACTAACACCCAGAAAAAGATGCTGTGACAGCAACCCAGGTCACAGCCAGTTGTTATTTAGGTCAACATACTGCTTTTTCCTTTGTCAATACATAGGTTGGCATCCTTATGTTCTCTTTTGCTTTGTTACCCTGTTTGTTTTTAGTAAAGCCTTTTTTGAAGAATTACAACTGTCCCCAGCAGAACCAGGGAGAAAGAAAACTTCTACATATACACCAACGTGGGGAGGAGGTGCTGGGTGTTCTAGAGACAAGGTATGGGTGACAGTGGCTTTCTCAGTTGTAAGAATTGGAAAGGAGTCATTTGAACTGGAGCAGAAATACAAAAAGCTAGAGAAAGAGAGAGCATGGACAGCTTAGGTTTCTATCTTCTTCTCAAGCAGACTCTTTGGGGCTGGTTTTGGGCTCCCTTATCTTCTATCCCTCCCTGATACAGTTTGCTCATTCCCTTTCTAAGACACCTTCTAAGTGTCCAGCCATGACAATTCTGCTTCTGAATTAGAAGCAGAAAAATGGAGAGTTTCTCTCAGCCTCCTACTCCCAGATGAAAGTAACCAGCTCAAGCTCTGTAAGTGGACAGAGGTAAGTGGAATGAGGAATACTCACCCAAAACCCAATGGCTAGCGCCACAACCAAAATCTTGTGCCACTTGAAATGTCTGTGGTACGGGCCTGTGGAAACCTGGAGTCCTTTATTAGACATCTGGCACGTGATCAAGACCCTAGGTAGAGAAGTTTTAAAATCCAAGAATCAATAAAAAATTCTCCACAGAGAAGTTACATATTAATCACGGCAGTTTCTGGAAAGTCTGGTTACACAATTAAATAATTCAAAGCTATACTTAGCAGCATGATTCACGTTTTGACTGGGCAAAGAACATCCAGTTCCTACCACACCTCTTAGAGACCCTGCAAATTGATCCTGCAGTTTTCTGAGCCCCTAAGGATTGTTGTGTTTCAAACTCTGGCCTTTAACATCATCAGTCTTCCTCAAGCAAGCTGGTTCTCTTTCAACAAGAAGTAGAGTTGGCTTCTATTCTTCCACCCAACATCAGGCAGCAAAGGCTTGAAGTGAGGGGTGCAGGAGGGCACGCGGAGTCATGAGGCACTTGGTTCTCCTAGTTCTATCCCCAAGCACTGTGAGGTTAGGAAGGCTTCTGGAACTCTCTATGCCACGTTGATCCCTCAAAGCTTGCTTCCAGGCTCTCTTCTTACTGCCTTCTAGGTTTCTCCTCTCTGCCAAGCCCTCCACATTTGTGTAAGCCATCAAGTTATTTTCCCCCAAACCATCAGTGAGACCTCATCTCCCCTTTTGTTGCTCCTCTATGATGACACATTATTGAGGCAGTGGCAGAGGATAGGTAGTCAGCATGATGCAGCCACCAGTTATCCCCCCCCAAGCCAAAGAGACCCCTCCCCATCATAATTGTAATGTATCAGCTTCTCTCCTAGACAACAAGATCTTTACAACGAATGTCAGGAAGGTTTCTGCAGAGAGCTCATTGTAGTTTGAAGCTTCCCCTTTGCTGCCAAAGCCAGGTTTCTCTTTCTTGTAAAAGCTAGGTCTGCAATCAAGCTTGTTGCTGTGTAAAAGTTACTATTTCTGTTTTCTTGATTAAAATAATAATAAAAAAACTATTGAAACCTCTGTCTGACCTAAAATATGGGACAAAGAGTAACTGTTGTATACCCACAAACTGTCATGTAGCCACCCCACTGAGAATAAATCTAAAGGAATTTCCAGAACTGGGGTCCAGAGATATTATAGGCATTAGACACTCTGGAGCACTGCTGCTAAAATAAACCTTCTTCTTCTTCTTCTTCTTCTTCTTCTTCTTCTTCTTCTTCTTCTTCTTCTTCTTCTTTTTTTGACTGTGAGTAGATTTTTATTGCTCCTCATTATAAAGAATTTTCATCCTAGATCCTCCATTGAATATGTTATAAATTCTTCATCAGTTGGGGAAAAATTATCTAATCATTTTTTCAAAATAACTTTACAATTAATTTAGTTTGAACTTAAAACATTTTATCAGCACCTAATGAATTCATTGTAAGTATTTTATAATTTTGACTACTTTTGTAATTAATTATGCTGAGATTTTTGAAATTAATAATTCTGGTAATATTGGAATAGATCCTTTTTATGTTATTATGTTTTTTTTATTCAAAGTTGTATTTGTAATAGTAGAATGCATTACAATTCATAATACACATATAGAGCCTCTTTTTATATAACACTGTTTGTATACAAAGTATATTTGTACTATTCAAGGCTGCAATCATACATGTAGGATAATGATATCCATCTTATACCACCTCTTCTTTTTTCCTCCCTCCATCCCCCCTTGCTCCCTCCCTTCTCCTGCCTCCCCTTTGACCTTTCTAGTGTTCCTCTAATTCTCCTGTGTACTCTGACACCCAACACCACTGTGAATCTGCCTCCTTATATCAGAGAAAACATTTGGTATTTGGATTTTTGAGATTGACTAACTTCACTTAGCATTATATTATCCAACTTCATCCATTTACCTGTGAATGCCATTATTTTATTTTCTTTTATTGCAGAGTGAAATTCCATTGTGTGTATATACCACATTTTCTTAATCCACTCGTCTACTGAGGGACATCTAGGTTAGTTCCACAACCTAGCTATTGTGAATTGTGCTGCTATAAACATTGATATGGCTGTGTCACTGTAATATGCTGTTTTTAAGACCTTTGAGAATAGACCCAGGAGTGGGATGGCTGGGTCATCGGGTGGTTCCATTCCCAGTTTTCCAAGAAGTCTCCATACTGCTTTCCATAATGGTTGCACCATTTTGCAGTCCCACCAGCAATGTACGAGTGTGCCTTTTTTCCCACATCCTCTCCAACATTTATTATTGTTTGTGTTCTTAATGGCTGCCATTAGGACTGGTGTGAAATGGAATCTTAAGGTAGTTTTGATTTGCATCTCTCTAATTGCCAGTGATGTTGAGCATTTTTCATGTATTTGTTGACTGATTGTATATCTTCTTCTGAGAAGTGTCTGTTCAGTTCCTTGGCCCATTTATTGATTGAGTTATTATTTTTTTTTTTTTGGCATTAAGTTTTTTGAGTTCTTTATATATTCTAGAAATTAGTGCTCTGTCTGATGTGCATGTATTAAATATTTGTTCCCAGTTAGTTGGCTCTCTATTCACCTCACTGATTGTTTCTTTTGCTGAGAAGAAGCTTTTTAGTTTGACTCTATCCCATTCATTAATTATTGATACTAATTCTTGCACAACAGGATTCTTATTAAGGAACTTGGGGCCTAATCCGACATGTTGGAAATTGGAGCTTACTTTTTCTTTTATTAGGCATATTGTGTTTGGTCTAATTCCTAGGTCCTTGATCCACTTTGAGTTGAATTTTGTGCATGGTGAGAGATAAGGGTTTAATTTCATTTTGTTGCATATGGATTTCCAGTTTTCCAGCACCATTTGTTGAAGAGGCTATCCTTTCTCCACTGTACATTTTTGGTGCCTTTGTCTAATATAAGATAGCTGAAATTATATGTATTAGTCTCTGTGTCCTCAATTCTGTACCATTGGTCTACCTGTCGGTTTCGGTGCCAATACCATGCTGGTTTTGTTACTATTACTCTATAGTATAATTTAAAGTTTGGTATGGTGATGCCACCTGCTTCACTTTTCCTGCTAAGGATTGCTTTAGCTATTATGGGTCTCTTATTTTTCCAGATGAATTTCATGACTGCCTTTTTCTATTTCTTCAAGGAATGTCAATGGGATTTTGATTGGAATTGCATTAAATCTGTATAATACTTTTGGTAGTATAGACATTATGACAATATTAATTCTGCCTATCCAAGAACAAGGTAGGCCTTTCCATCTTCTGAGGTCTTCTATAATTTATTTCTTTAGTGTTCTATAGTTTTCTTTATAGAGGTCTTTCACCTCTTTCATTAAGTTGATCCCCAGGTATTTTAGTTTTTTTGATACTATTGTAAATTGGGTAGTTTTCATCATTTCCCTTTCAGAGGCTTTGTCACTTATGTACAAAAATGCCTTTGACTTATGGGTATTGATTTTGTATCCTGCTAAGAATTCATTTACTAGTTGTAAAAGTTTTCTGGTAGAGTTTTTTTGGGTCTTTGAAGTATATTATCCTGTCATCGGTAAATATTGCTAATTTGAGCTCTTCTTTTCCAATCTGGATTCCTTTAATTTCTTTCATCTGTCTAATTGCTCTGCTCTGGCCAGAGTTTCAAGTACTATATTAAATAACAGTGGTGAAGGGAGGGCATCCCTGTCTTGTTCCAGTTTTTAGAGGGAATGCTTTCATTTTTTCTCCATTTAAGATAATGTTAGCCTGGGGCTTTGCATAAATAGCAAATAAAGGTTTTAATTGGCCAGTAGTGAGGTTTAGTGTAGGGCGAAGCCAATTAATGTCTCCCAGTTTTCTGGTAGAGTTTTTTGGGTCTTTGAAGTATATTATCCTGTCATCGGTAAATATTGCTAATTTGAGCTCTTCTTTTCCAATCTGGATTCCTTTAATTTCTTTCATCTGTCTAATTGCTTTTATAATGTTGAGATATGTTCCTGTTATTCCTAGTTTTTCTAGTGTTTTGAACATAAAGGGTTGTTGTATTCTGTCAAATGCGTTTTCTACATTTATTGAGATGATCATATGGATTTTATCTTGTAAGTCTATTGGTGTGATGTATTGTGTTTATTGATTTCCGCATGTCGAACAAACCTTGCATCCCTAGGATAAACCACTTGATCGTGGTGCACTATCTTTTTGATATGTTTTTGTATTCAATTTGCGAGGATTTTGTTGAGAATTTTTGCACCTATGTTCATTAAAGATGTTTGCCTGAAGTTTTCCTTTTTGGCTGCATCTTTGCTTGGCTTTGGAATTAATGTAATATTGGCCTCATAGAAATAGTCTGGGAGAGCTCCCTCTTTTTCTATTTCTTGAAATAAGTTGAAAAGCAATGGTATTAGTTCTTCTTTGAAGGTCTTGTAGAACTCGGCTGTGAATCCATCAGGTCCTGGGCTTTTTCTAGCTGGTAGTTTTTTGATGGTGTCTTCTATTTCTTCACTTGAAATTGATCTATTTAAATTGTGTATCCTCCAGTTCCAGTTTGGGCAATTCATACGACTCTAGAAATCTGTCAATGTCTTCAATATTTTCTATTTTATTAGAGTACAAGTTTTCAAAGTAATTTCTAATTATTTTCTGTATATCTGAGGTGTTTGTTGTGATATTTCCTTTTTCATCACAGACATTAGTGATTTGAGTTTTTTCTCTCCTTCTTTTCATTAGCATCGCTAAGGGTCTGTCAATTTTTATTTATTTTTTTTAAAGAACCAACTTTTAGTTTTGTCAACTCTTTGAATTGTTTCTTTAGTTTCAATTTCATTGATTTCAGCTCTGATTTTAATTATTTCCTGTCTTCTATTGCTCTTAGTATTGGTCTGTTCTTCTTTTTCTAGTGCTTTGAGGTGTGATTGTTAAGTCATTTATTTGTTGGTTATTTTTTCCTTTTAAGGAATGAACTCAGTGCAATGAATTTTCCTCTTAATACTGCCTTCATAGTGTCCCAGAGATTTCTATACAGTGTATCTGTGTTCTCATTTACCTCTCGAATTTTTTCATCTCCTCCTTGATGTCTTCTTCAGCCCCTTGTTCATTCAGTAGCATGTTGTTTAGCTTCCAGTTGTTGGAGTAGTTTTTTTATTTTATCATTGATTTCCAATTTCATCCCATTATGGTCTGATAGAATGCAGGGTAATATCTCTACTTTTTTATATTTGCTGAGAGTTGCCTTGTGGCATAATATATGGCCTATTTTGGAGAAGGAGCCATGTGCTGCTGAGAAGAAAGTGTATTTGCTTACTGAGGGATGAAATATTCTATATACATCTGTTAGGTCTAAGTTATTAATTGTTTTAATGAGGCCTAAAGTTTTTTTATTTGGCTTTTGTTTGGATGATCTATCCAGTGGTGTGAGAGGTGTGTTGAAGTCCCCTAGGATAACTGTGTTGTGATCTATTTTACTCTTGAACTTGAGAAGGGTTTGTTTGATGAATGTCGGTGCTCCATTATTTGGGACATAGAGATTTATAATTGTTATATCTTGTTGATAAATGGTTCCCTTAATCAGTAAGAAATATCCATCTTTGTCCCTTTTGATTAACTTTGGCTTGAAGTGTACCTTATTTGATATGAGAATGGAAACTCCTGCTTGCTTCTGTGGCCCATGTGCGTGGTAAGATTTTTCCCAGCCTTTTACCTTCAGTCTATTGATGTCTTTTTGTATGAGGTGGGTTTCTTGGAGACAGCATATTGTTGGGTTGTTTCTTTTAATCCAGTCTGACAATCTGTGTCTTTTGAATTGTGAATTTAGGCCATTAACATTCAAGGTTATTATTGAGATGTGATTCGTATTCCCATCCATTTTTATTTGTTTATGGTATTTAAGTTGATTTGGTTTCTCCTCTGGTTGGTAATTCCTTTAGTTTAATATCTTCCTTTGTTGATTTTCATTGCTATTTTTCTTTTCTTTTTCGTGGAAAATTTTGCCCAGGATGTTCAGAAGTGCTGGCTTTCGAGTTGTGAACTCTTTTAACTTTTGTTTGATGTGGAAAGTTTTCATTTCATCTTCGAATCTCAAGCTTAATTTTGCTGGGTATAAGATTCTTGGTTGACATCCCTTTTCTTTCAGAGCTTGAAATATGCTATCCCAGGATCTTCTAGCTTTTAAGGTCTGGATTGAAAAATATGAACATAGTCTAATTGGTTTCCCCCTATATGTAATCTTCTTCGTTTCTCTTGTGGCTTTTAATATTCTCTCCTTGTTCAGTATATTAGGTATTTTCATTATAATGTGCCTTGGTGTGGATCTGTTGTGATTTTGTATGTTTGGTGTTCAGTAAGCCTCTTGTACTTGGTTTTCCCATTCATTCCTCAAGTTTGGAAAATTTTCTGGTATTATTTCATTGAATAAATTACTCATTCCTTTGGCTTGAAACTCTGCACCTTCCTCCACCCCAATCACTCTTAAATTTGGTCTTTTTATGTTGTCCCATATTTCTTGAATGTTCTGTTCTTGATTTTTTTCCATTTTTGCTGTTTTCTACATTTTTTTCCAGATTGTATATTTTGTCTTCATTATCTGAGGTCCTTTCTTCCAGGTGGTTTAATCTATTGTTGATGTTTTCAATAGAGCATTTAATTTGGTTTATTGCTTCTTTCATTTCCAGAATTTTGGTTTGGTTTCTCTTTAGAACCTCTATCTCTCTATTGATGTAGTGTTTTGCTTCTTGTATTTGTTTATGAAGTTCTTTATCAAAGTGATCTTTTACTACCTGTATTTGCTCTTTCACCTCCTTCTTGAATTCATCCTTGAGCTCCATAAACATTTGGATTATGTATTTCCTGAATTCCTGTTCTGACATTAGATCTACTGTGCTTGCCAAGGAATCTGCTAAGGAGGTATGTTGATTTGTTTGGGACATTTTCTTCCCTTGTTTTTTCATATTGCTTATGTTTCTTTTCTTTTAGCACTGTGGAACCTTGACTTTTTTTTGTTTTTACCTTAAGGCCTAATGATGCTCCTGTTGTACAATGCTATCAGCTCCCCTTATATATACTTTTCACCTTAAAACCAGACATTTTATATTCAGTTAATCACAATTTGGTCACAATGTACAGAGTTAGAGAATTTAGATATTGTCTCCAATATACTCTGAATGATTGTAATGGGGTTTATAATTTCAGATATTGGGTACAAAGGTGATATGCTTAGGAGGAAGGAGGGAAGGATATTGCTTCCCTCCCCCTTAGGAAGTGTAAAAATAGAAATCTATGAAAGTAATTTAATAGGAGAAGAGAGAGGAAAGGAATTGGAATGAACAATTTAGTGTGAAGACCAATGTATATTTCAGCTAAGCTAAAGGTTGAGAGAAATTAGAAAATGTCTGGGTAGTAAGAATTAGTGAAAGAGAGAAGACAGGGTGAGTAAAAAAATTAGAGAGAGGAGACTATATAAAACACTCCTTTGATGTACTCTTCAGTTGCCCCAGTTCTAAAATTCCTAGTTCTTGTATACAACTTGTTTTCATCCCTGTTGAGAATGTAGGGGCAGGGTGTAGATAAGAAAGATGAGGGGAAGAAGGAAAGAGAGAAAAGAGGGAATGAAAATGAGAAAGAAGAAAAGAAAAAAGAAAGAAATACAAAAGAAAAGAAAGAAAAGAAAAAAAGTCGAATCCACAAGTCTCAATTAGGCAGCCTTTTCTCTTCCTCTCTCAGCTTGTTAAATTAGCTGTCCAGCAGATCTGCCTTTGCTGGTGTGGAGAATTTGTGGGTGGAGTCAAGTCTGTGTACCTGGTTAGCGAGGAGTGATGCTGGGGATGGGGCTTTGTGTGGCTGGCCCTGAAAATCAATCTGTCCACATGGTGTCTACTCTCCGTGTTCTTCCTCAGTTGAAGGGTCACAGGCTGTTGTCACCCTGGACTCGGATATGCATCCCCCCCCTGGCTGTTGACGGTCCTCCCAGTCCCAGGTTCCTTTTTGCCTGTTTGCTGGTCTCTGATCTGCTTTCTCTTTGGCTTTACTGCTGAGGTTCGTGTCCGGCTGAGTGTGGATTTGAATTGGCATTGTCACCGTGCAGTCTCCTGCGGTCTCCCAGATCTGATCGTGCTGTTTTTGTTGGTTTCACTGCTGAAGGTCATGGCGTGCCGAGTGTGGATTTGATCTGGTGTAGCAGTCACGCGGTCAGTCTCCCATGGTCTCCCAGCTCTGGCTTTGTTCGGCACCTCCTGTGCTCCAGGTGGTGCTGCTGAAGCCTTGTGGCACTAGGCGCTGCCATCAGGTTGTCTTGCTCGCTCCCCACTCGCGTTATTCAAACCATCCAAGAGTTGAGCATTCTGTGTCTCTCTCTCTCTCTCTCTCTCTCTCTCTCTCTCTCTCTCTATCTATATATATATATATATATATATATATATACTGAAAAGCTATTTATCTGCTTTGTTGGATTCTTTCCACTGAGCAGCCCTGAAGAGTGGCTTCCTCTAATCTGCCATCTTGGATCCTCCTAAATTTGCTTCTTGAAAATTCCTTGGGTGTCCAGCCTCATCTGTCCCACATCAGGCGTAGGTAGTGGATAATCAGGATAGAAAGATGGGTGCCAATTCCAAGAAAAGGAAATGGAATGCTTACACCTCCAGAGTACTTTTTCTCCCTCTCAACAGGTAACCAACACCCTCAGGGAGTTGCTCCTCTCAACATAAGGAGTGGCTAATGAGTAACCCCAGGGTGGCTCTCTTCCTGCCTTTTGGGCAGGTATGGAGGATAGGGAGACTTACCCATTGGGTGCCTCTTTGCCTGTCTTTTAATCAGGTAGGCAAGATGGGAAGAGGAGGTCGGGGGAACCTGAGATCTATAAAGGGGCAAGACATCCCTCGGCTTCCAGGGATACCAGTTCTGGGTCCTCTTCTTTCAGGAGAAGTCCATTTCTATTCTGTCCTTTACATAAAACTTGTTTTCTATGCTTAATCTTCAACACTGGGAATGAGGACCCGATTCTGATTTCCAAGACTGGTATCATTATGTTAGTGACATAATGTGAGTATGAGAAGCAGGGTTACACACAGGGATGCCAGAGAGTGGAGTTAGACTTGCATACAGATGCCAGTCACTGCAGAATGCCTCACAGATGAATGGAAACTTAGGCCTGGATGGCCTACTTCAGCCAGTGAGAGCCAGGAGTGTGTCAATTGGCATTGATTTGAAAACACAGCCATTGATCTGAAAATCCATTATGAAAGGGATGTGTTCTCTGGGTCTGAAACTAAAAGGGAATGGAAGAAAAGGACCCTGGACTGTTTGAACTCAAAAATACTTCTGTATGGGGGGAGGACAAATCAGCTCCCAGGTGAGACAATCCTGACTAGCTTACAGACACAAGAAGTGGAATGTGGGCCAGGTTCAAAGACACTGGACTGTAGTTTTAGGTGCTGCAGAGGCTGAGGCAGGAGGATCGCTTGAGCCCAGGATATGGAGGCCAACTTGGCCAAAATAGAAAGACCTCATATCAAGCAAAAAAGAAAAAAGAAGGAAGGAAGGAAGGAGGTAGAAAAATGCAGGGCATGGTGGTGCACAACCCTGTGTGCTCCCAGTGACCTGGGAGTCTGAGGCAGGAGAATCACAAGTTCCTGGCCAGCTTAAGCAGCTTAGTGAGACCCTGTCTCAAAATAAGAATAAAAATTGCCAGGGATGGAGTTCAATGGTAAAAGTACTCCTGGTTCAATCTCCAGTATCAAAAAATAAAAATGTATAATCCGTTGGGCTAGACTTGTAGAAGGGTGCATACTTAGCATGTGAGAAAGCAGCAGAATGCATCTCTTCACCAGGGAATGGGGTATAGTTATCTAAGAAGGCAGATCTGGGCACTGAAATGACGTGTGTGTGTGTGTGTGTGTGTGTGTGTGTGTGTGTGTGTGTGTGTGTGTTGCTGGGGATTGAACCCAGGGCCTTGTGTGTGCAAAGCAAATGCTCTACCAACTGAGCTATATATCCAGCCCACAGAAATGATCTTTGCTGCCTTTACCAAGATTTGATCAAAAAGGTGCATTTTAAGGGGATTTTTTTTTTAAACTGGGGATTCAACCCAGGGGCACTTAACCACTGAGCTACATCCCTAGCTCTTTTTGTTTTTTTCTTTTGTTCTTTTTTTTTTTTTTTTTTTTCAGTGCTGGGACTAGAACCCAAGGCCTCATGTACACTAGCCAAGGCAAGCTCTCTACTGCCAAGCCATATCATTAGCCTTATTTTTTCTTTTGAAAAGGGGTCTTGCTAAATTGCTTCAGGCCTAGCTAATTTGCTGAGGCTAGCCTCAAACTTGTGATCCTTCTGTATCAACCTCCTGAGTTACTAGGATTACAGGCATGTGCCAATACACCCAGATCATTTTAGGGGGACTTTGTTTTCCCTAGTTCTTTACTCTGCTTCCCGCCCCCACCCCCCAACCACTGCTGTAATAGGCCACCACCAACACTGGAATCAGAACTACTGCGATCAAACCACAGTTAGAAAAACAAAATAAATTCAAAGAAATTACAAAGAATGAGGGAATGCAGAAAAAAATGATAGAATGCAGAATAATATAGAAAACAAACAAAATGATGAGAATTGAATGAGCAAAAAAATTGGAGTTTTACAGATACCAATTGAACTGCTCCACTTCAGGTGAGATTAAGCAATGACAGCTATGAAAAAGGGTCCATTATGGCATAACCTACAGACACTAAAACATCACAAGATGAAATTATAAATAACCTTATTTCAATTAATTTGGAAATTTAGATAAAATGAACAAATTCTCAAAAAAAAAAAAAAAAAGTCTTATCCAAATGAACACAAGGAGTTGTGGCTCAGTGGTAGAGCACTTGCCTAGCATGTGTGAGGCACTGGGTTCGATTCTCAGGACCACAAATAAATAAATAAAATAAAAGTCCCTTGACAACAAAAAGAATATTTTTTAATGTATTCTTTTAGTTATAGGTGGACACAATATCTTTTATTTTATTTTATATTTTTTAAAATCCTTATTTAGTTGTAGATGAGCACACAGTATCTTTATTTATTTATATGTGGTGCTGAGGATTGAATCCAGTGCCTCACTCATGTGAGGCAAGTGCTTTACCACTGAGCTACAGCCCCAGCCCCCTTTTTTTTTTTTTTAATTTAAATTTAATTTTTTAGTTATAAATGGACACAAAATCTTTATTTTTTATTTTTATGTGGTTCTGAGGCTCGAAGCCAGTGCCAAAAAGTGAGGCAAGCACTCTACTGCTGAGCTATAGCCCCAGCCCCTTTATTTTATTTTTTATGTGAGAAAAAATTTTTTAAATGAACACTGCAGGAGCCCTGTTTGGGGAGATGGCTAAGATTGCGGTTGACTATGGGCCATGGACATGTTTGGGCATTGCCGCCTTCCATAGTCTCACAGGACTTGGCCTGAAATCTCGCGGGACTTGGCCCAGGATCTCAAGAGACTTGAGCCGTGACGCAGCATATCGGGCCAGCGCCATTCCTGCTTGGGCGCGTGAGATCAGACCTGAGAGAGAACGGACGGGGTTAACGCTATTTTGTATATATATTGTAGTTTTTTGTAAGAGTACGTGCCTTGGTTTCTTGTGAGAGTGCATATGTGGTGTTAGAAATTACAAGAGACAGAAAGAGAAAGATAAAAGAATTTTTTCATTTCCATCCTGTCTCCGGGCTCCTTCCCGCGGTGCCACCATTCCGGGCTGCAATCCTTTTCCGGCAACAACAGTTGGTGGCCCATTCGGGCATTCATCAGGTCAGGTAAGAACTGAGAAACCTCGCAGGAGTCTCTAGTCAGAGCGGTTAAAATGGGTTCAAAAATAACTAAGACCCAATTGTACAAGGCTCTTGATGAATTCTTTGATATAGATGAGTCTGTCATTAGTGAGGAGGATTTAGAAAACAGTGAAGGCGATCATGAAAGCATAGATTCGCTGAGTCAACTAAGACCAGTAAGGAGAGTATTAGAAGCGTCCCAAAAATGACAAAGATCCCAAGCTGCTAAAGCTATTTAAGATATACTTCAAGGATACATGCTCTCAATTGAACCTGGGACTCAGGATGTTACTGAGTCAGTTAGGACCAATGAGAGTAGTAGTAGTGAGGAGGAATTAAGTAAAAGTGATTCTGAGAAAATGAACAAAAGGAAATTAAGGAAGACTAAGATAAAGGATTGTCAAGTGGAGGAACTTATGTCCTCTACTCCCCCATGGGTGGAATCGATTACAGAAAATATGAAGGGTATCACTAGGTGTTTGCATACCCTAGAAATAGAAATAAAAAGTCTTTCTGAGCACTTATGCACTCTTGAGGGTAACTCACAGATACATTGGGAACTGCCAGTATTTGAATATGAAAATGGACAGAGGGGCCACGAGTCAGTAGATTTCAAAACAATAAAAAATCTCAAAGAGGCAGTAATGACATATGGACCCCAAGCTCCTTTCAAGTTGAGTATACTGGAGTCCCTTAACACCTTTAGCTTAACCCCCGCAGACTGGAAACGTCTATGTAAAGCAACATTAAGTGGGGGACAATACTTGGTTTGGCAAACACAATTTCAAGAACTTTGTATAGAAACAGCTAAAAGAAACGTAGCTGCAGGATTTGGAGACCATAATATAGAAATGCTCACAGGAGAAGGGCACTTCGCAGATGTACAGGCTCAAAAATATTATACCTCAGGAGTATATGCTCAGATAAACGCAGCTGCCTTAAAGGCATGGAAAACTGTACAAGGACCTGGGGATCTACAAGGTAGCTTGTCCAAAGTAATTCAAGGACCTAATGAACCATATGCTGAATTTGCTGATCGACTTTTGAGAACTGCAGGTAGAGTTTTTGGAGATGTTGATCAAGTTATGCCATTAGTTGTTCAATTAGAATATGAAAATGCTAATAAATATTGCAAGAAGCCATCAGGCCATGGAAAAATAAAAAGGATCTTTCCATATATATACAACTATGTAAAGATATAAATGATGCCTTTGTCACAGGAAATGTGATTGCAGCAGCTGTGAGAGATGCTGCCCCTCAAAATTTCACAAGGGCTCAACCTAGACATTATAATCGATCAGGATAGTCTAGGCAAAATTATCATAATCAATCAGGCTATTCTAGGAAAAATCCCAAAAGAGAAATAAGACCAAATTCATACCGTGCTCCAGGTTGCTGCCCCCAGGTGTAAGAAAGGAAATCATTGGGCCAATAAATGCTATTCAAAATTTGACATCCATGGAAATCCTTTGTTCAGGAATTCAAAAAAATGGGGCATGGGACCCAATGCCCCGGGGCCCACAAATGTATGAGGCATTGGAGGAGGAGTATCCTCAAACATCCACTGAGATGCTTCCCCGACACAATCCCTACTACCCATCCACTCCCTCGCCAGAGGAACAGGAGGAAATGCAGGATTAGACCTCTGTTCCACCGCCCGAATAGTGTTAACACCTGAAATGGGGGTTCAACTGATTCCCACAGGAGTCAGGGGACCTCTTCCCTCAGGGACTGTAGGACATATTCTCGGGGGAATTCCTGAAAGCTTATTAGGTTTGTAAGTGACCCCAGGTGTAATAAACTCAGACTACAAAGGGGAAATAAAAATAATGCTTAGCTCACCCCAAAGTATAAGTTCTATTAATCAGGGAATAGAATCGCTCAGCTGCTCCTCCTTCCAAATTTACATAATTCATTTAAAATGAATATGCCTCTAAATAGGAACAATAGAGGATTTTGTTCCACTGATTCAAGACCCATGGTTTGCTGGGTTTGAGACTGTACAAGGAAGCCTATGTGTAAAATAAGAATCCAAGGAATAGAAATGGAGGGTCTTATAGATACTGGAGCTGATTCTTCCATCATTAATTTACATCAAGGGCACAAACACTGGCCTCTGCAAAAAGCTTCAACCAGTTTAAGAGGCTTGGGATATAATAACCTCCCAGAAAAAAGTGCAGTAATTTTAAAATGGGAGGATGATGAAGGACATAAAGGAACGTTTCAGCCTTATGTTTTACCAAATCTACTGGTTACTTTATGGGGAAGAGATATTTTACAACAAATGGGAGTACACCTTGCAACCAAACCTGCAGGTGTTAAATATAAAAATCTACAGGGTAATCTTAACCCTAAAAGAAATCATTATCAAAAAGTACAGGGTAAGCTTAACCCTAAAAGAAATCATTATCATATAGGAAAAAGACATTTTTCTTCGGGGCCACTGAGAAAATAATTTTGAAAATAACATGTCTTTCTGATAAGCCAGTGTGGGTCCCTCAGTGGCCCCTATCTAAAGAGAAATTACAAGCGGCCCACCTACTAGTTCAGGAACAATTAGAAGCAGGACATATAGAACCTTCCACCTCTCCCTGGAATTCCCCCATATTTGTGATCAAGAAAAAATCAGGAAAATGGCGATTATTACATGATCTTAGACAAATTAATAAAACCATGCAAGTCATGGGCCCTACTCAACCTGGACTTCCGAATCCTGTAGCTATTCCAAAAAATTTCCATCTTATTAGTCTTGATATAAAGGATTGCTTCTTTTCTATTCCCCTACATCCTCTGGATGCCCCCAGGTTTGCTTTTTCAGTTCCTTCTATTAACAATAATGGCCCTGATCAGAGATATCAATGGAAGGTTTTGCCGCAGGGAATGGCTAATAGCCCCACCATATGCCAAATATATGTGGACAAGGCTATCCAACCCATTAAAAAAAATATCCAAACCACATGTGTCTACATTACATGGATGATATTTTACTGGCCCACCCTAATCAAAAAATCTTATTTAATATATTCAGTGACATGGTAGAAAATTTTAAAAAATACGAATTATATATAGCAGAAGAAAAAGTTCAAACCAGATCTCCCATATTATATTTAGGATTTAAAATCATGGATACTTTTGTTAGACCCCCCAAAATTTTAATAAATAAAGAACATTTAACCACCCTCAATGATTTCCAAAAACTACTGGGAGACATTAATTGGCTTTGCCCTACACTAAACCTTACTACTGGCCTATTGAAACCTTTATTTGATATCCTTCGAGGGGACCCTGATCCATCCTCACCTCGAACATTGACTCCTGATGCTAGGAAAGCTTTAAGGTTAGTAGAAAAAGCCATCAAAGGAGCTCATTGTGACAGATTTGATTTAACTCAACCGCTGATATTGATTATTGTTTCTTCACAGTATACACCCACAGGAGTATTTTGGCAACAAGGGCCTTTATTATGGATACATTTGCCTGTCTCTCCTAAAAGCATAATTGAGTCTTATACCTCCATGGTGGCTAAACTTATTCTTCAAGGACTTAAAACTTCTACTAAAATATTTGGCATTCACCCTGCTACTATTATTACTCCCTATTCATCATCACAGATTGAATGTTTATGCTTCAACAATAATGACTGGGCTATAGCTAGATGCTCTACCTCTGCAAATTTTGATAATCACCTTCCTAAGTCTCCTATATTATCTTTTTGTATTAATCATCCTATTATATTTCCACAGGTAATAAAAAAATCTACCTATTCCTAAGGCATTTACTGTATTTACAGATGGGTCCTTGAATGGTACTACTGCAGTAGTCACTAAAAAAGAAAATATGGCTTACATAACTGCACACAAATCAGCCCAACTAGTGGAATTGGAAGCTGTGGTAAGAGCTCTGGAAAATTTTAGGGACCAGCCCATAAACATTTTTTCAGATAACAACTATATTGTACAAGCTGTCCCAAAATTAGAGTTAGCAGGACCAATAGCACCTCATACTCCAGCCTTTAAATTGTTTTATCAAATACAAAAACTTTTGTGGGCAAGAAAAGAACCTCTATTCGTAGGCCATATTAGAGCACATACTAATTTGCCTGGTCCCCTCCATGAAGGTAATCAAAAGGCAGATGACCTTACAAAAACTATATTTATACTTTCAGCACTACAACAAGCTACTTTATTTCACTCCCAGTTTCACGTCAACAGCACCACCTTGCAACGTAGGTTTAAAATCACAAAAGAGCAAGCCAGAACAATTGTAAAAGATTGTAAATCTTGTATGACACATTTGCCCAATCCTCATTTTGGTGTTAACCCTAGAGGATTAATGCCCAATCATTTGTGGCAGATGGATGTTACTCATGAGCCAAGTTTTGGAAAATTGCAATATATTCATGTGACCATAGATACATGCTCAGGCATGATTTTTCCTTCCTTACATTCCGGAGAAAAAGTTAAAGATGTCACATCTCATTGTTTACAAGCTTTTGCTGCATTGGGCATCCCCAAAATGCTTAAAACAGATAATGGCCCCGCATATACGTCCTCATCTTTCAAACAGTTTTGCGCAAAATTCAACATATCCCATAAAACAGGCATCCCATACAATCCTCAAGGTCAGGGAATTATTGAAAGAGCAAACCGCACACTAAAAGTTATGTTGTTAAAACAGAAAGAAGGAAAATGGAAAAATCCTAAGGACAGTTTGGCAGTTGCCCTGTTTACTTTAAATTTTTTAACTTTAGATGCTAATGGTTATTCTGCTGGAGACAGACATTGGAACCCACATCAACAACATAAACCTTTGGTTTACTGGAAGGATGTTCTTTCAGGTACATGGAAGGGTCCAGATCCAGTATTAATTTGGGGGAGAGGATCTGTTTGTGTTTTCCCAAAGCATGAATCCTCTCCAATATGGATACCATCTAGATTAATAAAGCAGGTACCAAATCAAAAGGATCAAGATGAAGTTGTTGAGGAATCAAGATTAATAAAAAAGGTACAAAATCAAGAGGACCAAGATGAAGATATGGAATGATTCCCTTAAAAGAGTCCTTCAAAATATGTCACAACTTAAGTGTCATTCCTCCCGGCCAGGACGAAGAGATCTCTCTTTAGTGTGCACACAATTGTATTTTGTTTTTCTTTTTATATATGTGTTTATGTCTGTGTATTTGTCTAAATTTCATGTTAATGTGATGTCACAAATATATGTTTGTATGTGCATCTGTCCAGTGTGACATCAAAAATAACAAAGCGCTTATGAAAAAAAAAATATATATGTATATATATATACATATATGGATCCAAATAACTCTAATTCATTTAAGTTAAGAGTATTCAATTTGGGTAAATAATTTAATAAGTGAAGTTACCTTCAATTTTGTTTTATAGGTGTCCCAGGGACTTCTCTTTAGCAAAAAATATGACTACTGTTGTATAACCTGATATTTTGGTGTTTTGACATAAGGTTGCTTATTTGTTATTAACTTCATTTGTTTAATAACTGATTAATTTCAATTATTTCAACAGGCAAAGGATTGCTGTGTATGCAGAAACTCGAGGGTTCCAGCTAACAAATTATTTCTCCAAAGTGCTTTTAGTTTTTCTTTAATCTATCTTTAATGCAGTAAATACCCTCAGTCTTTCTTTGTTTAGTTCTAAATATGATATTTTGCCAGCTTATGTTTGTGGGAGCTCAAGCAGCAATGTGTGTGAGCAGAAATCAACTTTAATTTTCTAATCTAATAATTCTATTTTTTAGTTTGACAACTCACCTCTTGACTCAGTGCTGGAATAGCACTGCCTTTCCTTTAATAATTGATGCTTGAGTCTCTAGGTAGCGGGTCCTGAAGATTTGCCGGTGGCATTGTCTAGACATAAAAAAGACCGCTGCTGCTATAGCTGCAGGGATCACGGTCGCTGCAAGCATCCCTGCTGCTCAAGCGTCAAACAACCTCACCAGCAGTGTGGCCTCTGCTCTACATGCATAGGGCCTCCTAGATCTACATGTTATAACAAGTGGACATTTTGATCTTTCATTGTTTGGGACTTCATGGGAGAGTGCCTTGCGGATATTTGTCTAGAGAAATAGATGTTACTTGATGGAACTTAGGTCAGCTGATTTGTTTAAAGAATTTGATATGCTATGCAATTTGGCTCGTCATCAAAAGGCTTGTCGCCTTAAAGCCGCAGCATCTCCTCACAATTAGATGGCTGTTAGTCATCTTACACAGTCGATCCTAAAGGGCTCTCCATTGGATGGCTGGTTAGCCAATGACAGGTAAGATCCCCAGAGGGGGACAACCTAAGACAGGTACAGTCACACGGGACAGTCTCATGTGGCCAACATATCAACCTAAGACAGGAGTCAAAGGCACAGCCTTGATTATCCGATGACGGGTAAGAATGTTGGTTGCACATAGACATCCTAGAGCATCCCCTCTTTTAAAACAAAAGGGGGGAAATGCAGGAGCCCTGTTTGGGGAGATGGCTAATATTGTGGTTGACTATGGGCCATGGACATGTTTGGGCATTGCCGCCTTCTGTAGTCTCACAGGACTTGGCCTGGGATCTCGCGGGACTTGGCCCAGGATCTCGAGAGACTTGAGCCATGACACAGCATATCGGGCCAGCGCCATTCCTGCTCGGGCGCGTGAGATGAGACCTGAGAGAGAACGGACGGGGTTAACGCTATTGTGTATATATATATTGTAGTTTTTTGTAAGAGTGCGTGCCTTGGTTTCTTGTGAGAGTGCGTATGTGGTGTTAGAAATTACAAGAGACAGAAAGAGAAAGATAAAAGAATTTTTTCATTTCCATCCTGTCTCCGGGCTCCTTCCTGCGGCGCAGCCGTTCCGGGCTGCAATCCTTTTCCAGTGAAAACAGAACACAAGAAGAAAAATAAATCCAACTAATGCTATGTTTTTTCAACTTAACTTAATCCATAATTTAAAACATTCTAGGCACAGATTGCTTCCCGAGCAAAACTTTTAAACACTTAATAAACACTTCACGTGGAGTGCCAAAATTCCGCTCCAGAGAACAAAAAGAAGGAACATTCCCAACTCATTTGAAAACCTCATCTTAATTCCAAATCCTACAAAGGATATTACAATAAAGGAAGATTACAGACCAGCCTCTCTCACAGAAACAGTTGCAAAATTACTAAATTAAATAGTGAATAATTTTGAGTGAAAGAAACCAGATATTTGAGAGGTACCAAATCAATGGTGTTCAAAGTCCAGGAGAGGAGACCTTTGGTTTCAGCTCTGACATATAAAGAGCTTGGAAATCACTATGCCCATCTTCACAATGAGAAAAGGGCCAGATAAACTGCAAATCAATGGGTCTTAGATTCATCACAGAATTGAGGGCAAAGGGCCACTGCCATCCTCCCAAACCAAACACACAGGCAACTATAGAGAATCAAAGTGTAACAGAGGTCCACCTCATGCTTCAAACATAACCCTCTCTGCTCTGCCACTGTGGTTCATTTTAAAACTGACCAGTATTTTTTCCCATTCTCCTCTCTTTATCCCCAGCCCTAACAATCGTGGAAGCAATCTTAACCTTTTTCCCATCCAAGGCTGAAATCCTCCAGCCTTACATGAAAGGAACGAAAGAAGAAGTCCAGGCTTCAGGACTGGCACCAGAGGATCTGAGACATGGCTGTCTCTCAAGGCTACAGGTGAACATATGACTCATGACAGGGCACAGCTGGAGTATAGCCTTTGAACCACCTTTCATTTATTTTTTGGGGGGGGGGGGGTACTGGGAATTGAACTCAGGGGCATTCAACCACTGAGCCACATCCCTAGCCCTATTTTGTATTTTATTTAGGGACAGGGTCTCACTGAGTTGATTAGTGCCTCACTAAGTTGCTGAGGCTGGTTTTGAACACACGATTCCCTGCCTCAGCCTCCTGAGCTGCTGGGATTACAGGCATGCACCACTGCGCCCGGTATTGAACCACCTATTTAAAAGCCCTCTGTTCCCCCTGACAGAATCACAGCCTCTGGGACAGGAGTCCCCTGTTTCTCCTTTGCTAGCAGAGCACTAGAACTTCTTTTTCCTTTTTTTCAAAATCTTGTCCTCGTTATTGGATTGGCATCAGGGACAAGGACTGAGCTTTTGGTTTCACATTTGGTGGCTCATATGGGACCCAAGAACACCCCCAGCCCCCACCCCCCTAATGCCACCACTCTGGCCTCCTGCATCCATGCTGAAGATGCAAGGTGTCTGGTGAGCTTGTTAAGAGTCAATCCCTGGAGAATTAGGAGAGATGGTGAGTTCGCCTTGTGTTGACTCAAGGAGCTGTTCCTGTAAGTAAGAGGGACTGAGGGACTGTCCCAGTAGCTGCTGAGGCTCCTTTTGCTTCAGGGAAGCCCCTCCTTCTCTCTCTGAACAGTAGAGGTTCTCCACCAATTGGTCTACTTTGAGAAAAAGGGAAATGAATGCAGTAAAGTTGCAACAATTTGGCCATCTGATAAGCTTCTCAGTAGGCCTGCAGAGACCCTTGATAACACACATCTGGTCCCTCTTTGTGGGGACATCAGTGTCACTGTTACTGTAGGGGTCATGGTTAAGTAGGAGTAGGGAACCTAAGCATTTTTTCCCCCTATCTGCTTCTGTTTTAAAGGTTTTCATCTGTCAGCTATGGTTTTGGGGCTCCCCTCTGCTCATGTCTTTTTGTGTTTCTGTTTGTATCTCTTACTTGCCCTCTAAGACAAGAGCATCGCTGTGTAGGTCCTACTCATAGTCTCTTGAAAAAGGTGTTAGCTAAAAGAGCCACACACAGGTATAAACCTGTCTAAGAAAAAGATGATATTTGACTGTAACAAAATCTGGTCACTAAATGGTATTCTGAATTAATATACAATCTTGCCATTGGAGTTGGTCTGTCTGAGGTTAGGTGAATAGAAGAAATGCTATATGTGCAGGCTTTTATGCAGTTGTATGATAAAGAGTCTGAACAGCCAGAAATGAAGTTGATGCTACAAAGAAGGCACTGCCTTAATGATATGCAAGGAGAGCAGGACACCAGAAGTTTAAAAAGACTTAAATCCTTTCAGCCCCATGCTGGCAAGCCTGTCACTGCCTCTTGTCCCAGCCCCAGGCAGCCACAGATCACTCCACTGTGATCTGGGGGTCAGGTACCCCATCCCTGAGCTAGGGGGAAAATCCCAGAAAAGCTGCCTGAGGTATAGAGAAATGGCCAAAGAGGACTTGACCTCTGTCCTGCCTCGAGCGCCTTTTGCTCATGGGGAAAGGGTATTGGCTGGCCAAGAAGGTCATGGCAGTGGGTGTTGACACTGCTGGATTATGACCTGGGGACAGGAATGGTCTCCCCTTTTAAGATCTGACAGGACACCTCATTTGGCCAGGGGACATCCATTACTGGGGCAGACATTGGGAGATGGGCCATGACCAGTGGACTAATAGTCAAAACAACTTGACTATGCAACAAAAGGATGTCCTCACCCCACCCCACCTTTGGGCAGTAACTGCCTCTTGTGATGTACTACAAGAGGTTGAGAAGTTCCCTCGAGGACAACCCATGAATGTGTTTGTTCTCATCAGGTCTTGGTCCTACCAGAATAGGGGGCTGGCTACCGGCTGACTGCTGGGAAGAGGGGAGATATCAGGCAACCCCAAGGTCAACCTTAAAATGGTGTCCACCTCAAATCTAGCAACACTGTTTCCATTAGGCAGTAATGGGAAAATACAATACAACTGCCTGGACTTGTGTGATCAGCCCATTACAGAGCTGAACTGGGACCTCTTCACGGATGGGAGGAGCTTCATGGGCAATGGACCTGAAGATAGCGGGATATGCTGTGGTCATGGAACAACAGGTATTAGAAGCCAAGGCTTTGCCACCTGGAACATCAGCTCAGAAAGCTGAGCTAATTGCACTGACAGGCACTCTCAGACTGTCAAAAGGAAGGAAGTGACCCAGCAAGTGAGCTGGTTGATTGGATAGGCAACAGAAGTTACGCATGGCCTGGGATCCCAATCTACAGGGAAAACAGAAAAGATAAATCACACCTTAAAACACATAGTGGTTGCTGGGTGCAGTGGCACATGCCTGTAATCCCAGAAGCTCAGGAGGCTAGGACAGGAGGATCGTGAATTCAAAGCCAGCCTCAATAAGGGCGAGGGTCTAAGCAACTCAGTGAGACCCTGTCTCTAAATAAAATACAAAACAGGACTGGGGATGTGGCTCAATGGGCGAATGCCCCTGAGTTCAATCTCCAGTACTCAAAAAAAAAAAAAAAAAAAAAAAAAAAAAGACTGTGGTTAAATTATGCCAAGAAACTCACCTGCAATGGGTTACGGTGTTGCCAATTGTTTGCCTTAATAAGGGAATTCCCAGAAGCATGCTTAAATTGAGCCCAGGAAGAAACAGTATAGTAGAGACCCTTCCTGATACCCTAGGGAAGGAGAGGGACAAAATGTGGCTATAGCAAAAGAAACTAGATTAATATAGTATGCAGGACAACCAGGATAACCAAATATTAATTGGTGTATGTTATTATGCTTTTTCCAGGTCCTTACCAAGGTTGGAATCACCTCTCCATCCTTTCTAGTAAAAGTCCAAAACAAGCCATGCACGGTGGCACACACTTATAATTCCAGTGGCTCAGGAGGCTGAGGCAGGAGGATTGTGAGTTCAAAGCCAGTCTCAGCAACTTAGTGAGACACTTAGCAATTCAGTGAGACTCTGTCTCTATAAAATATTTTAGAAAGTCTGGGATGTGGCTCAGTGGTTAAGCACCCCTGGGTTAAATCCTCAGCACAAAAAGAAAAAAGAAAGAAAGAAAGAAAGTCCAAAAGAAAAAATGAAAATAGGAGGTAAAAAATCTTCCATTCCAGGACCCCCTTCATTGCCCACTTTCAGAGGCAGCAGCTTGGAGATGACATTGTCCATTTTTTCCATAGTAATAGAAGATAGAAATTGATAGGAAATATAACAGGGGTCCATTTCATGCTTTGAAGATAAACCTCACTGCTCTGCCACCTCAGCTTATTTGTTTGCTTGGTTGGCTTACCCCCTTTCTCTTCTCCTTCTCCCCCTCCCCAACCATGTAGAAATAATATTAACCTTCTTCTGCCCTAGGCCATACACCACAGGAATGGATGGGTCCAGTCTTCAGGACTGGCACTACAGGATCTGAGGCATGGCTACAAGTGAATTATGACTCCTGACAGGGTCCAGCTGGAGCGCAGCCTTTGCATCACCCTTACAGAATCACAGCCTCTGTGCCAGGAGTCCCCTGAGTTTCTCCTTTGGTAGCAGAGCAATAGAACTCCTTTATCATTTTTCCTCAAAATCTTGTCCTCATTATTGGATTGGCATTGGGACAAGAACAGAATTTTCTTTCCCCACCATATCTTTATTTTTTATTTCTTTCTTTATTTTTATTTTTATGTAGTGCTGAGAATTGAACCCAGTGCTTCACACGCTGTACCACTAAGCCACAACCTCAGCCCAAGAACAGAACTTCGAATACCAACAGCTTACCTACAGCAAGAGCCAGAGCCATCCAAACACTTAGACAGTTACTGGGCCAGGGAAGAGGTAGGTTCCATCCCACTCCATAGAAGTGCAATCAAATTGGCCAGAAAATAGGTTTTATTTAAAGCCAGCTTTGAAGGAAGAACAATTTCTATTTGTTTGTTTGTTTGTTTCAAATTTCCATGTTCAGAAAACTCAAAGTCCAGGGAAGCTTTCAGAAGAGAAGAGGCAGCACAGGAAGACAAAAGGCAGGAAATATATGAAGACTTAGCATGATACTTGAAGAATAAGTCAGTGACATTTGGTAGCAGTGAGTGGGTAGTTTTTATTCTCATCATGAGGAAGTTCAGAAGTTAAAAAAAAATGTGAACTTTCATTATCAGTATTAAGGAAGTTGCCCTTTTTTCACAGGATTCCTTTAATTTCAGATGGAGTCTCTTTCAAATGGCAATTGACAAATTACTGAAGGGTGAGCAAGGACTGGATAAAAACTCTAGGGCCCGTCTCCAGGGAGCTCCTAAACTTTTTTGGAGTTTTACTTCCAGAAATGCTACCAAGTTCTCATACCAGAGAGAAAGCCCTTCTGCTTTGGGAAGGAAGAGAGGAAACATAACCATTTAAAAATAGAGCATTCGGGCTGGGGGTTGTGGTTCAGTGGTAGACCACATGCCTAGCATGTGTGAGGCCCTGGGTTTGATTCTCAGCACCACATATAAATAAATAAAATAAAGGTCAATTGACCAAAGAGGGGAAAAAAAGAGAAGAAGAAAAAAGAGCATTCTTTGCTCAATAACAAATGTCTGTCTTTAAGAGTCTACTTTAGCAGAGCTTTATCTAACTGGAGGAAGGATAATTAGACATTTTTAAAAAAAAATATTTATTTAGTTGTACACAATGCCTTTATTTATTTTTATATGGTGCTGAGGATCAAGCCCGGGTTGTACACATGCTAGGTGAGTGTTCTATCGCTGAGCCACAACCCCAGCCCCTAATTAGACATTTTGAGGCCTCTGTAATCTTTGTAAGACATGTAAGAAAAAAAGCTGATAAATACTCTGAAAGTCACATTCCAGAGATTCAAGCCCACTTTAAAAAAAAAAAAATCAGCACTTGGGAGGCTGAGGCAGGAGGATCACAAGTTCAAAGCCAGCTCAGCAATGGCAAGGCACTTAGCAACTCAGTGAGACCCTGTCTCTAATAAAATACAAAAAAGGGCTGGGGATGTGGCCCAGTGGTTGAGTGTCCCTGAGTTCAATCCCCCTTACCACAAAAAAAAAAAAAAAAAAAACCATCAGATTTCAGACTCCCCCCCCCACACACACTTCACTACCACATCCACAGGACAACAGTATACTAACAACAGTTTGGCTGTAAGAGAACTGGTTTTCTATGTAAAAGAAATCAATAATTGGACTTTAAAATTCAAAACAGTAATATTTTTATTAGCACCAAAAAAGGGAGGAATATTTAGGTATGAGTCTTTGTTTGGTACTGGGGAGAAAATCCAGGGTCACTCTCCCACTAAGCTATAGCCCCAGACCTTTTTATATTTTATTTTGAGACAGGGTCTTGCTAAGTTGCTGAGGCTGACCTCAAACTTGGGATCCTCCTGCCTCAATTTTGAGTTTCTGGGATTACAGGCATAAACCACCATGTGTGGCCTTAGGTATAAATGTAACAAAATAGGCACAGAGTTCATATGAAGCAAATGCCAAGTTTCTGATGAAAAAAAATCAAAGACCTAAGTAAATGGAAAGATATTCCATGTTCACAGGTAGCATCACTCAACATTGTTAAGATGTCAATTGTTCCCAACTTGATTTATAGATTTGATGGAATCCCAATGATATCCAGGCAAGTTCTTTTGTGGATGTCAAAAACTGATGCTTCTTCTTCATCCCCAGCCCTTTTTATTTTTTATTTTGAGGCAGGGTATCACTAAGTCCTTAGGGCCTTGCTAAGTTGCTGAGGCTGGCTTTGAATTTGTGATCCTCCCAGGTCAGCCACCCAAGCCACTGGGATTACAGGTGTGCTCTACTGCACCCAGTTCAACAAACTGATTCTAACGTTTTATAAAAAGGCAAAAGACTCAGAAAAGTCAATTCAATACTGTAGATAGAGAATACAGTCAAAGGACCAACAGCACCACTTGACTTCAAGGCTTACTGTGAGCTACAACAATAAAGACAGTGTGGTTTCAGTGAGAGAATAGACAAATAAACCAATTGAACGAAACAGAAAATAGTGATGCAGAATAGACAGCCAGGAAAAGTCTCACAGGAATAGAATCAACTGATCTTTGACAAAGAAACAAAGGCAATTTAATAGAGAAGAGACAGTCTTTTCAATAGTGCTATAACAACTGAACAGCTAGACAAATATTCGACATATTTTTCAATAATTAATTCAAAAGTAGATGATCGACCTGGATTTATAATGCAAAGCTATAACACTTCTAGAAGACAGCTTAATGGAAAACCTCTATGATGTTGGACTGGTTCATATATAGCTAGCAAATAAGCATATTAAAAGTTGCTCAGGGCTGGGGTTGTGGCTCAGCGGTAGAGCGCTCACCTAGCACATGCGCGGCCCGGGTTTGATCCTCAGCACCACGTACAAATAAACGCATCGTGTACAACTAAAGCAAATAAATAAATAATTTTTTTAAAAGTTGCTCAAAGCCGGGCGTGGTGGCGCACACCTGTAATCCCAGCACTTTGGGAGGCTGAGACAGGAGGATCGCGAGTTCAAAGCCAGCCTCAGCAATGGTGAGGCACTTAGCAACTCAGTGAGACCCTATCTCTAAATAAAATACAAAAAAAAAAAAAAAAAAAAGGGCTGGAGATGTGGCCCAGTGTGGTCGAGTGCCCCTAAGTTCAATCCCCGGTACCACACACACACACAAAAAAAAAGTTGCTCAATATCATATGTCATTAGGGAATTGCAAGTGAAAGTAACAGTAAGATACCACTACACACCTGAGGGAGGGGTTAAATTTTTTTTTTAAAAAAATTTGGTACTGGGGATTGAACCCAGGGTTGCTTAAACACTGAGCCACATCCCCAGCCCTTTTTATTTTTTGAGACAGGACCTTGCTAAGTTGCTGAGGCTGGCCTCAAATATTCGATCCTCCTGCCTCAGCTTCCCAAGTAGCTGGGATTATAGACATGTAACACTGTGTCCAGCAGGGAGTGGCTAAATTTTTTTTTTAACTTAAAAAAAAAAGAAAATGAAGGAGAAGATCTGACAATACTAAATGCTGGTGATATTGTGAAGCAACAAAAATTCTCATCTTTGTTGACTGAAGAAGTCATCAAAAGCCTCCCGACAAAGAAAAGCTCAGGATCAGATACCTTCACTGGAGAATTCTACCACACATTTAAAAGGAATTAATGCCTATTCTTCCAAACTCTTCAAAAAAATTGAAGAAGAGGGAATCATTCCAGCCTAATGGTGCCAGCATTACGTGGATATGAAAACTAGGAAAAGATATCACACAAAAACTGCAAGCCAATACTCTGATGAATACAGAAGTAAAAGTCCTCATCAAAACACTAGCAAACTGCATTCAGGAACTTTAAAGATTCAAACACTGTGACCAAGCAGGATATTCCTGAGATGCAAAGATGGGTCAACCTATGCTAATTAACTAGTGTGACACACCACACTAACAGAATGATGAATCAAAACCACATGGTCATCTCAGTAGATGCAGAGAAGGCAGCTGACACATTTCAATACCCTTTCAGGATTTAAAAAACTCAACCTGCCAAGTGTCTCTGTAATCCCAGAGACTATGGAGCCTGAGGCAGGAGGATCGCAAGCAAGACCCTCAGCAACTTATCAATACCCTGCCTCAAAATAAAACGTAAAAGGGGCTGGGGATGTGGCTCAGTGATTATGCACCCCTGGGTTCAATTACTGGTACAAAACCAAACCAAACAAACAAAAACACAATTCAACCAACCAGGAATAGATATAACTTCAACATAATAAGAGCCATATATGGAAAACCCACAGTAAAACCCAGAAAACTGGATGGAAATGTCGCTCCTTAGTAGAGCTTGCCTAGCACCAAGAGGCCCTGGTTTCAATTTCTACCACAGAAAGAGAGGAGGGTGGAAGGCAACTGAAGGTTATTTCTGTAAGATTAGAAACCAGGATGCTCACTTCTATTCAACACAGTACTGGAAGTGCTAGCCAGAGCAATTAGTCAAGAAAAACACTAAATAAAAGTCATCCAGCCGGGCATGGTGGTGCACGCCTGTAATTCCAGAGGCTCGGAAGGCTGAGACAGGAGGATTATGAGTTCAAAGCCAGCCTCAGCAATGGCGAGGAGCTAAGCTACTTAGTGAGAGATGCTGTCTCTAAATAAAATACAAAATAGGGATGGGGTTGTGGCTCAGTGGTTGAGTGCTCCTGAGTTCAATCCTTGGTACTAAAAAATTTTTTTTTAAAAAATCTAGATTGGAAAGGAAAAAGTAAAATTGTCTTTTTTTTTTTCAGATGGCATGATCTTCCATTAGAAAATCCCCAAAAATCACACCAAAACTCCCTTAGCATCAAGAAATAAATTCAGCAAAGTCGAAGGACACAAAGTCAACATGCGAAATCAGTACCCCAATTTCTACAAATGTTATTACTAAAACTGGATATCCATATATAAAAATAATGAGAATAGATCCTAATTTTACATCACACACACACACACACACACACACACACACACACACAACATCTCTAAAAATAGATTAAAGACTTAAATATGAATCTGAACGTGCTGGACACCTAAATTCATGACATTGGTCTAGGCAATGGTTTTTTGGATACAAAACCAACAGCAGAAGCAATAAAACTGAAAGTAGACAAGTGGAGCCACATTGAACTTAAAACCTTCCTCACAGTGAAGGACACTGTCAACAGAACAAAAAGACAACTTATGAGTTGGGAGAAAATATTTGCAAACCATGCATCAAATGAGATCCAAAATCCACAAGGAACTCCTACAATTCAGTAGACAGAAACACACACACACACACACACACACACACACACACACATGATCCAATTAAAAAATGGGCAAAAGATATAAATAGGGGCTGGGGTTGTGGCTCAGTGGTAGGGTGCCCGTCTAGCATGTGCACGGCCTGGGTTCGATACTCAGCACCACATAAAAAGAAAAGGCATTGTGTACAACTAAAACAAATAAATAAATATTTTAAAAAATGGGCAAAAGATATAAATAGACATTTCTCCAAAGAAGACATATAAATGATTAGCAGGTATGTGAAAAGATGCCCAACATCAATAATCGTCAGGAGAACACAAAGAAAAACCATAATGAGCTATTGTTTTTTAACATAGAAATGTGGCCTGTGACACTAGAACCAGGCCTTCCACTGGTTACCACAAATCCACTTAGAGGCTAAGAGTTAGTGCTCCCTGACCCAGTGACAATCACACTGTTGGTGAGGATGGAGCACCATCTCTCTGAGGATAACTAAAGTCTCCTCTTGACCTCCTGCATTATGCATGTTCTTGATTCTAGAGCAAAAGAACACTGGGCTAGGAGGCAGTACAGCAATGAGTGATGTCACCAATCTCATGACAATTGTCCATGGTTTTGCCTCCAACAGTGTCTGCATGGGCATTGAGCAAACATATGATATGCAAATGCAATGAAGATTATGAACTGGGTACGGTGGCACATGCCTGTAATCCCAGCACTTTGGGAGGCTGAGGCAGGAGGATCACGAGTTCAAAGCCAGCCTCAGCAATGGCTAGACACTTAGCAACTCAGTGAGACCCTGTCTCTAATAAAATACAAAAAAGGGCTGGGGATGTGGCCCAGTGGTTGAGTGCCCCTGAGTTCAATCCCTGGTACCAGGAAAAAAAAAAAAAAAAAAGGATTATGAGACCCCCAAGAACAAAAACAAAACCATGAGGCCCCATACAAATGTCAATCAATAACAACAGTGATGATACAGTAGTAGCAGAAATAGCAGACACCTGGACAGATTTTCACTGCCATCCCTATGAGGGTGTTTTATCCTGCAGAGGAAAGTTGATGAAAGAGATTCAGTATCCCAACTTCTATTACCAAACTCTAGATATACTCCATTTTATCTCTTTTTTTAAAAGACATCAATCTTGCCCCCTCCAATTCCACCCAGCCACATGCCTCCTTTACCTCCTTCAAGGACTCTAATTCCACCTCTGCTTCCCTGTACCTCCCATGTTAGACAGATGTCCCCAAAACTGAAAAGCTCCCAACTCTGCTCTCATACATTATCAGCCTGTGCAGTCAGGCATCTGCTTCCAGTGTTGTTACCACATCATGTTTATTCAGTTCCTTCAAACCAGAGTCAAATAAACTTAGATTGGGACAGTGCCAGAAAAGGGGACAGACTGAGCTCTGGCTTCATAGTAGGGTGGCTACCTACTCTCTAGTTTCATTAGCCCTCCATACCCTCTTTTAATAGGAAACTGTGTCCTCATCACCTCTTCCTTCAGGGGGCTAATGGAAGAGCCAGTAATCCAGAGCAGGAATCCAGATAATCATACCTTAGAAATTCTAGATCTCCTATCTATCCAGTTGATCCTTTTCACTACGGGACTAGATTTCAGGCTCCTCAACACAGCCCTAGGACTAAGCAGAGACTTTCAGCTAGAGCAGACTAAATGATGTTGAGGGCACAGCCAATTTGATGTCATAATTCAAACCCTGAAAGGGGTGACAACAAAGACATCTCAAAGTAGTGTTCTTAGATGTTGGATCAACAAGTCACAGTCAAAAACAGATTCTCACTTCTTACTGGTTTGGGGGTGGGAATCAATGTGTGGAGTTTCTCAACTAGCATGGTATTCAAAATCACCACCTTGATTGCCAGGCATCAGGCAAAGGTCAATGGTGGCAAAAAGCAAAATAGGAACAACAGTGACTGGACTCACTGCCACCTCCTGATACGACTGCCCTCTCCCTTCTGGCCCAATACATTGGCCACAGATAATGCAGAGAAGCTGAGCTGGGCATTTTGGTGCATACCTGTAATCCCAGCTACTCCAAGGGCTGAGGCAGGAGGATCCCAAGTTTCCTGTCTCAAAATTAAAAGGGCTAGTGGAGTGCCCTTTTAATTTTCTATCCCCAGTACCATTAAAAAACAAAATACAGGGAAGGCCACAGAACCATGACATCAGCAGTGGGACTATTGGTATGGCATCCCATTCCTAGATTATTTAGCCACCATCCCTAGCTCTGTCTAGTTGGACAATGGTTACTAGCTTCTGGGGGTGGCCACCTAGTATCATATCCTAAAGATATTCAGCTTCCTCTAGAGAAAAAAGGGATCCACTCACCTCCTCCCAGCCATTAATCTTCTTTTTCTCAATTCCTCCTCAAGTTCTCAACAGTGTTTAAAGTTGTTACAACTTTGTCCTCTTATGCCCTGATGCCGTCTGCAATTCCAGCCTCTGTGGTTGTTTGAGTCTCCCATCAACCCGATCCCTCTAGACTTGGTCTCACACCCCCATGGGTCCTATTTGTTAATTCCTTCAAATCAGGCCCCACAGCTTGTTTCCTTTTCTGTAACCCACAGAACATTAAGGACAGCAATTTGCCCTGATAGCGATTTTAATCCATACTGGCTGCTTGACAAGTACTTGATACCCTATTCCCTAAACCTGAATCTATCCACAAGTCAACCTCCTTAGCTCCCATTTCCTTTCTGTAGCCTAAACCTCCTTATCCCACTGCAGGGATACCTCTCTACTCTGGTTCCTTCTCCCATTCCTCTGTTAGGTCCCCAACTTCTCATTTGCTTTCTTCAGAACAACTCACAGGGCAATGTCCTGCTGTTGCCTCCTCTACTGCCAAAGCATGGCATCTGCCAATCTGTGCATGATGTGGCCAGTCGGGTACTCTGAATGAAGTCGAATGTGGAGAAAGGGCAGCCACAGGAGGAAAGTCAGAACCATGCTCCTTAGCAAAATAACCCACAGGAATGAGGCTAGAAACAAGAGCAGCTTATAATCGCTGTAGAACACTGTGGTCCAGACCTTCATATGAAGAATAATAGCCTTCTGCTCCCACTCACCAGGAAGCCTTCTCTCCTGAATGTCTGCAGAACCAAGCAATGACCTGGGGAGAGGGTTCTGTCTGTCTCCTTTCCAGAGAGGAACTGAACAGAAGCATATGAGGGAACTGTGGAGGGGGTGGTTTACTGCATTCTTATTTGAAGACTGAGTGCCTTTTCTCGGAGTCTGAACTTTCATTGTCTTCTAAGTATCATCCAGCAGTAAGAGGAGAAAAGAAGCTCATCTTGGGAGGTGGGGGAAACTTTGAAATCCAGAGTTTACTTAGGGAAAATATTTCTATCCTATTTCCAGAACATACAAATATTTGGATTAGAAAGGATGAGGAAGATTAATTGACAAAAAGGAAGTCTCAGAAAGTGGGGTGGAGGGGGGGAGAGAGAGAGAGAGAGAGAGAGAGAGAGAGAGAGAGAGAGAGAGAGAGAGAGGTGTATCAATAAGTCAGTGTTCAATAAGGTGACAGAAATCACAACAGATTTTAACAGCATAATTTTAATATGAAGAATTGTTTAATGATGAAAGTTTAAGGTGATAGGTTAGTAGATCAGTATGCATGAGGTCGTGGGTTCAATTCCTAGCATACAAGAAAGAAGATTACTGACACCAACAGAAACAGGACCCAGGGAGAAATCCCATAGGAAGCATGCAAGAGCAAATCCTCCCTTTCCTCCAACCCTGTAGCCTCCCTCCAAGCTATTGGAAGATCCTGACAGCCACTAGTAGGTGGGGTGGAAATGTTTGCAGAATCCCAGCCACAGACTCACAAAGCCTAGAATAGAAAGAATAGAAAGATAGGTTAGACCAGGCATAGTAATGGTGAGTACACCTATAATCCAGCTACTACAGCAGTTTAGGCAGTAAGGTTCCAAGTTCAAGGTCAGCCTAAGCAATTTAGTGAGACCCTGTCTCAAAATAAAAAATAAAAAATGGAGAACGTGGCTCAGTGGTAGAGCACTTGTCTATCAGGTGCAAGGCCCTGGATTCAATCACCCAGTACCCACCACCACCACCAAAAATAAATAAATAAATAAATAAATAAATAAAAAGGGAAGTGAGAGATGATAGCTTAATTACCAGCACAGGCCAATTTACCAGTAACTAAACTAATAGCTTAAAAGTTGCTCCAGGTTAGGCTGGGAATGTAACTCAGTGGTAGAATGCTGGCCTACCATATGTTGAGGAGCAGAGTTCAATTCCCAGTACTAAAAAAAAAAAAAAAAAAAAAAATTGCTTCATGTGAGCAAATACATTTAGCCATTTTTGTTGTTGTTGTTGTAGATGGACACAGTACCTTTATTTTACTTATTTTTATTTTTATGTGATGCTAAGTATTGAACCCAGTACCTCACATGTGCCAGGCAAGTGCTCTACTACTGAGCCACAACCCCAGCCCCTACATTTAGTCTCAAGCTTTCCAGCAGCAAGGCTAACTCTGGAGGATATAGGATTTCAAAAAAATTTTCCTGTAAAGTAGATGTGTTTGTCTGAAGAAACACTCCCTGTTCACTGAGCCATAGAAGACACAAGAAGGGAGTCCTGTTGGATTTTTTTGTGGGGGCGTATAATAGATTGAACCCTGGGGCACTTAACCACTAAGCCACATTCCCAGCCCTATTTTAAAATTTTATTTAGACACAGGGTTTCTAGGGCCTCACTAAGTAGCTCAGGCTGGCTTTGAATTCACAATCCTCCTCATCCTGCTGAGCCACTGGGATTACAGGTGTACACCACCCTGTCCAGCTAGTGCAGTTGTTTTAAGGACACTCAAGATAACAGAGTCTCTGAGAAGCATCTGTTCAGTTCCTTGGCCCATTTATTGATTGGGCTATTTGTTATTTTGGTGTTAAATTTTTTGAGTTCTTTATATATCTTAGTGATTCATGCTCTATCTGATGTGTGTGTGGTAAAAATTTGCTCCCATTCTGTAGTCTCTCTCTTCACCTCACTGATTGTTTCTTTTGCTGAGAAGAAGCTTTTCAGTTCTCAGAAGATGATGTACAATCAATCAACAAATATGTGAAAAATGTTCAACATTTCTAGCAATTAGAGAAATGCAAATCAAAACTACTCTAAGATTTCATCTCACTCCAGTCAGAATGGTAACTATTAAGAATACAAACAGTCAGGCACAGTGGTGCATGCCTGTAATCCCAGTACTTGGGAGGCTGAGGCAGGAGGATCATGAGTTCAAAGCCAGCCTCGGCAATGGCGAGGTGCTTAGCAACTCAGTGAGACCCTGTCTCTAAATAAAAATACAAAAAGGGCTGGGGATGAGGCCCAATGGTCGAGTGCGCCTGAGTTCAATCCCTGGTACAAAAAAAAAAAGAATACAAACAACAATAAGCGCTTGTTGGTGAGGATGTGGGAAAAAAGGTACACTCATACATTGCTGGTGGGGCTGCAAATTGGTGCAACCAATGTGGAAAGCTTTATGAAGATTCCCTGCAAAACTTGAAATAGAACCACCATTTGACCCCGTTATCTCACTCCTCTGTTTATACCCAAAGGACTTAAAAAGAGCATACTACAGTGACACAGCCACATCAATGTTTATAGCAGCACAATTCACAATGGCTAAATTGTGGCACCAACTTAGATTCCTTCAATAAATGAATGGATAAGGAAACTGTGGTATATATACACAGTGGAATATTACTCAGCATTAAAAGAGAATAAAATCATGGCATTTGCAGGTAAATGGATGGAGTTGGAGAATATCATGCTAAGTGAAGTAAGCCAATCCCAAAAAACCAAAGGCCGAATGTTTTCTCTGATATGTGGATGCTGATCCATAATGGGGGTGGCAGGGAGCATGGGAGGAATGGAAGAACTTTAGATAGGGCAAAGGGGAGGGCGAAGAAGGGAGGGGACATGGGGTTAGAAAAGATGGTGGAATGAGATGGACATCATTTACCCAAGTACATGTATGAACACACGAGTGGTGTGACTCTACTTTGTATACAACCAGAGACATGAAAACTTGTGCTCTATGGGTGGAGTATGAATTGAAATGCATTCTGTTGTCATAGATAATAAATTAGAACAAATAAATAAATTTAAAATTAAAAAAGATAAGAGGGTCTCTGAGGTGTACAGTTTGGTTAAATAAGGTTATGGGTACAGGGGTTGAGGGAGGGATTTGTGTTCAGTGGTCTACAAGGTGGGAGTCCAGCCTGCTCATATCTTTCCTGGTCAGTAGATTCCATGATGGGCTGTGGTCATCTAGCTGTTCCTCTGGGTAGTCAAGCAAGTCTGGGAGCTGAACACAAAATAAGCCCTCACCTGGAAGCTATCCCCAGGTGGTAACAGGTACTGCCTTTCCCTGGGGCAGTATATTGCTCTAGCCCTGCTCCTAGACCAGGAAACTAGTCTGGACAAACTGAAAAAATTGATATCTTCCTTAAGCAATCTTTCACAAAATGTACTTTCCAAATGTACAAATATTTTTAGAAAATAAAGGCTGAGCTCCAGGTGGAAACTCTTTGGAACAAATTGATCTTGAGCTGTACCCAGAGTCATTTTCAGCAAACACAAGTCACAACCCTGAGCATGATAGATAAACTTCTAAAAAGTCTTGATTCATTCTGCTGTCTCCTTTTGTCTCACTTAATCTTCAACTAAAAAATAAATAAACAAATTTCCATGTGATTTACATCATCCCTGGGTGTCTCTGTTCCCCAACCTAGAATGTTCTTCTGATGCTCTGTGCCTGGCTGATCCAAAATCCTCTTTCAGAACTCAGCTCAGCTATCTCCCCTTTGTGGAATTCTTCCCTGGACCCAGAAGGATGACTTTCCTGTGTACCTGCATATTTCACCTCTATTATCACACTTACCATATGAAACTGTAATCCTCACTAACACTGGCAGCATAATCCCATACCTTATTAACCAGAGTTCTTGTTCTCAAGAAACAGAGGCCAATTCTGGCTGATTGTGGAAATGGAGTATTAATAAAAGGAACCTTGACAGCCCATGTAAGTGTTGAGAGATTGGAAAATGTGAAGTTGTCAGGAACTAAACCTTTAACCCACACTCAGAATGTGCCTGATGAGGCACCCAGCACACCTCTGCTGCGGTCCTTCTTAACAGCAGGAGAGATTTTGATGCTGCATCAAAAATGTGTTTCTATTCCAAGAGTCTGACTCTGTGACCACAGCCACTGAGAGACCAGATAGCTCTGATGTCACCCTCCCCAGCAGAATGGATTCTACATGGACTTCCTTTGTCCAGTTAGTCTCTTGTGAATTGAAGAATGTGATATTATGGAAGCCAAGAGAAGAGAGGAATTCAAAAGAAGGAAAAAATGATGTGTGCTGTTGAAGGATGCAGAAAGAATGACCAAAACGTAAGGATTGGAAATTGCCCATTGATTTACCCTGAAAGAGGCTTTTAGTTTCCTTGGTGAGAATGGGTTTGATTGAAAGGAGTGGGGTATGACTGAAGGGAGTGGAAGTAAATTGAGAAGTGAAAGGCAGAGGATAATGTTGAAGTGAAAATTCTTTCGATAATCTTAACTTGAAGGGTTTCTTGTTGGTCAGGTTTGAAGGAACTTGACAGTTCAAACAATGATAGTAATTTATTGTAGACCATTGAATAATGAGTCCATATTGACATAGATGAATGAACAAATAAATAGGGGATGGAGTTATGGCTCAGTGGTAGAGCGCTTGCCTAGCACGTGCGCGGCCAAGGTTTGATCCTCAGCACCACGTAAAAATAAAGGCATTGTGTACAACTAAAAGCAAATAAATAAATACTTGAAATAAATAAATAAATAAATTGGGATTGATTTATTAGAGTTGAATGGCATCTAACAAATACACGTAGAAGGAGTAATGGATTAAGAAGAATCACCATTTGCAACTATCAAAGTAATAACGGTTTTAGGTAGAAAAAAAAAAAAGGTTGCTTAAACTGGTAGATAAAAGCCCTAGAAGGAATATGATGTCTACATACTCTCAAATGTATTCCCATTCGTTACTTGCGAATTGCAAAGGGAGAACTAGTGGAACCACTTTAGCCATGTGATCAAATTAACGTCATCAATATTAGAGCAAAATTGGCACCATGTACTTCCTGAGCTATATTGAGAATGCTACATCACTCCTGTGGTGTTCCAAGAGCACATAACTTGAAATTAATTACTAGAGATGTCAGAAGACCTCACAGTAGTGACTTTCTATGACATAATGCCATGTATGCTTCAAAACAGAGTCCTGAAGGACCAAGAAAAGACTTATCAGCAGATTGAAGGAGATGACAAGGACATGAAAATCTAATGCCCAATGGAATATAACTCAGCCATAAGGAAGAATGAAATTATGGCATTTTCAGGTAAATGGATGGAACTGGAGGCTATCATGCTGAGTGAAATAAGCCAATCCCCAAAACCAAAGGCTGAATGTTCTCTCTTATATGCAGTTGCTGACTCAAATAGGAATGGGGGGGTGGTTTGAAGTTCACCAGATTGGAGGGGGAGGGTAAGGAGAGGAATGGGAGGAAGGGAGTGGAGATGGGAATAGGCAAGATAGTAGAATGAATCGGACACCACTTTCCTACGTTCATATATTAATACATGACCAGTGTAACTCCACATCATGTACAATCACAAGAATGGGAAGGGGAAATAGCCTATTATACTTCATGTATGTATGTGTCAAAACAAATCCTACTGTCATGTATGACTAGAAAAAGAGCAAATTTTTAAAGTTTTAAAATTAAAAATAATAAATACACATTTTATTAACACATGACAGAAAGAGAAAAGAAAGAAAAAAAGGTAAAGAAAAACAAAACTAAATGCTGCCTGGGTTTGGATCCTGATCCACAAAAAATAATACCTATAGGGAACATTATTGGGATAACTTATTAAATTTAAAGCAGACTACATGTAAGTCTATCAATATTAAATTTCCTGAATTTAATCTTTATACTCTGGGTACAGAGGAAATATGCTTGTTTTCGGGAGAGTCAGTCTAAAGTATTTAGGGGAGAACAGGAATGATGTATGTAACTTCCTCTCAGATAGCTCAAAAAACTGAAATGCTACAAAGAATACTGAATGTTGTAGGTGTGAGAACAAGGATTGGATTTCAGAGTAGACTGCAGAATGACAATACAATAAATTTTATTTATTTAACTTAGTAGAATTTATTCCCTAGCCTTAGAAATTTTATGATTATTTTATATGGTTCTTTAAAAGTATTATTATAAATTTTAACCACCAAATTTAAGATTCCTGTCCCTTAGTTCTCCCTGGAAGAGCCACTCCACTTCCACCAGAAGTTTGTTCTTCAGAATTCTTCTGTAGTGAAGACCCACTGGTAAAGTCTCTATCAGCTCATGTTTGTCTGAAATGTTGTCACTTTATCTTTCCTTATGCACTGATTGGTGTCCCCCACATTCCTATGTCACCCCCAATGTGACTGGAGATAGCGTCTTTATGGTAATGAAGGTTAAGTGAGGTACTAAGCTCAGTCCTTCATGTTGGTCTTGAGGTCTCTCCCTGGACAGTTGCTATAGACTCTAATCTGGCCCTGATGGAGCTCCAAGGCATTTGGTAGTAGTGAGTCTTTCTGGTGTTCCTGTCATGGGATACTTCATGCTAGCCAATGTCCTGATGCCCAAGTGTCCAACATGTGAGCGGGTGTTTCTCTCAGAAAATTTCTTTATCATGACAGGTGCCCATAAGGCTCTCGTCTGACCTGAGTCCAATCTATTCCTGCCAAGACTGCCACTCTCCAAGAGAATGCAGATGAGGATTGAACCCAGGGCCTTGTGCATGCAAGGCAAGCCCTCTACTAACTGAGCTATATCCACAGCCCTAGAGAATTTTGAGCCACCCATATAGTGCAAGTCAGGCTAGAAACCAGAGTGAAGACAGGTTATAGCTATAAATTCTTAGTGGATGCCTCCCCTACCCTTCCACTTACCAAATTTTGCAATGGTTCTTTTCTTTGTGCTCTTTGGTCCTGGGGATTTCTTGTTGGATCACCTTTAGTCTGAGGATAGAGTCCTTTGAAACCCCAGATTTTTGGATACTCTCCTATCTGACTTGCCAGTGTGGACGAACCTTGGGTGGTGTCATCTTTCCTTTGTAAGGCTACAAAACAAATGTTAAAGAATTAAGCATGGGCTGGGGTTCAGTGGTAGCAAACTTGCCTGGCATGTGTGAGGCACTGGGTTTGATTCTCAGCACCACATATAAATAAATAAAATAAAGATCTATCAACAACTAAAAAAATTTTTTTTTTTTTTTTAAATTAACCAGAAACCAGTACATGTTATAATGTTGAATAAAAATAAATACATATAAATGAATACAATAGGAGCTAGGGATATAGCCTCAGTGGTGGAGCACTCGCCCAGCATGCACAAGTTCCTAAATTCAATCCCCAGCACTGCAAAAAAACAAAATAAAACACACACACACACACACACACACACACACACACACTCACAATTGAGGATAATAATATTGAAAAATCTAAATAAGAATGGTGGATTGGGCTGGGATTGTGGCTCAGCGGTAGAGTGCTCGCCAAGCACGTGCGCAGCCCGGGTTCGATTCTCAGCACCATGTAAAACTAAAACCACATTGTATACAACTAAAGCAAATAAATAAAAAAATGCACACAAATCATAAAAAAAATGGTGGATTATATCAATGTAAATATTCCAATTCTGATATTGTACCCCAGTTTGACAAGAAGGTTACATTCGGAGAAACTAAGTACAGGATATAAGGAGTCTCTGTATTTTTCCTTACAAACTGTATAATGTACAATTAAATCAATAAAAATTTGCTAAAAAAAGGGAACTAAAAAAAGAGCATGTAAAATACGATGTCATTCATATAATGGGTATTTATTTGTGAGAGAGAACTGTATAGAGGACGGTCACCAAAATGTCTGTCACCAGTGGTTAACACATGTGGCAAGTCTTGGGGTAACTACTCTCCTCTGAATCATTGCTTGTTCTGGGTCCCATCACTGCTTCTCACAACTCCTGTGGCCGAGTGCAGCCTCTCCATCAGCACACCGCCCGGACCCTCAGGACTTCTCAGGTGGGACAGATGAAGGAGAGCAGCACGTTCACTTCATTGCTCACAATGAGCTTCCCTGGGTGGATGTTGTCAGGCAGGGCCAGGCTGGAGGTCATTTCCCAAGCGTCCACAAACGCCACACTGAGGCCAGCAAAGGCAGCTCGCAGGAGTCGGTTCACATGCAGGGTGAACCAATCGCTGCCATACATGGACTTATAGCCAGTGTTGGCCAGTTTGATGACCACAAGGGTACTGGGTTCCCGCTCCAGCAGGGCCATCACAGCTGCCCGAATCCCTGCCAGTCGTCTTGCAAAGATGGAGGGAGGGAAGGTGGTGAAGTGGGCTCCCAGGCCCAGCACCACTACTGTGTGGGGGCCCCCGGCCAAACCCTCGAGCTCCTTGGCCACAGAGTGCAGGGAGGCCACTGGGGTGCGATGGGAGCGCAGGGGCCAGCTGTGGGCTCTCCAGTGCAGCACTATGCCCCGAGAGGTCTCCACGGCCATCAGGGGCCCCACCTCATATGTGGCATGTAGATCCACTGGTTTCAGGGCTGTTGGGAGGATGAGAGAGAAGTTTCCATGAGTTAACATATGACCATGCACCATATTCTTTTACAAATAAAACTTCTAGCTCCTGCCTGCTTGCTTTTCAAGCATTTTGTTCCTATGCTCTAAAACCTCTCCCTACCAGTACCAACACTATCCATCCAAACTCCTTTCCAGTTTACTTTCCTCTTCTCTTTTCTTTGTTGGGTTCAAACCCAGGGCCTTGCACAGGCCAGACAATGCTGTACCAGGAAGCAACATCTCCAGCCATTTCTTGTTTTACACTCTCTGTGGCATTTGACTTCCCTCTGCTGGCCAACCTCTTCCGGAAACTTTCTTCCCTTTTTCCTTCTATAACACCACACTGTCCCCTTGTTTCCACCTTTCTAGTTAATCCTCGCACCTAATTATTTGCTTCTGTTCTCCTGGCACTTTGTAAACAAAGGAATTCCCCAAATTCTGTCCCTAGAATCCACTCTTCTTTTAATCTACAATATGTTTTATTTACTATCTCTACTTTTAACATACTTAGTGCCCTTCTAAACATGGAGAAAACCACGTTTCAAATGAGGACTTAAATTTGTCCACAATGTACATAGTAGTGTTGTTGAATAAATTATACACATGTAAAAATATTTATATGTGAAAGTATGTAAATAAGATCTTGCTGGCCTCGAATCCTTCATTTCTTCCACTTCTTCTCTCCTATGTCACAAGTGACAGAGGTACAAGTGTCACTCAGATGTAATGTTACAATTTCACTTACCAAAGTTCTTTTCAGAAGACTGCCTTTCTATGAATTTTAACACAAAGTATACAAAGTGTGTTATCTTATTAACTCTATTTTTGTCCTGCATTGGCAATCTCTGCATATCTAGAGACTAGATATTATAAAATTAGGACTCTTTTGTCCAGTAAATACACAACATATTCAATACAGCAAAGTTAAATGAAATGGAGGTTATAGGGCAATGGTAAGTTGGGATTTTCAAGCACAAGCTAACAAAACACCTCCCACCTTCCTCAATCCAGTGAACTAGCACTGACAATATACCATTCAGAAGTGGTCTAACCCATTCCAAACACAGTATTTTCTACCAGTTTTTAAAAGATATTTACAGGGCTGGGGTTGTAGCTCAGTAGTAGCATGCTTGTCTAGCAAGTGTGAGGCCCTGGGTTTGATCCTCAGCACCACATAAAGATAAATAAATAAAATAAGGGTAGTGTATCCATCTACAATTTTAAAAACTATTTACAAAATGTTTTATTCTACTACTTCTACTTTTAAACATATAAAGCACTTTAAAATATATAGAAGGATGAGATATTCCACATAAGAATGTGTCCACTATGCACACATTACTGTAAGTAAAATTGCACATGTAGCAATGGTTACATTCTGATGTATCTTCTAGTATGACCATATCCTCCCTGACCCTTTCCCTCCTCACTTCTTTGTGTCTACTTCCAGTCCAGTGGACAAGTACAGGCATATGAAATGCTTAGAGATGGTTCAACAAAGTCATATCCACAAGTCATTTACAGAGCACAAGCTTTCCCATGAATTTAGCACAAAATGTACCAAATATGCTAATTTTACTCCTTGGTCATGCACTGGTGACCTCTTTAATATCTAAAACTAGATGTTGGAAAATTGGGACTCATTTGTCCATTATATACACTACATACACAACAAAAAAATAATGCACAATACATACAGAAAACTGATGCCTGAAAATGTCCAGGTATGAACACACTAACATATTACCTTTTACAATCGCTTCTGAGAGCGAAGTCACTGAACAAGGACAGACGGTACTATACTGTTCACAGAGGTGGCTTAATAGCTCCATTCCCAAAAGACTATATTGCATATGAATTTTAGCAAAAAGATATCTACAAAATGATATCTTACTACCTCTACATTAAACATACATTGGGCACTTCTAAAAACCCAGATAGACTAGATATTTCAGGTAAGGACTCTATGTGTCCACTATGTATAACACAATGTTACATAAACTATGCGTATGGAACAATAGTTCTACCTTGAAGATGTCTTCAAAATATGAGCACCATTACTAATCCTGTGAGCTATAATGCTCAAATTACCAGAAGTCAATCTTTCCTAGGAATTTTAACATTGAAACATACAAAAAAAAAAAAAAAAACACACAAAATTTGTTTACTAATTCTACTTTTGTCACACATTGCCAACCTCTTTAACATCTAGAAAGACTAGATGTTAAAGACTATTTGTCCTTTATATACACCACATACACAGCAAAGTAAAACAAAACACACAGACATTAGGAACAACGGTTACTCTTGCTCATTAAGCACACTGGCGCGACGCTCCGGAGATCCAGCAGCCATGTGTACTACTCAACAGGGGGTTTGGCTATTGCTCCCCAAAACATTTCATAAGACTTTTAACAAAAAGAAACTTATAAAATGTGTTATGTTTTGCCACTTCTACCATTTTTAAGTATATTTTTTAGTTGTAAGTGACACAATACCTTTATTTTATTTATGTGGTGCTCACGGTTCAAACCCAGGGACTCACACATGGGAGATGAGTGCTCTACCGCTGAGCCATAGCCCCAGCCCTTTGCCACTTCTACTTTTAACATATATCAAGCACTTTAGAACATCTAGGGCTAGATATTTCAAAAAATGGACTTAGCTTTTTTAGTAGTACTTTTTACTGTAGCACTAACAAGTACTTTTTTTTTATAGTACTTGTCTACTAAATATGCAGAATGAGAAACAAAATGCACACACAAAACATTGGTTATAATAGGAAAAATGTCTTTTGCACATGACCAGTCTGGCACAGGAACTTCTTCTTCTCAATGTCAAAGTCTTTTCCATATCCTCTAACAAAATGTGGTCAAGTGTTCTCCAAGAGGTGTGATAGTCACTTCCAGAGGACACTTCTTGTTTGATTTTTTTTTTTTTAACAAATAGGCATTTAATTATTTTCTCTTTCATATGTCAGCAACCTCTATGTCTAAAATGTGCAGATGTAGCAAAAGTTTTCAAACATTGGGGAGAAAGTTGATAGCAGCTTTCTTAAAAAAATATATTTTTTAAGTTGTAGACAGTCAATACATTTATTTTATTTATTTGCTTTTATGTGGGGCTGAGGGTTGAAACCAGTGCCTCACACATGCAAGGCAAACGCAGGTCTTCTACAAACACCCTTTGCAAAGGGCGGTGGACACCTCCTATTGGTCACGTGTGGTGTGTTCCTCTACTGTTTCTCTCTTTGGTAGAAGGAAGACCACCACGCGTCCTCCCGCCATCCTCTGCGCTTCGCTCACCTTCCAGGACAGGTAATGTCTTCCTGTGCCTTGCCAGGACGGGTGAGGTCTCTTGGAACCGTGCATGCACCAGCGCGCAGGCCCTGATCTGGGGCTCTGCTGTCCTTCGCATGGCCATGCTCTCCTGCACACTAGCTTTTGGGGCCCTCCAAGCCCCAGCCTGCCTGTGCATTCTTAGCCATGCCGCATAAAGGCGCCAAGTCCTCAGCTGCAGCCTCACCTGGGCAGGACAGGACCGGGTCAGGAGACCGGGCAGCCCAAGGGTCCAGGCTGAGAGGTCGCAGCCGCCATGGGGTCATCCAGTTGCTGGGAGAGGCTCGCGGGCCTTCCCAGCCTGGACCCTGCTAGTGCAGTCTCGGAGGGAGCGCCAGGTGTCTGCAGGGCAGAGGCAGCAGTCTGTCCTTGGCTCCCACAGCACCCTGTGCACTTTATTTACCACTGACCTTCTTTTTGTCTAGGATCTGATCGCTTAGTGAGCTTCTATTTCAGGTGCCCAATCAACATTTTCAAAATTTTCATTGTTGCCTTGAAAGCAATATGGATAAAGAGAATCTATCATCTCCGCACAAATCTTGTTTTCTACTTCCTGAACTTTCCCATTCCTTGCCAGTCAGCTATCATCTTGAGTCACTTTCCAGTATTTTGTTGTTGTTTTTGGATTGAACTACTAGGGATTGAATCCACTGGGGTGCTTAACCCCTGAGCTACACCTCCAGCCTGTCCCTTTCTTTAAAAAATGATTTTTTAGTTATAAATAGACACAATATCTTTATTTTGTTTACTTAGTTTTATGTGGTGCTGGGGATCAAACCCAGTGCCTCACATGTGCGGGCACAAGCGCCCTGCCACCTAGCCACAACCCCAGCCTACCCCCAGCCATTTTTATTTTATATTTAGAGGCAGGGTCTCACTAATTTGCTTAGGATCTCTATAAATATCGGAGGCTGGCTTTGAACATATGATCCTCCTGCCTCAGCTTCCCTACTGAATGGGATTACAGGTATACACCTAGGGCAGGATTCCAATGTTTTATCCCTTGAGGACACTTTTCTGCATGATGGATATGCTAATTATCTCATTTATGAAGGTTGTTCCATGAGTGTAAATGGATGTTAAAATGTAAATATCTTGCCACTCATGGTTTGTCAGTTATACCTCAACTAGCTTTTTTTTTAAAAAAATATTTATTTATTTAGTTGTACACAATGCTTTCATGTTTATGTGGTGCTGAGGATTGAACCCAGGCTGAGCACATGCAAGGCGAGTGCTCTACAGCTGAGCCACAACCCCAGCCCCACCAACTAGCTGTTTTGTTGCTGTGTTTTCTGAAGTGCTGGGGACTGAACCCAGGGCCTCCTGCATGCTGGGCAGGTGCTCTAGCACTGAGCTACATCCTTTGCCCTTTCTCAATTTTAAATTATTTTGAGACAGGATCTCACTAGGTTGCCCAGCCAGGCCTTGAACTTGTTATCCTCTTGCCTCAGCCTCCCTAGTACCTGGAATTACAGGTGTGTGCCACCATGCCCAGCTCAATTGACTGTTTAGAATAAAGGGACCCAGCATCCTGCCCACCTCTCCACCAAGTGCAGCAGTTTCCTTCAAAGACCTCTCTGGTCCCCTGTTCCTTCAGGAGTCCCCACGTGTCACTCACAGGGCACTGTGTCACGTAGATATTCCCACCACTGCCGAAGCGTGGAGTCCCCCATCATGTGCACGATGTGGCCATCCAGGCAGCCCAGGATGCTGTCCACAGTGGGGAAGGACTGGCCAGAACAGGACAGGGAATGCCACACATCTTGGTGGTAGAAGCCAGAGGGCTTTGGGGCCAGAAGGCCAGGGCGGCACTTGGTCTGTGGATATAGCACTATAGGAAGGAGAAAAACAGAACAGAATAAAACACAAAAAGAACCAACATCTAGAAGATGTCAGGTACTCTCTGTGTGCTTTACATGTATTCTTTTCATTTACTCTTTGACAAAGCCTATGATGTACCATTCTTATCTCTGGTGACAATTAGGGACACTGGGACATGAACTGTTAAGCAATTTGTCTGTGACCAAGAACAATGATTGGCAGTTCAAAAAATAATGAATAGCACTTCTATTATGTAATAATACCACTACAGGAAGTGAAATCAGGATCTCAAAGAGATTATCCACACTTTCACATTCATTTGAGCATTGTTCACAACAGCCAAGACATGGAAATAATTAAGTGTTAGCAATGGATCAATGGATAAAGAAAACAGGACACATGTACACACACACACACACACACACACACACACAGTAATATTATCCACTCTTAAGAAAGGACATCCCGCCATTTAGAACAACATGGATGAAATTGAATGGCATTATACTATGGAAGATAAGCCAGACAGTTGGGCCTGGTGGCACATACCCATAAAACCAGCAACTTGGAAAGCTGAGATAGGTGGCTTGCATGTTTGAGGCCAGCCTTGGCAATTTAGCAAGACCCTAAGTAATTTATCAAGACCCTGTTTCAAAATTAATAATAATTATAAAAGGGTTGGGTTGTAGCTCAGTGAAAATGCCCGTTGTTTGAATTCCCAGTCCCCGACCCCCCCCCCAAAAAAAAAAAAAGAAAGAAAGCCAGACAGAGAAAGACAAATACCATATGATCTCATATATGTAAAATCTAAAAATGAATCTTAGAATAGAATGAACGTTGCCAGGGATGTAGGAAGAGGGGGGAAATGGAAGATTTGGTCAAAATATACAAACTTTCATTCATAAGATCAATTTATTCTGGGTGTCTAATGCATAGCATGGTGACAATAATTAATAATAACTGTATTATATACTTGATTTTGCTAAGAGATTAAGTGTTTTGTTGTCCTTATCACACTAAAAATATAATAAAAATTAAAAAAAAAAACAGGTAAACTATGTGAGACCATAAATGGGCCAACTAACTCAATTGTGGGTGATTGTTTCATAACATGTACCTATACCATATCATCACATTGTATGCTTTAATAAACCTAGACTTTCATTTGTCAATGATTCCTTGATATAGCTAGGAAAATGAAAAATCGAAAAGAACAAGAAGGAAACCCTGCCATTTGTGACATCCAGACATGCTAAGTGAAATACGCCAAAGGAAGTCAAAGACCACTGGCTTCACTGACATGAGTGATCTAAGCTAGTGAGACTCAAGAGGCAGACTGCAGAATGATGGCTGCCATGGGCTTAGGTGAAGAGAAAGCAGGAAGATGGTGGGGGAGGGGAGCAAGAGACAAAGTTTCAGTTTTACAGGATGAATAAGTCCAAGAGATCTACTATATGGCCCCGAGTCTGTAGTTAACAATACTGTATTGCTTAGTGCTGGGAGAGAAGATCTTCTGTCAAGTGTTTAATGAAACACTATAACAGTAATAATAAATACAAATGGCAGGAGGAAATTTTGGGTGGTAATGAATACATTTTTTAAACATGTATAGAGTATTTAATTAAAATATGACTGGACCCTTTTCTCCACCATCTTCTCACCAGCTCTCCTCTTTCCCTTCTCCTTTCTTCCCTATCCCCTTCTCCCTTTCTCCCCTTCTCCCCTTCCCTTCCCCTCCACGTGCCCCTTTGTTCCTGATCAGTTGTTAGGGACCGGTTAATAAAGCCTTTTACTACACAGCGGTCTCCGGCGTGGGTTTTTGCCCTGCAAGGAGGAGGCTGAGTGTTGGCACCCTCTAATGGAAGAGAGACAGAATTATAAGTAGTAGCTGTTGTTTACTGTTATTTAATAATAGCTAAGGAGATCAGGATTTAGGATAAAGAGAGAGACGCTGAGTGTTAAAGGAAATGTCCATGAGCCATTGAGACACAGAAACACAGCTGTAAATCTCGAACAACAGGCTCTAGGGCCATGCCCTTGTAAAATGAGGGAAATAGGCAGGAGCAGGGAAGACTCTTGTGAAATTGTGCCTCCCTGCCTCCAGGCTGGTCCCTGAGGCAGCTCCTCTATAAATATTGGACCCCCAGCCTAAGACAGCATCCTCGCTCTCCCGACAGCCCACATTCTCCCTTGAGTCACAAAGAAGGACAGCATCTCACAGCTGCCACAAGATTGTCATCATCCATGCCTCAGGGGTGAGAAGGTGAGTGTGTGACGTCCGTCCGCAGTGACAGCGGGACAGTGACAGCCGGACTCCAAGGCAGCTCTTTCCCTCCAAACCCCTCACCCTCTGTGTCAGTCAGCTTTCCCACACTGTGACCAAAGTACCGGACAAGAACAATTTAGAGAATGGGAAAGTTGATTTGGGTTCGTGGTTCGAGAGGTTCAGTCCATGGTGGGCCAACTCCATTGCCCTGGGCCTAAGACAAAGTAGAACAACATGGCAGAAAGGAGTGGCAGAGGAGAGCTGCCCAGAACAAGGTGATCCTAAAGCAGAGAGAGTTAAGGGAAAGGTCCAGAGGGCAGATGCACACATTCAGGGCAGAGCTGCAGTGACCCACCTCCTGCAGCCACGCCCCACCTGCTTACAGTCTGCACCCACTCAGTCCATTCAAACTAGGATTAGGTTACAGGATTAGGTTACAGCTCCCACAATCCAAAGAGTTCAGCTCTGAACTGTCCTGCATTAACACTGGACTTTTGGAAGATACCTCATATCCAAACTATATCGCCATTTCTAGGTCCCTGACTCCCTTTCCATTTCAAAAATCTAGTTGACTGAGGTGGTCCTGTGAAGGGCGTGGAATGGTTCACACTGGGTTCCCAGGACAGCAGCTCCAGTACCCGACAGAAAGCCAAAGCTGGTGTGCACCTGCTGTCTTCTCTGCTCCCTCGGAATTAGGACTGGGGGAACGTGGTCCCCTTGGGCTTTGTTGTCTTTCATTTTTACTTTCTGGAGAAGACAGTTTACCTTGCCACTAGGTCAATGTTCTCTGGACCAAAGATTTCCTATTGCAGGAAGATCAGGGGTTCGTTCAGATGAGAAGGTTATGCCATCCCTTCTGGGTTGTCTGGAGACCCCTGGAGATGCCACCCCTGTGCAGGACATAGTCCCTCCTGTCAAGATTTGTCACATCAGATGCCACTTGCCACTGGACTCACAGATCCCCCTGGACCTCAACCCTCTCCTTCCTGTAATCCAGGGAAGTCACAAGGACAGCTTTTCTGTGGACAGCCTGGCAGAGGCCTGCCCCTCAGTCTCAGCCAGGAGCCAGTGTGCAGGACCAGAGTTTGCTTTTTCCAGACTGACAGCACTCATGCCTCACCTAGCTTGTGTTCCGAGGACAAAGGGAAACAGAAGCTTTCATTTTTCCTTTAAAATAAGCATATTTTTGTATCTTTCTCACTAGTGCTCATGCTTGCTGGGATGGAAAATCTAGAAAAGCTGCAAAATTATGTTATTCTCCAGCCCACATGCCAGGAAAATCTTTAGGGACAAAGTGAGGGGGTGGCAGGGGCGTTGTTCACTCGGCTGGAGCTGGTTACAGCACATGAAATATGTCACTCTGTGCTCTTTGGCTAAAGGTTTTGGACACGGATATGTACCAAGAGGAGTCCTATTGGTGGGTTATATCTGGAACAATAGGGTAATTCCTCTTCCCTTTTCCTGCTCAGTCACTGATTGAGCACCGTAGCCGAGCCATGTGCTTCATTCCCCATTGGCAAGACTTCTCTGCGCACCCTTGATGTGCTGGCAAAGCTAGTTAAGAAATATAGCCCAGGCCCCATAAATGGCATTTCCATTGGGACAGAATGTGCAATACATCCTTATAAAGTCACTAAACCCTGGGTGGACAAGACTTTCCTTGTATTTGCAATTTTATTCCTGAAACATAGGATCGGTTCTTCATAGCACTCAATGACTAGTCCTAGAATAAAAACACAGTGGATGGGAAATTGTGATGTCAATGCTGTATTTAATGCCATTTTCTACCAGTACAATAAATCTTAAAATATGTGGTCCATATACAGTATAGGACCCATTATAGTCCACAAATGTAATGGATCAGTAATTTCTCTCTTTACCTTCCATATTTATTTTGCTAATTACATGGGCACACTGCACTTTGTACTGGGGACACAGTGATTAATTATCCCCCCTCATCGCATGTAACCTGCCTGTCTCCATCCAAGAACTCCATGCTCAGTTGGGAAGCAAGAGAAACAGGCAAGTAATTTAGTACCTAAAGGGTAATGTTTTTATTACCCTCCACTCTTGGCAACACACACACACACACACACACACACGCATTTGAACTTTCTACTAGGGTAGAAAGCAATTCTGATAGAAATGTTGGTGGAGGGCTTCCTGGGCCATGGGATGCCTGAGTGGAATCCTGGAGTGTGTTTTCCTGGTGCATTGCTACAGGTGCATTGCTTGCTTGTCACACTCGAGTGTAATCTCCCAAGAGAAACGGAATGTGATTGGCTGCCTGGTCTCTACAGGCTCCTTCCAGAGCTGCCCCTGGAGGCAGGGTGGTGTTCCAGCACAAGCTGGCGTGGGAAGTCCACTTTTATCACAAGCTATATAATAAAGCATCCTCATAGTAAAAAAATATATATATATGCCTGGAGTGGTAGAAAAAGCCTGTAATCCCAGCAGCTCAGGAGGAAGATACTGAGGAGGAGGATCAAGAGTTCAAAGCCAGCCTCAGCAACAGTGAGGTACTAAGTATCTTGGAGAGACACTGTCTCTAAAAAAATACAAAATAGAATATAGCTCAGTGGTTGATTGCCCCTGAGTTCAATCCCCAGCACCAAATTAATAATTAAATCAATAAAATTTTAAAAATACATCATACAGGCTGGGGTTGTGGCTCAGTGGCAGAGCGCTCGCCTCGCACGTGCACGGCCCGGGTTCGATCCTCAGAACCACGCAAACATAAAATGCATTGCATTGTGTACAACTAAAGTAAATAAATAAATATTTAAAAAAATATACAGTAGGGTATAGCAGCATATGTTTTCCTTCGCTCATATAAAATATCTCTAGACATACAGGGTATGAAGTGGCACTCAGTTCTCTGCCCCATTATAGTTCTCTATATGGAACAATAGATGGAAAATACATCTTCAGTGTTCTGTATATTCCTAAAACTGCAGAACAAAAATTGAGCTCCTAGATCACAAAGTAAGATTTTAAAGTCTAATTTACTCTCCATCTTCCATTCATCAGTGCCATCACAATCTTAAAGTTTAGCTGCTAGAAGTTGAGTATGTTTATAGCATAGATTTTGGTAATGGTTTCATGGGTTGCGTTTATGGTTAAACTCATGTATGTCAATACATACTTCAATGAAGTGGACTGAAGTCAGAAAAACAGTGACTGGCAGGGATAGCATGTGAATTCAGGAATTCTGGTGTTACAGTCCATACTGCTAACCCCTATACTCTGCTGCCCTGGAAGGAAGAGACTAGCCTCTTGGTCAAGGAACAAAACCCAGAGAGGTCCCTTATCTACATCCACTCCCAGCATGGCTCAGCCCCACTCACCCAGATTGATGTTTTCTGTGGCTGCTGGTCTGATCAGAATCGGAGCAACACCCTGAGGTAGCAGCTTGTCAGTCACCTTCCTGGAAAAACAGGGAGAGGGAGCTTTGTGGGAGGGCCACCTGGTGAAATTAGGAGTTGCTAAAGGGATTTGATGATGGACTTGTCATTTCCACTCTACTTCCAAAAAGGAATGAGAACATTCCAATATAATTAGCACATTTATAATTTGGAGCAATTACAATAAAGAGGAAAAATGATGGAAGGAAGAGAAAAATCTTAGGTGTCTGGGGAAGGGCCTTTCTGCATTTCATCTACCCACTGGCCTCTCAGCTTAGTAATAGTCGAGGTGAGGAAAGACAAGCAAGCCAGATCACAGAGTTCAATTTTTCTATGTATGGAAGTATACAGGACACCAGGGAGCAAACTCTTCCTGGCACTAAATTCTGGAAGGACAGGGAGCAGAAGAATTCTTTGTTGTTGTTGTTACATGAGCACTCAGATGCTGGGACACACCTCTCGGCTGTTTGAGTTGAGTTATGCTTACTGGTTTCCAAAGTTACAGCAAGAAAGAAGGAGGTGGGGTGGGAGGGTAGCTTTACAGCACAGAAGCCTAACAAACATCCCCTTGGCCAGGCAAACAAGGGTAACACCAACAGGCACAAATCACATTCATATGTAGTGCCTGTGATGTGATAGAAATGTAATCTACTTGCATGATCTTCCTCCCCAAGATACACAATCCCAGTCTAATCATTAGCAAGAGACATCAGATATGTTTCCACAGAGGGGGATCCCCCAAGATAATTGGTTGTTACTTCTCCAAAACTCAAGGTCATCAATGACAAAGTCAGAAAGACTGTTACAACCAAGAAAACCCTAAATGTAGTGTGGTAAATTGAATGGGAGCTTGGATAAGAAATAAAAGACATTAGTTAAAAATCTAGGCAAATCTAAATAAACAATGGACTGTAATTTTAATAATTCCTCACCACAGGTTCACGATTTGAAACAGATGTACCATATTCATGTAATGTGAATCAGAAGAGATACTATACAGGAAATGAAATACAGGAACTCTATGCTATCTTCTCAGTTTCTCTGTGAATCTAAAACTGTTCTAAAAATAATGTTTATTAATTTAAAAACTGGATCCATAGTTGTTTACCTAGTATGAAAATATTTGTGTACAAAACTCTCTGACCTCCATGTTCTCAGCAGTCTTATTTATAATGGCCCAAACTGGAAATGACTCAGTTGTTCACAGAGAGGTGAATGGATGAACAAATGGTGCTATCTCCACAAGACAAAAGCCATTCAGCAATAGGAAGGAAAAGCTACTGATACACAACAGTGTAGATGAGTCTCAGAAACATTTCACAGACCCAAAGGCAGATACAACACTGTATACTCTGTGATTCTGTTTTTATGCAATTCTAAAAAAGGCCAAACCTATATTTACTTTATTCATGAGATTTAAAATCTGGAACCCCCCCCCCCCCAAATGTCCTTCAATGGGCAAATGGCTAAACAAATTTACATAGTGGAATGTCAGTGGCAAGGACAAAGATTGAATTATCAATAGATGCAACAGTGTGTCTGGATCTAGAGAACTTTGTGCTTAGTGCAAAAAAAAAAATCTCAAATACTGTATTACTGTCTGATTCTATTTGTAGAACCATCTAGAAATGATATATCTGTATAGATGGAGAACTGAAAAGAGTTGCCAGGTGACAAGAACAGGCACTGTGGAGTGGGAATGCCCAGAAAGGAGAGAAAGGGTTTTCCTTTTGGTGGCAGGACATTTCTGTATCCTGATTGTAATGATGGTTACACCAATCTATACGCATGGTAAATTTGTGGAGAACACACACACACACACACACACACACACACACACACACCTATATGCACCAGCTGATGGAAACTGAATGGTTTTGTGATCTGGTTAACAGAATTGTACCAATGTTGATTTTCTTTTTGATTTTTGAAATTTTGTATTTCATGTATGAAATGTTGCCATTGGGAGAAATTGGGCCAGAGGGTCAGATGATTCGATGCATTCTTTTTGCAACTTTTTGTGGGTCTATAGTTATTCACGATCTCTAGTTGAAAATTAATAAATCGATCATTACATGTTCCTTAAGGACACCCCCATGCTTCTGCCCTGTTTCATACTATTCTTTAAAAGATAAACTCACTATTATGAATTCAGTGTTTATATTCTCATCCACATTTTATACAGCTGGTACACGTTTGTGAATCCAAAATACTAATTATAATTATTTGCAAGTTTTAAAACTTTATGTTTGTGTCTATAATTACTCATCATGTTTTCAAGATTTAGTAATGGAGCTGGGAGCGGTGGCACATTCCTGTAATCCCAGCACTTGGGAGGCTGAGGCAGGATGATTGTGAGTTCAAAGCCAGTCTCAGCAATGGCAAGAAACACTTAGCAACTCACAAAAAAGGCTGGGGATGTGGCCTAGTGGTTGAGTGCCCCTGAGTTCGATCCCCAGTACCAAATAAATAAATAAATAAATAAAAATTATAATGGAATTGTAGTGGCACCACCTTTTTTTATAGAAAAATTTAACTGGGCTTCTCCAGAAATCTTCTTCATGGCTGATTTTAGGACTGTCAGCAAAAGAGTCTCTACAAAAGAGTTCAATGTAGATAAACTTCCTATTTTCCTGTTGCTCTATTACTTGGCGACTGACCTGGAAGAAATCAGCACTCCAGGTGCTGGACGCCCCTTTACTTTTTTTTCACAAACATGTATCCAGTATAGTAGTTTGTAGTAGTGGATTTGCAAATCCAAAGTGTGATAATAAAAAGACAAATTCTCTAAACAAGCTCTCTGTCCTTGAGCTGGAGCTTCACAGAGATGTTTACATTTCTAAGGCAAAATAACTTACTAATTGAGCTCCAAGGTAACAGCTGGCAGGGCAAGGAAGGAAAGGGAAGAAGAAGCTCTCCCCTTCTCAGGTTTTGTCCTTGAAGGGCTAACTTGACCAGAACAGTGAAAGAAAGGAAAAAAAAAAAAAAAACCTGCTTTTAAGTGAACTTCTGTAAACTGTGAACTTCTGAGCCCCTCCCCTTACATGCTGGGTATAAAGTCCTGAAACTAACTACCTGACCTCGGTGTTCAGGGTATTAATTGAATACAGGGAGAGCTGTACCCTCTGAACCCAGCTGCAGCCATACAAACTGTTTCCTGCTGTCTTGGGTGCCTTGTCTCATCTGTCCCTACAACAGTATAAGTAATGGTGTTAACACCCCTACCAGTGGATATGAGATTTTCTACCATGAACCATCCTCATCACTCTTTGTTTTTTCAGATTAAAATGTTTTTTTCCATACAAAAATTTAAGATATTATATTCAGGAACCAGGTGTGGTGCTGCATGCCTGTAATCCCAGCAACTTGGGAGGCTAGAACAGGAGGATGGCAAGTTCAAAGCCACACTCAGCAAATTAGCAAGGCCCTAAGCAACTTAGTGGGACCTGACTCAAAATTTAAAAAAAATAAAAGTACCTCCCCCAAAAGATATTATACTTGGTTCCATTTTAAATTTCCCTCATTGTTCATGAGGGTGAGTATGTATTTTTTTATTCACTATTCAAATCTTTCTTCTTGGATTTCTTATTTACATTTTATCCTTATTGCTCTATTGGGCTATATAATATACTTATTGTTTTATAATATTCTTTACTTACTCCTGGTACTAATATTATTATATCAATTAAATGTTTTATTGATATCATCTTCCAGATTTTAGCTTGACTTAATTATGGTACTTTTTGTAAGGGGAGAAGTTTTTGATGTATATGTTGCCCAATTTACCTATATTTTTCTTTGTAACATGATATTAATATTTTCTTAATCCCAAATCAGTTTACCAACAACATAAAACAAACCTAGAAGAAAATGTGCAGAGCAGCATTGCCTTGAAATGTATGAAGTGAAACTGGTGGATTACAAATAGATATCGTTGGTCTGGGGTGTAGCTCAGTAGTAGAGCACTTGCCTAGCATGCTTGAGGCCCTGAGTTCAATCCCCAGCTCCACAAGTAAAGCGAGAAAGGAAGAGAGATATGATTATAACTTACAAATCTGTAAACACAATATAATAGATTTATGTCTGAAGCTATTAGATTGTACAGAGACAAAACATTAATGAAGATATAAAAGTTGAGAATTTAAAACTTAAGTAAAATTAAATAGGTTCAGAATTTCTTTCTGAAACAATACAGAATGTAAACCACTTTCAGTGAAATGTGGCATACAAAGAAAAAGCTGGAGTTGCTGGGATTACAAGCATGTGCCAAGGCACCTGGCAAAGTTAAAAAACTTTAAAAGTAAATAATTCCTTCATCATTTACAAATTACAGAAAACTTTAAAAGTAATTTGTAGTAATATAAGTCATGAATTAAAGAGGTAGCAACTGTAGAAATTATAAAATATGTACAACAAAATAAAGATGAAGCCTCCATTTGTAAAAATTTGGAGAATACAGGTAAAGCCATACACAGAGGGAAATTTATATCCCTGATCATTTCTATTCCATAAAAAGAAGACTGAAGTAGATGGTGTTATGTGTGTTCTGAATTATGAAACTACAAAAAAGGAATGAAACTCTATAAGAAGTTGAAGAAACCAATGTTAAAGATGCCACCGAAACTCATGAAATAGAATCACAGACGTAGGTATTCATAACACATTTTGCTGAAAATTCTCGACAAAATAATTTAAAACTCTACTAACTATCTGAAGATCTAACAAAGCAGTAATGAACTGTCAGGTTAAAATTGAAGTGAAAACAGGATCCCAGATAAAGAAATGAAGCACTTTAGTTATTTTTGTCCTGAGATAAGTTGGCTGTATCTTGAATACTTTGCCTCTTATCTTACTAGAGAAGTCCTCATTGAACTTCAAATCTAAGATCAATCATAATCCTCTCTGAAGATACAGCCTGACCATGTACTATATATCAGTCTAGCAATGACTGTCACTTGGTAGTTGCCCAATGAGCTCATGTTGGAATTGAGTAAGAATCCTTGCTGAGTGGTGCAAGTGGTGGAGGTGGTGGAGGGCCATCGGATCACAGGAGTGAGCTTTAGAAGGAAAGATGAGGCTTAGGGTTGGGATCCATATTCCAGATTCTGGGTTTCTTACCCTGCCAGCAGGGCCTCATCGCGTGATGTGGTCACCTTCAGGTAACTCCCGCTTGAGTGAGCGACCAAAGAGTTGCAGGGCAGAGTAGGGGGTTGAGCACAGAACCAGAGCTCACCAGAAACCACATCCCTGTACTGGCAGGTTTTCCCTTTGGCTCCAGTTGAGTGAGGGTCAACATTGCAAATCACAGTCTCTTTAGCCCCAGACCTGCCCTGAAAATACCCCCTGAAATCAACTGTGGCCCTCTTCTCTTTCCAGATTCTCCGCAGAACCCCAACAGCCTCACTGGAGTGGATCAGCCGCACTTGCACCTGGGCCCTCCCAGCCCAGAGCAGAGGGAAGGACAACAGGTATGTGCCATTCTCCAGATCCTGGACATCCCCAGGGACCCCTGCTCTCAGTTCTGGACCCAGTAATCGTGCCTGAAACAGATCCCCACCATGGGTCTTGGGCCTGCCCCGGTGGTCCCTGGCCACAAGGACAACCTCCAGGTAGCCTCCCAGGGCATAAGTGGCCTGAGCAGGGCCCCTCAGGTGGTAGGTGGATGTCACAGGGCTGGTGGAGGCCAAAAAGTCCCCCCCATCTCCTGGGGTCAGAGGCCAATATAGCAGGTTGGTCAGGTTGGAGAGCTCCTGGGGGAAGAGAGTCCCAGAGGTAGGGTATTTCCACAGAGTTGGAGACATATTTAGAGACAGGCCGGGGTCCTGGGGCCCGATAGATGACGTTGTCAGTCCAGTACATCTTGAAATACAACACCTGTGGGGAGAGAAAGAGGAATCTGTCGGTGGTCTCTACTTCTCTAATCTTACTGGAAGGAGATTTTATTCACCCAAGCTCAGTCTCCTCTGCCAGGTAGGACCCAGGGCTTCTCCATACCAGCATGGTGCTGTCTGTCTCTCATAAGCCTGGCAACAGAGTCACCACCACCTTTATGTGAAAGAAGCATCTCATGTGGGAAAGGTGTAGTTGCATCTCTTGTTTAGTTCAACTGTCTCCTTCCCTTGGCCTTCTTATTCCATCCACTGCCAACTCTACCCCCACATCCACCAACTCTCTGAGCTTTGAGCCAGCCTGGACCCAACCTTCAGATCTCCAATTTCCTCACTCTTCATAAACCCTCTTCATCCCCAGAGCCTGGGATTCTCAGTGACCCTTTTCTTCTCCTTGTCCCTCTTTCCTAACTCC